>JARFXV010000327.1:45000-723963 GCA_031761425.1 Cosmopolites sordidus
ATTTGTAAATTTAGTTACAAGATGTTTGTACAGTTAGTCCACGCGACATGGTAGAAATTTTAAAAATTATCATAAACGAGCCAACAACGAGCACTAGGTCTATAGCAGGTCAAGTTGAAGTTGGTCATAGTAAAGTGTGGAATACTATACGACAAGAACACTTTTACCCCTATCATTATCAATGGGTACAAGCGTTACAACCCGAATATTATCCTAGAAGAGTTGACTTTTATCAGTGACTTTTACATCAGTGCAACAGAATTGAAAATTTTACCATATTTGTTTTGAAAGATAGACAAGAAATAGAGTAAATAATTTCCACAACAATCATGTTTAGGCAGTAAAAAATCCTCTTTGAAAAGAACTCATTTTTAGCACAAATTTTCAGTAAATGTTTGGCATGCTTATTGAGCCTTTCTTTCTTCCAGGTCGACTGACAGTTGAAAATTATTTAAACTTTCTTCATAACAATCTGCCACAATTATTACAAGATGTTGCTTTAAATGTTAGACAGAATATGTGGTTTCTACATGATGGAGCTTCGAGACATTTTAGACGGGAAGTTCACGAACATTTAAATAATGAATTTCCCAATAGATGGATAGGGCGCAATGGTCAAGCTATTTAAAAAAGTTAGTTTATCATGATGGAGAAGTAAATACTGTGGAAGAATTACAACAGCGCATCGAAAACGCTGGTGATGTTATTCGTGGACACTGGGATTTCATTTTTGATGCATATAGTGATGAATGAGTATGCCGAGCAATATTGTGTGCTCACCGAACAAATGGTGACAATTTTGAACAATTTTTGTAATATGCAACAATTTTGGTTTTGTTCTATAACAAAACTATCTAATCTATAACTTTTATATAAATGAACTTTGCTAAATTGTGGTAGAGAATATCAAAAAGTCAGGTCTGTTTTCAAAGTTTGTAACCATTAATAACTTCTTTATTTTGCAGCTTCTATATAAATGATTTTTGGTAAAATTACTTCTTTTTACGAGTTCCACAAGCTGTTAAAATAAATGACTCAACTTTAAGAACACTCTGTATATACAGGATGCAAGAGAAAGTGCTTTCGCAAATTTTACCGACGATTCTTTACAGTTTTTTGGACAAAAAGTTTCCTTAAAACATGTATCCAAAATGCAACTATTTCCGGGGAAAACATGCTTAATGTTCTTAACAATGTTTTAATGTTCTTAACAATGGTTTAATGTTCTTAATCTAATTTTCTATTGTTTATTTCGATCTATCAGAATTTAGTTTTTGTTGCATGGACCGCTAAAGATATTGAAAATATAATATTATATTTTTATAACCATTTATTCTGTGCATTTCGGCATAAAATTGGTTTATTTTTTGTAAAAAAAAAATAAGAATACCGACGCATTATTGCCGTTTAATGTCAAAATTGAAATTATCAGCACTAATTTTTCACACCATAACAAATTTTAATTCCTCTGGTTTTGACCAACAAACGGTTCATATTCCATTTACAATATTTCTTCTGTGTGCAAAATCAGCGTGTAAGAGAAGTGATTGTTCCCTTTGTATATAATAAGGGTAGAATAATTGCTTTTTTAGCCTTCCATTGAACAATCCAGTAGGAAACTTGTCGCGCAACATTTTCTGGTAAAATCATCTTCAACAAGATATAAAATTTGTTTTTCGGCTTTTAGAATGATTTCTTTCTACCACCCACAGTCTAAGTTTTGGAACCACATTGTATCCAAAAGTCTTGGATATGTTTGCTGAGCCGGAAGTGGTCTTTCTGAGTATCTGTACGCGAATATCTTTCCTTTAGATTGGCGTACAGAATTTGTTTTTGGTTTTAAACCGAACTTAAATGCCTACCACTGATCTGGACTAAAATAATTTTGGCTGATGTATGATGTATGACGTGATTCTTAGTTTTTAAAAAATTGTTTTATCAATATTCATTAGTTAATTTTTAGCTTATTTGTTAAATAATAACTAACATATTTTCAAATATGCTTTTACACATGTTTGCTTAACATGTTAATTCTTATCATTGCTTTTCATGGTGATATAGTAACTTTGCAATTTTTTTTGTCAGTCAGAATTAATGTAGTATAATGCAAACTTCTTTACATTATATTATATTATGTCTTTAGGATTTTATAAGCAGCTCTATACAGTATAGGGCTGCTTCTTCTATATCTCTATAATTTTTTTGTTTAATGAAATTTGTTTTTTTCTCTTTAACGGCATGGAAATTGACTATGTACCAAAACAATACTTTTATGCAGATAGCAACGTGTGCAATCCTATATATTTTCACGAAAATTTATAGTTATTTTATGCGCATAAATATTCCATTTGCTATTTAACGCTTACACAAAACAGATTACAACGCGCCAAGTCGGCGATCAAAGTTTGCAAGAGGATGCATTGTGAATGGTTTTCCGCCACATCAAGAGTTAGCACAACATAAGTTGTGTAAGTTGCGGATAAACTAGCACGTGTCTGAAACGCGAGCAGATTTGCCACAGATTAAGGAAAAAGATAAATCTAGCGTTTACAGTAGAATAATTGTAATAAGGCAAAGTACTAGCCATTAGGTTGATGTAATTACATTTTGTGGTGCGACGGGAATGGATGTAATTCAAGGAATACGAGGGTTAACTAATTTTAAGTCAAAGTGGAATATTGCCGATTTTATTATTCATAACTGATCTAATGATACTGTTAGATCATTCTAACAGTATACAACATTCATACTGTAAGATCATTCTTCTATACAACTTTGGTCCCGCCGTTTTCCTAAAGATGGCGTTGGCGGTAAGTAGTCGTCGAAATAAATACATCATAGATGACATGCAATACCTTTGGATATCTTGTAAACCCCGTAGCACCAGTAGTCGATTTGTGTTTACATCATAAAGCCAAATTTTCGTCATTTGCGGGAGGTGTTAATTTATTTCTTTAATATGAAGAAATCTACGGCTGAGGCTCACCGAATGCTGTCAGACACTTATGCTGAGGCCGTTATGAGTGAAAGAACGTGTCGAGAGTGGTCTCAAAAGTGGTCCTCATTAGAGGCATTACTTAATGAAGACTCGTGTTAAAGTCAAAGAGAATGTGCAAGGTCATTGGGAGTGACTCAACAAGCAATTCTAGAACGTCTCAAAGACCTGGGAATGACCCAGAAGCAAGAATATTGGGTACCATACGAGTTGAAACCGAGAAATGAAAGCCGTTTGTTTGCTTGTGAACACTTGCTTGAAAGGCAAAAACGGAAGAGATTTCTGCATCACATCATGACTGGGGATGAAAAATGGGTTTATTATGATAACCCCAAGCGTCCAAAATTATGGGGATATTCCGGCCACGCTTCCACGCCGACGGCCAAACCGAATATTCGCGGCTCCAAGGTCATACTCTGTATTTGGTGGGACCACCTCGGTGTAGTGTATTATGAGCTGTTAAAATCGTCTGAAATGGGAAGTCTAGAAATGTTGAAATGGGAAGTCCTACTCCACCCTCCGTATTCTCTAGATATTGTTCCCTCTGACTATCAGCTGTTTCGATCGATGGCACACGGCCTGGCTGACCAGCAGTTCCGGTCGCATGAAGAAGTCAAAAATTGGATCGATTCGTTGATCGCTTCAAAAGATGACCAGTTTTTTCAACGCGTGATTCGAATGCTGCCCGAAAGATGGGAGAAAGTAGTGGCCAACGATGGACAATACTTTGAATTATAAATGTATAACCATTTTTTTACAATAAAGCCTTGAATATAAAAAAAAACAACGGGAGCATAGTTTCAGAATCATTCGCGATCACCCGATTGTTAATAGTATTTCCTAAGATAGATTTATAACTTTTGTTGATCGGGTTTTTGTCAACGTCTGGTCATAACATAAGACCGGTCATTCCGCCCAGCAAAAGTGCACAGTAGATCTGTGATTAGTGTCTTCGTCTTATATAGTTATATACAAATATGTTTATGTGTGGAGTACACAACCCTATTATTTTTATTCTGGCGTAGTCACATGACCAGGCGTTTCGATTTCTCAGCTAGTTCTATCATCAGTCCGCAAGCCAGATGATTTTTAATTGGTCACCTTAAGTTTGTTAAGCGCTTTCCACCCGTTGGAAATTCTCTCCATGCTAGTGTGAAATTATGTCGCCTTGTCTAATTCCCCTTTGCATGGTAAATAAACCAGTTGTGCCGAATTATTTTACTGCTGCTTTGGTCTGTCCATTGAGCTTTTTCACTAAATATGTGTATCTGTGGTCGAGATGAGCTAGTCTTAGTTCATTTATTATGGCCCAATGATCGACTAAGTCAAAGATTCTTTTTTCGTACTTCATAAAGGCTATATAAGGAAGCATGTTAAACTTTATTCTTTTTTGTTTAACATTTTAACGGATACAACATAAATAAAAGTTCCTATAAACATACCCCAAAAATTGCTTTTTAAAGCTAGAGCCCCTTAAAGGAGAACTCTAAAGATGGTTTTTTCGCAATATTTTCGTAACGGTTTATGCTAAAGTCGTGAAACTTGGTATAGTTCAATAAGTTGGAATGAAAAAACGTTTATTTTTGTGTCAATAATTTTAGCGCATTTTTATTCGCCTTCCCGTTCATAAAATGTATGTTCGCCATTTCTTCGAAGGAATACTGCGCCATTTTACAGTTAAAAAATTAAAAATCTAGACTTTATTGAGTAAATGATCCAGTTTTACGAAACGTCAAGGACAAAGATTAACAGTGACAGCCGCCTACTTAATTATTAAGATGTATTTTGGTATCCATGTAATCGTGCATCGATTTAGAAAAAGTTAGTTTTCTGGAAAATGGTCAATCCTAACGAGATGAAATAAGAGATCTTTTTTGCCTAAATAAATATTTGCGATTCAATAATTTGATTAAAAAAAAATAAAAAATATTACAAACAAAGAAGTTATGTCAGCATTTACCAAGGAGATGTTCCTGTATATGACGCCCTTAACTAAAATATTCAATTATTAACACAAAAAAAGTTCTCTGAAAATGGTTGTACTCTGAAGATGGTTTTATCGGAATATTTTCGACACGGTTTATGCTAAAGTCGTGAAATTCGGTATACTTCAATTAGTTGGAATGGAAAAAGTTTTTTTTTAATAAATAAAATTGTGAATATAAAAAATTAATATGAAATTATCAGTACACAAATAGCAGATGAAGATAAATAAAGACTATATTAAGAAATGTTATATTTAATCTAAAAAGCTGAATATTAATAAAATGTCTACGTTAAGTATAAGTATTACGTAAAAACAGGTGTTTACATTAAAAGAGAAAGGGCACGTTTACGTACTGTTATAACAGTTATTTTAATTAAAAAGGTTTGCGAGTCTCTTCAAAGAAATTGTGCCCGATTTTTTAGGAAATTAGTTAAATTGGAGTTATTTTGTCGGCTGATGCAAATAAATTTAAAAATATGTATCAAGCCGCATCCTTATAAAAATTACAAATTACATGACATTTCAGAAGTTCAAAGAAAAAAAATTGGCAAAACGGTCTAACTTCAGCGTAGTTATAAATATTATTATCTGTTGTGAAGAAAATATATGGTATTTAAAGATGTTTTTTTAATAGTTAATCAATTTATCGCTCATATTTGATAATCATTATTATTGCAGTAAAAACATTCGTTCAAGCGTTCAATAATTAGACCAGTTGAAATTTCAATTTTTCCCTTTTAAGTTTCTCTTTCAAAAGTCGTCTCTTTTGGCGTGATTTAATGTTGCAGGAAGTGAGTTTTGGGACTGTCTTGTGTAATATCTGGTATTTAAATGAGAGCTTTTAAAGAATAATCCACAAATATTCCAGAAACTAAAGGACTGATTTTATGCGATTTATCACGTTTGGTCTTTCTCGAAGATTAATGCAAATACCCATTCTCTTTACATGCGCAATGCATTTGAGTCATTTACTGTTAGTCTTCTTACACTTTATCTTAAAATGCCTTACTACACTTTCTATATTTTTTTTACATAGTGTAGTGCAAGTTTGGCATTGGCTCGATATCACTGTTGACTGGTTTGGTTTCCAAAGAATTTTTCCAATCTCTTTAGTTGTTCTATGCCAATCAGTTTCAGTTGACGCCAATATTTCATTATCATTAGCCTCCGCTGGTTGTCTAGAACGTGGTGCATCGCCAAATATCAAATTGTTTTTACGAAATTTTCTGAACCACTTAAAGCAAGTGGAATCCGCTTTCTCACCGTACACAGTACATATCTTCTTTTTTAAAGTATAATAATATAATATATTATAAAGTATAATAATATAATATATTATAAGGTATAATAATATAATATATTATAAAGTATAATAATATAATATGGTATAATAAGTACTCGTTGAAATACCCTCCGTCAAACACCTTCAAAACTTTACACGTATGAAGTAGATAACCAGGTTGCAGGTTTTGCATTGCAATGCCAGCTAGCACCAAAAACGGGACGAACTTTTATATCAATCCGATACAATTGTATTTATTGTTTTACAATCATTTATGTATCAGATGTTTTTTTTCCAAATTTACAAAATTTTTAAATTCATGAATTTAGTCCTCTTGCGAATATATAACCAAACCGAATAAACCGCTCTATTTGTTCTTCAATTCAAAATTATTCTCTAAATTTGCCATAGCTTTAAAATTTTGTGTACCATTAAAACCAACAAATAAGATCCTTGAAAATAATACTACGGTGTAACAAAAGTATTTGAATGTTTTCCTTTGTTTACAAATAAAGGATTAGTCCGATTTCAACTTGTTGCTCCAACAAATATACATTCCTTCTTCAAAATGAATGTGTAAATAAGTCTCGAAATTAGGGCAAGTTTAAGGCATTATTTTCCCATCGCAAGCTTCGCAGCGACTCATGCCGCTCCTGAGATTTGTAAAGTACTTTACACGTTTGAAGTAGATAACAAGATTGCAGGTTTTGCAATGCAATGCCAGCTAACACTTAAAACGGGACGAACTTTTATATCCGTCCGATACAATTTTATTGATTGTTTTGCAATAATTTATGTATCAGATGTTTCTTTCCAAATTTACAGCATTTTCAAATCCATGTATTTAGTCCTTTTGCGAACCTATAACTAAACCGAATAAACCGCTCTATTTGTTCTTCAATTCAAAATTATTTTCTAAGTTAGTGATAGCTTTAAAATTTAGTATACCATTTAAACCAACAAAAAAGCTACTCGAAAAAAACAGTACGGCGAAACAAGAGAATTTGCATTTTTTTCTTTGTTTATAAGTAAAGGTTTAGTCTGATTTCAACTGGTTGCTCCGACAAATAAACATTCCTTCTTCAGTATCAAAGTGAACTGCGAAATATTCAGTCGACGGTTTTTAACAGAAGCTTTAAAATTAGTGATATAAGTCTCGAAATTATGGCAATTTTAAAGGATTATTTTCGCATCGCAGGTTTCGCAGCGACTGACGTCGCTCCTGAGATTTGTAAACTAGGGGGGGGGGATGCTGTATCAACCCTGCCGTTCATTTCGTGTTTAAAAATTCCAGGAGGGAGACGTAAGTCTTGAAGATAGAGGCAGATCAATGTGGCTACACATACTAGAATAAGCACTAGGAAACTTTCAGGGGAGTCACTGCTGTTAATCTGTATTTGGTAGGCATATGGATGGTGCCAAAGAGCTGTAGAAGCACCCGTCATGAACTGAACAAAAACGCAAATACTTTTGTACATCCTAGTAGTGAAAAATGCGATAATACTCTAGCGAGAACTTTCAGCAGCATTGTTCACGACCTGCTTCCAGTTCTCGACCAATTTATTGATGCCGTTTTTCCAGAATTTGCTGGGGCTGGAGTCTTATAAATTGTTCAGCCAGTTTTTGAGTTCGTTAACTTTGGCGAATTATACCCCTCATTTGGTTGGAAAACAAGCGGAAGAGGTGATAGTTGGTAGGCGAAAGATCTGGAGAATATGGCGGATGTTTAAGAAACTCCCATTCCAGATTATTGGGCCTCCTTGACGATGTTTGTTGCTATGTGAAGTTATTCATTGTCTTAGTGCAAGATGACTTAACCTTATCAATCGGGTCGTTTCAGTAGAACCGTGTAGTTCTTTACACGGTGCTAGTGACCGAGGTAGCGTTCCTTATCAACCGTCTCTTGTTCTTCTCCAGCATTTTCCAGTACACGAAACTTTCCCATCCCCACCAATCGTAGATTATGATCTTCTTGGGATGGAAATCTTGCTTAACTTGCATATTGACGTAAAGGCACCATTTCTCATTACCTGTGGCGATTCTGTATAAGAATATTTTTCTGTTTTTCCTTGTTGTAGTCGGTTAGTTTGTATGGCGCCCAAGCCTCGAGTTTTTGATTAAAACCTCTTGATTAAAGATGTCGGGAGATTGTCGCAAGGTCGTAGTCCATCTTATCATCCAATTCTCGGCATGTCTGACGCCCGTCCTCTTTCAAAAGCTTTTTAAGGTGGTATTAGGTCGATCAAAGCGAGACGTGTCACCCAGGTTGAAGTTACCTGTTTTGAACTTTGCAAATCAATCTCGAGCAGTCTGAGAGGCTATAGCGTCCTGTCCATGTAATGCGCAAATCTTTCGAACCGCTTCTGTAGTTTTTTCATTTCGACAACAGATGAAATATATTAAAAGTTTTTGCCTCATGAAATTTTCGTTTCAAAAGCCTGAAAGTTAATTAAAATTAAACTTTTCAGAAAAATGATGCAAATAGTTTTATAGAGTAAGAAAAGTGCTTTCAGATGTAATTTTCAGATCAAATTTAAAAACGAATTATAAAAACGATGGGAACTTATAGAACAATCCATTACATAATAGGACGCACGCAATAAAACTAAATTTGTATGTTACCAAAATACCATGTAATTTTGAAAAAAATCATTTCATAGTTATGTGATTATAATCATAGATAAATAATGAAAAATTTGTATATTATTAGAAGAAAAAGTTCGATGTCGTTTGAATATTTTCCCAATTTATCGGAATATATCCTAATTTACTTCAAGCATAAAGAGTGACTTAATATTCAGTCGTTCGTTGCTTTTCTATTGCAGTTTCAAAAGGTGCTTTTAAAGATTTCCGTAAGTACAATACGAAAAAAAATTAAACGTTTCTTATTCATTTAATTATCTCGAGGAGACGTATCTGAAGAATCGAGACCTGAAAATAAACCTTTATGGCGCCCTTTATCAATTTGGATATTCCGAAAATAAATATCTCCATAGGAAAAGGGAACCTGGAACGAGGAAGGAGAGTGAAATAACCGTCCGGTTCAAAGCGAAAAACTAATCGCGTATCAGCGAACAATCTGCAGCAAATTGCTTTTACCTTTTATCCCTTTTTATAAAAACTCTCTCGGGAATTATGGGGCCGGATTTCCTTTTATCATAATTATTCTACTGTAAACGGTAGATGTATCTTTTCCTTAATCTCCGACGAATCTGCTAACGTTAGGGACACGTGTGAGCTTGTATGGAAACTGGCGTAAACCTAAGTTTGGTTACCTCCTAATGCGACAAGGAAATTTCATAATGATAAAAGCCTTATTATACTGATTAACGGGTTTGTACCTTAAATTGTGGTAAAGAAATCGTATTATACATAATAATTTTCGAAAACCGCTTTAAAATAGTTCTCTATTCCTTACCCTCTTAAAATATTTAAGGTTTTCGTTACTTTTGCTTTATACAATTTCGTATACCCAGTGGGCCCGTCAAGGATATTAAAAATATTCAAAAACGGGGAAGATTCATCCCTGCTCCACGTGTCCCCCGAGATCGGTTTCTGTCATTAAGCTTGTCCTTTAGATCCTAAGTCATTTGAGCATTTTCATAAACTTCGCCTACACCACTGCACCAAACAGATTAGCCCAACACTGTTAAATTACAGTATCTCTGTGTCTAATTCTTATTGTCATTTAGGAGAGAACAGAACCATATACCGTCCATATCCATATACTTCCGAATTGGGGATTTAAAAAAAATGCTTGTGATAAATGGAAAGATCAGAACATATAAGTTTTATAAAAAATTAATATATATATATATATATATATATATATATATATATATATATATATATATATATATATAAATTAATTAATATATATATAAATTTATATTTATATATCTCTCCTTGTAGTTAAAAAGTTATATCAAATTGAAAATAAATTATTGAATTTTAAACCTATTACCGATGACGCGCCGACAGTTCCCGAAAAAAACCCGAGCGCGTGTTACATCAGAATGTTTATTTCTCTTCAATATTACAGACATCTGATGCCAGTGTTTTAGTTTTTAATCAACTTATTCTTGTTATTATTGTCATTGTATTGAGAAATTAATTGAAAATGTCAAATCTAATTAGTAACTGTTTCGGACCATTTTGTACGAATACTTCAAAAACAACTCCCGAAAAAATGTTTTTAAATATGCCACAAGATGTTAAATGTCGAAGTCAATGATTCGATGCAACACGATTAATCCTAAAACATCACATTTTTACAACCACCTGTCATCAAATATATACAAAATGTTATTTATAACATTATACCATTTTTTTATGTTTGAGTATTACCTACTGAAGCCAGACAATCGTAACATTGAGTGTATTGAACTTTTCTTAGTTTTTCTTTAATAATTAAGCAGTGGTGGCTCGTGGGTTTTTATGGTGGGAGGGCGTAGAAGAAAATAGTGCTGCTGAAGATTTTTTTTTGCTTTCCCCTTCCACATTTTTACTTTTCGTGCTATTAATATCCTATACAGGAGGTGAACCAGAAAAATGAGTTAAAGAAAAGAAACTGAACGGAAATAAAATATGGTGTTTTGCTCTGAAAAATTGTTTACTGTGATACGTGCTGGAGAGGCGGAGCCCCAACGCTCTCCCTCACGAGCCGCGACTATAATTAAGGTAACTGTATAAGCTTTACTAAGAACTTTATGTTCTCGACATACACGTCCTTTCACCGTGCAAATACAATTTTTGCGGTTAAATTGAGTATAACCTATAGTTAAATTGAACATAGCCACTGAGTCAATCAGGACCGAGCAAAAATTGTTAAGTTTCAACTGGGATGATTTGTCTTAACCACCTTACTAACCAGATATCGTACCCTCAGACCACCATCTATACTGCTTTCTCCAAAATTGTTTAAATGGGGAATCTTTTAAAGCGAAAAAAAAAGGTGTTAAACAGCCTGTTGACATTATTTGACAATAAAGATGTGTATTTGCGGTAAATGGTTGCATATAATGAAATGGAAATTTGGCATTATGTATCTACCACTACGTTGACAAAAGTTGTAAATAATAATAATAATTGCATAACAAATGAAATAAATATTTATGTAAACGTTTTACATTTCTATTTTAAAAAATCCACACGAACTTTCCGAACCACCCGATATGTGTTTAATTTCGAAATTAAATTGTTTTCTAATAATAAAAGACCCTTTAGATATTTAAAGTATTCCCTTTCTTACCATATTCATTTACTTGCTTTTGTTTTGGCATATCGATGTCCTCTTCTGAGTGATGATATTCAATATCTGCCAGCACGTTGGGCCAAAGTCGTCGATAATAATGAATAATACATTTTGGAATAAAGTTTCTCAGAATATTATAATCTTACTAATATACTATCTTCTGGCCCAAAAATGTATTGGGTTGTTCCATAAGGTCCCGCCGTTTTTTTATTCAAAAGTTTTATTGAAAAAGTAATAATTATAACAAAAAATTAATCAACAATACATTTTCCGTGATTGTTGACGACCTGTTTCCAACTCTCAACCAATTAATTAATGCCGTTTCGCCAGAAATCACCGGGCCAGGACTTGAAGAATTTGTTTTGAACCAGTTTATGAGGTCCTTATCGTTGACGAAGGTTACGCCCTTCATTTGGTTCAACAGCGAGTGGAAGAAGTGATAATCGGTTGGCGCATGTTCTGTAGATTACGGTGGGTGTGGAAGAACCTCCCATTCGAGATCATCCTCCTTGACAATGTTTGCTATATGAGTCCGTGAATTTTTGTGGAGCAGACTTCATTTCAGTCCCAGTCTCATCAAACGCAGATCATAGTCTTTTTGAGAGGGAGATCTTGCTTAAGTTTCGACTTTGACGTCTCTCTGACCATTCACTTCTTCCTTTGCTTCATATTGACGTAGAGACACTATTTCTCATCTCCCGTGACGATTATATAATCATAATTAGCTGCGATTGTTGTTGTTGTCATCTTTTAGTTTGTGTGGCACCCAAGATCCGACTATTGAATTAAATGCCATAGATTGAATATGTCGGGAGGTTGTCGCAAAGCCGCAGTCCATCTTCTGAACCAATTCTCGGTATGTTTGACGGGCGTCCACCAGCGCTTTAAGATGGTCCTCGTCGAAGTTGGAAGTTCGACAAGAGCGGTGCGTGTCGTCCAGATTGAACTTACCATTTTTGAATTTTGCAAGCCAATCTCGAACAGTAAGATCGGCTATAGCATCTTCTCCATATACGGGGCAAATGTCTTGAACTGCCACGACGAAATGCCAAATATGGAAAGTGTCGAAAATGAAACACTTTTTCCCACCTGAAATTTCCATATCAAAAGCTCAAAAGTTAATCAAAATTAAGTTTTTCAGAAAAATTATGCAAATAGTTTTGTAGAGTAAGAGTATTTTGGCAAAATAAAAATGGAAGAAAAACAAACGAATTATGAAAGTGTCGGGAACTTATAGAACAAACCATTATTATTTTCCAAACAAACACATTTAATATAATGATTGTTGTTTTCCGTGAACAATATAGGGCCAAAGAAATCTGAATACAATGAAAACTTTTGACTTTCGAGGTGACTTTCGTATTTGTAAACAGAGCTAAGTAAACGAGGGGTAACTAGAGATATCGGAGGTAATGGTCGCGCCGTGCTGATACCAAACTAATTAGAAATTTTAGTGGCGTAACTTGAAGTTAAACACTGAGTGTGTGTTTGTACAGGTTAATTAACTTCCGCCGGCAGCCAGAATTAGTTACTTTCTATTGTCTTTCGTATTGCGAACTTTTTGCGCCACCGCAAATTTGTCTTTGACTTTTCTACTATGAAACTTTGATAAAGTTGAGAAGTTTACACATAATATTTTACACGACGTATGGCGAGACAAATATTTATCTGTATTAACATGTTTGAAATGTGAAAAGTTCTGAACATATGATTAGAAGATCTCGTGGACTTTTGCTTTTGCCTTAAAGATAATTTAGAAAATTCGACGCCCCAAATATATTTTTATATTTTTTATGATGCAAAGATTATATAACTATTTTTAAATTAACAAAAATTAAAAAATGTATAATATATAGGGATTGTCGGCATGTATCACACTACCATTTTATTTTCGCGTCATTTGTTGTTCGTGGTATTTGTGACACTTTCGGTTTGGCTTTTGTATAGTTGTGTGGTACTCGGGAGTGTATAATTTCTCACTGCTATTGTCTCATTGAACGCAGTCCAAATAAATTAAAAAACTCCATATATATATATATATATATATATATATATATATATATATATATATATATATATATATATATATATATATATATAATAATATAATATATATATATATATAATATAATATATATATATATATATATATATATATATATATATATATATATATATATATATATATATATATATATATATATATTATTTTTTAATTTATTGGGATTGTCGATCAATTATTAAGTTATTATTTTTTAGTTTTTTGTTTACGTTTCAGTTCATTTACAAACCATCATTTTTATAAAAATAGAAATTTATATCCAAAACCCTACCAGTATATCTAATTGGACAATTAATTTCCCAAACTTTTTATACGTTTGATATATTTAACATTTTTTTTCCTTTATGTTTTTTGTTTTTTATTATAACCTAACAATTTTGGATTTTTCACATGTAATGATATTAGATGCAAAAAAAATCATGAAAATTTAGACAGAAATGTAGGTACAAAATCCTGATGGGTGATTTTAATGCCAGAATTGGAACAACAAGAACTGGTGAAAATGGTGAGCCGGATAATAGAGGTGACAGATTGGTTGATTTTTCTGAGGGATAAGAACTTTATATTACCAATTCGTTCTATAAGAAAAATATAATAATAAAAATAATAAAAGGCGTGACTTATGGAAAACTGCAGAAGTGCTCCTTTTACATAAAAAGGGAGCACAGGAAGATTTAAAGTTGTACAAAGTTTTCACTAAGGTATTATCTAAAACAATATTAAGAAAACAGAATGACGCACAACGAAGAAAACAAGCAAGATTCAGAAGCGGATTCAGTACAATGGATCACATCCAAGCTACACAGCAGGCCATAGAAAGGCACAACGAATACACTACGAAAAAGCAATTGACTCAATTTCAAAGCATGCCATAATGGATGCCAGGGGGTAGACAAAGCATATGTAAACCTATTAGGATCGATATACGGTGGAGTTACAGCGACAATTCACCTCAATGATCTTGAAGTGGGAATTAATATAGAAGGAGGTATACAGCAGCATTTTACTTAAAAATAAACCTGAAAAGGAGTCAGGTTATGTTCAATAAATCGCTGAGGACACAAGAATTTCTGTTTTAAGAAGATATTTGGAGATTGTGTGCCACTTTATATATCTTGGGCAGAGGATTTCAATGGAGGGCGATACCGCCCGGGAGATGAAACGGCGTGTTAAATGTGGTTGGCAGGCTCAACATAGTGTTTAAGAGCAGACTCCCACTTTGCCTGAAAAGAAAAGTCTTCTACCAGTGCGTCCTACCCGTTATTACAAACGGAAGTGAAACCTGGACATCGCGGAACATCGACATAACATGACATGACATCCCGATAACATCGGGAACCTGGACATCGGACATCGTGAAACATCACAATCAACTTAAAAACTTCGGGTAGTACAGAAGGTAATGGAAATATGTATGCTTGGCATTACAAGAGGTGACAGAAAGTCCTGCGCATGGATCAGGTAACAAACGAAAGTGCGTGACATCGAAACGGTAAAGCAATTGATATGGAGATGGGCAGGCCATATAGCCAGGCGATGCTGCGATAGATGGACCAAGGCGGTCCTGGAGTGGATACCGCTTGATCGCCGCGAAGAGACCGAAAGCACGATGGACTGATGACATCATTAAATATATGGGACCCGAATGACAGAGGAAAGCCCAGGACCGTGAAAGTTGGAAGCATGCTGAAGAGGCCTTCATCCTGCTTTGGATCGATACGGGTTGATGCTGATGATGATGATGATGATGATGATGATGATGATGATGATAAATATACTGCCTCAAGCCGGCGTGACATTGAGCAAATCAGGTTCTGGATGGTGGCTTGTAGGATGCAGTTCACGCCTCTTATGTACGCCGCCAGAAGTTATCCTCCATCGTGACGTAGATCATGGGTGAGTCGTCGACTAATCATGTCTTCTACATATTCGATTGGTGAAATCAGGTGAACGGGCAGGCCAAGGTAATATATGGATATTGTTTGTAGCAAATGAGTCACGCACAGTTCGTGCTACATGGCTGTTCGTTATCCTGTTGGAATGTGCTTTCTGGCAACCTCCGAAGAAATGGTAGCGCTTCGGTGTCTCCAACCTCAGTCAGGTAACATTGAGCGGTAAGTGTGCCTTAAATGCATATGAGAGTACTTCGTGATTTATAACCATATAACACTCCGTACTATTATTCCACGTTGTAGTGGCGTGTGTCGAACAACAATACACCTCTCCTCTTCCCGTTCACCCTGGCGACGTTGGGCGAATACCCGTTCATCATTGCTCAGGAGTGTCATCATAAAAGACAACACTATTCCATTCCTGGTCCCAATTTTGTCGCATCTGACACCATTCCAGACGACGTCGGCGGTGGGTGGGGGTCAGCGGCAACCTCAATAATAGCCGTCGGGCCCCAAAACTCTCCCGCAGTAGACGGCGTAAAACAGCCCTGGCAGTGAGTGGATGGGTGATCGAGTACAACTCTCCACTATTGCGCAAGAACACATGATGTGGCTGGAGGGTCCACGATAACCATTCGCGCGAACAATCGGTCTTCTCATAAACTTGTACGCTCTTGAGAACCAGACCCCGGACGACGACTTGTGATAGTTTCCTCTTTCCACTGACGCCATATACGGAGTTCCTCTTTCCACTGACGCCCTATATGATGTGCCATCCTCACGCAGACCCACAATACGACCTCGCTCAAACTCGGACACTTGTTCATAGCACTCGGTGTATACAACGTGCCATCTTTTATGGCGACTAACGTAATATTATCCACACCGTACCTCTCAATTCAGTGGTTCGCCACCATCCCGGTAAATAGGTGGGGGTAGCCACCCCCTACTATTACCATAATCTTAAACCGTATTAGGCTGTAATTCTAATCATTTTATAGGTGTATTTATATGGATATATGGACACGCTAAAAAAAGCAGTGAAATTGATATAAATTTACATCTAAAAAAACTCAATTATTACAACTCAACGTGCGAAATATTTTCGCATGCGGCTTAAAACTCAACATGAATGTAAGTGAAAATATCCTAATCATCTGGCGCCTCGTAAAACGATAGTGTATCGGTTATTCAAGCACTTTCAAGAATTTGGAATAATGGAAGGTAGAACCAACTCCAAAAACAGCTTAAAGTGCTGAAAATATTGGATGGGCTTGTGGAAGAGTCTCCATACCCACCGATTTGATGGGTTTGTGGTACCAACGGTATGGGTACATCTTTCCTTATAAGTATTATATATATATATATATATATATATATATATATATATATATATATATATATATATATATATATAATGTCATCATAAACTACTTCCACCAAATTGACAATTTTCTTGCAAAATTAATAATGAGCAATGAAGCTCATTTTTAGTGTTCAAGTGAATAGAATATGAAATGAAAATGAAACAGAATAATAATTTCTGGGCCAGAGAGAATTTTCGCCACATTCATAAAGCGGCATTACATCCAGTTACAGTATGATGGTATTCATGCTCAAAACATCGTTGGATCATAGTTACAGTCAACGATAAACGCTATAAATACATGATTCAAAATTTGCTGGTGCCTCAATTAGAAGATCAAGGACTGGAAAATATGTGGTTTGGTGCTACATCATACACCTCATGTGTAACAATCAACATTTTGAAGAACATTTTTCCTAGTCGTTTAATTTCTCTAAATGAAATTTATTCTCGCTGTCTAGATTGCCAATTTGATTTGACGGCTCTGGGTTAATTTTTTATGGAGATGTTTTAAGGAAAATGTTTACAAAAATGGGCTCCAGATTGCGTCTCGAGAAAAAAATTCCGTGCTGAAATCGGTTCATTATTACTAGAAATTGTGTTTAAAAGGGCACAATATTATATTGTTGCTAATGATTCACATTCGACTTACATGCTTTTCAAAAATTAATCAATACAAAATTTTAAGACGAAATAATAATATAAGAAAAAATGTTTGGTTTCTTTTAGAAGTTACAAATAATTAAAATGGTAGTATGACGCTTGCCCCACCCTATACTACATTTACCATTCATAGCGTTGTTCTTTTAATGCAAGTAATTTTATCAATTCCTTTCCCATGTCTCTAAATATGAAACCGGAATTTGTCCATAGGTGGCTGTATGTGTCAATGTAGTTGCCGTCAAACCGCGTCATCGGCGCCATTTTCTTGTTGACATCTGACAAACGGTTTCAACTCCCAACAATACAATATAAGTTTCATACAACAGCATAGTTTTTAATAGCGTTGAACATGTCGAATTTTGTGCCTGGAACTACGATTTGCGGACAACATTGATTTTCCGTTACCATTTGAAAACTGCCGCAAAATCGCATCGAATACTTGTCGAAGCTTACGGTGAGCATACTCTTGGTAAATCGCAATGCTTTGAGTGGTTTAAGAAAATCAAAAGTCGATATTTTGACGTAAGAACGTCAAAATGAAATTCACGTCAAGAACGTGGAAGTCCACCGAAAAAGTTTGAAGACAGTTGTTGGATGAGGATGACGATCAAACGCAACAACTCGCGGATCAATTATATGTGACACGAGAAGCCGTCTCTATAAGTTCGAAAGCCATGGGAAAGATCCAGAAGATGAGAAAATGGGTTTGGTTGAATGAACTGATTGAAGGACAGCAGGAAAACCAAAAAAACACTTGCGAAATGTTGCTCGCCAGGTACAAAAGAAAGTCATTTCACCATCGAATTGTGACTGACGATGAAAAGTGGATATATTTTGAAGATCCTAAGCATAAAAGATCATAGGTAACTCCAGGCAAACCATCAACATCGTTTCCCATCAAACGATGTAATTTATTATGAACTGCTAAAATCTGACGAAATCAAAATTTTACTTCATTATAATGCACCAACACAGACAGCAAAACTGGCGAAGGAAACGATTGTGGCGTTTAGTTGGGAAATATTTTCGCATGCGCCTTACTCACCAGACTTGACTCTGTCCGATTACTACTTATTTGCATCGACTAGACACGCACTTGCTGAGCAGCGCTTCACTTCTTGCAAAAATATACGTACATATAAGATGACTGGTTTGCCTCAAAAGAGCAACAGTTTTTTTTTGGCGTGGCATCCACAAAGTGTTAGACAGGTGGGAAAAATGTATAGTTAGCGATGGGCATTACTTCAAATAAAATATTTTTTTTCATTTTCATTTAATAAACGTGTATTTTCTATGCAAAATTACGGTTTCATATTTACATGTAATGAGCATTGAAGAAAAAAGCTTTTCTTGTTTTTTTATTAAGGCATGTTAAAGTTGTCTTATAAATTAGGTACGAAGATAATCCATTTGCTGTGATTTAGATATTGCAATATTGCTCGATACCGCCCCTTAAACAAATTTTGCTTATCAGCTCTCCCTTTGTTGATGGCAAGGACTTAATGTAGATTCTATGTTGCTTGAAAATGCAAGTCATACCTTTCGAAAGGTGCATTTTTAAAAGGGAAGCTCGTGCAGAGATTAATTTTTGAACTTCGCTTTCGATGTTCAGACCTGACAGCCGGGATACAGTAACGAATGGGGAAATTTCCTCAAAGTTAAAAATATCCTATGCTGAAAGAGATTCGCAAATGTAAAAGCATATATATATATATATATATATATATATATATATATATATATATATATATATATATATATATATATATATATATATATATATATATATATATATATATATATATATATATATATATATATATATATAAATGACCCCAGAGTTAATTTTTTTAGACTCAAAAATTCAAGCCTGTAAGTATACGAATTTTTGAGTCTAAAAAATTAACTCATCATTTTTTAGAGAATTTAATGCCCTACAAAAATATGCCTAGGATTTTTTTTTTATCTCAAACGGTTCAAAAGTTATAGCATTTTTAATGAAGAATTTTTTTTTTGCGTGTTATTTAAATGGAAAATTTCAAATTACCATCGACACCTTTTAAAACCGAACTAAAATTTCTCCCATTGGGCGAATTTTTTTCTCAGTAAATAAGTCTTTTCAAAACCATAAATTCGATAGGTTAGTTTTTTGGCTCACCCTTGCGATCAAGCGGTATCCACTGCAGGATTGCCTTGGTCCATCTGTCGTCCCATAGCCTCGCTATATGGCTTGCCCATCTACATTTCAATTGCTTTATTCTTCCAATGATGTCACACACTTTCGTTTGTTCCCTGATCCATGCGCAGGGCTTTCTGTCTCGTCTTGTAATGCCAAGCATACATGTTTCCATTCCCCTCTGTGCTACCCAAAGTTTTTGAATTGATCGCGATATGAGTGTCCAGGTTTCACTTCCGTATGTCATAATGGGCAGGACGCACTGATCGAACACTTTTCGTTTCAGGCAAAGCGGGAGTCTGCTCTTAAACACTATGTTGAGCCTGCCAGCCACATTTAACACGTTGTTCCACCTCTCGGGCGATATCCCCCTCCGTTGAAATCCTCTGCCCAAGATATACAAAGTGGTCCACAATCTCCAAATCTCTTCCTGATATTGAAATTCTTCTGTCTTGAGCAGATTTATTGAACATAACCTGACTCTTTTTCAGGTTTATTTTCCAGCCAAATGGTTCGCCAGCTTTTTTGCAGCTCTTGTATGCGACCTTTGCAGCTCCTCTGGGTCTTGTGAAATGAGAATAATATCATCTGCAAATCTAAGCTGGTTTAAGTTTGCACCATTGATCTTTACACCATCCTGTTGCCAATCCAGTTTACGGAATACTTGTTCAAGGGCAGCCGAGAAAAGAATAGGCGATATTGCGTCACCCTGCCGTACACCTCGTTTTACATTAATTTCCACTTCAAGATCATCAAGGTGAATAGTCGCTGCAGCTCCATCATATATCGATCCTAATAGGTTTATATATGCTTTGTCTACCCCCTGGCTCAGCAATGCATCCATTATGATCTGCTTTGAGATTAAGTCAAATGCTTTTTCGTAGTCGCTAAAGGCCAAGCACAGTGACATGGTCTATTCTTTGTGCTTTGCTCTCGTTGTGTTTGCTCTCTTGGTTGTTCGTCATTCTATTTTTTTAATATTCTTTTATATGTTATCTTAGTGAAAACTTTGTATATTACTGATAGGAGACTTATTGAACGGTAGTTCTTTAAATCTTCCTGTGCTCCTTTTTTATGTAAAATAATCACTTCTGCATTTTTCCATAAGTCAGGTACTTTTTGTTCTTTGAGGCATTTTGGGTATAATTTTACCATTGTTTTATGTAACATCCGACCACCAACTTTTAGCATTTCGATAGTTACACTGTGCTTTCCTGGAGCCTTGGCGTTTTTCATCGATTATATAGCATTTGTTGCTTCCTCCATTTGGATATCTGGCATTTGTTCTTCCGTTGGTATTGTTGCCTTTGATTGGTTCTGATCTTCATATAACTGAGAATTTCGATAGTTACACTGTGCTTTCCTGGAGCCTTGGCGTTTTTCATCGATTATATAGCATTTGTTGCTTCCTCCACTTGGATATCTGGCATTTGTTCTTCCGTTGGTATTGTTGCCTTTGATTGGTTCTGATCTTCATATAACTGAGAATAAATTTTTCTGACCACCTCTAGCATTTGCGTACGCGCCCTGCACACTGTGACATCCTCACGCATTAAGGCATAAATTTGCGTTCTTTTCTTTCTCGGCTTCTGCTTAGCCTTGTTAATTCCTTTGTTTTCTTCGAGGGTTTTTTGCACTAACTGCATATTGAACCGGCGCATGTCGTCTCTGATACATTTTCTTATAGTTTTGCAGAGCTCAGTGTACTCGACCCTGCCAAAAGGGCTCTGCATTTCTCATTGTCCGTCGTTTCTTTATTAAGTAAATGGTCTCACTGGAGATTTTTGTCTGTTTGAGACCTTTTTCTTTTGGTCCTATTGAAGCAGCCGTTTGAAGCACATTGTTGGTGATTGCTTCATAATGAACTGATATTTCCTTCTCCTCCGGATCTTGTAACACAACAAAGCGGTTTGACAAAGCAATATCAAAGCCGCTGGCCCTCTCCAGCAATTTCCCAAAATCCACTTTGGCCGTCCTTGATCCTACCGTTCTTTCGCACTCTCTTCTTCAGTTAATCCTAACTTTTGCTCATGCCATTCGGTGGTCACTTCCAACATTAAAATTGTTATAATTGGTAAATATTGTTTTATCGTTGGTCATGATGTAATCAATTTCGCTTGTGAGCCCAGATGGACTTTTCCATGACCATTTTCTGCTGATTTCTTTTATAGAACGAATTCATAATATAAAGTTCTTGTCCTTCAGCAAAATCTACTAATCTGTCACCTCTATTGTTCCGCTTACCAGTTCCATATGGAACAGTTACATTTTCACCAGTTCTTGCTGTTTCAATTCTGGCATTAAAATCACCCATCAGGATTTTGTACCTTCATTTTCTCTGTATAAAAGCTGGGTCATCATACAATTCTTCAATTTGCTCATCTCTATAGCTTATAGTTGGTGCATAACTTTGAACGATTTGACGCCTAAACTTTTTATAGAGCTGAATGACGCATTAGGCTAGTCGGTCAGATATACTTTCAAATTTTACTACACTGTCCTTCAGCTTTCGATTGATGAGGAATCTAATTTCACCACATCGTCCATTCTCCGTACCCCGAATGTAAAGTACTGACCAGTTAAATCCATTTGGATTAACTATTCGCGCTTTCTTCGTGTTTCACATAGCCCAGTAATATCCCAATTTATGTTATCAAGTGCGATCAATAGTTCTTGCAGTCGGGCATCCGTTTTCATTGTCCGTATATTCAGAGTAGCGATGTCAAAAGTCCAATGGCAGCCTGATCTAACCCGGTGATTTTTAGCACCATCTGCCTTGGGGCAGGTCTTCCGGCCTTCCGCGCATATATATATATATATATATATATATATATATATATATATATATATATATATATATATATATATATATATATATATATATATATATATATATATATATATATATATATATATATATATATATATATATATATATGAAAAACAGTAATTTTTCATCCGTACTTCCACGTACCTCTGCTCGTCTCAAATCAGTCGCCGTCTCCATGCCGAGACAAGTACCTCCCAGGACCGGTTTCTAGCCTCACAGCCGTCATCAGCTGGGCTCGAGCTCAACGCAGTGAGACAGCTGAAACGAAACGAACAGAGCAAGACCAAGTCAACTGGTCATATCGATGGCGGGTCGCAATCTCAATGAAACTCGCGCCATCCTACGGTGAAGTTTCGCGGCAGTCAAAAACTAAGCGACACACTCTTCCCACAGCCTTGGATGTAGGTATAAGGTTTGCTCAAAAGATAGCGTAGTGGGATCGTGGAGAGAGATATTTGAAAAACAGTAATTTTTCATCCGTACTTCCACGTACCTCTGCTCGTCTCAAATCAGTCGCCGTCACCATGCCGAGACAAGTACCTCCCAGGACCGGTTTCTAGCCTCACAGCCGTCATCAGCTGGGCTCGAGCTCAACGCAGTGAGACAGCTGAAACGAAACGAACAGAGCAAGACCAAGTCAACTGGTCATATCGATGGCGGGTCGCAATCTCAATGAAACTCGCGCCATCCTACGGTGAATGTTCGAGGCAGTCAAAAACTACGCGACACATTCTTCCAACAGCCTTGGATGTAGGTATAAGGTTTGCTCAAAAGATAGCGTAGTGGGATCGTGGAGATCGTGGATATATATATATATATATATATATATATATATATATATATATATATATATATATATATATATATATATGTATATATATATATATATATATATATATATATATATATATATATATATATATAAATATATATATATATATATATATATATATATATATATATATATATATATATATATACATATATATTTGCTCAACATTGTGTTTAAGAGCAAACTCTCACTTTGCTTGAAAAGAAAAATCTTCTAGCAGTACGTCCTGCCCGTTATGCCATACGGAAACCTGGACACTAACATCGCAATGAATTCAAAAACTTCTGGTAGCATACAAGGAAATGGAAAGATGTATACTTGGCATTACAAGACGAGACAGAAAGCTCTGCATCTGGATGAGAGAATAAACGAAAGTGTGAAATCATCGGAAAAGTAAAGGTATTGAAATGGGAATGGACAGGCCATATCGCGGTACTATGGGTCGACAAATGTCTAAAGCAATCCTGGCGTGGATACTGCTGACATCACTGGATGACATCGTTAAGTATATTGGACCCGAGTGGCAAAGGAAAGCCTACGAACGTGAAAATTGGAAGCATTCTGAAGAGGCCACCATCCTGCAGTGAATCGACACAGGCTGATGATGGTGATGATATATATATATATATATATATATATATATATATATATATATATATATATATATATATATATATAGTATGAAAGCATCTAAATTCGATACTGTTATTTTTGGAAATTTCAGCTTATATGTTTACATTACTTAGTATTAAATATTTTGAATTTTTCAATCAGTATCTGCAATATTTCAGATATGTTAAAGAAATTTTGTTCGAGGGTTGCTATTTATGTATCCGGAATTGGCAACAGTGGTATTGCTACGCATGTAGATCGTAAAGTTTGACATTGTTGACTGTATACGCACTCAGAACGTTTTGTTCAAAGGACGCTATTTGTTTTGTTTAGTGACTTGAAAATTTCATATCAATCAAAAAATGGAATTAACTCGTGAGAATGTTCATCCGATGATTTACTACGACTTTCGACGTCGATTATTTTAACAACAGTGCATCGATCAACTCACTTCGTCTTTTGGCGATTAAGCCCCATCTAAATCCAGTGTATATCACTGATTTAGTGAATTCAATCGCAAGTTTCATTTGCTTATGGACGAATTTAAGGAAGGTTGTTCAAAATCGGTTGTTGTGCCAGAAAACATCGATACTGTGCGCGAACTGATAAACCAAGATCGCCGTGTGACATACCGTGAGACTGAGACATTCCTGGACATGAGTATGACAAGCATACACAAGATTTTATATGAACATTTAGCCGTGACAAAGCTTGTGCGCGTTGGATTCCGCATAATTTGTCCGCGTCAAAAGTCGTGTATAACATCTACACAGGGGACGATGGATCTTGCGAATGAGCCCGAAAATAAACAAGTCAACTGTATAGACCTTTCAAAATAAACCAAACCCAACAAAAGTTATTCACTCAAGAAGCACTTGGAAGTAAGCAGTCGCCTGTTTTTTTTTGGAATAAATGGGCATGTAGCTATAGTGCCATTAGAGAATCGGAGAACGTTCACTTCTGAATGGTACACAACCATTTTTTTGCCAGAAGTCTTTGAAGAAATAAGAAAAAACAACCAACGATGCGGGATGATTCTTCACCATGACAGCGCGAGTGGACGGAACAACTCAATATTTGACCGGTCAAAACATCGAATTGATCGGTCATCCACCGTAGAATCCTGATTTGACACCCAATGATTTCTTTTTCTTTCCGTCCATGAAGGATAAACTACCTGGTCAACGATTTTCGATGGCAGGCGAAACGGTCAATGCGTTCAAAATGCATGTTTTCGTGATACTTCAATCGGATTGGAAAAAGTGCTATGAAAATTGGTTTAGATTGGTTCATTGGTTCAATTGATTTATCGCGGTGAATATTTTGAAAAACAACAAAACTATTTTCAGTTATAAATATTTGTTTTTATTTATTATTCCGGATACATAAATAGCAACCCTTGTACTAACCAACACAGAAATTGCGTCACCCAGAAATAGACATTCGATTTGAATAATTATTCCTTAAAACATAGTTTCTATAGGAAGTATTAATAACTGTACCCATAAATAATGTAATTTTTTGATACTTTACAATATTTTATTTCATTTAGAAGTTAGTACAGTTTCAATCAATCTACAATATTCTTCGCCCATCTATGTGACAAACTTTCTATTCCCTTTTTGTAAAACGTGATTTTGAAGTTAAATATTTTTCGAGTGCAGTTTTGATAACTGCCGCTGTAGGAACTTTCTTTTTCCACAAAGAAAATGTTCCATACATCTGAAAATATAGTAATCTGACGATGCAGTATCAGGAGAATACGACAGGCAGGGAAGTATACACTATCACGGTTTGGTCGTTTTTGAATGAAAGTCATTTTTAGTATATCATACTGAAATCAAAGAGATTTACCACTAAACACCGAATCACTTTTTTTAAAGTTCTCGACGAACGTTTCGCTAACCATGTTAGCATCATCAGCAGATGATTTAATCTTTTGGTTTAAATGAGATTAAATCATCTCCTGATGATGCTAACATGGTTAGCGAAACATGAGTCGAGAACTTTTAAAAAAGTAATTCTCTTCACACCGCTGAGCACAACAATATTCAGCAGTTATGCTTTCGTTAGGATTTAAAACCTGATAGTGAATAATAAAAAAAATCCAACCGCACTGACACTTTTTTAGGGTTAGGACCTAGTTTTGGAATGTGAAAAGAAGCTTCCAGTCCAAGGCACTAGGATAAACAGCACTAAGATTTGTGGTATTGTTATGGTTTCGAAGCTCATAAAGCATAACATTTCTTATATAACTTCACATGTTGCTCTTCCATTTTTATAGGCTTCATTTAGGTGGTGATATTAAGCTCATTAAGTATTAATATATTTAACTGGAATATAGGTTGTTATTTTAAATTAAATTATTTTTAGTAGATGGCAATGTTTTTAAAATTTGAATGTAAAAACATTACTAATCGAACATTATAAATGATTAAAATTCAGTAAAGAAATATGCAGTGGTTGCATTGTAAACCGCATTTTTTATAAAATGCCTTAATGGTGAACGCATGTTGAATCAGGCTAAATTATTGGTCTACAAGAAGGAGGTTTTTTATTTAAAGAAGTAGCTAACCGCATTCAATATCGACATCTAGAATTAATGCCCCTCTGGGATAGATTTTCAACCGAATGCATGTGTCTGGATGATTTAGCCCAGTAGATATCAATTTGACAACAGCATTATTGACTTTTCTTGTCCACTGCTGAAATCTGAACCTTGATGGCATCGAATAAAATTTTGTAGAGATCGATAACATTAAAACATGGTATAGCATCTATTCAACATACTCTCCATCCCCATTACATTTACGGATATTATCGTTCCCCTAAATAGTTTCACTTCCCAGCAGAAAACAGTATTTTTCCACTTTTGGAATAACTCCCGAAAAATTAGGTTTAACTCTCCAAATAACTTAATAATAATATATATATATATATATATATATATATATATATATATATATATATATATATATATATATATATATATATATATATATATATATATATATACATGCATGATGCAGAATGAAGGCTTCTTCGGCATGCTCCCAACTTTCACGGTTCTGAGGTATCTTCTGCCTCTCGATATACTTATCGATGTCATCAGATCATCATATAGTTTTGCAATAAGTGTGTCAACACTTTGAAACGTAATAGCGGCAACACTGTTTGTATAATATTTCAATCAGTATATTGTAACAGTTTTCCGTGGAAAGATACAGGATTCAATAACGCGTAGAGAAAAAAATAATCTCTATTTCCACATTGGAGAAGAAATAGTCTTTTCCGACGAAGGTCAGTTCGGGCTTAATGGGTTTGTGAACAAACAAAACGACAGGATTTGAACCGATGAAAATTCTCAGTTGATTCAGGAGTGATCTCTTCATTATCAGAAAGTCTTTATATAAAGGACCTTTTTTTTTAAGACGATGATGGAAATTGTTTTTACATTAAATAATGATAGAAGAATGCAAAAAAAACATATTTATTCTAAACTGAGAAATGTGGATACAGACAATGTTTTCTTTAGCGGTGCGACTTGTTATACATCATCATGGTGCATCTTGTCATCATCGATTTACTGCATAAAAGGTTTTCTGAACGCTTTATTTCGCAAAATGGGTATGTCAACTGGTCACCATGATCACGCTGTCTCACGCCCTTCAATTATTTTTTTGTAAGATTATGTTAAATTTCTAATTTGCAGAAATAAACTCCCAACCAATTTTTGCCCTTGAACGAAACGTTTGGCCATCTTTAAAAATATACCAGGCGATATATGTGAAAAAATAATCATAAATTGAGTCTGTAGAAGGCATTCGACCAGACGAAGCCGAGAAGGGCATTTCAACGATATTATTTTCAAAACATAATCTCATTATTTGTTTTTCGAAAAAATTATTGGATTATCACTTGTAGTTACAATTATGCCTCGTTTTAAATTTCTAGGCCTCTTATTGGACAACCCTTTAGTAGATTGTTGTATGTGTTGCTGCATATTTTCTTCGTTAATTTTTTTCTAACATCCTTCACTAGGCAATTTTTTTCCAATCAAACCCTATCTGGACAATAAATTTGCTATACGTTACAAATATGCAAATATGTTGAGCTTCTTGTCAATTTTAAAGCAAAAATACTAAAAAAACTATCTGTTTGTTATTCTGAATCATATTTTTTCTTAGAAAAGGTTCATTTTTCAAACGCCAAGTTAATTATTTTTTATGCTTTCGACGTCTGTGTGGAGAAGATTTTTCACAGTGTCGAGTTTAAACTAAGAGCACTTCGTTAACATTAATCATTGTCTACTAGAAACTGCCACTCTGACTTTTAAATATATTTGATTGGAATTTATAATGATGTTCATTATATGTAGCTATTACCAAAGGTTTTTTACATGATCATAACAAAAATTATGCACGTTGTAAGAATGTTGTGTCTCCATTTACATTTTAATAACAGTTAAGTACTTATTCTGCACCGTGGGGCTGAAAAATTTTGAATCTAAAAAGTTATCATTTATATTATAACACATCATGAAACTATTTAGGTTACAAAACATAAAAACTTATTTGTATTATAGTTAATATTGATTACATTGCTTAATTTCTGAATTTCGATGCAGAAACATTAAAAAAAATATATAATTAGTGTAAATGTAATCAAATAATGGACACTTTTACACAGAAGAATTAAATTTGTTCTAAATCTATTCACATAAGAAATGAATTTCAATCAAATTTTAGATATTTAAACATGGAAACGACGAAAGAATAAAAGCAAAGATATTTGTATTGTTTTGAATATTTGAAGAACTCTTGTAGATTTTTTGTACTTCTAAAATACGATGTATTCATTATACTATGATAAAAAAGTAAAGCGATTTTAAAAAATCGCGCGCTTTATGAATCGAAACAACCATTTGTTTTTTAACTTGGTATGATTGTCCTTGAGATCTGACAGACGTTTCGTATATTAAGTCGCTTGTTAAGTTAGAAAATATAGCATCTTTTCTAATTGGTAAAAAAATTGTTGGTGATTCTTTAAAATTATTAAATTTATAGTACAAAGAATTGACATTAGTTTTTTTATAATAAACTTAATTTTGCGTGATGACGCATTAAAAATATAATGCATTAAATGTGTACAGTGTCCAGATTCGTGGCAAATAATTCATGGTTTTTGCATCATGATAACGCACCACCTCACATCGTCATTATTCGTCTCGTTTTCGCTAAAAATCAAACAAATGCCATTTTACAAGCACCAAATTCAAGGTGCGACTTTTTTCTGCTCCTTTGACTTAAACCATTCCTTGGATGCCGTTTTAAGCTCATAGAAGCCATTGAAGAGAGTTCAGTGACCTTGATTCCAGAAGTTTGAAATTGGTTTTTGAAATTCCAGAAGTTGGTTATTAAAGTTGTTTCGAACAAAGAAAAAACCTTTGAATATGTGTTTTGTAGTAGGGGCATTACTTATATTTGTATCACTAAATAAATACTTTGTGTCTTATTTGAAAAGCCACTTTACTTTTTGATCATAGTAGTATATCCCTTCATCTCAATCGTCCCAAGATATCATAGAAAATTGTAATAATTGATGTAATGTAAAGCAAGTTTTGGAATAATTGTTTTCCTGAGTTCAGTTTATTGTATCTTAATAGACATTGGAATACTATAGATGTAGTAGCTCTAAATAAAATATTTCATCTATATTTGGCGAATGCATATTCGTAAAAATATGCTAAAGCTTGATTTGAAATGAATTGTCCTGTTTAAATCTATTTTATGCTGCTTTTTAATACTTCATATTAATTTGTGTGGAGCGGGATTTAATAAAGTGCAAGACAACTTCAATTATAAAAGTTTTGGTGGAATATTTTGTGGTGATAGTTCACTGGAAAACAAGCACGGACTCGATATAGGAGTGTACCTATACTCACCTTTTTTCCATTACTCCAAATTAGTTGAAATATGTTTTATTCCATTCATTTCTTGAAGGAGCTTACATTATTTTTAATCGAGATAATGGGAAAAGCCCTGAAAAGCCCTGATTAGTTCTAGATCATTGAATATCAAATAGGTGACTGCTTTAACATATCGCTCGCCTAATTCCATGGAAGTTATTTGAGAATGACTTACTTTGCATACTTAAAGGCATAAGTCCAATTTGGCTTCATCCACATTAACCTTCTCCATTAGTTTACTGACTTTCTCCAATATTACCGTACTTTTAAACTCACAGTTTCTACTTTGCAATGTTGATACCATTTTTTGTTTTATTTTCTCCTACCCTTTTTCTTTACAGCTTATTTTTCGACATTATTTGTTCCCTGAACCCTGTCTACGGCATTCTTACTAGAAAGCTTTACCATACTAGCTATTTTTTCTCAATGGTTTCATCCACAGAGTCCACTCGCAATGTTTTTCTTCCACGTTTTTTATTGTGTTCCTTTTTATAACTTCTGTCTAAAAAATTTCATCTCTCATGTTCTCACCTCTCTTTCTTTTCTTTTTATTAATAAATGTCTAGTAGGGTATAAAAGATCTCGTTTGCAGCACTAATTATATTGTTGACTTAACACCTAAACCTTCTGTTCCATCTATTATTGGTCCTGTATATGAATGATGATGGAAATTGGAGAATCAGGCATAACTTCGAACTCAAACAATTATACGAAGATCTGGATGTTGTAGAATATGTGAGTAGTAGGATAGAGAAACAACCTGTAGCAAGAATGCCCAGGCAAGAAAAAAATGCAGGAATGCAGGAAATACCAAGGAGAATACCAATACCAGGAGAATTATGAATGACGAATAGTGGGCAACGGAAAGAGAGGTAAACCAGGACATTGTAAGAACACATGCTGAAGAACTGCTGCACATCAAAAATTTGCAAGGGGGTGTTGGAGATGGATGATATGGTGACGGATGGTGATGAAGGTTAAAGGAGATTTATGCTTCCTTCCTTGCCTGCCTTCTTGGTGTTTATATTAATCACATTTTACTTGTTCTTTTTTCCGCGCTCTTATATTCTCTTGTTGTTGTCTTGTTAAGTACCCATAGTATGACGAAATCAGCAAACATTAATTTTTTAACTGTTTCATTATTAGTATTTTGGTTGTAGCTTCTATCATCTTAATTACTCCATTATCTGTTATTGTAAACAGTAGAGGGCTTAATTACTTACTACTTATTACTTATATCAAGTACACTAAACTTCTAGGAATGTATAAGATTCCTTATTGTATTACACAAGTTTTTAATTTCCTCAATCAGATGTTTCGGTATATAACTTTTCTGATATATTTTCCTGCTTTTTACATATCTATTTCGACTTTGAATATCTAAGGAAGGTATTTAAATGAACTATTTTAGTTTGGATATGTTATATTTTGCTTTATAGTAGATATTTTAACAAAAAAAAAGGCATTTTTTACAATGCTTTTTTAATACATTTATATTTGTCTCCATTTATTTTCTACTTACTTAATATTCATCATAAAAAATTGAAATATATAATAATATCTTATGGTTATATTAACAATTGCCCTAAACTTTTAAATCACAGTGTACATAGGTTACACGTTCCTGTTGTTTAATTTACGACAAAGGAAAACGATATTGGCTGACTACCTGTTTCAAGCTCGGTTGGAATAAAAGGGTTCGCGAGTAAGCTAGAGGGGTTCTTCACTCCAGTAAGCGCGTGAAAAAAACTCTTACCGAATACGAACCGTCCCAAATGGAAAACGATAAAGTCGAAGACCGACGAATGCGCCGATATAAAGTTAACAATTTACAATAGTTACGAATCGGAATGTGTAATGCAACAGCTGTTGAAGAAATGCGGTTACTTGGTAAATTGAATTTTTCAAAAGAGGGGATTGTGTCGGATATGCGCTTTATTGGAATGGAAGTGAAATATTTTAGCCGTCGAGACATCATTAAAGTGGTGCAACTAGTGATAACGTAATATTTACATATTCCTTTTTAGCTTTTCGACTATTTTGATTACGACTAAAGGGTATTTTACTTTATAACTTTATATTTCTGTATTATCACTACTGAGACTGCCAATATAATGGTAAACATTAATATTTCATAAATAAATTACATTCATTTCATACATAATTTACACATACATTTTTTTAATATTTCTATATATTTTATTCCCAGATGGTTACATCTGAAAATGATGAATTCTAATTCTTATTTATTGGGTTGATGAGAAAGTTCGTCCCATTTTTTTAAAGAAAAAATTGAACAAAACATTTATTTACTAAAAATTACATTTGATGTCCATAGTGTATATATATATATATATATATATATATATATATATATATATATATATATATATATATATATATATATATTATTACAGAAATCTTTCACCCCTTCACCACATGATGCCACCGATCGTCTCTCTCAACTGGTTTCCTTGCGTTCGTCTGAAGCTCGGCTGATGTCGGCTGAAAGACTAGAAACCGGTCCTAGAGACACGTGACGTCGCGTTTCCTTTTTTTTCTACTTGAGTAGTAAAAATATATATATATATATATATATATATATATATATATATATATATATATATATATATATATATATATATATATATATATATATATAGACTAAGAACTAAGAACACCATTTCTAAAAACAAAATATGGTAACATCAGACGAGTCTCTCAATTCAAATATTTGGATGAAATAATCATGAAAAATGGGTTGGAAAAAGCGGCCAATAAGGGTAGATGTCAAAAAATGGAAACGGCATTGAGACTTACACAAAATATTTACAACAAAAAATGCCTAACTAAAAACACAAAACTGAGACACTACAACACGGTTATTAAGCCAGAATGTCTATATGCTGCAGAAACGCTCATTTTGAATAGAAAGAGGGACATCGAGGACATTGAAAAAAAGGAAAGAACAATCATAAGAAAAATCCTAGGCCCCAAACAAATAAATAGCACAACATACCGACTTCGAGAAAACCAAGAAATCAAACAATACACAGATATACATAGCGATATGAGAAAAAGAAGACTTTAGTTTTACGGACACATCAAACGGATGAATCCGAGTAGGCTAACTAGACAGATAGTCGAATTTTATAAAAATAGGAGTAGAGCTAAAGTAGAAATAATTAAATGGATTGCCGCAATTAAAGAGGGCCTAAGATCAGCAAATATTGCACAAAGTGAAATTCAGGATAGAGGCTGTTTCAGACACAAGGTTAACGTTTGGAAGGTTGGTCAGAGAGAAAAATATAGGAAGACTGGAACAACTTGGTCTGACGAAAGGAAAAAAGCTCATAGCGAAAGAATGAAATTAGTATGGGCTCAAAGGAAGGCTAACAACAACAAACGCCTCTAATTGTACTTCGCGTGGTCCACCAGGGCCCATACGTGAATAATATATATATATATATATATATATATATATATATATATATATATATATATATATATATATATATAGATATGTATATATATATATATATATATATATATATATATATATATATATATATATATATATATATATATATATATATATATATATATATATATATATATATATATAGATATCTATATATATATATATATATATATATATATATATATATATATCTATATATATATATAGATATAGATATATATATATATATATAGATATGTATATATATATATATATATATATATATATATTATATATATATATATATATATATATATATATATATATATATATATATATATATATATATATTATACATTGTATATGTATATATATATATATATATATATATATATATATATATATATATATATATATATATATTATACATTGGTAACCATGGTAATCGGACGTCAAAGATTTTGATGCGAACACTAAACTTGCACCCTGAACAAATCCTTTCAAAGAGCCGGCATAAATGACTATAAAACGTTTCCCATTATATTGTCTTCTGGCTTATGGACACTTTTAATACTACTGTTTGCCAATTATTTCTTTTGTTTCCTTTTGAATAAATCCAGGGCTCATCTAGGAATATAATTTGGGGTCTGAATGTACTGTTACGATTTTTCCATATATTTGCGAAGAAAGTAAGCTTTTAAGGCAGAAATATTGTTTATTTCGATTAATGATCTCCTATTGTTATCCTTTTTGTACTTAAAGCCTAGCTCCTTTAGGAGAATATTGAGTGATGTACGATCCATACTGACAATTTCCTTTTTTCTTAACTCCATATTAAGGCTTTTGATAGTTACACGCTTTCCTGTAAATGACAAAAGTATGTTATTATGAGACATAAATAAGTACTATACTTGTATTTTTAGTTTATGAAACTGATTGTTGAAAATTAAGCTATGTCATATTATAGTTTTAGCCAACACACTTATATGTACACTGTATATACGAGTAGACCTCAAACTAATTTATTTTTGGTAATGGTAAATATTAATAGTTTCTGATACCAATGGCAGTTTATAATGAAGGGCGTTGGGGCGCCTCCCCTCCAGCATTTATCACAGTAAACAATTTTTCAGAGTAAAACACCATATTTTTTTTTCCGTTCAGTTTCTTTCATTTAACTCATTTTCCTGTTCCACCTCCTGTATAGGGTTTCAATAGCACGAAAAGTAAAAAGGAAGAAAGGGAAAGCAGAAAAACTTTCAGCAGCACTATTTTCTTCTACGCCCTCCCACTTTAAAAACCCACAAGCCGCCACTGTCTGGTACTATAATAATTATTGCCAATACCTAAATTTTTTATTATTTACCAGGAATAGCAGTATATGCCAAATATGTGTGCTACATATAAGTAAGACAGGTGTCAGCTCAAGATTCTACAGTGTTCTAATAAATTGAAAAGCCAAAATGTTTGCGAATGTGAAAAATTAAAAGACATATGTGGTACAACTGACAAACAGTTAATAGGTATTCATTATATTTAAATGACTTACTTTCTTTGTACATATTGTATTTATTTCTTTCAGGTAATTCTATTGTTTAGTCTCACGAAGTCTGCTTGTTCCAGGAGCAGAAATTACTGGATTATGTTATTTTCTTTTCTTAATATAATACACTGTTTTTCTTGATATTTTTAATGCTGCTGCAACTCTCTAAAAACTATTTAACAGTGTGATAATGCAAAATAAGTAAAACATGCTTAAATTAATTATTCTTTACCTCTTGAATGGATGAAAGAGACTCTAAAGGTTCCCCATTTCAAAATACTCGCGATTTCAGTGTTTTTACCGACATTATCACACTGAAATCACACAAAATGTTAAATAAAATGTAGGTACCTTAAAAGTTTGCACTTCTATATTCCGTTATTATTTTGAAACGGTTGTTTATCTTTCAGTATATTTTTAAAATTAACCGATATAAATTCTGTTTTTATTAAACATTTGTAATAAAATGTCTTTAGTTAGGTTAGAGTTATTAAAGGAAATAAAACTTTATGAATCTTTACGAATACTTACCGATAACAAAATAATCAAACAATCAGAATCATCAACAGTAGTTATTATAAGAACTTATTTTACAATAAATCTAGACTTTACAGCACAAAATTTTACTAAAACACAATAAAAAGACAAGTCAAATGACAGCTAAAACAGGACCGGTGCGAATAAATACTTTTTAATTATTTGTTACTTTCTCTTTCTATTCCACTGTAACGCTATCATGACTTACTGCTCTTACCCAAAGACATACGTATTAATTTTTTATCTCCTTCTCTATAGTTCGGTAAAGAAAAAGAACATATTGAGACAATGTCTACAATATAGGCAATTAATGACGTCATTTTATGACGCCCGGGTAATCTCTCGACGGTTCAACTGTATGTGCCATTCTGTTCTAGCTATCTCCATCTTTCGAGTAGCGGCATGATCGCGCGCTTAAAAAAGTTCCGAGGTTTCTGGAATTAGAGAATTTTCCATGGAATTAGAGTTTTTAGATGGACTAATATATCTCAGTAACGTTGTAAAAGTTTGTGTTGGGGGACCAACGACACTTGTATTCTTGAATTGTGTCGATGGAACGCAATGTCCTTTTTGTTGGCTAATTCAAGGCAGAAGTAGCTTGAATTAGCCAACATTGCTCACTTTAATCCACTTAATTTGTGAACATAATTTCTAATATAATAAGATATTTTAATGACACTTTGCATTGCAATTATCGCTATTATCATTATTATATATTCATATTTCATTATGTTCGTCAATTTCATATTGTTCATCATAGTGATTTGAATACTTGCACCATCTCTGTGTAAAGCTTTGAACGAACTTCGTATATTATAATTTTAGTTTAGTTTCCACATCCATATTATAAAAATGATGTATATCCACATTTACATCAGATTATGCAGGTGTGCCTTCCTTGTGGTAAAGCAAAAAAAATAAAGGAATTCGTATATAAGTTCTTGCGGCGGCCGGGCTTGCAGAAATCCGTAATAATGCAACCACTATATCACGCCGAATGGATTATCTTTGCAAAACGGGAAAAGTTTAAATCTTTCCTGAATTTATCGGCAAACTTTAGCGGTTCTTAATAAGCAAGACATGTTTCACTTACTAAGCAGAGTTAATTTCTCGACCTGTGTTTGTTAGATAACCGGATGATGAATTTGTAGTCATTGTAGTTAAGAGTTTGTGTTTTGTTTGGCCGTGTTTCCTCAGCTGTATCTTAATTAACATCAGAATTTGTACGGATGTTTATAACAGTTGAAATATCTTTTTTGTCGCTTGTTAGTATATCAAATTTTGGTTTTGTTTTAATAACACAAGTCGATATAATTTTTGTAATATTGATAAGAATGTTCTTTTTGCGTTTCATTTAGGTAGTTATTAAAACACCTTTTTATAGAAATGTCATCACAGAAATATTACAACAAGCCTTCGATAGTGTATGGCATTCAGGCCTACTATACAAACTTAAATCAACATTTCCTATACCATACTATCAGATATTGTTATTATACTTGACGAACAGATACTTCGCTGTCAAATATAAAGGGGAAATAAATAACATATATCCGATAAAATGAGGAGTACCTCAAGGTGGTGCCTTGGGTCCAATACTTTTTCAAGTCTCCACTGCTGACCTACCAACTCCACTGAACACGTATGTAGCCGCCTTTGCAGATGATACCGTGGTTATGACAATAAGTATTAAGATTATGGCAATAAGATATGCATCTGAGAAGCTTCAGGAAGCTCTTGATAAAATAGAAGAATGGTTAAAAAATGGCGCCTAAAAATCAATGACGCAAAATCTCAGCAAGTAATTTTTACCTTAAGGAAGGAATCATGCTCGAGTGTAACACCTAATGGACATCAACTTCCCCAGACACACTATGTAAAATATCTTGGAATGAGAAAATTATACAAACTCTACTGGTTGATAGGTAGAAAATCCAAACTATCATTAGCTAACAAGTTAACCATCTACAAAGTGATCCTCAAACCGATATGGACTTACAGCATACAACTGTGAGGTACTGCGTCTGAATCCAATATAGAAATACTTCAAAGATTTCCAAAGAGTCCAAAACCCTGAGAATAATTTCTGATGCTCCTTGGTTTGTAACAAATCAAACTATATACCTCAATCTAAAAATAAAGCCTGTGCTAAAAGAAGACAAGTACGCGAGTGCGAAGTATCTATCGCGACTTGAAGTGCACCTCAACTCCCTCGCTGTCAGCCTCTTGGATAATAGCCAAAAGACGCATTAACTGAAACGCTGTTATCCTTTAGAGATAAGCGCTAAAATTTAAGATATTAAGATACTATTCTAGTTATTGTATATAGCGGGTTAGCGCCCTAACCCTTGATGTCTGGCAACTCGCTGCCTTGCTCTAAGTGTTATAACAGTTGCTTATTACTTTTGGGTAGATTGCAAATATATGGGAGATTAAAAAAACAGAAATGGCTTAGCACTTCCCTTTTTCAAGTACCTGCCTCTCCTTTATATCATGACGTTATTGAAATTATTTGTGCCCAACTTTGGAGTACTTTGGTACAAGGTATTGCTGTTTTTTGTATTTATGGGACAGTAGGGCAACAAAGAACATCACAGAAATAAAGATTGGTCTCATAGAACTGAAGAAGTTTCTCAAATCTCAAATGTTCTCAACTTCATATTTTAATTGTTTTAATGGATTTTAGATGCGTCAAAATGTTAGACACATCCCCAGTTTTATAGGAAAGAGAAACGTTAATAAGAGGAAAACAATCATATTAGGAAAACATTTAATATTTTGTGGTTTTTTTCATCATCTTTTATCAAAACAAGAATTATTTTTGGTAATTAGTCATACAACTGTTTTATTATTTGTTTTTGAATTTCTTCCCATGAAATCTGAATAACACTTTAAATATTTTATATTTGTAAATATTCTTGATTCACATTCTATCTATAACTCATATTGAACGATTCTTCGCACTTGCAAAATAAGATATGTGCTATGCGGTGATGGTGTTAATGATTTTACGTGCCGTAAGTAGTTCAGAAAGTTGCATGAAAACAATTTTAATCTTAGCGATGCATCCACCACGTTCTGAGCGACCAGAACGTTCTAGGCGCACGGCCGAGGCTAATGATAACGAATATTGACGCTAATTGAAAGTGATCGACGCAGAACAACTCGAGAGATCGGAGTTCTTCAACTCGAGTTCTTGGAATCAACCAGCAGTATCAAGGCGATTTCGTCAGCATGGAAGGGGTAGTAAGGCTAATGTATGAGTACCACATGAGCTAACGAAGAAAAAATTAATAAATTGAATTTCTATTAGCGATTCTCTCTATTGAAGTGCAACAAATTCAATCCATTTTAAAATGGATGATTACAGATGATGAACAATGGATTACATATAATGATGTTAAGCGTAAGAGATCATGACGTAAGCAAAATTCAGACCATTATTGGGAGTAATACTGATCACAACTGGGCGAATTAAAGCAAGCCATCGATCAGAGCGACATAAATTAGCCAACAGAAAGAGTATTGCATTCCATCGAGATAATACTAGACAACACTTACCCGGCCACCCAACACAAACGTTTACAACTTGACTGGGATGTTTTGGTTTATCTATCATACTCTCCCCATCTTGTGCCTTCCCACTCCTATGTGTTTAGATCACTTTAAAATCAAAGTTGACTTCCTTGGTAGGCCTAAAAATTCTCCTGGATCAGTTCTTAACTTGACCCCTTTCTTGAACAGTCATCCAACAGAATAGCACATACTATGAGGGTAATCTGAAGTTTCCAGTTTCCAAATTTCAAGCCAATAGTATCCATTTCGGTTTTAATTACCGTAAGCATGTGGCCTTTCAAATGCAAGAATTTAATTACCGCTCGATTTTCCATCTTTTTAGAAACACAAACATCGATTGACATAAATGATATTTAAACAATAAATAGCATCTAATGTGGCTGAAATTTTCAAGATTGTCTTTCAACGCTTGGGCTATTATATTACCAGTATATTTTTGTCTAGTAACGTCATCTTCATTTTGAGGCTGGAAGCTCTTCAGGCTACCCTTGAATATTGATTAAATGCAATTTTTACTAAATACAATATTTCTCTGAAAAATAGGACAATCTTTCACTAAAACTCAATACATAACCTGAAAGTGTCTGAAATATTGTCTTTATTTTCTACCTCAACACCTGGGTAAATGAGGCTTTATATGTTTATGTTATTAGTAAGTCAATGAGATTTTCTATATACACCGTAAAACATTTTCCGTCATTACGTCAAAAAAAATCTGTGATAAAATTTTTGTGTTAAATATTTTAACACATTTTTGTGTTGATTTGACACAATACGATTGTGTTGTTCGTGCACTTTATTTTTTAACATAAAAAAAGTGTTATTTCGTTCAATAGTAACACTTTAAATTTGTCACTATAAAATTAATACTAATAATTTGTGTTGATTTTACAAAAGACTAAGACTCCCTCCCACTTATTGTTTTTACTTTGAAGCACGACCCTATCTTTACTCTATACAATATATGTGTTTACATGTTCATCGTGGTACGGTATAAATATTATCAATTATTATAAATTTAATTAAAATATCAATAACAGTCAAAAGGCAACAAGTATTTAAATTACATTTAAATATATAGCAACAAAGTGAGTTTATGCATCATTTTATTCTAAAGGTGGAATTTTTTTAACATTTAAATGTTTCAAAATGTGTATGCTTGCTTGTAAATTGCTTGCTGTATGCTTGCTTGTAGTGTATTTTAACACAAATTTATGTTAGTTTTAAGATTAATTTGTGCGTGATTGATACAAAACATTTATGCTAAAATGACAAAAAATTGTTTTAATCGTTTTCTTTTCACGCGATTTGTGTTAAAATTGACTCAATTTTTTTTACTGTGTAACAACCGTTGACTTTTTTGCTTTTTCGGACAATCCCTGCATGGACACTGAAACGAGTATCAAAAAACTGAAAAGAAAGCGAATTGGTGTTCTTGAAAACTCTACTCGAGTTAAACCCATCCTGTAATTATTATTTCTTAAGTCATCCGTGGGAATTGACTAATTCTCGTGACATGTCAGACCTGACATGAGTTATATCATAACTAGCAGAACCCGGCAGACGTTGTCCTGCCAGTGTATATGTATTTACCTCTATGTATCTAAAATGGATGGTCTGTATATAATGTAGAATCTATAAAGCGTTGTAGAAAATTGTGGAAAAATGAAAGATTACTCATATTGATAAGATTCTATTATGTTTATTAATATAAATTTATGATAAATTATTTACATTTTTTTATTAATAATTTACGTGAACGAACATATTTTTTAACTATTCCATTCTCTATATAATCAAACCAATTTAAAATAATTCAAACTAATACTAACATCTAGCACAACGTAAGTGGATAAACAATATTTTTGGTTTTCTGATTCGGTGTACAGATGTATAGAGTTTTTGGAGTTTCTACTCTGGTGGAAGCAACAGTTTTAGTTGACATATCGAGGGTCAACGAAACCAGATCGATCGATTACATGTCGAGGGCTCTGTGCAGTTAAACTACCCGCTATATACAAATTTCCTTTCACTTTTATCTATATACGTTGAGCCACATTGTCTATCGTACGGTAGCATTTTTAAATTTAAATACTGTAAGCAGGGAAAGATGTAGTTAAGGTGTAGAAGCTGATGCGCTATAGCGTCATCTAGTGGCGAGGTACAATAAAGTGGATAGCGCACAAATATTGACCGTGTTTAAATATCTATGTATACCAATTTTCGTAGCTATCGGTTATACGGTGTGGAAGTTGATATCCTGCAGCGCCATCTAGTGGCGAGTTACAACAAAATAGATCGCATAAAAACCTTCTCCATGAAAAATACTTAGATATGCCAACTTTTATGGTGATTGCTCAAACGGTGTCGGATTTTATCGATCCCATGTATACCAACATCCATTTATATATCATCAACCCGCATCAATCCACTGCAGGATAAAGGCCTCTTCAGTATGCTTCCAACTCTCGCGGTCCTGAGCTTTTCTCTGCCATTCAGGTCCAATATACTTAATAATATCATCAGTCCATCGTGTTTTCGGTCTTCTCCGTGGACGTTTGCGATCAAGTGGTATCCAGTCCAGGACCGCCCTGGTCCATCTTTCGTCCCATCATCTCGCTACATGGCCTGCCCACTTCCACTTCAATTGCTTTATTCTTTCAATGATGTCACTCACTTTCGTTTGTTCTCTGATCCATATGCAGGTTTTTCTATCCCATCTAGTAATGCCAAGCATACATCTTTCCATTCCCCTCTGCGCTACTCGAACTTGACTGTGATGTGATGTAGAACTGACTGTGATGTGAGTGTCCAGGTCTCACTTCCGTATGTCATAACGGGTGGGCCACACTGATCAAAGACTTTTCTTTTTAGACAAAGTGGTAGTTTGCTCTTAATCACTGTGTTAAGTCTGCCAAATGCCTGCCAGCCACATTTAACGAGTCGTTCCACCTCCCGGACGGTATCCCCTTCCATTGAAACCCTTTGCCCAAGATATATATATAGTGATCCACAACTTCGAAATCCTTTCCTAAAATAGAAAGAAAAATTTTGTCCTCAGCAAATTTATTAAACATGACCTGACTCTTCTTCTGGTTTATTTTTAAGCCAAATGGTTTCCCATCCCTTTGCAGCTCTTGTACGTGTCTTTGCAGCTGCTCTGGGTCTTGTGAAAGAAGAACGATATCATCTGCGAATCTAAGATGATTTAAGTACGCAGCATTAATCCTTATTTCATCCTGCCCCCAGTTCAGATTACGGAACACTTCTTCCAGGCGGGCTGAGAAAAGAAGAGACGATATTTTGTGCCACCCTGTCGTACGCCCCGCTCTACATTTATTCCAACCTCAAGATCGTCAAGGTGGACTGTCGTTGTAGCTTCATCATATATCGATCCTAGTAGATTTACATAGACTTTCTTTACACCTTGATTAAGCAATGCATCCATTATGGCCCGCTTTGAGATTGAATCAAATGCTTTTTCATAATCGATAAAAGTCAAGCACAGTGCCATAGTGTATTCGTTGTGTCTTTCTATGACCTGCTGTAGGACCTGGATGTGATCCATTGTGCTGAATCCACTTCTGAATCCTGCTTGCTCTCTTGGTGGGGCGTCATTAAGTTTTCTTAGTATTCTTTTGGATATTATCTTGGTGAAAACTTTGTACACCACTGATAGGAGTCTTATTGGACGGTAGTTCTTTAAATCTTCCCGAGCTCCTTTCTTATATTAAAGAATCACTTTTGCATTTTTCCATAAGCTGGTTACTTTTTGTTGTTTGAGGCATTTTGAGTATAATTTTGCTAGTGTTTTATGTAAAGTCCAACCACCAGCTTTTAACATCTCCACAGTTATACCATCCTTTCCTGAAGCTTTGCCATTTTGATCGAGTCTATAGCCTTTGTCACTTCCTCCACCAGGATATCCGGCACTTGTTCTTTAATGGGCATTGCTGTTCTTGCCTGATTCTGGTCCTCATATAACTTTGAATAAAATCTTCGAACAACCTCTAACATTTCCGTCCGTTCCCTGCATATTGTACCATCCTCACGCATTAAGGAAAATGTTTGTGTTCTTTTCTTTCTCAACTTTTGCTTAGCTTTGTTAATTCCTTTGTTTTCTTCCAGAGTTTTTTGTACTAGCTGCATGTTGAATTGGCTCGTTACCTCTCGAATACGTTTTTTTATAGTTTTGCAAAGCTCAACGTACTCGATCTTGCCAAAAGGATTGTCTGCATTCTTCGTTGTCCGGCGTTTTTTCATTAAATTAATGGTCTCATTGGATATTTTGACTCTTTGAAACATTTATCTTCGGGTGCTATTGAAGCCGCCATTTTAAGCACTTTGTTGGCGATTTCTTCATATTGGTCTGCAATTTTCATCTCCTCCGGATCTTATAAGACAGCAAAGGGGTTCGACAAAGCAATTTCAAAATCTCTGCCTCTCTCCAGTAGCTTTCCAGAATCAGCCTGTCACCTCTATTGTCCCGCTCACCATGTCCATATGGGCCAGTTACATTTTCACCAGTTCTTGCTTTTTCGATTCTGGCATTAAAGTCACCCATCAGAATTTTATACCTACATTTCTCTTTGTCTAAAAGTTGGGCCACATCATCATAAAATTCCTCACTTTTCTCATTTCTATTGCTTATAGTTGGTGCATAAGCTTGGACGATTTGAAGCTTAAACTTTTTATTCAGCTGAATGACGCATCAGGCTAATCGGTCAGATATATTTTCATAGTTGACTACACTGTCTTTCAGCTTTCGATTGATAAGGAATTCAATTCCACCACATCGTCCATTCTCGTAGAGTATGTGACCAGTTGGTTCTAGTTTGATTAACTCTTCACCCTCTCTTCGTGTTTCACAGAACCCAATAATATCTCAATGTATGCTGTCAAGTTCGATTAACAGTTCTTGCAGTCGGATCTCCGTTTTCATAGTCCGTATATTAAGCGTAGAAATGTCAAAATTCTAATGGCAGCCTGATCTAACCCGGTGATTCTTAGCATCCTCTGCCTTGGGAAGGTCTTTCCGCTGCCGTAGGTAGTTGCCCCTTGACCTCCGGGGAATGAGGGCCGTGTTTGAAGTTGTACTATCATGTCCAAGGCATGGACCGTAATCTGCCATGCTGGTCCAATGCGGGTTGGCAGATTTTGGATCAGGTTAGTCTGAAGCCTGGATCTGTCCGCCAGGGGTGACCGACCCTCTCGCCAACAACCACAATGGCAACTTCATTCAATGTCAGTGCAGTGAAGTGTCTTTCATTTGCCTGTTGGTCTTTTGTCTATCTGCTGTGATCACTATTTTGTGATCATCCGTGTATTTCGACGCTTTATTGGTGGCATTTTTCCAAAGAGACCAAGATAATCTTTTCAACACACCACCGATAACACAATATACTTTTTCGTTAAACTAAGAAAATATAATGAAATCTCTTTGCAAAATGTCAGACTTATTTTCCTAATGGCTTGGTTGTAGCAGTAAAACTGTCAAACAGTGCCTCATTTCACATATAACGTCAGAATGTCAAAATTTAACATAAACATTTTTTTTATATCATAAAATACCATCCAAATTTCCGACTTTTTCGTGGATTTTCTCAAAATTTTCTTTCATACAAACCTTGTTCTGACAATTACGAACACAACAAAAAAGAAAGCAGCCAAATCGGTCGAGCCGTTCTCAAGTGATGCTCCGTCATACATGTGGCAATTAATTTTTATTTATAGAGATTAGACTTTGAATAACTTACATTTAATATATTGATATTTTCTATTTTGTTGTTATCAAACAATTACACAAGTGTAACAGGCTTCCAAACATGTTACGTAGTTATTGCTTACGTTTACATTTTAATGCTTCATTCCATAACGACTTTGCAGTTTTGGACTAAATTTTTAAATTTTTAAGCTTGACCTATCTGATGATTCTAATAAAAATGTAAGCAATTTTATATTTATATCTTCAGTAATACTAAATATGTGCTTTGAACAAAGTTTTCTAATAAAAATATTGAAATTGCGGTTGAATAAAAGCTTTGCCGGAAAATACTATAGAAAGTAACCGATTTTGACTGCTACAGGAAGTTAATTAACCTGCACAAACACACACTCAGTGTTTAACTTCAAGTAACGCCACTAAAATTTCTAATTAGTTAAGTACTGGCACCACATAACCATTACCTTCTGAGGTTTCCCCTCATTTACTCAGTTCTATTTACCAATACGAAAGTCAATTCGATACTCAAAAGTTCGTTTTGTGTTTTCGGCTTTTCATTATAAATAATGAATAAAGGCTCAGTGGCAAACTCGTGGACAAACATTTGATATCGTTTTTTTTCCGGCTTGTATTTTGCGTTTACGTTCAATTAGATCGAAAGGTTAAGTTGTTGAATTAATGTTGTTATATGAAAATAACATATCGTTGATTAAACATTAGAAACAGTAAAAGAATCATGATTTGAATGTAGTAAACACATTTTACACATAGCTATTAACATGGGTGGCATACATGGCATTAGTCGGAATATAAACAATTACTTTATTCATAATTAACTTGCTTCATTCATAATGCGATATTTAAAAAACAAATTAGATGGACAAAATAAAAAGAATATTTTTTTTACAAATCATACAAGAAATAAAAGGTCTTATTTTCTGAAACTGTTTAGTCTATATAATTACTGAAGCTTAGGACTATGTAGCATGACCCTTATTCTGAATTACTGATTGACATGATCTTAGCATGGAGTCTATTAGATTATTATAAAGGTATTGAAGAGCAAACTGTCTGATTTTCTTGCCGTAATGTCTTCTTATTATTGCGTGGTATTAACTCTTTCCAAAGGTCCGTAAACTCTTTCCAGTCCCCGTATCTAAATCCGATCGAGAAGGATTTAGATACGGGGACTGTGACGGCCACTTTAATACGAGGGTTACTATTTATGAATCCGAAATTGGCAACAATGATGTTGTTAGGCGCCATCTGACATATGACAGTATAGCTCGTACAAAATTAAAACCATTGCACGTCATTAAGCAGGTGATCAACATTTCGGCTGCCCTGTTGCCAGATTGCGATTAAACATCATAACCTTACTTTAGCGAATTATTTTTTCAATTTAACTTTTATAACAATTAAAAAAACAAATCTAAATTAAATGCAAATTACAAAGAAACTAACAAACTATAATACATTTTGAAAGTATTGCAAGTGTCCATTTATTACCTCTAAACAGATTCAGCATATGTAAAATACTTCGTTCAAAAACCATCGATATTTTTTAATATTTGAATGGTTATTAAAATAAAAAGATTATATAATTGACAATAAAATAGAAAAAACAATAAAATATATGCATGCACTTATATTTTCATTAATATAATCATCAGCGGCCAATAAGGGTAGATGTCAAAAAATGGAAACGGCATTGAGACTTACACAAAATATTTACAACAAATGCTTATTTAAAAACACAAAACTGGGACATTACAACACAGTTATTACGCTAGAATGTCTATATGCGGCAGAAACTCTCATTTTGAATAGAACGAGAAACACCGAAGACGTTGAAAAGAAGGAAAGAAAAATCATAAGAATAATCCTAGGCCCCAAACAAATAAATACAACAACATACCGACTTCAAGAAAACCAAGAAATCAAACATTACACAGATATACATAGCGATATGAGAAAAAGAAGTAACTAGACAATTAGTCGAATTTTATGAAAATAGGAGTAGAGCTAAAGTAGAAATAATTAAATGGATTGCTGCAATAAAAGAGGACCTAAGATCAGCAAATATTACACAAAGTGAAATTCAGGATAGAGGCTGTTTCAGACACAAGGTTGACGTTTGGAAGGGTGGCCAGGGAGAAAAATGTAGGAAGACTGGAACAATTTAGTCTGACGAAAGGAAAAAAGCTCATAGCGAAAGAATGAAATTCGTATGGGCGCAAAGGAAGGCTAACAACAAACGCCTCTAATTGTACTTCGCTTGGTCCACCGGGGCCCATACGTAAATAATAATAATAATAATCATTTATTTTCAATCAAGTTTAGGTTCTCTCTCATACCATTTCATTATTTCATTTTCTGTATGCTTGATCGTATTCTTCCATATCTCAGGTGTAACACTGAAGTGTCTCACGCCATATGTTTATGCAGTCTTGTTGTATATTACCACCTCTACCCATGTGTTTATTACAGTAATGTTTTACGATTCCCCATATAAGTTCAATTTGGTTGAAAATTCAGTAGTATGGGGTATATATTTTCCATTTAAAATCTACTTCTTTCAGTACGTTGCGCAATGACATACAGCATCCATCAAACAGTTGTTTCTCTTTTAATTGCTCATAAGTAAGGCAGCATGTCTGTATGTCTGTAGGGCATGTCTGTAGGGCAGCATGTCCTGAAACTAAAAATTAAACTGTGAGTGTCTACGTATAAACTACATATGGGTTTAAGAAAAGTCTTTTCTGCAATTAAATAAGCAAAAATTAATATCTAAAAATATCCATTATGTTTAAAATTGTATTGCGAAGTTATTTAAAATGAGTTTCCATCAAGTATCGTCTACCTCAGTTAATTTTTTTTCTGCAATTCTTAGGTTACGACAACTTACTGAGTTGATACATGATATAAATGGTGTTACGAATTGGTGAAATAGTACTAATAGTGGACATACTCAACTTTAAGGCTGCTGCAATGCGCTAAAAAAATATTCTAGTTTCTATAATATATATGACTTAAACTAAACATATTCAATTATTAGCAATTAACTTAACATACCTCTCTAACAGCCGCAAAGGGTAACGATAGACCATTATTAACTCGTTCTTGTTCAAAATAGTGTATCAGAAATGCTACAAACTCTTGACAACGACTGTTTAAATGATTTGGCATTTTACAGGCGCGACTTTGACAATTATAACACTGTGGTAGTTCTTAAAAGAATTGTTTTCGATCTTAAGGTAAAAAATTAAATTAAACATTCAGATAGAAATGGGCTATCTACCACGAAAAATTCTCGACAACGTCACATATGCTGCCAACCGAATCCAGCTCTAAATTTGAAATTTATTGAATACATTTCATTTGATTATTTTATTATTTAATTCATGTAGTGGTATTTCTGCTGTTCTTCAATAGCGTCATTGATTATGTGCAACGGTTTTAATTTTGTACAGGCTATACATCGTAAAGTTTGATTTTGTTGACTGTATATGTACTTAGAATATTTTGTCATACGGATGCAATTTGTGTTGTGTAGTGATTTGAAAATGTCATCTCAGTCATAAAATGGGATTAACTTCTGAGAATTTTCGTGCTGTAATTTAGTACGACTTTCGAGGTGGATTATCTCAGCAACCACTGTATATCAGTGGTTTAGTGAATTCAGTCGTGATCGTCGTTCGCTCACGGGCGAATTTAAAGGTTATCCAAAATCGGTTGTTGTGCTAAAAAACGTCGATACTGTGCGCGAAATGAGGCATTAGTATGACAAGCATACACAAGATTTTCATTTGATTTCTTTACATGAACATTAGGCGTGAAAAAGATTTGTGCGCATTGGATATTACATAATTTAACATTCTCTCAAAAAAAAAGGTTCGTGTCGATCGGTGTTTAGGAATACTCAAACAAATACAATCTTGCTGCGTCAAATGCAATGTATAACATCTACACAGGTGACGAATCTTGAACAGGTGAGATCTATGCCTGTGAGCCCGAAAGTAAACAGTATTCGACTGTATGGGTCTTTCAGAATGATCCAAACCCAACAAAAGTTGTTCGCATAAAAAGCACTTCGAAGCAAATGGTCGTTTGTTTTTTGGGGATGATTGAGCATTAGGCTACAGTGCCACTAGAGAATCCTAGAGGATCAATTCTGAATGGTACACAACCATTTGTTTGCCTGAAGTCTTTGAAGAAATAAGAACAAACAACCAGCGGCGCATGATCATTCTTTGAATTTATGGGTCATCCGTCGTACAGTCCTGATTTGGCACCCTATGATTTCTTTTTGTTCCCGTCCGTGAACAATAAACTACGTGGTCAACGATTTTCCACCCTAGAAGAAGCGGTTAATGCATTCAAAATACATGTTTTGGAGATATCTGAATCGGAATAGAAAAAGTGGTATGAAAATCAGTTCAAACGTATGCAAAAGTGCATCGATCATCGCAGAGAATCTTTTGAAAAACAATAAAACTATTTTCAATGATTAATTATTTATTTTTATTTATTATTGCGGGTACATAAATGGCAACCCTCGTATATTTCCTTTCGAACCACTGCTTCATCACAGCAGCCAGATGTTTGGGATCATTGACTTGTTGGTAGACCTAATGTAAAGGCATATTTTCTTCAGTGTAAGGTAGCATAATTTTCGCTAAGATTCCTAAGTAAATTTCTTTTATTCAAAAGGTTGGACCTACTTGTTATATGAAAAGTACCCATAATAAAGCATAGTTTAATATTACCACCACCATACTTAACTGTACCCAAAGTGTTACGTGGATTGACGTCTTCATTAATGCATACGTCTTCTCACATACAATTTACCATCCGAGTCAAATTAATTAATTTTGGTTTCATCACTATAAAGCATGATTTTCCACTTACGTTGGAAATCTTCACTACAGTTTCTTTTTGCAAATTTTAACCGCGGCTTTATAATAATTACCTTTCTAGATAGATTGTTATGAGATAGGTTCTCCTGAGCGATACGATTTGTTTTGGCTTCTCAGTTGCAAAATTAAATCCCTTTCTGTATCAGTAGAGTGTCTAGGGCGGCTCATGTTTACTTCAATATAGAGGAAAGGACTGATTTTATATTTTCAAAATTAGAGTTGTAATCAAATTTTGAAATAAAAAAAATATTTTAGAGCATTACAGTTTTAAAATTATTCATTAGTTTTTTATAAAATTATAAAATAAATTTTTTACTTTGTGATCCGACAGACATAACCTTTTACATATAAACATAATCTTTTATGTCATAAATTGTCAAGAATTATTTACAATGTGTTAGTTTATTTTTTAATGTTATTTATATTATTTATTTTTTGACCACATAACTGTGTTTTATATACTCCATTTTATATACAGTGTGTCGCGTTTAAGATGAAAACATCCCCATATTTTCGCTATTTGAAGGAATACAGATTTGAATTTTTAATCTAAATGACATTTAACAGTAGTAAATAAACACTAAATTATTACTTTCCATGGCACACTAATTAATAATTTAAAAAATAAACTTGTAATCATTTTGTGTATAGACCAAAATAATGAAAAAATTAAAAATGCGAATTTTGTCATGAAACTCGGTATGTGGGGTTAAAATAATATTCTGAACAACTTTTGTTAGATATCTCTAACGCGAAGCAAAATACCTATAATTGATCTTGTTTGTAAATTCGTAGTAAGCTGAGTTAAAAGTATATATTTCAGTTGGTTATCTTAAAAAAAAATGTGACCCATGAATCTCTGTGACTGTACAAAAATTCAAATTTGTGTCCTTTTTTGTATTTATTTATAGTGTAATAAAAACTCGCCATTTGTGACAATTCTGTGTAACCTGTTTAATACCTTTTTCCCATTCTATTCCCCTACTTTTTACTCCTTTTTCAATCCAGTTTTTTCTTTCCCTCCCTCTCTAATCTTTCCTGATTGTTTTCGTTTCGTACACTACCTTCGAGAGCCTCTTATCTGACATTCCCCACATGTATCCGAGCCATCTAAGTTGTCCCTCTATCAATTTTTTGTTCGTCGACTATATTTATAGATTCTACATCTTATTCTGTCTTCTTGTTTTATTCTTGATTTTACGTAAGAATCGCATTTCCAATGCATTAATTCGTGTCTGATGCTTTTAAGTCAATGTCCATGCCTCACTCTTAGTAAACATCTCAAGTCCTATTCAATATTTTAACATTGTATTTTTTAACATGTATCGGCTACCTCTATTAAATATATTATTGAAACTTCAACAATCATTTTGACCTTATACTATTTTAAAATACTTTTTTTTTGATTTTTTGATTTCCCTCTTGTGTGTTCATGTGTTCTCCACCTTTTTCCATTGTCTTATCAATTTCTTTTTCTATTATATTATGTCATTACTTTCCATTATCGTTCCTAAATACTAACAATTTTTAACCTGTTGTATTATTTGTCTTTCAGTCTCTTTTTGTTCTTTTTCTGTTTTCTTGATATTATCATGCCTTTTTTTCGTAGTTTTTTTTGTTAGTGATCGGTATTACCATATCGTCTCTAAATATTAAGTCCTTGAGCTATGTTTCTTCCATTTTCCAATATAGTAACTTTAAAGTCATCTTTAAAAAAAAGTACATAGTCAAAATTAAATTTGAATAAAAGGGATAATAGTAGTTGTATGATATTTAGCTTAAGATTTATGTTATTGAATTGACTAGAATATGCCATCCTCTCTAATCCAGCGACTCGGGGGTTGAAATGCAGCGTCACTTTTTGGGGTTAGTTGTTAGACAGGTAACCCTCTGAAGAAAGACCAAGCGTTTGTACTTCGTTTCAATGAGCAAGAGTGCTAATGAGGCAGGAATTCTCCTTTCTACGAGGTCTTTTTATTGGTTACCCTCCAGTCGGTGGGCTTTCGACAAAACCAAAGGTTAAGCTCAAGGCTAGGGTTGAAAGTCCTTGGGAGTGGTAGCTGATGACCGCAGTTCTGCGCCCACGTTAAGCTGTAGATCCAGTTATGAAATCGTGCCATGAGCTAGGAAATCCAAAAAAAGTTGAATTAAAACGATAATGTGTTTGTGATGATTGTCCATACACAAATGAGATAATAAGTCTCAATATGTTATTTATTCCTAATGATTTGTAGTATTCACTATATATAGTGAAGCTGTAAAATAATGAAATATTTTCAATCGATATTAGTGTTCTAACTTGACATTTAAGAGTGCAAAATCCTCTGCCTGCTCTTCTTAGTTTTTAACTATGATTAAACTACATTGGCGATAATACCTGATTAGGCTAGGCTGATTTCGGTGAGTGCGATTGGTAGTTTAACAAAATTATAAACACCTTTTTGTAGATTAATAATTCAGCCCCTTTCAAATTGACTCAGTCGCGCATAGTCATACTCCAAATATTTTAACAATATTATGGAACTTGGTAAAAACGCTTAGAACAGTTTCTTTCAAACCTTTGAATCAGGCTTTACAAGAAAATATTTAATCCTTGCTATAGTTCCATTTGTTCTTCTAAAAAATAGATTATTAAACCCGATTACCCATTCTTGGGTAGAATAATTTCTGTGTCAGTATGCATTTAAATGTAGTATGCAGTATGCATGTAATGCGGCTATTCGGACGTAGAAATGCAGCGTCGCTTATTGTGATAAGTACTAAAAATACTTACCGCAACAAACGACTGCTAGTATTAGTTAGTACAAGTCTTGCCTACTACAGTTCAACATGCAAGAGTAAAAAAACCGACAGGGAATTTCTCCCCAGTCACGCCAGGTCGAAACTGTGTAAGGGCCAGATCCCTTCTGAGAAGTATTCTACAATGATCACTCGACTACCAGTCGGTAGGTTTCTCGATAGACTTACGATTAAGCATAAAACCAAGGGTGAATAGTTTGATGGGGGATATCAGCAACCCCAATGACCGTAGTTCGGGACCCACATTAGGTAGGTATAGTTATAGTAGGTAGGTATAGTTGGTAAATAACGCAAAGAGCATTGACAAGTTTCTAACTAAATAAGCTAACACTAATAACAAAAAATTAATTATTTCCAATTAATTAAACTATTAATTAGTTAATAGCAACAAATCTAAATAATTCCTATGAAATTAAAAACAAAGCAGTCACGCAAGAAATGTTAATACTACATTTTAATTATTTTGGTAACGAGAGTGATAAATATAATTCAATATAGTGCATTATAATTTTAATTCGCTTATTATAATGACAATGAACAAACATGTCAAAATAATTTCGTTCGAATTCCAATAAAACCTTTTTATCATTCATTTAATTACATTAATTAACGATGTGCATGGAAGTTACTAATTGTTTTAATTTTGCTTTTGGTGGTTGATACGATAGTTCTTTCATATGGAACGTGTTTTGTTAATAAGCATATTCAGAAATATTCGTTTTGTTTATGAAAATTCGAATGTTTATATGGAGCTATTTTTGGAATGGTCGTATCCACGAGTCCGTGCAAATTTCTTGTGAGTCGAATTGATTTCATAATAATAATATGAATGCTAATGATGTAAAAAACCCTCCTAATATGCAAATATGTCTTTTATAATTTAGTATTCGAAATGAATACATTGATTTTCGTTTTGTCAAAGGTAATGATAATTTCGAAGGATTTGTTAAGAACTTAAATAGAAAATTCCAAACCGTTAAATTTACGTGAATGAAATCGAAAACATAAGATTAGATTTTGATATTTTTACGAAAAATACTACCACTATACATACATGGTAGGTAGAATTAAAATTGATTAGTGAAGTAGCCAAAGTAAATGGTTATAATAAGAACTTTGACTTTTCCGAAGGGACAGAACAAAAACAAATTCATGGCTATACCGCTTAATGCACAGTTAACAAGAGGTTTAGACAAGATTTTGAAAAAGTGGACCTTAATGTAGTCTACGGACTAGTCTAGAGAAAATGTGCAAACTAATACATTTAATTTATATCTTATTTATGACCATTTAAAGTCCGCTAAAGATAGTTATATAATTATTTTCATGATATACATCTGGCAACACCGCATCTAACAGTTGTGTGTGTGTGTTATTTTAGTCATGCAGTGTTTGGTTATAATTTTAAAAATTATTATTAAAAATGAGTGATCAGCAACAGCAATTCAGAAACAACGGGCGGTTTGCAAAAAAAGTATTATATTATTAAATGGAAAAAAAATATCAGTGATCGTATGAAAAAAACATTCAGAATTCAAAAAAGTTAATATTAAATCGACAAGAGGATTATGTAACTTAAAACATGTGTTTATTGTCATGTGTGTATTTATTTGTCTTTCAGTCTTTTTTTGTATTTTTTTTCTATTTTCTTGATATTATCATGCCTTTTTTTCGTAGTTTTTTTTTTTGTTAGTGATCGGTATTACCATATCGTCTGAAAATATTAAGTCCTTGAGCTATGTTTTTTCCATTTTCCTTTTATTATTAGTTGATTTTGAAAAACTCGCTTAAAACATGTGTAGTAAAAAATGCGATATACCTTTATCTTTTCGTTTTTTCATCAAAGAAGATATTATTGGTATTGCTAGTGTGTTTGATATAAAATTTCAAAAATGCGAAGAAATTTATGAACTGAAAACATTTATAGGTGTCTAAACATCTAACAATTATCTTTTATTACAGAAAAATAAAATCATTAGATTATATTAAGCGAACGAAAATGATTAAATTTCAAAATGCGCGCCACTTTTTGCTCGACGCTGCCAAACTTTAACGACGCGGATATATCATTTATTTTTTATCATAGCTGACAGATAATTTAGTCAATTTTCGATTATTTTGACTAAAGTATCTCCAAACTTACACATAATTACATAATTTTTACATAATCTACGAGAATTAATTAATATAAACTTCAGTTTTCAAAATTTTTATCTTGAGCAGTTGTGGTTGAATTCCATGAAAAATGTGCGTTTTGAATGAGATCACCTATTGTCTGCATGTTAAATATCCAGTTTTTAAAAATTAATTACGCAAAAATTACACGTCATATCTTACTCAAAAAATTCAGTTATATGTATTTAATATCAATCAATAACATATTAAACATTCAACTCGTTATCTTTATTTTGCTTTAATGATCGTACAACCTTAAGACTTGTTAAAAGTATAAATAATAATAGGGGTTTGAATGCATATGAAGTAATTCATATAGTAAAATATGAAAAAAACATACATCGGGATAAAGGATCTGTTCCATTCAGCCAATTTTTTCAATTATTAATATAACGCTTGATTAACTTCACTGTTCATGATTTTTATACTCTTCATTAGGTAGGGTTATCATGTAAATAGGATATAGTTTAGTTTTAGAATTAGATTAAATTATCTCCTGATTATACTAACATGGTTAGCGAAACGCGGGTCGAGAAGTTAAATAATAAAGTGATTTGGTATTGATAAATCTCTTCGAGCTTAATATTGAATGTCATCTTAAAACTACGATTAGTCATATGAAATTGCATGTAATGTGGCTGAGTCATAAATGTCCACTATGCTTAGGTTGTCATAGAGGCCAAAGAGTCAGATGTCAACCTCAGTTTGATGTTCAGCCACATATTCACCGAATATTAGACGTTATGTTATAGGGTGCTAATATAGCGCAATTTAGAGCACAATGTTATCTTCAGGAAATTCTACCGTTTCTGCATTTTTCAACAAGATAATGCGCAGCTGTATGTCGACATGTTCTATGTCAGTCATATATCATGGCCGGTTAAATCACCCTACTTTTTTTTTCTCTTATAGATTAATAGATTATGTTTCGGACATGATATAAGATTGATCTAGACTTCTTCAAAAAAAGCTAAAGCTTCAAAGAAACATAGGTTAACATATAATTGCGCATTATTCTGTTGAAAAATAGTTTTATTATATTCTACGAACGCAGTCCAAAGAAGTCAAAAAACTCCATATATATATATATATATATATATATATATATATATATATATATATATATATATATATATATATATATATTATATTTTTTAATTTTTATCTAATAGAAATACAGTAATGTAATATCTATATAATAATCTAAAATACAGTACATGTCAAGAAAATTTTCCCAAAGTTGTAAGTCAATCGGAGTAAAACTCTAGGAGAGAGAGCCTTTTGAACTCCTCCCTTTCGGCTCGACTGACCGGTAGCGTTACAGGTATATCGAGGCAGCTGGTTAGCTATTGTTTCTCTCTTTCTTTCTCTATCCCTATTTATAAATAATTTTGAAAATAATCAAAAAAGAAAAAATCAAGAGAAAACAATTAGAAAAAAAACTCTTTTTGGCAAAGGCAAGCTTACAGGTAATATTATCGATAAATTAACAGTTTATTACGGACTGACTATAAGAAGGGATATTGATTTAGTGCAAAAAATGAAGGATGCTATATGGGATGCTATACTTACTTCCATAATAACGGACCAAAATCCACCTCACAAAAAGTGCCCGAGCAGCATTGACTCATGGTGTACTTGGCAGCTCGCTTCAGCTACAAATGGTCTGTCATCATTCAAGCTCGATTACGCACCACTGCCCAGTGATCTTTTATCAGCTGTCAAGCCCATTTATGAAGAACCAAGTAAAGACGTGCTTTTAGAAAATCATTCATTTGGAAAATCACTCCAAAAATACTTCCTGCTGGTTCAAAAATAGTTGAAATTTCTGCATTAATCCCTGCCTGCACTTTCAACGAAGGTTTCTCAATAATTTTCTCTATTAATTTTTTTGCTCGGTATGGCATCAAACTTGGCTGACAGAGAAAAGAGCTGATGCTGGGACTCGAGAGGCAAGAATTCATCTCAGGCAAGAGCAAAAGGATGCCCTGGGTATTGCAGCTGTTAAAAAAAAATCTCCGTTTCATTGTTATTTAAAACTTTTTTTTTCTCAAAACTGTATTTTTGAAGTCGGTGAACATGATTTCTCAAAAACTAATGCGCCGATCTTGTTAAAATTTTGCACACTTCTAGATAAAATTGACTAGTGATTGAGCGTAGGATTTATGAAGTGAAGGCATCTTTAGCCGCGTTGAGCGATTTTTGGTAGGGGCAAAACGCAATAGGTTCACCGACATGCTGTAGTGGCGGTAAGTGAAGTTAAATTGACCACGTGAAACGTTTAATTTATGTATACTGTGCATTGTTTAAATTGTGTTTTAGATAATCATTATTTTAATTGTTTAATTGTAGAATCACTGTGCAGTACAAGAGTGGGTACTTAATATGCTAATATTTTTTGTAGGAAAATGAATAACAAAAATAAAGCATTTATTTTCGAATAATTTCAATATTGGTATTGGAATTTAATTATATAATGAAATTTTAATTATTTATACTATAATTAATTTAAAAATTCAAAAAATCCTTCGTTCAGTCACGAGCTATAGTTACCTTCTAACAGAAAAGATTTGGTTTTTTGATGTCCGATAAAGCTATCATGAGTTATCCTGATCACCGCGAGCATACTTTTTTTCAAGAGGTCTCCCAAAAACCAGTTTTCAACGGTCTTCAAAGTTTTTGATGAATATTTTATTACATATTGTTCAAATGTTGTTAGTTTATATGCTTAAAGTTTGAATAGAATAATTATTTTATTATATTAAAAAAGAGAAAATATGTGTTTTGCCCTTCGAAACCCATATAACGCCTTAAATCACCAATCGAGGAGCTATGATAAGAATTAACATTTTTAGCAAATATATGTAAAAGCATATTTGGCTAATGTTAATGGGTTATTATTTAACGAATAAGTTACAAATACAGTAACGAACTTTGTTAAATAAAGAATAACGGCAGTTATGACCCAAAATGAAACTGACAACGTCGCAATATTAATTGAGATGATCCCCACGGCAAAGAGTGAATTTCAAAATGACTGCAAAATTTATTTCAATGTGTGTCAGTTCGTGTATGGAAGTTCCATTTTAAATTAAATATGTACTCTGTACATGAATCTCACGACATGCTTCTTATTTACGGAGAAGTTCGTATTAAAAATGTATTTTTACTGCTGCCGATCATATTAGAAATGTGTCAGGACTTTTTCAACGTGATCGGGAAAACTGGTTAAAACGGCACCAAACTTGTATAGAGTCAAATAGTAGAAATTTTGGATATTCAATTTAACAAAACAATGAATCATGTGTTTTTAATGTGATGTTAATCTTTTAAAACGTGTTATGGTGTGAAAAATTAATGTTACTAATTTCAACTTTAAAATTAAACGACAATAATTTGTAAGTTTTGGTTGTGGTTAAAAACAAACCAAATGTATATTGAAAATTATGGGATATATTGCTATAAAAATATTGCATTTTGTTTTCAAAAAATAAATCAAAGAATAAACTGAATTCCCATGGACCAGAAATTGGTACGACGATGCAATTTTTTCAATTTTTATGAAAATTTCTGCAATTTCTGGCCTACGCAGAAATGGTTACGTTTGGAGTACATGTTTTTGTTCAAAATGATATAGATAATTGTTGGTTAAATTTACGAAATGTTTCCTGATCATTTGATTTCCTGATCATAATGATCATTTACACTTCTACCTGAACTCATTCTATTTCTATTCGACAACACACATACAACAATCTACAATACAGTACGTTTTATGTTAACTTTACAACAACTATTTCATAAACACAAATATCACTCGAAGTCAACTTCGATCTACCCTGTACGGCGAGAACTCACAAACTAACCACAACTCTAGTTCAAGCGTTGAAGATCACTTCAGTTACCGGAAGGGCAACGCTTATGTCATCTAGTGGTTTTTTCTGGAACTAACTCAACAGCAGACTGACAATATAATAATTTTAGAACACCCATACTTGAATGTATTGAATTAAAAAAAAATAGTAGAGCAGGTAGAAAAAAACTGATTTCATATTTAGATTTAGCCCCCAAAATATAGCTAAAATCAGTTCTAAAATCCTAAACACCATTTTTTTTGTAGGCCTGTGTAATTGGTTGGAGGTGAATATAAGTAGCAATATTATATTTTTAATCATGTTATTAAATGTTTCTAATACTTCCTTATTTGGTCTGTGATTTATTCAGGAACATTCATATTGTTATTCGAACTAAATGATAACCCTAATGGTCTTTTTATTTTGTCGAAGTAGAAATGTATTTTGAAATATCGAGAATATTTAAATAAATAGCCTGCCAGGGCCCCAACACTACAATAATCCTTAGGGAATTTTATTATCCTGAGAACACCCGTACGTTACAATAATAACCGCATATATATTTGCAGTCTTTTCACTTTCTGAGAATAAACAGTGTTAAGGCTCGCCCCACGTAAAATTTATGGGACGGCCTTGCGCTAGCTCGCATTTTTCAGACCTACACGTTTTTATTTCTGATACTGCTTTTTGTCGCAGGGAAGTCTGGCCAGAAAACGATAGTTTTGGGAGCGATAATATGGCACCGGAGGAGGAATTTTTAGCCCTGAGGGAGATTTTCTTCGCCGACTTGGGAGGTGAGTGCATTCCGTTTTATTTACGTTTATGGCGGTGCGACAACTGCAACCTACGTGCTTTGCTTTTACAACTTTTCTGTTTCCTTTTTTTTTATTCTGAATGGCAGTTCGATATCTCAGAAGTTTTTCGACGTCTTTCAAAATTTATTCGGCTTGAGTTTGAAATATTCCTTTGTTTTGCTTTTGTATCATTTTGTATTTATTTTATATTTGAAATACGCTGCTAGTTTACCAGTAAGTGTTAGAAAAGACAAACTTTGTTTTACAGTATAAGAAAATATTGAGTTTTCAAAACGACAATGGGAAAATAAATCTTATTATATTTTATTACTTTAGTATATTATGTACTGAATGTATTTTTTGCCGCTTATAGCTGATTGTGATTGATGTTTAATGTTGGTCATACGTGTACATAATTCAGACAGCACATTTAATTTTTTTTTGTTAAAATAACTTTATAAGTGACCGACATAATCAATTATTCTATTACGACCTTTGGTGGGAAACCGTTTAGTGTTTTCCACCGAAGATATTTACTACTTCTCTTTATTTAAGTTCTCGACGGCCTTTTGGCTAACCATATTAACATTATCAGGAAATCATTCAATCTAGATTGAATCGTCTGATGGTGCTAACATGATTAAAGAAACGCGCGTTGAGAACATAAATAAAGTGGTTAAGTGTTTAGTGGTAAACCTCTTCTAGTTTAATGATCTATATAAAATGTAATGTCACTAGTTATTTTTTCGGTATGCGCCAAAACATGATTTCAAGGAAATTGAAGCTGAATCACATCGAATCCAATTTTGATGAGCACGTTTGTTCAGAACAAAAACGTCGAAACTGATTTTAATGCCCCAGCAGTAATGCTTTAGAGCTAAAAAATATAACAACCGCATTAAATCTGACTCCTTTGTCAGTTTCTAGACGTCTACATACCGCAGAAAAGTGAAATATGAAGTTTTTCCGCATTAATCCTATTCTTCAGATTTGGCACCTTTCAGTTACCACCTGTCCTGTCGATGAACCATACTTGATAAAATACTTAGTATCACCTTAGAAATGTGTAAGTATAGAGGCAAGAGATTATTAGAAGAGTTCATTAATATTATAGGATAAAAACATAGCAATGAAAATATATTTCTACATATATGTGGAACAGGCAAGGGGGCATCAACGGGTATCAACGTAAATGGCAACAAGATCGATTCCTAAAAACGAACATTATTGTAGATAATGCTATCAGAGTTGAATTCACAGTCCCAAAGAGTATACATGGCAGAAGGTACCTACAAATTTTTAGCAGCCAGATAAAAATACTCACCTCACATAATATTAAACCTCATAATAATAAATGATGCAAATATCGAAACAATATTTTTTTTTGCTAAACATAATATAAATCTAAATTACAAGAAGCAAGAAGCAGAAATCTCTCAAGGACTCGATTATGGACTGCAAATAGCCACTGTTATAGAGAAAAAATTGACAAAAATATAACGAGCAATTAGCAAAAAATAAAACCACAATTAAGGGAATAATGTTGAAAATGACGCCTAAAAAAAAAAGACAAGAAATTGAAATAATAGACGTACTTATATACACATGCAGACAAGGTAGAGTTGGGCTCGACATATAGTAATAAGAACAGATGATAGATGGATGAAGAATGGGTAATTGAATGGAGGGAGAAAGAAAAGTAACAAGGTCACCACTAAGATTGGTAGAAGTGGAATTGAAAGCAGTGGCGCTTTGAAGACCCAGAGAGACGGAGTTTGAAAAGGGGGAACCTATTTCCAACGATAGATGACAGAAAGTTGAAGAATAAGAAAAAACTCTAGTATAATGGTATTGTTTTAATGTGGGTCATTGTTATTAGATCAGATGCCCTCCAACTGTTATTGCTCTAAACTGATTTTAATTTATTTTTTTTTGTTTTACCATATGTCCCACCGTTTATGTAATATTTGCCTCTGACAATGTAATCACATAGAAAAGAATGTCAGAACTTTAAAATTGAGCACACTGATAACTGCGGTATGAATCTGGCTCAGATTTACTCATTTGCCTCTCGGCTTCAAAAGGGCCCCATGCCGAATATCTTTCAGAAAGCGCTGTCCTCACGAGTCCAACAATATTCGGTGGGACGTTAATCAAAGATTAGTTGGGCTCCTCTTCCCCGTGGAATCCATGTTAGATTAACTTCCTCGTCTCCGTTCGATGGGTTCGATTCGATGAGTCCAGACCACTGTAGCAATCTGTACTAATACTCTTGATTGTGATGTCTATGCCTGTTGCTCAGATATGCATGGGATAAAGGTGATTGAACATTGGATTTATGGCATCGTAGAATGAACCGCTCACCTCACATAATAACTACAAGTGGTGTCCGGTAATTTTTATTTCATCTTGAAGAACAGATAATGCCATTATTTGTTTTGAAAATAGTGTCCTTCAAATGTTCCCCTGAGTCTGGTGGAATGCATTCTGGAGATCCGATTCTCAATTACTCTTTTAGACATATGGGTCTATTTTCACAGTGGCCAGGATTTTTCATTTAAGATTCAGAATTATTCGGGGTTTATTTTTCTAACCCAGAGATTTAACAAAATTCCACAAAAAATAATCAAAAGACGTCATCGCATCATATTGGTGGTCAGTTGACATTATCATTTCGCGAAATAACGCGTCCAGGAAACTTTTCTTGTCATAAATCTATTATCTGGCGGGACATGTATTATGAGTAATACCTGAATGATTGTAGCGTGTTCATATATTTTTTTTCTTTTTTTGGGTTTTTGACCACGATCTAAAACTCAAAAAATATTAAAAATATCTGTTCTTATATAAATAATCACTGGGTAAAAAACAAAAAACCATACGGAGACAAATTTCTCAGTGATTCTTTTCTGTAATAAATTTGCCTAATGAACAAAATTTAAAAAAAATATAAAAATGTTCTACAATAAATACAAGCTTTATAACCTTTTGGGAAGTATTCTCCTCCCCTTTTAAAAACGAATCTAAACAATAAATTATATTAATTTCTATATATAATGCAAAGATAGGAAGTAAATATATTTTTATATTGTTTAGTCTCTATAATTACCGAAGCTTAGTACTTTGTAGCATGGCCCTTGTTCTTAATTACTGATTGACATCTTCTTGGCATGAAGTTGATTAAATGTCGCTATGTTTCTACAGGTATTGAAAACCAAGCTATCTGAATTTCTTGTCACAATATCTTGTTTGCTATTTTTTTACCAGCAAGATGTCGTTTTAATTATCTCCAAAGGTTCCCGACTGTGACTCTGACTCCGGGGACTGTTAAAGCCACTCTAACACTTTAATATGTTTCCTCTTGAATATGAACCGCATGATTGAAATCATTGTATTGTTGGTAGATCTTTCATATTCTTTTCAGCGTAAGGTAGCATAATTACATCGTAATATTTCGCTGTAAATTTACTTTTATATATTTCCTTTTAATCAAAATAGTGGACAGATTCCGTTATACGAAAAGCTCCCCCCATACTTTGATGTTACCACCATCATGTTTCACTATACCCAAAGTGCTACGTGGATCGAATTCTTTATTAATACATCTTCTCACATACAATTTACAATCAAAACCAAATAAATTCATTTTGGATTCATCGCTAAAAATAAGATTTTTCCAGTTACGTTGGAAATCTTCACTCTAGTTTTAATTCGCAAATTTTAACACTGATTTATGTTATGTTTTCTTATAACTGAAATTTTCCTCGCCACTCTACCGTATAGGTTCTTTTGTTGTAAACGTCGTCTTATGGTTCTGATGCTGATAGTTTTTGATAATTTTTGAAGTGAAAACTTCTTTAGCCGTGTTGAGCGATTTCGGTAGGGGCAAAACGTATAGGTTCGCGTCACCAACATGCTAGTGGCGTGTTGCACCAAAATAGCGACGCCAATTGTGTTTTAAATGTGTTTTAATGTGTTTTAAATTAAATTGTGTCTTAGATAATCATTATTTTAATTGTTTAATTTTAGAATCACTGTGCAGTGCAAGAGTGAGTACTTAATATGCTAATATTTTTATGTAGAAAAATAAATAACGAAAACAAACCATTTATTTTCGAATATTTCCAATATTGGTATCAATATTTGCATTGGAAAATTTGATATTATATATTTTTCTAATATTTAATCTCTGCAATACATCGTGCAATGAATATTTCATAGTGGCTTAGGAGTTATCTTACTAGCATGATTAAAACATATTTCAGTTACTAAACTTGAAGAGATTTACCACTAAACACCAAAACGCTTTTTTGAACTGCTCGACGCACGTTTCGCTAAAATTTTAGAATTAGATTAAATCATCTTCTGATGATGCTAACCTGGTTAGCGAACCGTGAGTCGAGCAGTTCAAAAAAACGTTTTGGTGTTTAGTGGTAAATCTCTTCAAGTTTAGTATTTCACACCAAAAGTTCCAACAGAAGAATTGAGATTTCAGTTGTTCGATAGTATGTTTGTTCTGGATTTTAATATTAAAAATTCTATAAAATTTTATAATAAATTTAATTTCTCAAAATTATTGTTTATTGGTTAAAATTCAGAACTAAAATACGTGTTTTGTTATTTTTTTGCAAAATGATTATTTATAAACTTATATCATTCAATTTCACCATTACAACTTTACAAAAAAGTATTGTAATATAATTAAATTTTCCAAATATCCATTTTCTGTATTTATTTAGATCCTTGATCCTACGTGAAAAAAATTTTTAAATTATTCATTTAAAGAATAATTAATTTTAAAATAAAAAAAAAAAGTTATTCCAAAGTTTCAAGTTTTCACTTCTGTCGGCTGTCCCCATGACTGCCCATTTTTTTTTTTTAACCACAGAGGTAACAAAAGGATCCTTCAAAGTATCGCTTACTACAATGCGATTATCTATTTTTTATTCGTTTTTCTTGGACTGCCTTTTTTCTGGTTGTTTTTGGGTTACATATAATATTTTCAGAACTTTTGCAATTACACATACATGGTAGTCGTTTAATTGCAATCGTAATAAATGCATCAGATTTGTTTTGGCTTCTCAATTCCAAAATAAACGTCTTTCTTCAGCAATACAATGTCTAGGGCGCCTTATGTTTACTTTAACATAATCAGAAACGCACTAACTTTTACTCGCGTTCGATAACGTGTATAAAATTAATACGCTCTTATTTTTTTGATCAGTGAAGTACAATACATTATGGAAAAATAAATTCTTTAAGAAAATAGGCAGCAATAAAATGCGCTGGTTATATTGTAAACAAAATCTTTATAGGTGAGTTAATATTAGCACGTTATGTTATTTATTATGGTAAATAAACTAGAAAAGAAAACTTGGTTTTTAAAAGTTTTTTCTGCCACTCTTATTTTATTGGTCACCACTGTAAGGGACTAAATATTATTAAACATTAAACATTCGAATTAAATTTTAGACCAAATTAAAATAAAAATTTATTTTGTTCAAAATTAGAAATAAAACCCTGTGTGTTAATAGTATAACTATTTAATAATTGAATATCAATACTATACAGCTCTATTTTATTTATATAACGATTAGGAGGCAACAGTTTCACAATATTATTTATATTTTCATATTTTGAATGTCCTCTCCAATGTCGCAATTATTGTCACAATAATTATCAATTTAAACGACGAAACAAAAATAAAACTTTTCAACTCCGTATTATTTTGTACGGTCGTTTGTTTATCATTTGGAAGCAGGCAAGGCAAATGTTTATCTCAATTTATCATTTATTTATCGAGAGCATATAACGAAGCGATTAAAACAAAGGGCCAATTTTAGTCCGAAAACAAACTTAAACGAGTTTCTTTATCGTTTCGTAGATTTGCGCTTTCAGTACTTTATTTTCTTTATTGGGCGGCCGTTATTATTTTCTCATTCTAACTTGGCTATTTTGTGTTTTATCGAGCTGTTTTCAAATTTAAATAATCGAATTCGGAAAACGAGTTATACATAGTGCAATACGGATTTATTCAGGGGAATAAATGTTATTTTGTTAGTTTCCTTCGGATTAGCGGTCGTCACTATAAATACTGTTTTATAAGTGGACCTCTTTCGAGTTATCGGCGCATGGTTTCTATTAACTTAAGGTCGTTAACAAAAAGATAGGCACCTCTGTTTTTTTCGATTTTTTTTTCTGTTCCATCATGAATTGATATCGATGAATCCATCCATCCATCTGAATTGTTTTCAAATAATTTTTTCAGGTGAGTCAGAAGGACAGTTTTGTCCATAATAACTTTATTGAAAGGATTTATAATTACAGATTAATAACCTGTGAACCCCCTTTCTATTTCTAGAACTGCAATCATTTGATTGGGAAGAATTTCAATTTGAATTTTTCAGTTTAGGGCCGCGTCAGCAACTGAGGCTATATGGCCGCCTATAAAGAGTATATAGTAGAAAAGAACTAATACAAAAAAATTGAATATAGTAAATATTGTATAGATCATAAAGTGTATAATGAAAGTAATATGGATTAAAGAATATATGGTTATATTCTAAATGGAACTGAAATGTTAATAAACAGTAGACAGTAAATAAAGGAACTGCTACAAATCGTCGGGTGTAATGCATGGAATAGAGCCCAAAATGTATATCAAGAGAAGAGTATTAGGTGGACATTTTAAGGGAAAAAGGGATCGGAGGAAAAATCGTCGGATGTAATGCATGGAATAGGGCTCAAAATGTATATTAAAAGTAGAGGAATAGATGAAGACGTTTAAAGATAATACAGATGGGCTATATCAAAGGAAAGTAGGTAGAGGAACTGAGGAATTCAAAAAGAGAACTAGAGTAATGAGGGGACAAAATAGACGGAAGGTCCCTGGGAAGTCCATATCATTGCGCAAGAGCAGATAGCGAAGGGCATTCTACCCAGACGGTGAACAGAAAGAGGAGCACCACAAAGGTACATACTGACGGAGGGTCACCACCACAGATAACCATGTGAGAAGCGACAATGCCCGATTCTAAGCTTATTCCACTTTACAATAATATGACACTCGAGAGTTGAAGGGGGGACTACGTTCGGAGAATTTAGGTTTTTTATTTAATTAATTACATAATTTTTAATTGGGAAGAGTTTTGTAAAAGCGCTTGATGTTGTTATGCCTCGAAGCTTTGTACACTTTTCTGGATAATTGTGCCCAATCATTTTCGATGATGTTTAGATCTGGAGAACTTGCCGGCGAGTCTAAAAAGTGGATATTCTCCCATTCGAGTCTAAATGTGCAAGTTCAAATGTGGTGGTTACACCAGATAACATCAGAAAAATTCAGAAAATTATTTCGCAAAACCGTAAAGTAAAGTTACAAGACATCAACGAAGTGTTTACACCATTTTGCTTGAACATTTGGAAAATATAATTTTGCTATCGAAATCGTAATGTCTATCGTAAATTGCTATTGGAATGGGAACCGCGTTGCTCACATCAGACCAAAAACAACAACGTATTGATGGTTCTGAGCAATGTTTGGAGCTCTTTGAGTGAGATAAAAAGAATTTTGTCATTTTTTGGCGGTTTGTGACTATGGATGAAACATGAGTCCATCATTAGACTCCGGAGTTAAATCGGCAGTCAGCCGAGTGGACAGCAGCCGGCAGCTTTGGAAGCCGTCCATAGGGACCAAAAACAACTGTTGGCAAGTAGGTTATGGCTTCTGTGTTTTGGGATGCCCATGGAATATTGTTTATCGATTACCTCAAAAAAGCTAAACCATCAACGGCGAATATTACTAGCTTTATTGGTGCATTTGAAGGACGAAATCGCAAAAAAAGCTGCAAATGAACAAAAAAAGTGCTGTTTCAACAACACAATACACCGTGCCACAAATCGATGGCTAAATTCCATGAATTCCACTTCGAATTACTTCCTCATCCACCGTATTCTTCAAATATGGTCCCCCAGTGACTATTTCCTGTTCTCAAACCTCAAAAAAATGTTCTCCGGAAGAAAGTTTCACTCCAATGAAGCTAAGAGAAATCGTTCTATATAAATGGTGTAGAAATGTTAGAAAAACGTTAGAATAATTGTATTGCTCTTCAAAGAGAATATATTGATTAATAAAATTGAAAAATTGTATTTGTCAGACCGGGGATTTATTGACCAATGTGTTACATGGTTGTGAGCCAACTGCTTTCGAGGTTCTTTATGAGCATCTCCGACAGGCAGATCATCTTCATTTTCTTCCTCTGAATCTTTGAAACCGAATTGAGGGACTCTTCTAACGTTTTTAATGTTGATAATTAAATCTGCTTAATACTCAATCTGACGAAATATATATGTGGTATTAGAAGCCACTCGTAAGATTGCACGTTTTTTGTCTGCCTTTCAATACAAGGGATCTTTCAGTAATATTGTGCTCCGTAATATTATTTCCTGAAGATATTTCTGAAATCGACATTTTTCCCTTGTGCATTTGCAAAAATTGTTCAAAATTTTTTCTCACGGGGTATCAAATATTTTAAATGTTCTAGGATGAATTTATTTTTATTTCGATAGTATAAAGAAAAATGGATTCAAATTATAAGTTGGAGAAGTATAAACAGGCTGCATTTAAAAAATATATGAGTCCTATCTTTTTATCCTACCTTATAATTAATATTTTTACATTCGTAGCTATTAATATATATTATACATATACTGAAAGGTGCTGTTTTCGTTTAATAAATCTAGGTATAGTATACAAGAAGAGATCAATAGTATGAATAATAATGTAAAAACATGGGGTGTCCTATCTTTTAATCCCGAACCTGAACAATGAGGTTCTCAACTTCTGGACTTTTTTTTATATTTGATATTTATGATATTTAATAGATATTATTGATATTTATGATATTTAATATTATTTGATGTTTATATTTGATATTTATTAACGAAAAAGTAATACAAATTTAGTGTTTAATTCAAAAAATATTTGTTCACATCGCCCGTTTCATTCAAACCAGCTCTTATTCGATTATGCCCGATACTGTAATCACCAAACGCAAAGTAACCTTTACAGTTTACCGCGATTGATCACTCGTGACATCTATTATTGCTTGAAATAGTTTCACAACATCTAGATATATAGACTGTTACACTTATTTGAAGTTCTTGAATGTCTGAGGTTTAGGAGCTTTAAAGGGTTTTTTAATAAACAATTTTCTATACAAATATATGTTATTTCTGAGAGAAAGTTTAGGAGAAAGTTAAAAAACAAGAACAAAGAAATAATTCTTTATGACATTTTGATTAAATTTTCGATTCAAGCTTACGAAAAAAATGCCAAATGATATTGTTTCGTTTTGTTCGACATTTTTTAATAGCAGGTGGCTTTGTATACACAGGGGATTCTGGTTAAAAGTAGGCCATGTTATGTTCGTCAATATTTGAAGAAAATCTGATTGAAATCGGATAAAAACTACACAGGGCATTATACTCGTCGTACATTCAGATTCAAGGATTTAATTTTTGAATTTGATTTAGTGTCGTATTAGTGTCATTTTTGTTGTTTTCGGTCCCCTTTCGTTTGAGGCTTTGTATGCAGAGGGGAGATGGGAAAATATAAATGTGGGTCTCAGATAAGAATTTTCTCGGCCGCAGAAATGGGGTGCAAAACATGTTAACCCTCGTTGTAGGGAGTTGTACAAAAGATTCTAAATACAGAATTTCAAATATTGACAAGTAAACTTAATTTCTGTATTATACATCTTATATACACTGATGTATGTATATAAATTTTAAATTTAAAATCAACTTGAAAAACTAAAAAATTAACTTTAAAAAAAATATCAAATTAAACTTGAAAATATTAATTTCAATCTGAAAATAAAAATTCTATTGCTTCACAAAGTTAATCATGCTGCTTCAAAAAACCTATTACAAGCAAAACAATTATACCAATTATTCTATTATATTCCTCAAACTACCTTTAATTTTATTGTCCCAACAGGTTGATGTAATTGTTGCTTCGTCTCTGACGTGTAATGGTAAACTCTGACGTGTAATGGTAAATTCATGTTTTATCTACTGCTATAAAACGTAGAAAAAACTCGTTTTCGGCATATTGCATTTATTTTTCTTCCTCCCTGATTTATAAATCGTCGCTCCATCTTTTCCTTGGGCATCCTATTGGTCTGTTCCGTTTGGTGACTTGTCTCTTGCAATACGCAATATCCTGTTGTTTGACATGCGTTGATCCCATTTGACCTTTCTTCCGTTTATTCATTCATTGGTTGATATTTTACTACCAAACCCAAACTTAATCTTTGAAGTAATCTTCACATTAGCTTCCTTTCAGACAACTGTCGAATCTCAGGTCGAAAAATACTTTTGCGGTTTTGAAGTAATAATGGCGCTGGGGCATTTTTCGACTTCCTGAAGAGATGTGAAGTTATCAACCGGATGATGATGCAAGAATTGAAGGAGATAAAAATCCGAAAGGGCTAAGTCTTGCCAATACTTTGGGTGCGATAAAATCTGTCCTCGCTATACGGTGGTCGTTGCTTGAGTCATTTTTGATGTATTTGACCGTGCATTGTCCGGAAACAAAATTACTTAACTTTTTTCCTTGCCAGTATAAGGTATTTTTTTCTCTAGAGCTTCAGTAATGTAAATCAGTTGATCCTGATAACGGTCAGCAGTGACTGTTTGACCACATTGGAACAACTCATAATGCACGACACCTAGCTGACTCCATCACATACACAGCAACACTTGGCGTGGATATTTGCTTTTGCGGTACTAGTTAATGTCAGCCATCAACCCGAATTAGTCCAAGATTTATATCTGTTTGAATTGTCGTAAAGAGTCCACTTTTCGTCATAGGTCCCAATCTTACGCTGCAAATCCTTTTTCTTGAATCTGGAGAATAATATCATAACATGAAAGTATCAATTCTTACTCTCAACTGTGAGTTCAAAGGGGTTCCAATGACTCCCTTTTTGAATTTTCTTTAGGTTGTCTAAACGCTTAGAAATGGCTTATTCCGCTTTGATACACAATGGTTTTGGATAGACGTTAAAAAGGTGTTTGATAATTTATCGTTGCGTACCTTAGCTTGTTTTCGAACACAACAATTTTTTGCCGTTGTTTGAGCTCAATACTTATATTGACGTCATTAAAATTCGTGGCAGGTGTATCCGGACACAGTCCGTGCTAAGACGGTTTCTGAACGGCACGACCACGGTTTCGCACCGTTTTGTTCCTGTTTTCTTCGAATTTTTATAGAGCTTGTTGGGCGAACGTCTTTTTACTGTCTATCCAAAATCGTGGTGTGTAAAACTGGCCTTCCTTAACCGGTGTTATTCCGAATTCCTGCCTGGGCTCTAGGAGTGCACGACAAGGATTTTTCTCCAACTGTGTTCCAATTCTTCATCGTCCACTTTTTTGTCTGTTAAACATTTTACGTATCACTTAAGTCAAAATTCCCAGTTTGGCATTGCTGGAGCCACTTCTTAAAAGTATTGTATGAAACGACATTGCATCGACAACTGATTTTGAAGGTTATATTCACAATAGGCTGATAAATAATATCTCCTTTTGTACATGTTGAAAGATAGTGCTTTAAAATATGGTTGAAAGATGGTGCTGCAAAAAAATCTGATTCGAGTCGGTTTTGCAGCTGATGAAATATAGGGGCCGAGCATTAAGTTGAGGACTTAAAGATACGACATTGGGGATTTTTGTTACTATTTTGTCGATAATAACAGGTTTTGGGCGTCCGGAGAGTTCACAATCTTCAATGGATGTACGACTACGACCCACCTTTTTACCATTGAAAGCGAACGCAAGGGGAATAGTCCTTTAACCCGATATCTAGCTTTTTTTTTGTATGTCCATCGGGGTTAAACCAATCAAAACAAATTACAGGGTGGTCCAAAGAGTTATTAACTTTTTAAAATGAAAAAAAACAAGTTGATCAATTTTAACGCATTTATTCTTAAAATTTCCAAAAATTCTTGTAAATTTGTGTTTTGAAGATTACATTGTTTAAATATGCTCCATTTCTGTCCTGGCACTCATGAAGCCGACCTCTAAAATTTACCATAACGCGACGGCAAATATCCACAGTTATAGCTTCGCTTTCTTGCTGAATATTTTTCTTTAGATCAGCCAGAGTAGCACTGAATGTCTCCTCTTGAAATCAATTTTCCATCCTGTTGGAACCAAGTGTCCTGAGTGTACCTTTCAAATTCTTGAAGAGCAGGAGTTTGAAGCATGTCGACATAACCTAGAGAATTCACCATTACTGCGCGGCATTGGTGGTTTTCGAAAAAACACGGGGCGGTTATTCCGGGCCGACATTGCAGCCCAAACTGTGACCTTCGGGCTATACAGAAGCATTTTATATTTCATTTAAGGATTTTCTCCACGCCAGTAGCGACAATTTTGATTATTGGCATGATCATTAAAGTGGTAATGAGCCTCATCTGAGAATAAAATGTTGTCGACTGGAAATCGGTTCATCATTTCGTTAGCGAATAAAAGTCTATTAGCGGGGACTGTCGGGTGCAATTCCTGCACTAACTGAACCTTGTACGGGTGCATGCGTAAATCTTTGTGAAAGACGCGAAGTACCGACAATCTCTTCACATTTAACACGCTTATGATGTTTGATGTGTTGCACACTCTCTCAATATTTTCATCGGTTCTCGCCGAGCTTCGATGGCCGGGGAGGCATTTGTTTAATGTTGAAGCAGTGTCCTTTTTTACAAACTTTTTACTTAATCAACGGAACGCTTGGACATTACTGAACATCTCACAATGTTGTCGAAATCTACGGCTCGCAATAGAGGCGGAACTGTAGTTACGGTAATACTCGTACACATAAAACGAGCACTGCTCTACCGTGTAGCGCTGCATGGTGACTAAATTTCTCTGAGCCGAAACTATCGTTTAAGACCCAGATTTCTACCCATCCTACCAAATTATTTACAGGGCAACCAAACATTAACAACTCTTTGGACCACTCTGTACTTCTTAATAGCTCGAACTTCAATTTTATCCACATTTTATCCGACTTACGCCGCCTTCGTATCAAGCCAAGAACTTTCTGAACGAACCTCGTACTTAAGAATAATAAAAGATTATAACGCAAAATTTTAAATTGAAAACCGCCTTTTTTAACCAAAACAGCGAAGTTATACACCTAATAATTTGAATTGTAGAACTATAACATTAAAATACAGACCTTCATTATAAGGATTACTAAATCTCTAAATATAAAGGCAGTAGGAGATAATAAAAACATTTTCCAAAAAATTTACGATTACTATCAGAAAACCATAAAACCATTAATTGAATTTTATACGATCTCCAAACTATCAAAACTAAACTGTTTGCGATCATCGCCATAAAACACTGTTCAGACTTTTACAACATATTACTTAGCACATAAGAGGGCGCACATTATAAAAATGTCATAATATTATGACGGGTAGACACCCCGCAAAATTTTTATTGACTGTCGAAGTATCGAAATAGCGAACAAAATTTTATGCTATATTTTCACCGCCTTGTTACAGTTTATTACATTGTAGAGCAATTTTACAGTCTAGAAGCGGCAAATATAGTCGAGATTATAAAATAACAAAATAACAAGCCCAGTCGATAAACGTGTTTTTGACTACAAATAAGCTTCGGAATTACCGGATTGAATTTTTATGCCCTTGCATCTTTCATAACAAGCTGAACTGAATAGGAATATAGCTGATCAAATAATAAATGCCGCCAAGTAAACAATGTTTCGAGAATATGATATGATAGAGACGAACACTCGTAAAGTCAATCTTTTCTAAAACATAATGAGGTGACCCAAATAAAACTTAAGTTCTGTTGATTGAACTGGGTTTTTGAGTAAAAAATAAATATCGATTTTTTTACTTTATTTTAAAACTTAATCATAAATAATATTGATAATCGATGCGAAAAACTTTAAAATGTTTTTTACAATATATTAAATGAATTAAAATTTATTAACTTTAATAAAAATCACATGCCTACGAACGCGCCGCAATTGGCTGCCATGTTTGTGACGTCATTATGGTAAAGTGTTTTCACGTCAGTATTGTCAACGGTTTCTACCTGTGTATATACTGTCAAAATTATTGTTGATTAAGTGCAAAATAAAATATTGTTGGTTACTAATTTAGTTCAATTATGTGTGACAAAGGCTTTATAAAGGCTAATTCTGATAATATACCTGTTCTGGATATTTTTATGGTCACATATTTATAATATTAAGTTATATTTTTATTATAATAACTTGATGTTAACTTATAAAAAGAACATCAAGTAAATTTATTTTTTAAACATAATTACTCATTAATTTATTTTAATGAATATTAAAAAAATTATGTTGATATTATAGGTGATTGTAAAATCACTAATGCTACAGCAATGATAACAATTTGTCTTTAAAAGGCAACATATTATGATTAATAACTGAGAAAATCAAAGTATCGTATTCTTGCAATGACGTAGAGCAGCAATTCATTTGCCTTCTAAAACCTTAATTGTGATAATTTTATACCAGAACTAACCCAAGACGCTTTCATTATTTCTATATTTTTAGTCTCATGAAATGAAACAATGTTTCTAAATACACTGTTAAAATTTGCATAATATAACTTTCCCCAACGAGAATAATATGGATAATATATTACAGAAAATTATAATAGGTAAACTATATTAATAATCAATTCAGAATAAAAACGATTACTAGCCAAAATTATATACATATTTTTTTTTATAATAGTTTGATTATTTTCATTGAAGTTTGCAATACTTTTAAAACCACACCGATTCTTCAAACCACCACACTAAACTCTATTAACAATATTTTCAAAAAAAAATCCACCCATGCTACATTATTGCTTTAATTAAGCTTTTCAGATTTTTTAAAACCATGGCGATTTTTCGCCTTACATGTTTTACAAACCACCACATTACACTCTTAATTAATAATATTTGCAAATATAAATAAATCCAGTTGAGCTGCTAACTACACAAATGAGATTATCCTGTAAAACTTTCATAAGTATAAAACTTTTCATATACGATTGCCTTCCAAAGTGGTAGTCGAATTTTCTTCTTGTCTGTTCACGCTTTCTTGAATATTATTATTCGTATCCTACAAAATAGACTATCCTGTAGGACTTTCTCGTTGTTACTGCTCTTAGTTGTGTTGTTACATGTTGATTATTTGCGGACACTTCATATCTTTATGCAAAGATATATGAAATATACGTCGAAAACAGTACCGAAAGTCTAAATAATAATTAAAAACAAGAATATTTTCAAGTCACTAGCAAACCAATAAATGCAGTCGAAGCAGTGACGGCTCGTGAGGGAGGGCGTTGGGGCGCCGCCTCTCCTGTATTTATCACAGTAAACAATTTTTCAGAGCAAAACACCATATATTATTTCCGTTCAGTTTATTTCCTTTAACTCATTTTAAGATATTATTAAAAATTAAAATCTCCAAATGTAGAAGAACGTCTGTCGACCTATTCCTCACAATATTTACATCGTTGGTCGGACGTTTACCTCCAGCGACCGTACACCACGTCATCTTTTCTCGTCGTTAGCGTCACATGTTTTGTTGGTTGCCAAAATTCGGGGGTTTAACTGCTTTCTAAAACATATGATTTGGACGTAGATTCCCTGCAACGGAGCGTATCAGTAATTAGTTTTAAACGCTGATTTGATGGGGACGGAGTCGCGTATTTCGTTCGTATATACTTGTTTTGATTTGGGATTTGCTACGTGTGAACACACTGGGTACTTTTTAAATAAAAATTAACTTTTCATTGAAACATGAAGGTGTCTGATTTAAAACAGTTAATATTGACTAATTTAAGTTTGGAGGAGAAAGTTGAATTAAAAAGTAATGGTCGTCCCACGCCCGTGTTGAATTTGAGTCAAGGTCAAAAAGATTGTACACACAGGGCAAGTTTTACGCAAAAATTTGACAGCAAACTATATGTGAAAGTTTTCCGACGATCGAAAAGACGTGATTTGTCAATATGAAAACATTAAAGGATGTTTAAAGACGTTAAATTTTATTTTGAATATGGGACTGGATACAGCTTTTAAAGAAATCACTAAGGCATTGAGAATACTAGTGACTATACCGATGACCACAGCCGAAGCCGAAAGGTACTTTTCAATTTTGAACTTGATTAAAACATATTTAAGAAAATCAATGGGGGAAGATTGACTAAATGCTTTAGGTATGTCAAATATTGAGAGTGCTATGGTCGAACTAATTCCGGACATTAATGAAAAAGTTATTGAAAAATTTATTTTGGACAAAAACAGGTGAATGGAATTTCACTTTAAAAACTAGGAAATGGGGAGGTGCTATTCACCGACAAAAATGTGTATAATAACCCTTTTTTGTCATAAAACTTGGATATTTTTTTAAACTTTTCAAACTTCTAATGAACTTTTTCGATTTTTTTCTATTGATTTGCAATTACAATAAACTGTTTGAATGGTTTACTTTTCGGGAAACGGTAAGTTTCTACCGATTAATTTCTTAATCTGTACAACAAGCAACAACCCATCCTCCAATGTCCTTGTAACTATTCAAAACTGACAGTTGTGACTATTCAAAATTTTAATGTTTTCCTGGTTGCCTCCTGTATAGGGTTTCAATAGCACGAAAAGTAAAAATGGGGAAGAGGAAAGCAAAAAAATCTTCAGCAGCACTATTTTCTTCTACGCCCTACCTCTTTAAAAACCCACGAGCCGTAACTAAGTCGAAGATATAGGTTAAACCTATAGAACAATGACTAAAATCGGTAAATAGTTTGCTATTGATAATTGTTGTTGATATTTGCCCGGGACTCCGATTCTTTCCGAAAGCCTTTCCGGAAAAGGCGCGAAAGAAAATTTCGGTGTAACTCCCGAATTGTTCCAAGGCGACCCAATATTGGCGATATTGGCGTTCATGTTCAAGTTTCTTACCATTGTGAAGTTACATGCGTTTTTTTTTCGAGAACTATCGGCGCGTCGTCGGTACTAGGTTTATACATTTATTTTCAATTTGATATTATAACTTTTTAATTATAACAAAAAAAATAAAAATAGTTTTCTTATAAACTTTATATATAATCTTTCCATTTATGGCAATTTTTTTTTTTAATTTAATTTAAGTCACGTCAACGCTCAAAGGCGTTATTTAGTGACTTACCAACACCGACAAACACATACAAATACGCACACAAACATCCATGCCCGCACCAGGATTCGAACCCGGGACCATTGGATTGCCAGGCGGGCGACTAACCCACCAGACCACCGCGGTCGGCACAAAAAGTTCAAAACCCCAATTATGTGGAAATGTTTTAAATCTCAAGGCTGCAGAGCAATATATAAAGCGACAATGTATTGCTAACGCGCTTCAGAAACATCATAACACAACAGAAAATACCAAGTTAATGGAACAGCAACATAACGATACCGATATTCAAAAAACGCTTTATAATATTGCTAATTCTCATTCACCAAAACAATTTTAGAGAAAGTCTGTAAAACTATACAAACCCGCGACAACTAAAAAATATAAAAATATGTCTACCATCGATGCAATCTTCATTGTCAAAGAAATATCAGAAAAAATCACTTTTATAAAACTTCCCGACGCGCGTTTCGTTAAATATTTAATCTAAGATAAAATCATCTCCTAAGGCTGCTAACATGGTTAACGTAACGCGCGTCGAGGAGCTTTATAAATCTCAGATTAAATAATCTCCTGATGATGCTAACATCGATAGCGAACCGCGCATCGACAAGTTTTATAAAAGTGATTTGGTGTTTAGTGGTAATCTCTTCGAGTTTAGTGTTTCACACCAAAGGTTCCAATAGAAGAATTTAACGTAGGGGTTAATAAAGCTAATATATTAGATAGCCCTTTATATAGCCCTATAGCCCTTTGAGAACCAATATACAAGTCAGGTATGAATTAACTGAAGAAGTATAAATACCCACTGAAATAAGACAAATCGATTTACTTAGCCCACTTATTTCGTTGTTGTTTGCTACGCAGATGATGCGGGACTTATTGCTGACTCAAACGAAAAACTTACTCTTAGAGAGGTGACTCTACTCCGAGGCGTAATCAAACAGGTCATTAACACAGACAAAACCAAATGCTTAGTAACATCGAAAGAGCCGACAAAATGCAAATTAGAGATCGACCAGAAGTTATAGAGCCAGTAAACCACTTTAAATATCTGTGAACTGAAATAGCAAGTTTTGGGGATCTACAGAATGAAGAAAACATCCCGAATCGCAGGATGCTTAAGAGACATCATGTGGAGGAACAAATATCTGCACACAGACAACATATAGATCAGCAATTAAACCCATCATACCATACGTGGCTGAAACAAGAACATACCCTTCTATGACACTGCAATTGATGCGAACGGTTGATATGAAAATAATAAGAAGCAGTCACGGGAAAACATTACACAACAGAATTATAAGCGAGTACCTGCGACAACAAAGTATATACTGGCATAAAGACAAAAACAGAATCGACGAAGATAGATTTGCAGAAAACGTCAAATTGAACAAATCCGTCTGAAAAAAGCTCATAGTTTTCATCGACCACGAAGCGCTAGAAAGAATGTTGAACATCTGCGTCCGAAAAGGCATAAGAAGGTTAAATAGACATTGCCTACCTAACACGTCCCCGTCATCAAGTCAATAAATCCCCGGTCTCACTTCAAACGGTCTTCGGTCAAACACTTTTTTTTGTACAGGTCGACTTTATTCATCAATATATTCTCCTTAAAGAGCAATACAGTCATTCAAACGCTTTCCTAACATATCTACACCTTTTTTTACAGAATGATTTGTTTTTGCTGAATTTATTCTCTATTTATTTGCATTACCTCTTCATTGGAATAAAATTTCTTTCCAACGAGAATTTTTTTTGAGGTCTGAGAACAGGAAGTAGTCGCTGGGGGCCAGATCTGGAGAATACGATGGATGGGGAAATAATTCGAAATGCAATTCACGCAATTTAGTCATCGTTGCTAACGATTTGTGACACGATGCGTTGTCTTGGTGAAACAACACTTTTTTGTTCATTTGAAACCTTTTTTGTGATCTCAACCTTCAAATGCACCAATAACGCTATGTAATATTCGCTATTCATGAATTTATCTTTCTTGAGATAATCGATGAACAATATCCCATACGCATCTCAAAATACAGAGGCCATAATCTTGCCTGCCCATGGTTGCATTTTTGGTCGCTGTGGACGGCTTTCGCCTGGCTGCTGTCCATTCAGCTGATGACTCCCGAATGTAGTGATGGGTCCATGTTTCATCCATTGTCACATACCGCATGAGAAAATCCTTTTTATTTTGCTTAAACAGTTCCAAACATTGCTTAGAATCATCAATACGTTGTTGCTTTTGATCCGCTGTGAGCAAACGCGGTACTCATTTCGATAGCAATTACGCATTCCCAAATATTTACGCGAAATGGTGTAAACAGTTAATTTCGATGTTTCATGATACCAGCTATCTCCTGCAGTTTTACTTTACGGTTTTGCGAAATAATGTTGTGAATTTTTCTGATGTCTGGTTTAACCATCTCATTTGGACGTCCAGAGCGTTCAGCATCATCGCTGCTTGCACCACCACGTTTTAATTCAGCATACCAATCAATTATGGTTGATTTTCTTGGGGCAGAGTCCGAGTAATGTTTATCAAATCATTGTTTTGCTTCAACGATATTTTTCTTCATAAAAAATCAGTGTTTAATTAACATACGAAATCCCTTTTTTTCAATTATTTTCAAAATAACAAGAGTAGCGTCACTTATAGCACAACAACTCACAAATTAGTAGACAGATTCTCATGAAATTTTAACACATGATGTTTAAAGGTTAGGATAATCGGCCATTGGTAAGGATTTTTCGTAAGTGGCGCCATGTATATGTCAGACCAGGGACTTATATGTGTTATATATGGTCATACATATTAGAAAGAAAGAAGGCAATTCATTGAGCTGGTTAATACGTTCATTGGACGTATTTTTTGATACAAGACCACCTCGATTTCCCGGTACTATTATTATTGTGGGCATATTTTGAAACACCATTTTTTCTGCGCTAAATGAGGACAATTTTTTTATAAACTCTTTATAATATTTGACAAATAATATTATTACCAATAATAGTTTTCCATTTCCAAATAGTCGATGATGTTGAAGATAGTGCCTTGCGAATTCCAGAACATAATAGTCATGCCCTTTAGAGTAATGAATATGAAGGTTTTATCAGTTTCATGAATAGCCGAGAATTGCCACAAGAATTTCTTCAGATTGCGCTTATACAATCATGGATATTCAAATTGGATTTCTCAACGGGGCGCCCTAAGAGCTGAGCGTCACTCGTGCAATAAACTCCCTATGAACCATGAAATTTGAAGGAGGAGCAATCAACACATGAAATTCTCTTTTTTCCATGAGAGCAAAAATATCAAACCTTTTTGCTCTCAAACACTGTCAAATCCATAATACCTTTTCAACTTTTTTTTGGTTTATGCCATAGGTTTTCCACTCAAAAAGTTGTATTTAATCAACACACGAAATTAGCTTTTTTTCCATGAGCGTAAAAATATCAAACCTAGTTGCTCTCGAAGACTCAAAACATAACTAAATCTCATCGGCTTGAAAGTCAATTTCCATAACTTACCGAGCTTCTTGAGGCGGCGGACGATTATAGATTGGTCGATTCTTGATTTCAAGTGGGCAAACTATTCCTGATATTGTCTTTTGCTGATTGTCCCCTCATCAAAAAGTTCTTTGAGATAGCTGACTGACTGTGCTGCTTTTCATTCTTCATCAAAATTGTAGAGCATAATATAAAGACCGTAAATATAATTTTTTGGACACGCATTTTAATCTACTAAATATAACAGAATATTTATATAGAAAAAGTAAATAAAATTGCAATGTTCATAAGCAACAAATGCGCAAAAATAAACTGCGGAAAATTATGCATCAATCATTTTTTTTTTAAGTAAACAGTTTGTAAATTCATAATTCAACAAAAAACTGGTGAAATACTCTGTATACTGACTGAAAAATTTATTAAATACTATAGTTTTATCCTATTGTTACAACAAATACCATTGAAAATATTACTGTTTGTAGAAGTGTCGAATAAAAACGTATTAATTCATCATGGCTTTCAATTTTTTTTTCAAAAATGTGCATTTGGAGTTTAAATAGATGCTCGTTTGATACTTATATGTAACCTGAATAACATGTTTTTGTTTAACAGGAAGGGTTGTTATATATCATAACACATTTTTTCAGTGTACTGGGTTTTCAATTTTTCAGTCTGCAATATACGATGGTCGTTAGAGAAGTTCGCGGACCTGGCACAGTTATGAGAAAGACTGATGACTATGTTAAGTGTTGTAACCTCCTTTTTTTATTTGGGTTACGGTAGCCGTTCGCCGGACGCAGTTGGATCGTAGGATACGGATGTACAGGTATCTCGTCGACACTTCGATAAGGACGCCACCCAGTTCTTCGGAATCAAAAAAACCCTTAAACTAGAAATAAGGTATACCTGCTCCAAAAAGACCCATTTAACTATAACAATTATATAATAATCACAAGGACAAATTCAGAGACAAACAAAAACATAAAAATAAAAAATAAATAATTATAACGCAAAAAAAAACGAAATTTAAAAGTGATGCTTACAACTATCCTTGTTAACTAGGCATAATAAAGTTGAAAAAGTTCAACATTAAACTAACAGTGTCAAAGATTAAGTGATCTTATCTAGCGTTCATGAAACACAAAATGGCGGTAGACAAATAATGATTAAATAATGAGGAAAAATAGTGAAAATAATAGTAAAATAAATTCTGGTCTTTATCCTTGGTGGTGTTGTGTAAATATCCGGCTATTGAAAAGTTCGGTCTCTAAGATGAGTGGTTACTGACATGTACGGACGGCGTTGTACGTTTGGTACCGTAAATGCCCCACATAAAAAATATCTGGTAACTAAAATGTCCCGTATCTGAAATTGATAAAATTTGGGGGCGAGGGGATGTCAACTCCAAAGGACATTCAAAAATAGCTGGTTTTCACTTTAAATGAGTATTTCCCTTCGTTTTCAATTGCGGACTGCTGAATTTTAATATACTTATACTTCCAGTGAAGATCTCGAACGAGAAAATCGTCACAAAAATCCACAATGGCGTATTAAATGATCGCCGACTAAAGGTTAGCGGGCTGGCTGTCATTTGCAAATAAATCCATAGACCATGTACACTACATTGTATGATGTTTTGGGTATGAAAAAGTTTTCTGCTCGATGCGTGCCGCTTTTCTTAACAATCAACCATAAGACGTAGATTTTCTCTATAAGTTGGCAGCACTGTATCTCATTGACATACAGTGTTTGGGCTCTATCAGTTTCTTTACCGTTGCTATTTACGTCACGTCGAATTCAGGAGCGTTTAACATTTTTCACTTGTCGAATAAAGGACCTGTTTTGGATTGAACTAATTCGCTCATATTGGTCAAAAACTCGAGCGTTTGAATAGTATAAAACATTCCAGTCGACTTTTAACTGCCACAACTGAAAAAAAAATATAGAAAAATGCGTCGTTTGTGTGTAAGGGCTTGAGGTGAACATGACTCACATGTCCATCCACAATCTTTTAACAGGTTTCTGGGCTAAAAAATGCTTCGCAGCATGACTTATCTAGATCCTTCTAGAACTGATGCTTGCAAAATAAGTATCGAAACCTTGTTACTAAATAAATGCTTTCTCGAATACGCACTCGAGTGACTCAACCTTCAGGAAACGCATCGAAGCTAATGAAATGCCATTAATTTAATGTGATACTTTTTTTTTATTCTTTAATTCTGCCATATAGACATAACAAATTGGGACTAGATTAAATATATCAAACAATATTTTTTCTTTTATCTAAACTGAAAACTTATCTTTATCTAAGTCTGTTTGGTAAATATATGTCCAGCGACATGCTCCACTGTACACTAATCACTTTTTTCATGTGATTGATGTAAGCAAAGAATAAATTATATACATTTTTCACTGTTACTGCACTAACTCAATGTAATAAATACACAACTTTTCAGTTTCTTCAGCCGCAGAATAAGTCTTTTGTTGTGTAGTAGTCACTTCGACTTTTTAATGGTTTTGCTCCCTCTTCTGGGTTTGCTTGAAAATCCCTTACTCTCACTTCAACGATAGGCACCTCCAGGTTTCGATGGATGGCTTCATTTCGGACGTCATGGGGCATTAACAATGCTGCGAAGTACTATATTTTGAAACATCTGAATAACTTTTGCATTGGATTTCTTGGTGCATCCCCAAATGTGGATGCTGTAAGTCCATATAGGCTTCAGGATTTGCCTATAGAAAAGCAGTTTGTTAGGTATTGACAACACACAGTGACGCCCTTGTAGCCACTACATTTTTCTGAATTTGAGACCCAGTTGGTCACGTTTTTCTTTACATGCGTTTTCCATCTTAGTTTGGGATCCAGCGTCATGCTCAGATACTTGGTTTCGATGAGTGAGATATGTAAACAATTAAAAGTCAACAATTTTCGCAATGGAGCTTAGCAGGCGCATTTAAATCCAAAGAAAAAATTTATATTTGTTTAAAATTTAAGGCTGTTACTTTTTTTCTTCAGTTATTATGGTACTGTACACCTAGAATTTCATCCAGCTGGACAAATCATGAATAAAACATATTATTCTCGTGCGAGTAATTTTAATGAAAACTCAACAAAAGTTATGGACCAAGCACCGTTTAGGATTTAAGGATACAACTTAAGTTAGTACAAAATATTGTCAAATAAGCAAATATTTTGTGATTTATTTAACAATTACTGCTACGCATTTTACAGAAAGTATTAAACATTGCAATTTATTCAAGTCATTGTGTACGTTCTTTAAATTTGTTACTGGGTATTGTGATCTAAACTTACACTAAAGGGATGTTCAATATAAATGTGAGAATGAACTTTGTAATGTGATTTTTTTTATTTTTAATATCAATAAGTGACTATATTTATGACGGCAGCCGTTCGCCTCAGGCATAAATAGTTTTCGCTATATAGGTTAAGGCGTTGGACTCTGGTGCGTACAGGACCCAGTTCAAACCCCGCTGCAGCACAAAACTTTTTTTCAAAGGTCACCTAGAGACCTCAAATCGTAAAAAGCGCCCATTTTAGGGTTTGAATTTCATTGTAAACTAGTACAGTCATTTGGATCGTAGGTCACGGATGGGTTGATCAGGTACGTCAATAGAGTGCCACCCAGTTCTTGAGAATTACTAAAGATAAAAATAAACCGTAATACTCGAAAAAGGTTTATTTCCTTCAAAAAGGCTCAATAACAGCACTAGATAAGTTAAACAGTAAAAACAAAAAAAAATGAGTTTAGCGGTGGTGTCCACGACTACCCTATTAAACTAGGCTTGTAAAGAGAATGGTTCGATCTTAACCGACATTTAAGAGCTCTTGTCTAACTTGCAAAATAATTGAAACTGGTTTATCTTAAATCAACTTAATACTAAACTAAATCAAGTTAATGTAAATGAAACCATATTATCTAACGATATTAAATGGTGGTAGTGAGATAATGATTGTGCAATCATTGCTAAATATTTATGAAAGTACTAATAAAATAATATCTGGCCTTATCCTTTTGTGGTGCTGTTCGATTAGCCAGTTTCTGGACTTCCCAGTTACCAAGATGGTTGATTATTGAGCAGTTCTATGTCCACAATGCGGGGATCCTAAAAGTTCTCGAGCCTACATTGACCGGGTTCTGCAATGAGCGGACCCCAAAATGACCGGGTTCTATAATGACCGGGGGCCCTAAATGACCGGATTGTATAATGACCGAGCCCTAAAACCCCCTCTAAAAATACCAGGGTTTGTCGGTAAAATAAGGTCTCCGTTTTTTTTCCTAAAGAAAATCACATTTATTTGCAATGAATTATACATGTTTGGAAAGCCTGGATTTCTACTATTCTTCTGCATAGCCCCCGTTGCAATCGATGCAATTTTTTTTATGGGGTATAGCATTGTTGATATACCCGTGTCATAGAACTCTTCAACCGCGGCGGGAGGTAGCGTACGACCTCTTCTTTCAACTCCTCGCCGGTCCTGAAATTCGTTCCACTCAGGTGTGACTTCAACGTAGGAAAGAGATAATAATTAAGCATTACGCTCTCCACTTTTGCAATCGTTTCGTCTAAAACCGATGGCCATCCGGTACGCTGTTCATCATGAATGTCTGTACGTCCGTTGTTAAACCGAACGAATCACAGAACACAGAACGTAACTCACATCTGACGGTATCGGATTGCAGACAGCTCGGAGTGGTGAAGATTTGTAAGCGGCAAACCAAGCTACACGCAAGTGCTGCTGGATCTTGCGTTAAAGCGTTCCTCGCGACTCCACCGCCATGGAGACCTTACTTTACAGATAACCCTCGTACAAAAGAATAAGCCTGAGTAGCGTTTGGCCAGCTAATGTGCATACCTCTAATGGAAGGATTACTCGCGGGACTACCAGCGGCGTCGGCTTGCGAGATTTATGTCCGTCTTGTCGGCGTTAAGATGTCTGTCTAACTCGAGGTGAGATGTTCCACTCCCTCGGCCTTCGTCCCGGAGAATACCGATGCGCTCTCAAATAAGACTCGCTCAAAACAATCTTACCTGTAGCGGCTGATAATTTGTAAACGCTACAACTTTATAATCAGGCCCAATAATAACTACAACTGATAATCCGGTAATTATGATTTTATCTTGAAGAACTATATGGCATTATGTTTTAATGGCATTATGTTTTAAAATAACTTCGTCTCCCTCGGCTTCGTCTGATGGAATGCATTCTGGAGACCCAATTTTAAATTACTCTCTAACACGTATTCGGTGGTATATGTTCAATGGTGACCTGAATGTTTCTTTTAAAGGTCAAGAGGTGTTCGGGGTTTATTTCTGCAAACCAGAGATTTAACATAACCCTACAAAAAAATAATCCAACAGCGCGAGATAGCATTGTCTGTGGTCAGTTGGAATCATTTCGCGTTGGTCATCATTTCGCGAAATAACGCACTCGGGAAATTTGTCATGCAACAAATTAATTGCCTGTCAAGATGTGTGGCATGTCTTGTTGAATGAAAACATTGTTTATATCCACATTTATCAGTTCAAGCCAAATAGATTCTGTTGACATATTCTTACAGCGTTTACCATTAATAGTAATATAATTTCCATTATCGTCTTCAAAAAATAATGTCATATCACTGCATCAGCCCAAAAAACCATACCAAACAGTGACTTTCTGAGGATGAAGAGGTAACTTCTGAATTACTTGAGGATTTTCATCGGTCCAAACCTTGTATAATTATGTTTGTTTGCAAATTGACTAAACCAGAAGTGCTCTTTGTCGAAAGAGTTTACTTTTTCCCAAAGTGGGTCGCCTTTCAGTTTAAATTTCTACGCGCTATTGAATGATGTATCTTTCCGTGGTGAACTGACACAATGTACTGATCACAGCAGTCTATGAGCGACATTTACATTTCAAACCAAACACTGTTGCCGCTGTTACATTTCAAACTTCTGATACTCTTATTGGAAAACCCTAGTTACTGAATTAAATTTTGCACTTGCGCGTCTTATTTCTGGCTCTCCTATTAGAATGGAACGAAATACACGTAATGTCTACGTGATTTTATATTTTTACGCTAAGTAACTTTTAAACTTTTACTCCAAAATGGAAATAATGAAGGAAGTTTCCAAATCCGAAAGTTAGGTATAAAAGTTTAAATACAAGAAAGAAAATTATAGGTGGCCCTGAAGCTGGGTGGGTTTTTCTACTTTGTAGCGGGCCGAGCAAAGACTTTATTACTGGAAAGTTGTAACACGCTGGGAGCTGTAAATAGTTTTGCCGCTTCTTTTACTAAAATTAATTTTGTATCTGTTCCGGTGTACAATAGGATTGCCTGGATGTTGGTTCTAATTCACCTAATCCAGAGAATAATAGAATATTCAGTTTTTTAGCAGATGTTGAAAGTGCGTTCCTTTTATGCAATGCAAAATACTATAATTACCATACAATAAAAATTATGTGAAACTCGGAGATTGAGTGGACTAAAAACCACTTTCACTACATTATTTTCAGTAGGTCTGATAACTCCAGACAAACCATCGACATCGACTGCAAGGCCAAGTCGTTATGGGCGGTAGACAATGCTCTGGGTTTTGTGGGATCTGAAGGGTATGATCTATTATGACCTGCTAAAACCTGGCGAAACCGTTTATAATGCACCATCACACTGAGCAAAATTGATCAAGGAAACGATTAAGGCGTTTAGTTGGGAAATACTTTCGCATGCGGCTTATTCTCCAGACTTGGCTCCGTCTGATTACTACTTATGGGACGCGCACTGCTGAGCAGCGCTTCACTTTTTACGAAAATGTACGGGTTTTGTGGAAGTTTCTGTTAAAGTGTGAAACTCTGATTGAGTTTCCAGAAGTTTCTGTTGAGTGTGTTTTGTTGAAATTTAATTCAGGGTTAGATTTGGTTAAATAAACAGTAAAACTTATCAGTGCTATACTAAGAAAGAAGAAAATAGTCCAACGGTGTCAAATCACATGATCTTGGTGGCCAATTATCATCACCGTTTCTTGCAATAAGTTCAGGAAATTTTTCTCTCCATAAATCAATTGTTTCAATTTTGTTTATTAACATAGCCACCAATTTCAAACTATGCTTTATGGGAAAAGACAATTTTTTGAGAAAAATCATCTGCTTTTCTTTGATCCAATTGACAAATGTACGATGTATTGAATGATCCAGTGGCTTTAATTCCTGTGTTTTTTTTAAATTTTATATATCTTTATAGCTAAATCCTTTCGTAAAATACACCATGGTGTGGATTCACTGAGTCCAAATTTTTGTGAACATCGATTAATGGAAATTTCTGGGTCTTCAGCAACACTTTCACGTACCAAATCAATATGATTTTGTGAACGACCACTACGACTACTATTGCTTTTATTTTATCTTCCACGGAATCAGTTCCTTGAAATTTTGAACAATTTGATTAACAGTGCTTTGTGTTTTTGCACAATGAACGATTGTACAAACGCTGTTCATTTTCTAAAAACATTTTTTACTGAATGCCCATCTTCATAAAATATTTAAAGAAGTTTAATGCGTTGTTGTATTGTGTATGACTCCATTTTTATAAATGTCATACATTACATTTCTGAAATCAGACTAGGCCTAGGCATATTCACAACGCCATCTGTGTCATTCAAGAATTCAAAAAACCGTTAAATTTGAAAGACCTGTTACTATGTTTCATCAAGTCATTTTTTCTGACATGTTTATATATACGAGCTAAGGAATTCGACTACTATATTAAAAGCCGCCAGTAAATATATCCCTTATTTTCGCATGGGAGTCCTGTTGGTTTTCTGTTGGACCAGAATGTTAACCATATTTCCCGAGATGGGCCTTAGAGTTTTCATCTGTCAAACTCGTGCAGAGTTATGAGACCAACTTTAGGAACCACATTTTAATATTTTGGAAATGTCTTAAAGGTGCTGGGTATACTCGTATTCCAAGTGAGAGGATCGGGATACCCTAGTCGAAGACGTTAGAATGCTGGTCTTAGAGTTTAGTTGCGGTTTTTGCGGAAAAATAATTCCACCATAACCCGATAAGTTTCGGGATGTTGTGATAACTTGTAGCTATAGAACTTTATTTTTGGGGGTCTGTTTTTCCGATGCTTTGATCACTCCAGTTGAAGCATTTGACTGATGTGGATAAGAGTTTAGTACAATCTGTAGTGTTATAATCCAAAGATAATTTGAGATATTGGGGTTTAATGAAGCAGTAAAACAGACTAGTGAGACGGGCTCTGGGCGCCCCATAGTTCGTGAGAAACGACTAAATGCACCGAGGGACAGAATGAACTGACTACATCCGAGAAAAGGCAGAAAAGGTCTTCCTGAAGATTGCTGTTTACCACAATCAAGAAGTGTAGCAACTGATGAACTATCATCCGGAGAAAATCGCAGAACGCATAGAAGGCAGAAGGCATAGAAGGCCAAAAGTCCAGTTAAGGGTCCAGTTAGGGGGGTCCGAGGGGTTATTTCGTATTCTCTTCCAGTGAAGGATACAGCACATGGGACTATCATGTCCTGTGCTTGGGAAAAATAAAAAAATTGCTGCAAAGTGAAGTGAGTTTTTCTTTCAGGAACAGGATCAACAACAAAATACTGTAGGTATACGTAAGTAAAATGATATACAGCTGAACCACCTTAGGTGAGTTCGGCAAATGACATACATAAAATAATATCTTTAGATTCACCCTCCTCTGCTTATTTGTCCTACAGAGAAGAGTGGTGCGAAGCGGGATTTCTATCAGGAATCATCGTCGTAGATCGAACTGCGGAAACACCAGGGAAGAGATGACAATAATATTACAGTATCCCAGTGTTACGGGAAATCATTACCGCATCCACCTTATGTGTAGTTTCGGGGTTATTTAGAAAAAATAACCTCGGGTAAAAAGTGGGTCTGTATGCTTCGAATGAAGCAGTTGATTACAAAATGGCCGAAGTCACATTTTCAGTTTCAGAAGACAGTTTCAAGTCACTAAGGCACTAGACGAGTGATTTTGTTTTTGATGTTCTACCATGCCACAAAGATGGATGATATTGAAAATAGCGGATTTTTATGACAGGCACGTTGAAACCATTAGCACGAGGTTGGAGCTTCATGGATGAGGCAAGAGGTATGACGAAATCAATGATGCCGCGGATGACAATATTCAAGTCCTTGTCTTCAGGGAGAAAATGAGTGTGAATCTGATAATTTTTGGTGAAAGGGCGTCTTGAAATTTTGCGATGATCGTCACCAGAGTTAGGGAAGAATTGGATGTCGGTCTGATCAACTTGACATCCGCACACTTCAGAATTTTGACTGCGGATGCTTTAACTATTGTTTCAAAATTGTGGATCTCGGGAACTAAGCGAGTTATCTTGAACGGAAGGAACCAACAGAGCATAAAATCAGTCATTCCGATTTGTGTAGGAAGCCGAGGCGAGTCACATCGTCAGCGCAAAAATTGACAGAGTGACAGATGCAGAAATATAGTTCAGTAATTTTCTCTCAGTCTTGTCTCGTCTATCATGAAATATCTTTTTGACTGCAAAATGTGTATACGTTAAATCATCTGCTGCATCAATATGAAAAAGAGCAAAATTTTTCCAAAACATTTTCTAAATTTTCTTTTTGTGGAAATGGAAATCTTTCATAAGCTCTAAACACTCCCTTATGTTGATTTGTTTCATTCTTCTAAGATATTTATACTGAAAGTACATTTCATATTTCTGGAAAACATAGAAATCGCTGGTTTCGCAACCTTATGCTCAATTATTGTTACTGAAAGTCCATCCAAGATGCTTGGAACAGTGCCTTGTGGTGGATTGTTTTATAAAGATAGATTGAAGTAAAATTATATTAAATTGTTTAAAATAAAGCAATAAGCTGTATTGAAGCGCAATTTTCCGACAGAGGATTGTGTCTCCTGTAATACCTTTGTAACAGGATTAAACCTCGCGTAGCTTCGTTCAACTAGACGTTATTGACGCTTAATTAGGAAATTCTGAAGTACTTAGAGTATGGTTTAAATATAAACTCATTGGAGTGCAGTATTATTTGTTCTAATAGATACAGTAACCTTAGATATATTTCTTACATATTACATATATTCTCCTTTTTGTTTAGTTCTTGAATTCGTAACTTATTAGTTATGATATTTAGGGTAATATTTTTATAAATATCTATGATATTACGTTTTTCACAAATCCATATTGAAATTATATATTTGAAACGACTTATATACTTGATTTGTTCGTCAAATAGGAACGAATAATATTAAGGAAACTTAAATGACTATAAAAAAGTAAAATGATAAGAAACTTAAATGATAATTTTAACACAAGTCGACATGATTTTTTGTAACATTCATGAGAATGCTTTTTTTGCGTTTCATTTAGGTAGTTATTAAAACACCTTTTCATAGAAATGACTTAACACGTTCCATTTTCAAATATCTGCCTCTCCTTTATATCATGAAATCATTAAAATTATTTGTATCTGACTAATCTGGACAATGTAGGAATTACCACAAGATCGTAGAGGGGCTATTTCCACAGTATTCTACGAACCTTTAAGGGTATTTTTATTGTTTTCTATACTTTAGTTTGTTTCTGTCTCGTTTAGAGTGCAGTCGAGTGTTTAAGTCGATTTTATAAAATGGCAAGTTCTAGTCGTCGATTTTGCAAAAATCCAGCGGATAAATGTTGTTATATATGCGGACGATATATTTTAAATTCACAAGCTAGATTTATATCCAAGGAAGTCAAAAAAGCCTATCTTTTATATTTTAACTACCAAAGTTAAACTGTGTGAGTTAATCATAAATTTAGTGCAGTTAATGCAGCGCAAGAAAAATTCTATGCCGTTTGTTGTTCCTGTGGTGTGGAGAGATGTCCTTAATTAAGTGATGCAAAATAAAAAGGAGGCATATTTATTGTTATTAAGATTTCCCTTTTCAAGAAAAATTAAATGAAAAGGAATTGGCAGCTTGGAAGTATTTTGTAAGTGCAGTGAAAGGATTTCTATACAAAAGAAAGATGAAAATTATACAAACCTCATAGATGAACTTTTGAAAGCCTTTGACATACTAGGGTGGCACATGCCTTTAAAAATGCATTTTTAAGAGTCCCATTTGGATTTTTTCCGGAAAATTTGGGTGCCGTAAGCGACGAACAAGGAGAGAGGTTTCACCAGGACATCAGGACAATGAAAGCAAGAACCTATCTACGTTGCGCGACTACTACTGCTTTTAAAAAGAGATGAAGCTACAGAACACAAGAGGAAAAGGTGAAAGTTTTTATCGCTGTATGACATCTCATATAATATATTTTTTATTCACATAATCAGTAATGTCTTTGTGTAGATTTAACATTATTTATTTGTTTATATTAAATGAAAATTATATTGTAAAAATGTCATTTCTTTTTTGTCCCACCACCGACCCTCTGTAACAAAAAAAAGTGTACGTGTTACACGTTAAAAGTGTAAGTGTAATTAGCTTATCATTTTCGAATTTGGGATTACAAAATACTTCATATACACCAATTTTCACCAATGTTACCTCAAAAAAGTTTTAATTTGTTGACCTGTGTAGTTATTGTTTGGAGTAATTTGCAAAAAATCTTCATGTAATGTTACAGAAGAAAAAAAAACTTTTTTAAGGCTGAAAACTCATCTCCGGTGACACACCCTTCCTATCTCAAAAGCACATTACTTGTTACATGAAACAATCTTTCTATTCCAAATCGGGTTATTTCTGGTTGAATTGTGAGGTTCAGCTCAGCTATATTTGCTGTGATCCGATAACATAGAGGTTTTGAAGTAGACAGTTACGGAACAATATAGGTTAATTTCTGCGGAAACATTTGAACGGGTAAGAGAAGAGTTTGATAACAAGATATTGTACTGTTAGCAAGAACAATGCTCATTTTGAGGGAGGTGCCTATATTGAGCATTTACTTTAATCTTTCCACAGCATTCTTGAAATACATCAGGTATTACATTTTATTTCGTCATTTTGATAATTTGGAATAAAGCTTATTTTTTTCCTTCAAATTACTATTTTATTTAAGCTCAAAATAAATCCGAATGTACACATCTTGACTAACTGACTTTCTGTTCAATTTCTATCAGAAAAAAATTAATATTTATCTTTTACAGATAGACATTAGATTTTTTCAAAAATCAAATGAAAGATGTGAAAATAAAAACAACGTTTGAATGCAATAAATATTTAATTTGTTTTCATACATGTTTTCCATTAAAATGGTTGCATTTTTGATATATGTTTTAAGGAAACTTTTTATTCAAAAAACTGTTAAGAATCTTTGGTAAAATTCACGAAAGTACTTTCCCGTGCATTGTGCGCCTGCATATACGCAGTATGCCCACAGTTAATATACCTTTCAAAATTTATAAAGGAATTTAAAGTCGCTTGATGACTTCCTAATTTAAAACTGTTGAGAAAAAAAAGCAGATACATTGGTATCTCTGATATCTTTTAAATTTTGTCCTAACATATTAGAGACCAATTGTATTGTTTTTCATTAATGTATTGTAATTTCAATTTGATATAGCTAGTTAATTATGGACGATCTGATCTTTTTGTTGAAATAAAACATGGCTCTCTTGCGTAAAAGAGGCTTAGAGAGTGGAGCGAAAAACAGAAGAAATTTCTACGTTAAGTCCCCCTCTAAATTCAAATTGTTATCAGTAATGCGGGAATTGTTAAAGTATCAGTATTTATTCAGGAGATAACCATAGAATCTTACCCAAAAGGAAAATTAAGCCGTTGAATTTTGAATGCAATAACAATGGTTGGCCGGAAATTTATTAGATTCCTCCGGGCATTTCCTGCATGGGTATATGGAAGTGGAATAGTGTAACAGAAAGTACCGGCTGCAAAAATTTTCTTTTTTAAAGGATTACCAAGGGAATGGAAACATATAAAGATCCTTTATATATATATATATATATATATATATATATATATATATATATATATATATATATATATATATATATATATATATATATATATATATATATATATATAAATATATAAATAAATATATAAATATATAAATATATAATATATATATATATATATATATATATATATATATATATATATATATATATATATATATATATATATATATATATATATATATATATATATATATATGTACCGTCCAATAAGCCTCCTATCAGTGATGTACAAAGTTTTCACTAAGATAATTTCTAAAAGAATATTAAAAAAACTGAATGACGCACAACCAAGAGAACAAGCAGGATTCAGAAGTGGATTCAGTACAATGGATCACATCCAGGTTGTACAGCAGGTCATAGAAAGGCACAACGAATACACCATGCCACTGTGCTTGGCTTTTATCGACTACGAAAAAGCATTTGATTCCATCTCAAAGCATGCGATAATGGATGCACTGCTTAGCCAAGGTGTAGAGAGAGCCTATGTAAACCTATTAGAATCGATATATGATGGAGCTACAGCCACAATTCACCTTGATGATCTTGAAGTGGGAATTAATATAGAACGAGGTGTACGGCAGGGTGACGCAATATCACCTATTCTTTTCTCAGCTGGCCTTGAAGAAGTATTCCGTAAACTGGATTGGGAACAGAATGGGGTAAAGATCAATGGTGCAAACTTAAACCATCTTAGATTTGCAGATGATATTATTCTCATTTCACAAGACCCAGAGGAGCTGCAAAGACGCATACAAGAACTGCAAAGGGCTGGCGAACCATTTGGCTTGAAAATAAACCTGAAAAAGAGTCAGGTTATGTTCAATAACTTCGCTCAGGACAGAAGAATTTCAGTTTTAGGAAGGGATTTAGAGATTGTGGACAGCTTTGTATATCTTGGGCAGAGGATTTCCATGGAGGGGAATACCGCCCGGGAGGTGGAACGGCGTGTTAAATGTGGCTGGCAGGCATTTGGTAGGCTCAACATAGTGTTTAAGAGCAGACTCCCACTTTGCCTGAAAAGAAAAGTATTCAATCAGTGCGTTCTACCCGTTATGACATACGGAAGTGAAACCTGGACACTCAGATCGCAATCAATTCAAAAACTTCGGGTGGCACAGAGGGGAATGGAAAGATGTATGCTTGGCATTACAAGACGAGACAGAAAGTCCTGCGCATGGATCAGGGAACAAACAAAAGTCTGTGACATCATTGGAAGAGTAAAACAGTTGAAATGGAGATGGGCAGGCCATATAGCGAGGCGATGGGACGACAGATGGACCAAGGCAATCCTGGAGTGGATACCGCTTGATTGCAAACGTCCGCGAAGAAGACCGAAAGCACGATGGACTGATGACATCGTTAAGTATATTGGACCCGAGTGGCAGAGGAAAGCCCAGGACCGTGAAGGTTGGAAGCATGCTGAAGAGGATCGATCATCCTGCAGTGGATCGATACGGGCTGATGATGATGATGATGATGATATATATATATATATATATATATATATATATATATATATATATATATATATATATATATATATATATATATATATATATGTATATATATATATATATGGTTGAAAAATTAACTATTTAAATTTAAATGAACGTCATTATTAATATATTTACTGTTTTCTGATAAATTTAAGAAGTCGTCAACTTCAAAGGCTTTATGATGAAAACTGATAATTTATTGGATATCTATCATAATAAATGGCATGTCCAGTGGAAAATGTAATAAACTGCGTCATATTTGAATAAATACAAACATTTACAATATTGGATTTAAACTTCCACCATCAGACAGAAAGCGCTAGAATTTCGTGTGAATGTTTGTTCAGTGTTTTCAACATCGGTTGAAAAAATTATAATGGAACAATGTGCTAAAATTATATTGTGTTAAACTCGATGAGATTTACAACTAGACCAAATCACTATACCACGGTGCTAATCACAGAAGTGGTAACTTGTATTTTGGCCATTTTGAGATATTAAACTAAACACTAAAAATTATATTCGTAGTCAAATAATTTTCAAATTTGAATCAGAAAGATAAAAGGTTATATTATTTATTAATGCCATAAAACTATTCATTATTGGACAATTAAACAGTAAAATAGAAATTTTTTATAGTTACGACTTTAAAAATTAATATTTTTAACTTTTAATACTAAAGGGATTTGACGCATCTTATAAATTTATCTTATAAAAAAATAACGATCTGTCAGTCAATTCAACTGATTTTATTATTTCACTGTAAAAGACATATTAAATATAATATTGCCAACAATAAATATACTTAGTAACACATATTAAATATCTAAGTATCATAAAATTATTAATTTAAGGTAAATTAAGTTATACATACGCAATATTTCTCTTCCCAAAAATCTTTAACGTACGGACGTTCAGAAATTATCTAAAAATTATCCAAAATTAACTAAAGTCTTGCTACTCAAAAAGTGAAGGCATGAATCAGCTGACATGAATGTATGCCCAGGCTCGAAGCATTTTATTCTTAATTCTTTTAAATTAGATTTAGAAGAGATTACATATTAAGATACTAAAAAACGTCCATTTTTGTTTTGGGAAGTACAATAACGTTATATTTTTGTCATCGCCGTGAAGCATACGAAACTTATGATAAGTACTAATGATGTCTTCTTTTTTTCTGTCACTTATAAGCTAGTTTGATTTGATATACCAACTGGTACAAAACTTTCCTTGTATGTTTTTTTTATTCTCTAATTCTGTCGTATACACATTACAAATTGTTACTAGATTAAATCTATCTAACTACAATATTCTTCAATTATCTAAACTAAAAAACTTAGCTTTATCTTAGTCTGTTTGTAGATACAGGTCCAGCGACGTGTTCCACAGTACACTAATCACTCTTTTCATGTGATTGACACACGCGCAATATAAATTCCGTGCATCCTTCATTTCTGGTGTTTGCTTGCAAACTCCTTGATCTCATCTTCGATCATTGACACTTTCAGATCTTGATGGGTGTTTTCATTTCGGATGTACCATGGGGTATTGACAATACTGCGAAGTACTTTATTTTGGAACGTCTGAATGACCTGAATGAACGATTTCTTGGTGAATCCCCAAAGTTGGATGCCATAAGTCCATATAGGCTTCAGAATTTGCTTATTAAGAAGCAGTTTATTATGTATTGACAACACAGAGTGACGCCCTAGCAGCCAATACATATTTTTGAATTCGAGACCCAGTTGCTCACGTTTCTTCTTCACATGCGTTTTCCATCTTAGCTTGCCATCCAGAGTCATGCTCACATACTTTGCTTCGTTGGCATGTGGAATTCTTTTCTGTTTGACTGTGACTGGTATATAGTTATATTTCCTGTTGGTGAAATTTACATGGGCCGACTTCGCCTTATTTAATTGAATGCCCTATTTCTTTGTCCAATTGGTGGCATTGTTGACAGCTGTTTGGAGTTTGTAGTTGAATGAATTTAATTTCCAGTAGCGAGTAAAGCAGTATCATCGGAGAATGTTGCCGTCACCACTCCACTACTCTGCGGGATATCGCTGATGTACAGCAAATAAAGGACAGATCCGAGAACAGAACCTTGTGGTACTCCAGCACATATCTTTTTAAGATCTGAATATTCTTCACCATGCTTGACTCTAAAGTGACGGTCAGTGATGTACGAAGAATTTGGCTCATTTGTTGTGGTAAATATTTTTCTAGCTTGTATTCGAGGCCCAGGTGCCATACTCTGTCGAATACCACCACATATCGTTGTACGCAGTCCAGCGTTTAATAAAAAGAAGACTTTTAAACATTTAACAACGGGCAATCATTATTACTTTTTGGAGATCTACAGGAAATAACACAATCTTTTTTATTCTGCAACTTAGTATCTTGATCATATTCTTCTCCTGCTTGTCTAGCACTCTTTCTATGCGATATGTAACTATTACTCTCATTATAATCATTATCCATATTATCTTCAGTGTGCCCATGGATTTTAAAATGTTCATACTCACACTCACACTCCTCGTGTCCGGGTCCGAACAAATGAAATATTCAGATTGCGAATATTTTTACGATAATGGTCATACGAACACACGTTACCATATTATTGGATAAAATCATCGTACATTTTTTTTCAGACCATTCACTTGGAAGCTAAAACCGTTGTGGTGCATGACTTCGTCGATAATGTGAAATATTCGGTTTAAATGACTTGATATGATTAATCACAGCTTCATAGTATTTTATTTTATTAGCTGCCGTTTTTCCTTTACACCCGTTAGGATTAAATTTGAACACAAGATTTTGGACTACCAGTTGAAAGATTTTGAATAATCCTATTGTTTTTGTTATATCCAAAAGTGGTGAGAAAAAATGGTTTACATACTTGTCTATAATCCCCATTCTCCAATTTAAAGAAATATCCTACAGAGTTAGACCTCCTAGAGTCTGCATTTACAGTTTCGTGAATTTTGGCTGTTCTTCGGGTACTCAACAAAATGAAATTATTTTTTTTCAATATCAGTCATATTATAAAAATCTTGATTAATCGCAGATCGGCGGTTTTCTGAGATGTAATCAATACATTTCCTCCTACAATTTTCACCATAACCAGGAAGAACGTCATATAGATTTTTTATAATCTCTTTTTTTATCCTATCTCTTGTGAATTTCACTTAAATTTGCGCCATTTCTTAACTGCTCCTGTTTTAGTTGTATCATTATCAACCTCGCAGAATTTCTTGTAGTAATCTTTTCTGGTGTAGTTTGTATAACAATTTTATTAGTGGCAGTAATATTTTTAACTTGCAAAAAAAAACTAAATTGAGGAAGATAGTTTGATTAAATTTGTTGATTTGTTTACTTCACAATCAGGATCCAGCTTCTTATGTGATGAATCATTCGGATCTGTCAGAATATATGCAATAATATTTGAATTATTTAAATTGTGGTTCACATCGAGTGCATTGTCTTCATGCTGTAAACTTTTGATAATATTTTATGCTTCGTCTGCATCCATTGTCATGCCAGGAATGGTTTCATCGTCATTGCATACTGTCGAATTTTCATGAACTTCCATTGCGTAGAAAAACAATCCATCATCACCTGTAATAAAAACAACATTTTTCATGCGATACGAAATTAATACAATTAAAAATGTTTATTACTTGTACAGAATTATTTTTCTACTAACTAAAAAATGTAACCTAAAAATCACGACCAGCCAAATAAAATTAAAAAAATAAGAAAAAAAAAATATTAATTATTAATCAACGATGTCTGAATGACTGTGGTGTGTATTTTTTACTTTATTTGGGTTTTTCGCCACAATTCAAATCGAAAAAGTATCAAAAATATCTGTTCTTATGTAAATAAAGAATCACTGGGTAAAAACAAAAAACTGATCGGAGACAATCAATGATTCTTTTTTGTAATAAATTTGCCTAACGAATAAAATTTTAAAAATATAAAAATGTTCTAAAAAAATATACAAACTTTTAACGTTAACGTTTCGGGAAGCATCTCCTCCCGTTTTCAAAACGAATCTAAAAATAAATTATATTAATTTCTATAAATTCTGAGAATATAGGAAGTAAATATATTTTTGTGTATGTCAATGATACTTTATTGACAATTAGTTTTTAATGACAGTGACATACTACCAAAAAAATTTATATAGGCGAGGTTTACTGTGTGATTGTGATTGTTTATTGAAATACTTAAATGTTTTAATTGTAATATTCAGAATTGGGAACCATATTGAATTTAAATCTACCGAAGGCATAGCAATACAGTTATTTTTAAATTAATTATAGCGGTTTCTTTTAATCTTCTGTATTTTGTTACCGATTCTTTTAATACCGTTTTGGAATTATTCCAATTGATTTTATGACCCGATTCCCATGTATGTTGACAAATTCTAGATTTATTAAAATCGCCCTTAAAGACGTTTGCTGTAACTTACTGTAACCTACTATAGAATTGATAATTGTTGTTGTAAATGACAACTTTAAAGAAAATACAGCAACTTTAATAGAGTAATTTTATTATGAAAAAAATGTTTTAAATCGTTAAATAATATGATAAAAATATTTATCAATTGTTATTATATCATCACTCATAACTCATAACTCATTTTTGACAGAAAAGTAAGTTACTATCTCTATTCTTAATACAGCAGTAGAACGTTATCAGAACATCTCCTGAATAATCATCCAATCTATACAATTTCAGTAGCATTGGAAAAATTTGAAGCGTCTCCTGATGATGCTAACATGGGTAATGAAACTCGCGTACAGAAGTTGAATATAGTAATTTGGTGTTTAGTTGTAAATCTCTTAGAGTTTAAGGTATCACACCGAAGATTCCAATAGAAGAATTGATTAAGTTTTGTTGTTAAGACAAAACAAAAGTGATGTTGAAGACGACGCGATATTTCGACATATTTGTCGAAATAATCGTTATGAATCTATCAAGTTTATTTGTTGTTCAAGCCACTTGCATTTCTAAATCTACTGTATATTCCATTTAAATGGAATAAATAAATAAAACTAATGATGAAAGTAAAGGGCTTCCAAGCGATTTCGAACATACAATTAATTGATGTAAAAAAGAAAATCTTCCAGCACAACTCGCTGGTCGTTTCTAGAACTCTTTTTGCTCTACGTGGCCGTGTGCATTTCGAAAAGCAATGACACAAAAAGGTGACCGTACAATTCGTACTGTATTATTAAAGGTCATTAGAATGTTCGAAATTAACTAAAATGAGGAAATGCGCAAAATTTCTTGATAATTAATTTGGTATATTTACTTGTGAGTTATATTAAAACATAACGAACTATATATTGAACATAGAAATTCGAAACGGAAAAAGAAAATCAAGTATTATAAAGTGTTCGACGAATTTTTACGATATATTGGGCTGACTGGGCTTCCTCAAGGCAAAATAATGGTGTGCTTTAAAACTGAAGCTCGCATATTCATACGTACTGAACATCTGACCCAGTTTCTTTTATATATCGACGAAAAATAACAGGTAGGTATACAAATATCGGGTAGATAAAATCAGAATCAGCCTAGTGGGTTTTTTTCTTCTGACGGTTTGTATTTTTTGTTTGATCAAGGTTTATTTTTATAGGGCCTACGTGAGAATAGAAAATTTGTGTTTCAGATTGGATTACATAAAAACCAAGAAATAACGAAATGAATATGAAATATGGTGGGAGGTGTTTTTCTCACTTTCGGCATATAAATTTTCAGCACTGCCTAACAACGAGCTTCTGCTTGAGACGTTTTTATTTCAAAAAATTCAAAGAAATTTATTTATTTTTACTTTCACTGTTCAGTTTTAATTCTATTTTAAATTATATCAGCTGAGTTTTACAGTATATTTTTATAGAAGTATTATTTTTTTACATTTTGTGATAGTTTATAGATTATGAATGTTTATGTACCCATATTGATTTTGAAAGAGAACACGTTTGTCGATGTCTTTATTTATTTCATACAATGGTAATGAAAGAAAAGAGATGTAAGTAATCCTGGGAACTTTTCTCATCCCATCCACTATAATATTAAAAAATTGATTTAATTATTTTATAATAATGGTTATCCCATAAAGTAATTAAAAAGCAATATTCAATACATCCACTTTTGCTTTTCCAACAGATATTCGAATTTTAAAGTATAAAAAATTATTTTATCTTAAGAGAATAACCAACATTAGAATATTCAAGTATAATTATAAAAAGCCTACGATTTATTTTCAGAAACAAAGGCTAAAATTGCCCTGTCTAAACAAATGCATTGTAAGATATGTAGTATAGATATGTTAAAATTAAAAAAAAAGGTATTTATTAATAAGCCCGATTGAAAGACACTAACTACAGTTCTGATTCTACGTTACATATATATATATATATATATATATATATATATATATATATATATATATATATATATATATATATATATATATATATATATATTATATTTTGAACGTTAAACAAAATAGCATTTTGAATTTACTTACGTTAATGTTGTACAACAGATTTTTGTAACTTAAAAAATTCTGAAGAAGTCAGAGATTTCGGACGGAAAACAAATAAAAATGGTTTAAATGTGAGTATTCAGACCGAATACTCGAGATTCCCCTCGTTTTATATTTCGCGAACCATGTTAGCATCATCAGGAGATGATTAAATTATTCGATTCTTAATTTCTTGATTTTTTATTTCTAGACGAGTGTTTCGCTAATCATCTTCAGAAAATGGTTTTTATACCAGATCAGGACCACTGCTGACATCGCTTAATTCTGTGCCCGATGCCATGCCGCTCGCCCGAATATATATATATATATATATATATATATATATATATATATATATATATATATATATATATATATATATATATATATGTGTGTGTGTGTGAGTGTGTAAATAATACGAAGATGCAGTTTGTGTATATTTAAGAAGGTTGATATTTACATGGCTTTGACGAAAGTACAGGCCCTTAAATCGTTCCAGTCGAGGCCTGTTTAATAATGGTCTGCAAGAGACGACCCATTTTTCATTCTTTTTAGACGGATAAAGCTATTGTGTATGTTTGTTTTGAAAAACTTGATAGTTCTGTATTCTATCAAGGTATATGGACTTTGGATCGCCCTTGTGGTAATTTATATTTCATTTCAGTGCATAAACATGCTCCACTTTTTTTGATACTGCTACTTAGCATTTAAATCGAAAAGATTAATAACCTAATCTGGCTTGAATCTTAAAAATTACAAATAATTTTCAATTCATAAAATAAATAAAACGTTTCTAAATTTAGCACAACTCTGAATTCAAAATTTTCTATTAATAATATTTGCAGACGTCTAATTTTAGATAGAGAACTAATCATAAATTCAAAATAAAATACGCCTGGGCTTATAAAGAGCAAGTCTTGGCGCTTCTAGAGATTATGCTAGGGTTTAAAGTTTGCACAGATACCCGAAGGATTCGAAAATTTTAATATTATACTTTGCTATGGTCACTGAGCAGATAATTCTCCATTATTAAATTAAAGGCATTAGACTCGGACTATCCGAAATAAATTAAAATTATTTTCAATTTTCGTCGAGTCTTCCATCCATTCATAAAATATTTCATATATAAGTCTGTATGCGATTCGGTCATTAAATATTTTTTCTGCCGAGTTGAAATCTTTTAAGTATATACTTCGAGGGCCGTTCGAAAACCTGACCAAGCAAACATAATATTTTTGAAATTTTTAAAATGTTTCCAATGTAGTCACCTTACAATTCAATACATTTAGACCACCGACGTTCCAACCTTTTAATTCCTTCAGTATAATGGGATTTTTCCAACCCAATACAAGATTGTTCCTACAAAATAAGTTGTCTTAGCTTTGACCTCATTATTTGATATGAATCTTTGTCCAGCCAGCTATTTCTTCAGGTTTGGAAAAGGAGTTAGTTGCTGTGTAAAAGTATTTCGAACCTTAAGTGTTGGAGTTTTGCAGCGATATCCTGATACGTTTGTGCAGGCGCAGTATCATTGTGAGAAGCCACTTTCTTTTTGGCCAGATGCACGCTGCAAGTAGTACCTTTTACCAGGTGGACTGTGAGGACCACATCTAGAGAATTCTAGAAAACCGTACCCATGATTTCTCTTGCAGATGGATTGCATCGTGTTCACCTTTTTGGCTCACTTTTACCTGCTCTCACCCACTATTAGCACTTGCTTTGTACCTGGCAGGTAATAGGGAATCCACGTTTTATCTACTGTTATAAAATGTCGAAAACCAGAATGGCGTTTAAATTAGAGAGGGGCAAAACTGTTATTTTTAACTAACAGTTTACTGTTATTTTAAAATAACAGATTACTGTTATTTTTGTTATTTTAAAAATATTTCACATTTCGCTTATATTTGCTCTTGTAACACACATTTTACAACTATATTTGCGCATTATAACCATATAACAATTATTACTAACATAACAGCTTTAAATCGTTTCTATAAATTGTTAAATCAAATACATAATGCAAAATACAATCTTACAAAATGCCCATAGAACAGATTTATTATATGAAAAAGGAGTAGACATAAAGCCCAATACAGAAATTGTTAGATAATAGATATAACCATATGGTTTTTGGAATACCATATGGTGTTTTAAATGCAAAATTCAGATAATCTGGATAGTGAACACATATAAAAATGTTTCTTTTATTGAGATTTTTTAACATTCCTATTTCCTATATATTTACTTTTAGTTTGACTTACTTTGAATACGTCTAAAATAAATAATCTAGTGCATATTACTAACAGTAACTAAAATAGTAGGTATTATAATAATATAAATTTAATTTTGAAGATTGTCCTAATACAAATAACTTTATCGACCATTAAAATATTATTAATGTACAAATATGAAATGTGCAGACATTTACGTAGTTGCTTGTATCTAATGTTATCTAGTCATTTTATAGTTTAAAGGTTGGCAATGGACTATTCGGGAGTTCTCCTTATTACTCTACAGTCAAAGTCGAAATATTATATTAATTGGTTGTTTTGAAGTTTAAATTTTTACATGCCAGTAACCAAATAGGTAAATAACTTAGATATATATAAAGAATATATGTAAATTCCCAAACATTTTATTAAAACAAATTATTTATTAACAATATAAAACTATACTTATTCCTAATATTCTTCTCGAAACAGCGACTCACTCAACTTTATCAATAACGCTGCCCAATGTCGACCGCTGACACCACTCTACTGTCACTTTCTAAGATTTCCACATGCGGCAACAGCCAACAACGACAAAACAGCGACTACGACTGTTATTTTCTTTCGGTTATTAAATGCGCTACCTGTTATTGGTCTGTCTACCTGTCTAGGTATTTAGATGCAGGGACGCGGAAACAGTGACTACGAAACTCCATATAATATTAACAGTGTACCTGTGATTTTTTCATATCGATACCAGTTGTTAAACGTTAATATAAAATAACAGATCGTTAAATAACGACCCACCTCTAGTTTAAATAAGCCTCTTGAGAAATGTTCACTCGAATACGTCTTTGGGTGTCTGTTGTGAACACACGAGGTACCCATCGAGAAGGATAAAACACCGTGTAAAATCTAGTGAACATAGCTTTTTATTTTGTCTGTCGGTAGATTCCTGAACTCTGGCATTTAAACGAGATTTACAGCTCATCTCAGAACCGTACCTATTGCCACGAACTTTTTACTTTGACCACGAACAATTCCAGATATTTCTATAATTGATTAGGTGTATAGCATACTCTGAGTTTACCCTGGATGATTTTACAAATGAAGTGCAAATAACTTGGGATAAAATACTGGAAGACCACATCGGCTGAGTGTGTAAAAAATCAAGGTAGATCAGCATATTGTTAATCAGTAATGGCTGATCTTTTGGCATAGCTCCCGTTGGGATCGATGCATTTTTTATTTTTTCATGCGATCTAGTATTTTTTGTATTCCCGTGTTATAAAACTCTCCGGCCGCGACGCGCAGGTAGCGTACAACCTCTTTTTTCAACTCCTCGTTGGTCCTGCAATGTTCTATCAAAATCTTGTCAATAGTAATCCTACTCACATCAGGGATCAATTCGCACAGCTCCCGAACCGTCACCCATCGATCTTCAAGCATTACCCTCTCCATTTTTGCAATCGTTTCGTCCGAAACCGATGGCCGTCCGGCACGCTGTTTATCCTGGACGTACAGACGTTTTAAACTATCTACACTATTTTTACAAGTTTTTGATGTCCATACACTTCACATAATTCATGATGAATTTATATAGGCGTAGTGCTCCGGGCACACAAAAAAATGATCTCAGAACGTAACTCACATCTGGCAGCAGCGACGGAGTGGAAGCTCCATCACGAACGGCTACCAAACAAAGCCTCCCAGATAGCTCGAAGTAGTGGGGAACTAATCTACACGCCAGTGCTGCTGGATCTTGCGTTAAAGCATTCATCGCGACTCCAACCCCTTGAAGATCTTATTTTACGGACAACCCTCGCAATTCATGGGATGTTTGAACTCAAAGAAATTTGTTTATCAGTGGTTTAAACTCGAAGAGATTTATCACAAACTTAGATTAAATCATCTTCTAGATTAAGCCATCTCCTGATGACGTCACCATGGTTATTGCAACGCGCGTCGTGGAGTCGTGATTCGACATGTTTCTACTTTTCAGTGATTTCTGCGCTAGAATTAAGACTGAAACAAACAAAGATCTGTTAACTGAACAGTTGGACGGTTGGTAAATGCATTTAGAAACTTCACGTGGATATAGAATACATTTATCGTTGAACAAAATGATGAATATGAATTCAGAACTATTGAAAGAATTACCATGCTACACAAAAATTTCACAGTGAAATCCTAGTTCAATTTTTGTTAAATCGAATCGAAGAGTATAATACTTTTCAAGCAAAGCAATGTAAGTCCTGCTAGCACTCTTCTCAATTACACCAGGATTTGATTAACTTTGTGTTAATAACTAAATAGATCTATCGCATTAGAAACATTCATTTAAACATTTTTAAATTAATTTATTTTTAATGCGACGGGCTGAGGGGGCCCGTTAGATTAGATTAGATTAGATTTTTTCAAAGAGGGACGTAGTAATACAAAGTTTGGAATCCACTGATATAAATGGAAAAATTTCACGCCACACTATGGAACTTATGAATTAATTTTAATGTTATCGTACATGACAGATAAAATGGTTATTACAATATTGAATTATTATTGCCCATTATACCCAGAGAATATTACATTTTATATTTTAAAAGGTTGATTTCTTTTTAGGCGAGTTGTTTACAATAAACAAACTTGAAATACAATATCATAAAAAAACTTGTATTATATATATTTGTGTATAGTAGATCGAGTGTTAGGACATGTATAGCATACCGACTATAATAAAAGTAAAAATACATTTTTATTTCACCCCTTCATTATTTTCCGTCAGCATGTTTAATGCTGCCAATTTAAATTGTACAAATTTGTTCCTATACATTTTTAAATCGATAGAACGATACTAATCAGGTTTTTCGGACGAAAGAAAAAAAAGGTTTTTTAGTATTCTGCCAACGATTTATATATACTAAACTGAAAAAACCTCTTCTACGTGATTTGCCTTAACGAGACTAAAAGAAAAAAAAAATGAAAAAATTCGTCTTGACGAAATTTGTGAACCGTCTCTTTTTTCCATCTGTAAGTGTATTAAATTGTGGCTGTTTTTATTTTTTTTATACTTAAATGAATTTTTCTGTCTTTTACATCTGTTGTCTCGTATTGCCAACTTTTCTAACTGAAATATGTTTTTTTCTCTGCCCCGTCTTTCCAAAAAAGAAAATGGGCTGACTGCGAAAAATTTAGAATTCTCGGGTAGGGCTCCCGAATATTTATTTTATTTATTTTTACGTTTATTAAGTTTTTCATTATGATTCGCATTTTGATTCGATGTTCAGGGTGTAAGGGAAATAACTTTCGTAAAGTTTCGATTCTTTACATTATGTTGAACAAAAAGTTTCCTTCAGACACGTACCCAAAATGCAACCATTTCCGCGGAAAGCTTTATTTTAGTTTTCTAACAGTTGGCAGAGTTGCTAATTGTTGCTCGAAAAAATCAGTTTTTGTCTTCCGAAGGTTTTATTTGAAAATAAAATATTTTTATTATTTATTTCGTACGTTTCAGCATAAATTTGGTTTGCTTTTTTCAACTGACATATTGATGTCGTTTAATGCTAGAGTTAAAATTACTAGCACTAATATTTCACACCATAACCGATCTTTGAACGATTCACGTCACATTAAGAAACACATAATTAATTATTTTATTAAATTAAATATTCAAAAGGTCCACCAATTGAATCTATGCAAGCCTGGCTCTGTTCTGATCTACTTTCCCGAATACGTTGAACATGTCCTGATATATTTCTAATCTGGCACCTCCGTAAATAAGAAGCATATCGTAAATAAAAAGCATTTAATAATTTGGGTTCTAAATGGAATTATAGTACACACACTGACAAACTGAAGTAATTTTTGTCGCCAACTTCCTTTGTCATGGGATCATCTTAATTAGCCAATATGACGTTGCCACTTTTATTTTTTGCTGATGTATGGCTGTTTCTTAATTAAAATAGGTTAATATGTCTTAATTAAATGTTTTTATAATGTCCATTAGTTTATTCGTTAAATAATAAGCAATTATTATTGCCGAATATACTTGAAGGCATATTTGCTTAAAATGATAATTTTTATCATAATTTTTCGATTTGCCATTTTCAAAGAATTGGACAATTTTTAGGTGAGCACGGGAAATTTTTTCATAAAATCCAATTGGACATTGCTGATTTTACCGTTATGACACACATCGGTGAGATAGTTTGATGACCAGAGTTATGCCCGAGCATAACTCTCATAATTGAGTTATGCACAAAAACATATCCGGTAAAATGCATGGTGCTTTAGTTGCAGCTCCAAGTAAGATTCTTTCGAGAATTTGTACTAATCGGCGATTTACTTGCGATCAACATACATGCTTATTGCCCTTATTGGAAGCCTCCTCTTACAGTTCACCATCAGCGGCGTTGCGTAGAATAGTGTCAAGCTAAATTGAATAGGGCTTGCAATGGAATGCTTAGGGCTGAGGTTTCTAAATCATTACTTCTGCCACATCGGTCATTTTGCACTGATTGTATATGAGTTTTCAATTATAATGTAATATATTACTAATTTCTGTATTGATCATTGTTAAAGGTACTGCAATAAAATTATTATTATTATTATTTGTAAATTAAGTAATGAGACTAATGGGGTAGTGTTCGATCTGGCAACACTGTTGGCTTTCCCTTTGGAGGAGAGACAGGCGATCATCTGCTGCATCTTTACTACGAGTTTGAACTCCCTAGAATAACTTCTAACGGAATAATTCTTTTCAAAAAGAAAAAATAATCTGCACACATTATGCCACAAATTGGTCAGCCAATTTTATGCAACGTGTTTTTTCTATTTTTATTTTAAAAAATGAGATTTTAGTTACAGCGATGGCAGCCGTTCGCCGGAGGTATTTGGACGTAGATCACGGATGGGTTGAACAGACACGTTAATAAGACCCTACCTAGTTCTTCAAAATTACTCAAGATATAAACAAACCCTAAAACTGGGAAAAGGTTTATTTTAGTTAAAAAAGACTCATTAATAATACTAGACATTTAATATGCACAAGCACAATCCCAGAGAATAACACATAGAACAAAAATATAAAAATTAAACAGTTATAACAAAAAATCGAAAGGGTCTGGAGGTAGTGTCCACAAATACTCTACAGCTAGGCATGTAAAGAAGGTTTGCTCTTAATAGCCCTTCTTATACTATAAGAACTCTTGTCTAACTAAAGATTTACTACAAAAGATTTCAAATTTGATTATTCTAAACCAACTGAAACTGAACTAAACCAAATTGAATCATTTGAAAGTAATGTAAATTAAACTAAATTAAATCAAAGTACCTCAAATTGTATAACGTTGTTATATGGTGATTAAGCAAATAATGTAAAAGATTCATGGAAATAATAATAAACTAATAAGAAATAATATATTATCTGGCTTTGTCCTTTTTTTATCACACTGTTCGATTATCCAACCTCTGGACTATCCCGTTACTAAGATGTTCGCTTATTGAGCAGTTCTGTGCCCAGAACGCGGGGTCCTAAAAAGTCTGGAGAATTGACTGGACCGGACTGACATGAATTAACCGGCCTCTGCAATAAGTGGCCAAATAACCGGGTTCTATAATGATCGGATTGTATAATGACCGGGCCCTGATACCACCAATAAAAAGACAATATAATAAGCCTAAGTAAGACTTGGCCAGCTAATACATACCTCTAATGGAAGGGTACGGCGGAAAGACGTCTGTGGAGCTCGAGGTGTTATGTTCGACTCTCTCGTTTCCTTCCGGAGAATACTGATGCGCTCTCAAATTCGAATCATGCAAAACAATCTTACCTGTAGCGGTCGAGAATTTCTAAATGCTACAAACTTGATGATCCATAGCCATTATTTCAGAGAATCGGATTTTTCTAATGCGTTCTGAAAACGAATGACAACAATTTCAAGTAATGGTGCGCTATAAAGTTTTGTGTCAGATGTGGGAAGACTGGGACGAAAATATTTGTTTGTGGGGCCAAAATGTTTATAAAACTTAAAGTAAAAGACTTACGGCCTAGGTTTCCGATGGCTTAAGATATTCTAAGAAGGCCGAAACTTGATTGAAGATGGACCTCGCAGCGGATGGCATTCAACTGCAAGAACTGATGAAAATACCCACATAAATCGATATCTGGTACGTTCTAATCATTGGTTCATGGTCAGTATGATTGTGGAAGAGTTGAATTTGACTAACACAACCGATCATCAAATTTTGACCTATGAATTGAGAATGAAAACTATCTGCGCTAAAATGATTCTGAAAAACCTTTCACAGGATTAAAAGAACAACAAGAAGGAAACATGTTTTGGCTTTTTGGGCCGGATTTTTGAATACGGCCCGGAATCGAAACATCAGAACAAGAAATGACACACTCCGACCTCATCACGACCAAAAAAGCCAGAATGAACAAATTTAAGATCAAAAACATTCCGATTTACTTTTTTGAGCGGCAAATCAGCATTGTTATCAAGAGGTTCTTAAAAGACTTCGAAAAAGGGCCAGTCTTGAGAGAATGAACATTATGTATACCTGGTTGCTGGATTACAACAATGCGCATTGCCACACAAAGATTTCAGTTAACGAGTTTTTGACCGGTAAAAACATGAAGGTGGTTCAGCAGCCCCTTTATTCACAAGACTTGAGTCATTGTAATTTTTCTTTTTTCAAGATTAAAAACTCATCTCAAGCGACACCATTTTGGAATATTGGAATAAATTGAAAAGGTCGTAGCCCACCAACCGAAGGCAATTGCATTTTCTGAGTTCTAACTCTGTTATGAAGAGTGTACAAAGCGTTTCCAACGCTGTGAGGCTTCTCAAGGTAACTACTTTGAAGGAGGCAATGTAGAATTGTAATTTCAACTGAATAACAAAATTATAAAAATCACTCTCATAGATTTATTTACACACTTCGGTTTTTTTTTTCCATAATATAAATAAATTCATAAAAACACATACTGACCAAATTGTAGACAAAAATTTGAATGAGCAGCGAAAAAAATTAGGCGACCCCTTCACATAATTTAATCGGTTCCGGTGTTTTTGCCATCGTCCGGACTGAACTGTTGCATACACATGAACATGCATGCATAAACTTTAAATGAGCGTGAGTTTGCCTCGGCCGTCTGCGACGGAAGGCCGACACGTCATTATTCCGGGGAAAGCCGTGCGTTAAAATCATTTCGTTACACGCCCAACTTGTCACGTTTAACGTAATTAAAAAATAATTAGGGTGCTATTTGTTTAAAACAGGAGGGTGTGTTTGTTCCCTTAAATTTATACACAGTAGTGCGCTATATTAAAATATTACTTTTACCTTTTCTCACCCTCCTTTTCGTGCTATTTTAAACTTGGTATATGTCAGGAAAAGTCGCTTTCTAAATTAATGAATTTCTAATTTATTTTTTTGTTTAAATTCATTATGTGCGTCACTTTCACAATTACAATCTTTTTATTGTCTTTTTCGTTTATTTTTTTATGCAAGACTGTTAAGTTAAAATTTAGGTGGTTACGAGGAATATTTAAAGCTATATATTCAAAAAACAAGGCATATATATGTATACTTCTGGAAGAAATTGATGAAGCTATATTTTAATATTTAATATAATAAAGGAAACTTTCTGGAAAGGTATCTATGAGGAGAGTTTACAAATTATTCTACCTAGCATTAGAAAAAACTATCTGGAAGATTTAAAACATTTTTATTTTTGAACATCGCCAACAAACAACAATCTTCTAAAAGCTTCATATATTTGTTGTGTCTTTCATGAAGGCCTTCCATGCTTTTGGTAAGCCAGAATTGAAACTATTTTTTTAATTAATTTTTTTAAGTCACGTCAACGATCTTGCGTTCTTTAGCAAATAATCAAATCCATAACTTTACAATGTGCTTCATTGAAGTCGGGTAAACTATAGAAAAACCCATACCCGTACCATTCAAATCCGGGACTATTTGATTGCCAGGCGAGTGACTAACTCGCCAGACTGTAATGTAGGAATAGTAATAGAATTAACTGATATCTAAACAGGCTGATGCGCGATTTTGAGAATAATTAATACTCAATAAGGTGTTCATAATATGGGCAAAGTTCACGAACGACTGTCGAAGTCCGGTTCAAAAATATAGAATCAGATCCAATAGATGGCAGCTTTTACGTTGGAACATTATGCCTATCAGCTTGTGTTAGCAGGAAAACACAAACAAATATTGAATATGTAAAATAATGTTGACTTTTTAATAGCTGGTCGAATGTATTAAAGTTTTCTTTTAAGCTGGTGATAGTTAGATGGAACTAGATGTTGTCACTAAACTGTGTGCTGTTTTTACTTATCTTCTAAGTGCATTTTCTATGTGTACCATACTTCTCAGTCCAATCTACATATGCCGTGTTTTTTTATCTCTCTTCCTTTCTCTCCCGATATGTGGTGAAGCGTTATCAAAGTAAATTATTGTTGTAGCAACAATCGTTAGGATTCAACAACTTGTATTGCACCACACTCTTCATATACTACCAAAATCGCATGCGCGTCTTCAGAATTTACAGCTGGCCGACATTTTGTTTGTAAAGAGATTGCATTGATTGTCAAGAGATTACATTAACTCGCCGATTTTTTCAAACAAACAACTGTTTGATATCTGTAGGGAACACCTGCTATAGTAGCTTTCCAACATAACATCACGACCCCTTTGAAATATTATCCTCATACATTACCTGTTTTTTTTTTATAATTTATAAAACAATGGAAGATAGAGTTTTGATTTTTCGGGTTTTCATTGATATTTAGGAGAGGTTTTTTTTCCTATTTTTGGATATTTGCTTATATAATATTTACATATATAACACCTTACATATTTTTTTTTATAATTTACATTATACTTACAATATCTATGTTTTAAATATAACCAAGTCCATCGGTTTACCAACAACAAATTATTTTTCGAATAACATTATAAATTTTACAATGATTTACTCACTGTTCTAAATCAAGCTGTCTATAGGATATTTATATTTTAAATATTACCTTTAGTTTAATTAAAATTCCTTAAAAGAGAATTTAATGAAAATGTTAGGAAAATAAATATTTATTTTTTATCTTATTATATTTTTTCATTATCGCACCCACGTGTTGTCAGGGGATTATTTTTATTTATCTTTAGAGAAATGGAATATAAATAATTTATAAAGCCATTATTTTAGAATTTCGATAATATCCTCTTTACTTTTTTATTTTTTTTTTCAGCGTAGCTACCGTATTATATAAAACTAGCTGTGATTTCATATAATAAGAAAAACAGTTACTGGAAATCCTAGTTGGGAAGAAAAATATATAAAAAATCGAATAACTGAAATTTACGTTGCTAAAATTTAAGCCGAATGAATGTCGAATGATTAAGCTGTTGTTAGCCCTATCCTGATTTTGAGTTAGGTTTTACATTGGAAATGATCAAATTAAACGTGGGGTTTGAAAGAGTTTAGTTTTAATTGCGTGATAGGAAAAATATTATTAAAGAGCAATCCAACCGTATTTCGGGTTTTTAAATGAAGAGATGAGATTTTTGCATGTTTTTTACAAAAACAACTTTTTTACAAAATATTTCCAAACAGGATGCGCAAATTAGCAGTCATGAATGAATAAACCGGATGGGTTTAATAATTCCTTAACATGTTCATGTCTTGTATACAGGGATATAACCTTAATATTGTGGTGATGTTATCGACAGTCCACGGTAATACCAACAATCCAACGAGAAATCATTTTTATGAGTGTCGGTGTCAGTAACAATATCAGTATGAGTGTTAATTACAACATTAGTATCGGTAGAAGTATTAGTGTTGGCATTGATACCTTAAAACATGTATTTGCTTTTAAATTGAAACCCTATTTTGATTAGTGCCCGGACCCACGGATAATTCACGGGGAAATTAATAAGTAAAAGAATTATAAGGACACTATCCGTGACAATATGACTAATATATTATTATATTGTTATTGTAATGTAAATGCTATATTAGGTCTTCAATTTAATTCATGACCGTTGATTATCTTTGCCATTTATTTATGAAAAAAGAAATGCAAATTTAATTTTCTAGTAATCTCGCTCACTTGTTATACCCTTTCTCCACCTTTCAGACAATTGGGCTTTTGAACAAAATTTTTTTTGTCATAAATGGAAAGATGATATATTAGTTTTATAACAAAACAATTTTTCTTTTTATTTTTTTCCTTATAATCAAAAAGTTATATCAAATCGAAAATAAAATTTTAAACCAAGTACCGATGACACGCCGACAATTCCCGAAAACAATCGGAGCAATTTGTGACCTCACACAATGTACCGAAGGCCAATCGGTTCGGCTCGCGGCAATTCGCCCTCTTTCTGAACAGACGTTCCGAAACAATCGGAGTTTCGGGTAAATATAACAATTAATCCATTTAGTCATCGCTCTATAGGTTTAACCTATATCTTTGACTGCTTTTGTTGGATTGCGATCGATTTGAAAACATACTTGCTTTTAATTGTTATTTAGGCTTTCGGTGCTGTTTTCGACGTTATTCTCATATATCTTTATATAAGATATGGAGGCTCAAAGGTAAGTTCAGAATTAAATCAGATTAGGGTTCCTTTTGTTTTTTGCAATCGTTTTTATAACTTTTATTTATAATATTTAATTCATGTAGGGATAACAAATTAACGTACCAAATTTATAAGAAGGAATATTCCTGTGTGTCAGCAAAGAATCTAGATGTAGCAACACAAGTGAGGGTAGTAACAATAAAAAAGCCCTACAGGATTGTCAATTTTGTAGGACAGAAATAATACTATTCAAGAATTAGACAAGAACAGACAAGGACAAAATTCGACTACCGATTTGGAAGGTAATCGTATATGAAAAGTCTTATACTTATGAAAGTTTTACAGGATAATCTAATTTGTAGATGGTCGAAGAGTACAGAAATTTGTGTGATTAGTTGGATTAACACCAACTAGCACAAGCAGTTTTCCATGGAATCAAAACAAACATCTGAAGGAGTATGCAAAAAAAAGAAAAATAAAAAGCAAACCTACTTTCCAAACAAAAAGTATATTTATATGCTAAATAAAAACAAAACAGTTAAAATATTTAGTGTTTTTCAGGATTTTGGTACATTTCATTTATTGATTGAACATATTCATTTGATAGGGTATGTTTAAATAACCAAGGTTAGAAATTTATTATAGGCATTGACGACTAATAGTAAGCTGACAGTAGATTTTCCAGTGGGTAGACTTTAACAAGAGAGTCCCACAATTTGACTATAAGTTTTGCACTAAAAAAAATGGTTTAGGTGCCTTCTCTTATTTGGGAAATCTCTGGCTGGTCATGCATTACAGTTAGCAACCAGAGTTATTTATATTTGCAAATCTTATTAAATCAAGAGTCTAATGTGGTGGTTTGTAAAACATGTAAGGTGAAAAATCGCCATCGTTTTAAAAATAGTGATAACCTTAATTAAAGCAGTAGTGTAGTATGGGTGGGCTTTTTAAAAATATTATTAATAGAGTTTGGTTGATGGTTTAAAGAATCTACGTGGTTTTAAAAGTATTGCAAACTTCAATAAATACAATCAAACAAATATGAATATAATTTTGGTTAGTGATTGTTTGATTCTAAATTGATTGTTAATGTAGTTTACATATTATAATCTACTGTAATATATTATCCATATCCTAGATGGGTAATGTTTTATGTATATTTAACAGTGTATTTTTATTGAAATAAAATTAGTGATTTAAACAGTATGTATATGTTTTGTTTTTCTAATTATGATTTATATTGTTTTTTTTTTGCTCAAAAAATAATTACAAAACTAGAAAATATCTTTTGGTTACTCAATATTTAACATTTTTCTTCGGTAGGTGTTGGACCTTCACCTCTCCGATGTGTTCACATAAGTAGTGCTAATGCATGTTTACAACCACCTGTCATCAAATATATACAAAGTATTACTGTTTATAACATTATATTATTTTTTTTGTTTGAGTATTGATTACCTGCTGAAGCTGCACAATCGTGAAATTTTCGGTTTCTTGGATTTTTCTTAATTTCTCATTATTAATCAAGGTAACTGTATAACCTCTACTCCGAACTTTATGTTCTCAACATACACGTCCTTTTACCCTGCAAATACCATTTTTGCGTTTAAGTTGAACAAAACCTATAGCCTTGCCACCGTAATTTTCTCGTGACACCCTACAAATAGTTTAATTATATTTAATAGAAATATTTTGTTTCTATTTACATTTACATTATTATTTTTTAAAAAACTTACATCGATGCCTTAGCACCTTGAACTTCAGCTGAATTGAACCGAATGTATTTTTTTAGAAAACCTATGACCATAAAAATATCCACAGCAGGTATATTATCAAAATTAGCCTTTATGAAACCTTTGTCACACAATTACTGAACTAAATTAGTAATCAATAATATTTTATTTTGTACTTAACCTACAATAATTTTGACAGTATATATACGAATAGAAGCCGTTGACAGTACTAATGTGAAAACACTGGTATTCTGACATTACAAACATAGCAGCCAATCGCGGCGCGTTCGTAGTCACGTGATTTTTTATAAAATTTTGTATATTTTAATTCATCTATAATTAATCGTAACAAGTTTTTAAACAGTTTTTCGCATTGATTATTAATATTATTTATGATAAAGTCTTAAAATAAAACAAAAAACCGATAATTATTTTTTATTCAAAAACCCAATTGTCGAATCTCAGAACGAAAAAAACTTCATTGAGTCTTTTTTGGCTTTCTTAAGAGATGTGAAGCATCGATCAACCAGGAGATCGCCTTTTCTCATCCACATCACCACTAATACGAATCAGTTACTGCTGATAACGATCAGCAATGTTAGTTTGATCAGACTGGAGCATCTCAATGCTGAAAGCCAACTCTGCTATCATATATCAAGCAACATCTTTTTGCCGTGGATATTTGGTTTTGTGCTACTGCTTGCAGATTCACCAGTATTAACCCACGATTTGTGCCTCTTTGTATGGATAATCCGATTTTCGTTATTCACAATCACATTCTTATGCAGGAAGTTATTTTTCTTGAATTTGGAGAGCAGCGACACAACAACATCATAAGTGTCTACACTTATTCTCAACCTTTGAATTTGCACTAGTTTGTGTGTAGTAAGCGTTTAGAAATGGCTTGCGGGATTATTCCGAGTTCGTGTCGAGTCGAGTCGCGTGACAATTTTGCATGTTGTCATAGCCATTCATCCTAAAATGGGACTTGTCGCTGAAGATGTTTTTCCGTCCGAAATCAGGGTTTACTTCCAACTGCTCCAGAGCCCAATCAGCAAATGCTCGATGCTGCTTATGATCGTTTACCTTTATGTAGAAAATGTAGTTAATATTATTCATATATCAATACAATTAGAGTTCGTTTTAGCGCATACAATATTTGTTTCATCAATATCAGTTTCAACTTAATTTAAATTCCATACATTTTTTTATGAAAAAGTTAGGAAAATATATATTTACTTTGTATTTTATTATATTTCCTCATTATCGCGCTACCGTATTGTCAGGGGATTGATATAATTTATCTCTTGGGAAATGGGATATAAATTATTTATAAAGCTATTATTTTAGGATTCTAATAATATCATCTTTATCTTTTCCAAGTTTCTTTAAAAGTTATACATATATGCATCACGTTTTTTCTTTTTTCTTTTCTCGCGCGAGGTAATAGAATTTCTCGAGAATTTTTCTTAGAATTAACCATGACTAACTTTGATTTGGTAAGAGGAAAGAACTTTTGTTTTAGCTTTGCAATTCGTAGTTGAGATTAATAATATTTCCGTTTCTGCCTTTGTTACTATTCGTTTCGTTTTGATATTATATTGTACGACTATTGGAATAGGTTTAGCATATGAAATGATCAAATTCAAATTAGGGTTAACCATTGTCGTAACAGATGTAATTTATTTTAATTCGCTGTTCCGCTCATTTGATATGTTCTCTAATTGTTAGGATTTACTTTTAATTGTGTGGTCGAAACAATGTAACATTATGTGTATATACATACATATGTATGGTTTTAAAGAATAATAACTGATCGAAATATAATTCGGTTGTTGAAATTAACTGGTTAAATATCGGACCGTTACAAAACATTATTGAGCCATATATTTCCAAATGAAAAGTACTATTCATTTTTGGTGAATGGATAAGCCGAGATTGTTCGAAATCAGAGTATTCATATTAAAATTTACGTATTCTGTATGTTTAATTAAACAGTTATTTGTTAATAAAGGATTATGCATTTTATCGATAAAATATGGTGATTAATGGTTGTGTGAAAGGAAAAGATGCAAATTTATATACTATGTATATTTCAGTTGATTTTTAGTGTATATGATTTTTTAATATTTACTTCCAAACTTATATTACATTAGTTCATTTGTTTGCATTTAAGGATGTATCGGAGGTATAGTCCGTTTCAGATATTTCGTTGCCCTTCGGCAAAATGTTAATTGCCCCAATAAATATCAATAAAAATATTTCTAGTTTTTTAAAAGGCGCCAGAGCCGGAGTGGTTTAACTTCTGAATAATTTTGGGAAAAATAAAATATTGTTAAATTATTATTATTATTTTTATTATTATTATTATTCTGCTCATCCTTACTGTAGAATCTCAGCTCATGCTGGCCGGTATTCCAATGCCAAGATGAAAAAGCAATTCAGCTCCTCTCACCTTAGCATAATATCTTACGAACAATGTGACACGTCTGCAAGAGCACGGCACTCCGAGGCTCTCGAGGTTCTTTGAAAATCTCTTACTTATCAGGCCTTCGGCGGATATAACGAAGGGCACTACATCTACCTTACTCAGTTTCCATTGGTTCTTCAAGTCGTATGCCAGATTTTCATACCTTGTGAATTTTTCTATCTCAGTTTTTCTAATGTTGTGAGATAGTGGCACTGCGATGTCAATTATAAAAACCCTCTTGTCCTTTTTGTTGATTAGAACAATATCCGGCCTGTTATAATGAACCGTTCGATCAGTAGTGATTGGTCTGTCCCAGTAAAGAATGGTATCGGATGATTCAAGTACAGGAGAAGGCGAGTACTTATAATATGGAGGAGGTGCATTTTCTAATAGCGAGTATTTTTTTGCAATTTGTTGATGTATAATTTTTGCCAGCTGATTATGCCGTCCTAAATAAGCATTAGGAGCAAGGGCCGGGCAACCGCCAATAAGGTGCTCAATTGTTTCCCCCAAAGTACCGCATTTCCTGCACTTATCGACTATGTCCAAATGCAGTATGTGCTTTTCATAGTTTTTTGTTCTTGTTACCCTATCTTGAATAGATATCGCGAAACCTTCAGTTTCTGGGTACAAGAGTCCATCGGTCAGCCACTTCAGAGACAATTGTTCGTCAATGGTGTCATCTTCGAGTGACTTAGGAAACCTTCCGTGCAGTGTTTGTCCTTTCCATTCGCGAACACAGTCCGTGAGTGTCGTTCTGCTATCAATACGATTTTGTTTATTTAGGTTCAGTGGGGTGAAACCCCGATCCTCATTTGCAACCAATTTCATTAACGTACTGTTTGAATCAAGGAAGTGTTTTCTCATTCTATTTTCTTGATTGAGACAGAGATTTTTTACGTTTACAAGGCCTCTACCCCCCAACTTTCTTGGGATGTAGTATTTTCGTAGATGAGTTTGGATGCAGGCATCGGAACTTTGTCAATGTTCGGCGCGTCAACCTATCGAGTTCATCAAGGTCAGTTTCTGACCATTTAACTATGCCAAAAGAATATGTCAGAGTTGGCACCGCCCAACCGTTGATCGCTCTAATGAGGTTTCCTCCGTTCAGTTTGGTGTTTAAAAGTTTTGTAAGTCTCTTTTGGTATAGAGTGGAAAAGTCCTTCTTTAACTGGTTATGATCAAGTTTATGCTTTTGGGGTATTCCTAAATATTTGTAGGATTCTTCTGGTGCTAGTTGTTGTATGTTACAAAGTGTTGAATGTTGACTCTGAACCTTTCCCTTCTGTATACTAATGGTAGAGCATTTGTCCAGTCCGAATGACATTCTGATATCCCTACTGAATGTTTCAACCGTTTTTATCAATGAGTTTAATTTTTCTCTAGTTTCTCCATATAATTTAAGGTCATCCATATATAGTAGATGAGAGAGCTTTCTTGGATTCCTCATGTTAAGTTTATATCCAATATTGGTGTTGTTGAGTAGTGTGGACAAAGGGTTCAATGCTAAACAGAACCAAATTGGAGAAAGGGAATCTCCCTGAAAAATTCCCCTCTCGATCTTTGTAGCAGCAATGCATTGTTGGCCGACAAAAAGATTCGTTTTCCACTTCCCCATCAAGCACTTTAAAGAATTAATAATCTGGGGGCTAATTTTATAGAAATTCAGAACCTCAACCAGCCAATCGTGAGGGACACTATCGAATGCTTTCTTGTAGTCTATATAGCAGATATTTAAGTTGCGTTTTCTTTTTCGCGCTTGCTCAAGAACTACAGCATCGATCGTCAATTGTTCCTTGCAGCCCATACTTGCTCTTATACATCCTTTCTGTTCTTCTTCAAAAATGTGGTTTTTATCACAATGTTGGTAGATTTTTTCATTGAGTAGGGCTGTGAACAGTTTATATATCACTGACAGACATGTGATTGGTCTGTAGTTATTGGGTTGCTTAACGTCCCCTTTTTTGAACAGTAGGTATGTATTGCCCTCCATTAGAAAATCGGGGAAAGTGTCTGGATTTATTAAAACTTCTTTAAATGCATTTGCAAGTACGGGATAGGCGGCTGTAAAGCTTTTAATCCAGAAGTTATGCAATCCATCTGGTCCAGGCGCCTTCCAGTTGTGAGTCTTCCTGACAGCAGTGCAAATGTCAATCTCTGTGAAATCGTTAGACTCCATATCTGGAAGAGCATTTGTCTGTTCTTGAATGGTTTCGAGTTGTCTATAAAATTTCTTTTGGCTGTTTGCAAATACTGAATTTTGATGTTTTCGCTTTTCTAGTTCATTATATCTTGTTAGCCTGGCTCCTTTCGAATTTGCTTTTTGCCTAAACCGATCTTTTAGATCCAACAATTTTTCTGTCAGGTCTGAATCATCGAAGTCAATGCCAGATTTATTGGCAATTATTTTTGCTTTTCTCGCTACTTTATTTGACTGATTACCAGAAAGATACTCTGAGATAATGTCAACTTTCCTCCGGAACTCATTGATATTGTTTTCAAGGCGCGTTTTCCAGACAGGTGTATTTTTCTGGATACTACGACCAGCCGCATTATGGGTGTAAGTCTTTTGACCTGAAATTTCGATGACAGTCACTGCTGCACAATATAATGCAAGATGTATATCGCTTAAATTTGTCATCCCAGATAGATGTGATTCCAAAACTCTATTAATCTGTATTAGAGTAATACGTGATTTTGCAATATTACGCAGTACTGGAATTTTTGGCCTATTCAATGGGTTTGAGCCAGTAAAACTGGCCAAATTGCTGTAAAACTTCTCTCGTATGTTAGAAAAGTTACGTTGCGAGATTGATTCTTCATTTTTAGACGATGATGCTTCTGGTGATACATTTTGAGTTTGTTCTACTTGTTTCTCCTCTGTATTCGAGTTAAGAACGTCTATAGTATCTTCTTTATGTTGTTGATATATAATGTTTTGATGTAGTTCATTACCGATTTCTCTCTTGATGTTCATTAATTCCGATTCGGTTAGATAGTTTTTCCTTAGAATTACATTTTTACGGTCGGCTAAGTTTTGTTCCGACAGCTGAGTTTCAGGGAACCTCTTTTTATATTCTTGGCGGAGTGCATGCCTCCATCCAGGGAGCGGATTATCTCCGCACTGGTTTACGTAGTAATAGGCACGCATTACATCAATATTCATTTCGTGTGTCCATCTGATACGTGGAGTGCGTTCGGTCCTAGTGACAGCCTTCCTTATTAGGGGCGAGCCAGCAAGTACCGGGGTATTTTGATCTTCTACTCCATTATTAATTTCCGCTCTCTGTTGATTTTGTAGTGAAGTCTTTGGTGTTGCTAGACTTAGATGATCTAATTGTTGTTCGAGTGCCTCTTTCATTGCCATTCTTGTGGTGCCATAGAGTTGGGAACCGCCACTCGCTCCAGATTCACCAACCCCGGACAAATCCTCCAGACGGTTCCGAAGGGTTCTTGTCCGCAAAACCCTACCGCCTTGTATAATATTATGTATTTTATTCTCCATAAATATATTTGGGTTCAAGGGAAAAACGGTCACCCAAGGCAAAGCACCGATTTACCATGGGAAAGCTATTTACTACCGGAGGGCGCTTGGTATCCCGAGACATCGCTAGAGACACTTTAACCCTGTGCCATTCAGCTCCTCGGCACGATGGATTTCCACCTTAAGCTTGGGGATTTTTTTTTTCAGAGGTTTACTCCTCTCAGCTCGGGAAGGTGGTGGCGCCACTCACCAAGCGGACTAACCGCCCCCTGCCATAATTATTATTATTATTATTATTATTATTATTATGTATGACTAAAACATTGTTTATTGGTTTGTGTATTTTGAATTTATTAGTGCAATCAAAATAAATAAATAAATAAATAAATTTATATATTAGTACATTAAAAATTATAACTTAAATTTAATTTGGTTTCGCTCTCACTGTCACTTTGATCTACATTAATAATAAGTGGTTCTATATTATTAGTAAATGATAAATAGGAATCTTCTATTTTAATAACATGGTTAACCGAATTTATCCAACTTTCTTTGGGAATACTATCTACAACCTTCTTAATTAATGTTACAGCACTTACACTTGAGTCAGAGAAATATTTTCTGTTCTAATATTAGATTTTACCTGATGCCACATATGCTCAATTGGCTTAAAAATTCAGTAATACGGGGGAAGGTATAAAGCCGTATGTCCCATATCGGCAGCAATGGTACCACATACATATTTCTTTTTAATATTAAATGTCTTTTAATATTTCTAAAAGATCTAATTTTTAATATGTATTTTCGAAGTATATATCGTTTTCTAATATATACTTCTGAATTTCCAATTTAGTGTTATTTGCATTAGGAACTTTATTTTTTTGGCAGTTATGATAATTAGCATTGTCCATTACAGTTACGCTTTCATTAGGCACATTGGGCAAAAGGCTGTCTATAAACCAATCTACAAAAAGTTCTGTTGTGGTGTCGTCATGACAGTCCAAAGATAAATGTTTAATATTTTTGGAGGACGACCGTAAATGGAACCCATAGGAATCCTCGGTACCAGCATATAAAATTGATTTTTTTTTTCTTTTTCGCTGGGGCTTTGGTATGTCATTTTCTTGATGTATCTACCCATCCTTCTGCTGGCGGCTCAGGTGTATCGAACCATGTTTTATCAAGATAGATAATGGGATGATTTTCTAATCTGTATTTTTTTTAAGGAGTTTAAGTAATCAAACCGCCATCGTCGCAATCGTTGATATTCCATTAGTATTTGTATTTTATTAATGGTCCGATATGCAAAAGCTAATTGAGATGATATTCTCCGGGGGCTAGTTTTGCTGCCAAGAATGTTGGTTTTCATCTTTCCTTAGTTGCAATGAAATGTAAGCACAGTTTGCTATTCATACATAGCATAAAATTTGCTTCGAATTAAGTCTTTGTCGCTTTCGTCAACACATTTGGCTTTTACCAGAATCGCTACGGACTTTTTTGGCCTTAATTGGCTTTGTCACAATATCTTTAACTGTAGAAAACGGGGTTTTCATTAATGACGACGTTTCTGCTGCGGCTGCATTTTCATTAAGCCCCTCTATTCAATAGAGAAACATACGCATTTTTAACAATTTGCTTAGCATCGGGCGATAAATGTGTTCTTTTAAAATTAGAACTACCGGAGGCAAAATAATCATTATCTTGCCAAGAACGCCACATTTTTAGCACATTTGGAATAATAAAAATTCGATCGAAATTATAGAACTGCACTGTTTAAGAAAATATTACGAACTAAACTAGAATATATTGAAATTACTAAACCAGGTATAAAATTAATGTTATCTTTTTACCTGTTATTTTATTAGGTGTGGCCCCCTGTTTACGTTTCTTGCAACTTTGCGGAGTTTCGTTACGGCAGGGGCTGTTAAGAGTTTATTGCAGCCAATCTGTCAACGATATATCTTGAAACGCACTATTCAATCAGAGGCAAAAGTACTGAAAATCATTAATTCGTGAATATACGAGGGTGAATTAAATATAAACCAGAATTTTACAATTACTTTCCTCAGTCAATCAAGGGCAGGCTCTCAGTGTAGGTCATTGAAGTCCAATGTATTAGGAGTGGCGGAAACGCTCGGAGCAGTTTCACTCAGTTCTTTTGTCAGTAAAGCCATGTGTGAGCAAAAGGTTCCAATGTCCGTTGCGCAACTGGTTATAATAATGTTTTTAACCAAGGAAGACGTTAAACCATCCGAAAAATTAACTATGTTCAGTATGGGGACGATAAGACCCAAGTGTTTGGTTGGGCCACGAATTTTAAGCGTGGATGAGAAAGTGTGTTAAATGTAAATCATAATCGACAGCTGACGACATTGGTGCAGTTGGCGATGTTATAGAATCATGAAATCGCTTTAAAGGTGCGTAAAACTTTAGAAGTGCTCAAACAATCATCAGAAATTATCTTGGCGTCAATAAAATCTATGTCTGGTGGGTTCCGAAGTTGCTGGCCGGAGATTAAAAAAAAAATCTGATTGCAAATCAGTAAGAGATTTCCGAATTGATTTCAGCGGGAAGGAGATATTTTTTGAAGCGTATCGTGACAGACCTGATGAAACGTGGGTGCATTATTACACTCCATAATCAAAAATGGCGAAGGAAGGACAAGACCTGTCCTGTAAAGGTCAAAACCCGTCTCTCAGTCGGTAAAGTTCTCGCGACCGTTTTTTTTTCGACTGGAAGGGGGTTTTGTCGCTTGATTTTCTACATGTTTGACGTACAGTTAATGCTGCCTACTACGGCCAGCTGTTGGAGGCAACAACCAGCCACTTATAGGAGCAAAAGACGCGATATCGTCAGTTTTCGTTCATGACAACGCCAGGCTACACACAGCTGTTTTGACGAGGGAAAAACTGGAGAATATGCATTGAGAAACCCTTGAGTTGTTCGTACAGGACAATATAGGACAATAGGTATATAGGACGTATAGGACAATAGGTAGATCATTTAAACTCAAAATCGCAGAATACAAGCGCAGCTATCTAAATAATAAAATGAACTCAATATACGCGGAACATCTTATTACTGAAAAAATACACTTAAGAGTACATTTAAGAAATACATTTAGTTACACATAGAAAATAAGGGTTACAAACTGAGTTTACTAGAATGGTTGGAAATAAATAGTCAAAAATACACAGATGTTCTTTTAACGACCAGATAGGCTTCAACCATTCTCCGCTATTAAATATGTCGAAAAAACAGTCTGAATAATGGGAATTCCCAGAAAAAAACGTAAAATTACTTGATTATCTAATTACTACCTACTATTTGTCACGATATAATTTTATTCTTTGTCAACCATCCAAAGAAGCTACAGAGTAGCGAAAAGCGTTATGTTTCAGAGAAAAATATAAGTGGAAATTAGTCAACTTTTTTTTATTTATACAAGATGCTATAAAGGTTAGTATTGATACTATACGAGAAAAATCCTGGTAGCCCGAAAGCAAATCAGTTAGAGATAATAATTATCTTGCCTAGACATCGTCTAGTGCTTAAAAGGTGCAAATAAAAGTAGTTGATCGAGAAATGCCATCAAGCAAGAAATGAACTGCCGAAGAGAGGCAAAAAAAACAAAATACACCCCATTAAAATCGTCGGAGCATAGAATGACACGTTTATAAACCCCATCGTCGAACAGAACGCAATCGATAAGCAGTAAAGGTCAGGCCAGTGCCTGAAACCAGGGGCTTAAGTGTTCTGCGGAGGCTCTTCGCGCCTCAGACAATACGTGCCTATAATACGGAATACCCCAGAGGCCACGCCTGTGCAAAGCCACCACTGGACACAGAGGCGTACCGTATTGGCCCATCGCTATTAGTATGCGGTTATCAGACAGTCAACTTTACATCCTTCAATGCATATAAAATGGGAGAATATATTATTCATACTCAATAATACCAGAATCCGAACAAGCAGTCAAGTGTTAATAATAACAATGATTCTAAGAAGATGCAAACTAAAACTTTTCAATCTCTAGAGAAATAATACATGTTTTTATAATTATTTATATTTATTTGAAATAACTCCCTCTCCTTTACATTGAGGAATGAATAACTTATATATCATGTTTTCAGTTCTAGCTTCGGCCTTGCGTTTTGTGAATATAATTTAAAAAATCAGTAGTAGATATGACGTCATTCCAAATGCAACATTTGAGGCTCAGGACATGATTTGTTCGGGTTTGGGAGATAATGCTGTTTCGTACAGTATTTGGAAGAAGTGGTTTCAGCAATTCCGAATTAGAAATTTTGATTTATTTGGAAATAACGTCCTGCAGCCAAAAAAATGGGGGATGAAGAACTGGAAGTACTGTTGGAAGAAAATCCTTATCGTAAACTGCTAGAGTTCGGCAGGAACTCGGAGTAACACTGCAAGCCATTTCTAAACGTTTACCTAGATAGGGAAAATTATAAACGACAGTCGTTGGGTCCCCTACGAACCCACAGCTGAGGATAAAAACGGACATCTTATGTTATATCAGTGCTCTCCAGATTCAAGGAAACAACTTCCTACATAAAATTGTAACCTGTGACGAAAAGTGGATTCTCTGCGATAATCCAAAGAGACGAAAATGGTGCATTAATCCTAGTAACACATCAACCAGTACGGCAAACCCAAATATGGTGTATATAATGGAATCAGCTGAACGTCGTGTATGATAAGATGCTCCAATTGGGTCACGCAGTCACTGTTAACCCTTAACAACAGCAGCTGATTCGTGTTAATGACGCTCTGGAGGAAAAAGAAACAATCATCGATTTGAGCTGGGAGATTTTAACTTACCCGGCGTATCCTTCAGACTTGTTACCTGGTTAATGGCCGTTTTACATCTCTTGAGAATGTCGAAAGAAGCTTCAATGACTTTATCACTTCAAAACGACCAAGGTTTATTCAAACTGAAATTCCACAAGTGGCTTGAAAAGTTGCAAGAATGTATAGAAAGCGAGGGAGGTTATTGCGAAGACTAAGTTGATATTACTTTTTTTATAAATATATCAGATATAACACTGAATCACTTTTTCTAAAGTTCTTGACGCACGTTTCACTAATCATGTTAGCATCATTAGGAGATGATTTAATCGATTTTATAGATTTATCTATATTTATATTACTATATCTATATTTGTCTATTATATATATATATATATATATATATATATATATATATATATATATATATATATATATATATATATATATATATATATATATTTAAATCATCTCCTGATGATGCTAACATGGTTAACGAAACGTGCATCGAAAACTTTAAAAAAGGTGATCGAGAGATTTACCACTAAACACCAAATCACTTTCTTTTACTTCTTGGCGCACATTTTGCTAACCATGTTAGCATCATCAGGAGATGACTTAATGTATTTTTTTGTGAACACATTCCTTTCAAAACTGCACCAACATTCATTTGCTACATTAGTTAATTTAAAAGTTAATTTCTTGTAAAGATTCTACGCTTGAACTTCAAGCATACCCTTTTATTGTACAAATGTTTGATTTCTAACTAGAGCCATTTCTGTTTTCCAAAATTCACACATTTTATTCGACTGGTATATACCCAGTTCAGCTCTACTTGCTTGGGTCTTGGGTATTTGTGTTTATACCATTTTGATTAATGACGGTGGGTATTGATAGGAAACATCCCGACAGACCACTGCAGTTTGCTAGATCTGAGTATAAAACAGGACGTGTAAGGGAGATTATTTTCTGGAAATGTATTTAAAGATGTAGAAACTTAAGGATGTATGGTATCGGAGGCAGAAGTACCGAAAATCACAAATTCGTGAAAATATTTACTTTACAGAATATAGAAAACGAAAATTAATAAAGATATTGCTAGGGAATAATGTACAATTAAAAAAGAAAGAGCAAATTTTATCTATAATCTAGTATTAAATTAATAATAACAAATAATATGAAAAATCTTTAACTAACTTTTGATAGTGAATATGCCTTTATTTTAACTTTTCGGCAAAAATATTTTTGATTTAAATCTTTAAAACTATAAACATGGAATTTTTTTATAATACTTAAATGTTAATTAAAACTTTTAAATAATATTTATGTTTGATAATTATTAATGATAAATATTATAAACTTTAAGGATGTATCGGAGGTATCTCAAAATGCTAATAAACGTTTAAAATGTTTTTTTGATTTAATGGAATATTCTTTTCTCAATCCTTAAACCACTGTGAAAATATCAAATCGATTGACTAAGTCGTTCAAAAGTTATTGTAATTTAAAATAATCATAATTTTATACGTGATCTTATAGAAATTCACTAACACGTTACAAATATACAAAAAAGTCTATCAAGCATTCCAAACTTTCAGATTATGTAACTTAAACTACTTGAAACCAATTTTGCACAGTTTTATTGATATTAATTTTAAGTTCTTTCCACACTGCCTCTTATACATCCTTAAGGAGAAGACAAAAGTTGATCGCTTGAGAGTAAGTTTACTCGTCAAAAATTGTCAACATATTGAGGGTGTCCCAATAGGCACTTCGGGATTTCCTTTTCAAATAAAGCCAACAATGTTAGAAAAATAATATGCTTGTTTATTTTATCAAAAAGTAGCGACATGGCAGTTATATTTTTATAATAGTATTTTCCAAATGCCCCCTCGGCTATTTCCTCAGATGGCCTTTCTTTACCCAAAATTGTCAATAACAATTTAGCACAATTGCGGTTTGATTTCACCAATAACGTGACGCATGTTTTTCTTCAGGTCATTAAGCGTCTGCGGATTGTTAAAATAAACTTAGTCCTTCATAACCTGTGAGGTGGAAATGAGTTTCGTGAGAAAACATATTTTTATTGTAAAATTCTGCAATTTCATCAGTCATCAGTCCATCGTGCTTTCGATCTTCTTCGCGGACGTTTGCGATCAAGCGGTATCCACTCCAGGATTGCCTTGGTCCATCTGACATCCTATCGCCTCACTATATGGCCTGCCCATCTGTATTTAAATTGCTTTACTCTTGCAATGATGGACACACAAATATATATATATATATATATATATATATATATATATATATATATATATATATATATATATATATATATATATATATATATATGTATAGTTACATATATATATATATATATGCCCATCTGTATTTAAATTGCTTTACTCTTGCAATGATGGACACACAAATATATATATATATATATATATATATATATATATATATATATATATATATATATATATATATATATATATATATATATATATATATATATATTTGTGTGTCCATCATTGCAAGAGTAAAGCAATTTAAATACAGATGGGCAGGCCATATAGTGAGGCGATAGGATGTCAGATGGACCAAGGCAATCCTGGAGTGGATACCGCTTGATCGCAAACGTCCGCGAAGAAGATCGAAAGCACGATGGACTGATGACTGATGAAATTGCAGAATTTTACAATAAAAATATGTTTTCTCACGAAACTCATTTCCACCTCACAGGTTATATGAACATCTTGTTAGGTGCCCGACTGAGGACGAGCCCCACCCATCCCTCCAATTGGAGGGCATATGTTTTGCCTCTCGATGTTCAAACTCTTCAGGGTACCGATATATGCTCTCTTGTCAAGAATAGGGAGACCCTATACACAGTCAACCACCCATACTTTTGCCGACTTCCCGTCGGACGGGGCCATCCCCCACTCTTGACAAGAGAGCATACGCCGGCACCCCGAAGAAGTGTTTCGTCTCTCTATGTTTGGCCTCTGTAAATATCGGTGGCTGACTTTAGATAGGATCTCCCTATTCTTGAGAGCATATATTGGTACCCTGAAGAGCTTGAACATCGGGAGGCGAAACATATGCCCTCCAATTAGAGGGATGGGTGAGGCTCATTCCCAGTCGGATACGTAACAAAATGTTCATTTGGGCGAAGACGCAGGTTGTTGAACCCAGCGGTTGAGTGTATGTGACACTCAACTACTGTTATCTCCTTAGACGCTGTCCAAAGAAGTCTTGCATGACACACACACACACATGCTGCATTTGTCGTCGAAACACCGTCGAGTAAACGCTTTGAAAATGATGGATGAGATTCCATCGAAACGTCAGCGAAACCGTCCATCAGTGGACATTCAGCTACCACGGGATACCCGAGAAACTATCATTACATTTCACACCCGTGAAAGCATTCGCCAAAACATATATATATATATATATATATATATATATATATATATATATATATATATATATATATATATATATATATATATAAGAAAAATGTTTATTCTCGACCGTGTAAATAATAACGGAGCAGAATCTGGGGTATGCCGTCTGTTCTTATGAATTAACATATCTTTTGTCAGTCCCTCAATATATTTTGTCATTTTTTCTATAATTTTTGCAGGAGGAATAAAAGCTACAAACAATAAACATTTAACAATAAATATTTAATGACGGACTTACAATGTTTAAAATTCAGTTGAAATCTTAAAAGATATATTTAATAAAACAAACAGAAAATATAGAACAACACTCACACGTAGGAACAAACGTTTCTAAGGAAAATACATACAGTTAAAATCAATGATATTCGTTTTTCTCCACATATAATGATCCTTTTTACATCGTCTTCATAGTCGAAATATCAAGATACTAAAAATTAAAAATATAGTTTTCTTTCAATTTTACTTAAATTATTATTTTTTTATTGCATTTCAACTATTTGTGCTATTTTTTTTGTAATTTTTTTGGGAAACTGAAACTTTTTGAGAAACTGAAAGAAAAAAAATTGCACAAATAGTTGAAATGTAATAAAAAAATTATAATTTAAGTAAAATTGAAAGAAAACAATATTTTGAATTCTTAATATTTTGATATTTCGACTATGTGAATACGAAAATGATTATTATCGCAATATACATTATCATTATATCGTATCTTAATACGTAAAAGGGATCATTATATGTGGACAATGTTATTTTATGGAGAATGAGAGTGATGTTTTTTACTGTATATATTTTCTTTAGAAACGTTTTTCCTAGATGTGAGTGTAGTTCCATATTTTCTGTTTATTTTATTATATATATTTTAACATTTCAACTAAATTTTAAACATTGTAGTCCGTCATTATATATTTATTGTTTAATTTTATTCGTAATATAACTATTTTATCCTGGCTATGGCTACCCATTAACGCTGAAGATTAACTGAAGAAGTGCTGAAACTTTACGTATATATATATATATATATATATATATATATATATATATATATATATATATATATATAGATAGATAGATAGTTAAATATATGTCAACTTATAATGATGATGTAACCATGGATAACGAAACTTATCGAGAGGTTGCAAACACTCGGTGCGGCTGATGAGTTTTTACACCAAACGTTGAAAAAATACCGAAAACATATTAGTTTTCTGTATTTAAATGTAAAATAAGTTTAGGTGCATATACAATTTTTATACATTTAAGAGCAACCTAAAGCTATGAAAACCCAATTTACGGATGAGATCTCATAGCAGAAATCTGCTACCGTAATATAAGTTAAATTTGAAAGCAGCGAGCAATTTAAATAAAGCACATAAAATCTGACGGCAACCCCACAGCAAAAGGAGAGACTGCTTACATTAAACGAAACTCACATAAGAAACCAAGATGGGAGAATTTGCTGGAAAATTAAATCTTCACGAATAACGTTTAGGAATAACTTTTATAATTAACTGGCTGAATGGTGGGTTGTTTGTTTCGTTTTAAAGTTTCATAAGGCTGCCCTTCTGTATTTTGGCGATGTTCCCGGAAACTCTAGGAAAATGTATTACAATGTATATATGGTACATTCATTCGAGTATTTTATGTGTACTTGATTCGCCGCCGAGTTGCAGTTTTATGTGTTTCATTTAGATAATTTGACATAAATTCTACAAATCATATCACATATACTAGCTTAAGATATCTTTGATATTTCTCTCTATATGGAGAATGCTTTATATCTCAACATAAAGAGTTGACGATACTTTAAATCCATCTATATGTCTTTAAATAATAATATAATAATGGACAATTAATAAAATGTATTAAAACTTTAACAACATTATAATATTTTTCTTCAATCAACCTATTCCAACAATACTGTAATATTAATATATGTCGCACTAGAATTCTATTAATTTGATGCAGTTTACTGAGATAAATAAGGCAAGGTACTAATGGCAAGAATCACCCTTGACTCGTAAATCGCAGTGGCTGTAAACAAGCTAAAGAATAACAAGAAGTGATGGCCTGCCTGCAGAACTAGCTGGTTGTTCAAATTGAGCAGTTTTTGTTAATTCTTGAATAAAACACAGATGACGTTGTGAATTTGATTAGGTCTACTCTCATTTCAGAAGTGTAATGTATGACATTTGTAAAAATGTAGTACGCAATACAGCAATGTTAAAATTGTTGAATTATTTTATGAAAATGGCCGTTCATTGAAAAATGTTTTTAGAAAATTACGTGATATTGACGGTTTGCACAATCATCTATCTGAAAGCCCTGTCAATTGAACTGTTTAAAAATTTTAGGAAACTGGTTTGGTGGAAGATGAAAGAGTCGTATCGTCGTAGATCGCTCACAAATGCAAATTGATTAGGTACGTGAAACTGTTGTTGAATATCCAGGAATTTCCATTAATCGACATTCACAACAATTTAGACTCAGTGAATCCACAACATGGCGTATTTTATGAAAGGATTTAGCTCTGAAGGCAATTAGCCAATTAGATCATTGAACAAACATATGATTGTTCTCAAAAAATCATCTTTTTAGATGAACCACATTTTGAAATTGGTGGCTATGTTCATAAACAAAATTGCAGCACTTGGGGTGAGGAAAATCCACGATGGATTCATGAGAAACCTTTACATCCTAAACGAGTCACTCTTTGGTGCGCATTATCGTCAAGAGGTGTAATTAGCCCGTATTTCTTTCAGAATACTGCTGGTTAAGGTGTAACTTGATGTCCGATATCGCGAGATAAATAAATAAATACATACTTCAATTAGTATTTGGTATATGCAGCTATTAGTAACAAAACAAAATCAGTATGCAAAAAAATATATAAGTAAGAAAAATTCTAAGAAATCTGAACAAAAGAAAATACAGTCAAAATGCAATAATTAACAATGTTCAAATGATAAAACACTTTATTGCTTCAAATATTAACATTGTGCATTAGGAGCACTAGCACATTAGGAGCGCTCCCTATGTAAGCGGGCAAAGCATTGAAGAGGCAAACACCTTCCCAAAACAATGTCTTCTGGAGACCAGTAGTTCTCACAATTAGTACATCATAATTGTTCTTAGAACAGATATCGTAAGAATGCTTATTTACTCTTTGTACCAAAAAAGTATTCAAATAATGGGCAAGAAATTATGTTTTATTTTATATATCAATCGAATGTTAGCCCCATTAATGGCCCGCGCAACTGAAATCCAGTCCTATGACCGCAACATTACCTCTATCGGTGTATACCTATTACAGTTCAATAGTACACACATAACTTTGTTCTGCTAAAGCTTGGAATCTACCAATACTCTCCTTATTACATGATCAGCACAGACATACAATAAGTAAAATGGGGTAAAACTATAGTATTGTATAAAAGCATCTTCGACCAAGGTGATAAATGTGACGATATGCGACTAAAGAGCCCTATTTTTTCCAATCTTTCTGCATAGATAACTGACCTGATTATTAAATGTTAGCTGACGATCCAACAGTACTCTTAAGTATTTAATCTCATTTACAATTTCAATATTACAGTTGTATATATTTATTTTTTACCCTAAATCATTAAATATTTAGCAGTTTGTTTTAGACCCAACCCTATCACCATGCATCTTATTTTCAGTTCGTTTAGTTTAAGTTTATTTTTACATAGTCCTCTAAATACTATTGTCAGTTCATTATTTAATGTTTCAACCATTTCAGGCAAATTATACCCTGACAGAGATATGACAGTATCATCTACAAAAAGACTAATAAAGCATTTATCCAATATTATATAAATATCGTTGACATGTATCAAAAACAGCAACGGGCCCAAAACACTAGCCTGAGGAACTCCCCAAGCACTTTCCCTCTTTGCCGACATTTTTCCCTCAAACCTCGTTCTATGATGTGACTGAATAGCCATCTCACAAAAATGTTTTGCCCTAAACCCTGAATGAGCAGAAAATTGCAATTAATTGGTCTAAAGTCACTTGGTACACTAGGTATTGGTATTTTCGGAATTGGTACAATAATGGTGGTTTTCAAGTCCTCACGAAATGTATTCGTTTCAAAACTTGTATTAATTAAGTATAATAAAGGATAACCGATGATACAAAAAAATAATTCATTGTCTTTATCGTAATTTCATTGTCATTCGCACTTCGACTTTTTGAGCTAAACACAACTATTCTTAATTTGTTTTGTGTAACATATTTAAACTCAGAAAAATCCTAAGTCTTGTATACTTTGACATCACTGTTCCAGTCCCGCTCTTCGATACTCTGTTCTAATATCGAATCAAACTATCAAAGTAAAAGTTATTGAAGTTCTCCTCCGTAGGTCCATAGTAGCCACCAAGTCGATTCGAGAAAAATCTGTACCCCTTACCATTGCCTAATAATTTTTTTATTGTTCTCCACCTCTACCTCTCATCTTCCTTTTGTCCCCTCTACAAGCATCGATATTATTATTAAGGCACTTTTTCCTCTCAAGTCGCATTAGGGACAGAATCCTGTTCATTATTCAATTAATTTATCAATTTTAAGTAAGCCTCCCTATCAATAGCATCATGTAGATTTTGCATAAAATCAACATATAATTTATTAACACCAGCGGAATTGTAGTCCCAATAATTCTCTTTCAATTCTGTTATCAGCCTCGAGACTGCTTGCTCATTCAGATTCCGAGCATACGTGTTTCAAGGTGTTTCACATACCCTGAAGTTAAAACCCAGTACCAATAATCTCGTGATCACGTATCATCAGAAAATCTCTAACAAGCTCCACAGCTCCAAAATCATTGGTAATTATGTAATCAATCAGTGTTTGTGAGACACCACTATTGTGGGTTTCCCTAGTAACAATCTGTGTCAAACCTGCTCCCCTGATAATGTCCCTTCCAGATGATAACTGGAATTTTGTGAGCTGAATTGAATAATATCGATCTGGAGGATATGTGGTTCCAACAGGATGCCACTACACCTGCTAATGAAGCTACATTTTGTTATGAAAAAATTGATTTATTGAGAGAAAAATTTCCGGGACGAGTTATTGCAAGAAACGGTGAGGTTAATTGGCCACCAAGATCATGTGATTTGACACTGTTTGACTATTTTCTTTCAGTATTTTTTTTCCTGTATTTGGGTTTTTCGAAGGAACAGGTATTTCAAAAATACCTGTTCTTATTTAGAGAAAGAATCACTGGGTAAAAACAAAAAACCAAACAGAGACAAATTTCCCAGTTATTCTTTTTTGTAATAAATTTGCCTAACGAACATTAATTAAATTAAATAAAATTAAATTCAATATGGTTCCCGATTCTAAAGAATACAATTAAACACATTTAAATATTTGAATACACAATGAGTACAATAAACAATCACACAGTAAACATTACCTATATATATTTTTTAGTAGTATGTCACTGCCGTGAAAATCTATTGTTGTCAATGTAAGTATCGTTGACATATACAAAAAAATATATTTACTTTTATTGGTTAATTTATATATTACAAATTAATATAATTTATTTTTTAGTTTAGTTTTGAAAACGGGGGAGAGTACCCTCCGAAACGTTAACGTTAAAAGTTTGTAAAATATTTTATAACATTTTTATATCTTTAAAATTTTGTTCGTAAATTTATTTACAAAAAGGAATATCTAAGAAATGTTTCTCCGTTTGGTTTTTTGTTTTTACCCAGTGATTCTTTCCTTAAATAAGAACAGGTATTTTTGATATTTTTTGAGTTTCAGATAGTGGCGAAAAACCCAAATACAGGAAAAAAAAAAGATATGAACACGCCACAATCATTCAGACATTACTTATTTTCTTTGCGGTTACGTGAAAAGCCAGTTCTATTAGAACAATCCACAATCTATTCCTAAACTAAAGAATGGAATTAAAAAAAGGGCATGTCAGTGGAGCTGCAAGAGGTGGTCAGTTGGCAAATATTGTCTTTCGTGTTTAAATATCATACACTATGCTTCAATTATCAGTAAAATGTTTTTTGAAGTCAACGCAAGTTCCATGTTTGATTGAAGACTTAAAAAAAAAACGCTCAAATTGAAGGACCCTCTATTTAAACATATTGGAAGAAATTTTGTGAGCTACCTGCATCAAATGATTCTCAAAATCTGGACGCATGTCTGGAGCGCATAACCAAAGACTGTAGTAAAGATATCATCTGTCGACTTTATAAAAACGGAGACCACCTGGACCGTAAAAATTATAAAGACATCAAAGTTGTATCGAGCATCCTATACCAACATCTTTTCGAGAAAGAACTTTGAGAGTATCAGACAGCGTTCCGTGCGGGCTGATCCACTACTGATCAGATATTTGTCATTCGACAGATCATAGAGAAAACTCTTCGATTGACACCAACCATTTGTTTATTGATTTCAACGCAGCGTACGACAGCATAATTAGAATAAAACTGTACCAGGCCATAGACGAGTCTGAAAAAGTGTGTGACAAAAATAACCATTCAAGAAATTGTCAACATCGTTAAGTACTTTTAACGTCGCACTGCAATCAATAGTAAGGCAATCACATATATATTCAACGGGCATCATATTTTTAAAATGGTACAGTCGCTTGCGTATTTCGAGGATGTGGACAAACATTTCCGTTCAGCGGACGCATCTAGCGAATCGATCTTGTCCTTATCCGAAGCTCCGAAAACTATAGGTCTCAGCATCAATAAAAACAACACCAAATCAACTCCGAAAACAGCGAATGTGATGAAATCAAACGACGTATTTTAGACACTTGAGAAGTCGCAACTTAACCCGCGGTAAGCAAATCCAACTGTCTAAAATATTGATTTTATTCGTTCCCATATACGCCTCAGAAACCTGCGTAATAACTAAAGACGATGCAAATCTACTCTTAGCCTTCGAGATAAAGCTACTAAGAACAATATTTAGGGGTATTTGCGAAGGCGGAGTATGGAGACGCCGCTACAACCACGTATTATACGTTGACCAACCTCAAACTCAGATGGCTCAGGTGGACCAGGCATGTCATCAAAATGGATGTTAGTAAAATGCTTAGCAGTATACTGTCTACGAGGTTATATGGTCGAAGAAAACCGGACAGTGTCAAGTGCGATGTCACAAACATCCGCCTACGAAATTGGAAAACCGTAGCAGCTGATGGAAGAAGAGAATTGCGTCCGCCGAGGATCACAGAGGGCTCTTGAGTTAAAGATGATGATGATTGGGGTAAAATATATGATGAGAAAATTCTATTCTGGCCATGATGCCCGAAGAAGATTGAGACGGCGACGTGTACATCTGTCAGAAAACTTGTCATCTACTGTTCATTAGAGTCATCATAACAATTCAAGAAGCAGTGTCGCCACATGTTTCTCCGGTTAGTTGATCTAATAATTTTTAAACAAGATATTGTGCTGCCGTATGTTGCTAGTTCCTTTGGAATTTTTGGAAGAAGCTCTGAGGACACAGGCAGTCAAGTATATTTAGCCCATAAAATATGGTTACAACATTTTAAATGGAAGGCTAAGGAATTTGCATAGGTCGTCGTCTATCGTCTTCATCTTACAGTGCACCGAGAAGAAGGAATGCATCATTTAATTCGGTCAATGCCTTCCACAGTTACAGTATTGTAATATGCGTGGTGCATGTGATTATTATTAATTGCTTGGATCAACTGTAAAAGGAATATCATAATTTTTTTTGTCATTCGATAATACCGTTATGATATACCCTCAAAATTATAAAATTAATCCAACAATATACATTATTTATAGTGTTTTATTTGTTTTCCTGTATATTTTTAATACATTGCATCCTGTACATTTTAAAATTTGTGTTCAGGTATATAATATATTGAATTCATAAATGCAGATTTGAAGTACCTGACCTATAATTTTCTAACGTAAATATTAACAGTCATGCGCAAGACGCATATATTAGTATTAATTTTACCATGTTGAATAATAATCAAAAATTGCTTTATACCAGCTAGGCAACGAGTTCAACCAGTAATTTTAAGTCATAACGAAATATATATCCGGGTCGAATGAAGTAGCTGTTCCAATTTCACCCAACATGTTCCTTTATTCCCCTGGTCAGCGACTGTATCATCTACGGAATACGCCTGGGTATCGAAACCAATTCATTTTCCGAAGAAATCATATTTTCACGAGGAAACTTTATGGACCTAATATGAGAGAATTAATGTGCGCAGTTTATAAAGTAAAATAAATGCCGAGGGAGATAAAGAAAATAAATAAATAAAAAAACCGGTAATTTAAAAAAAAAATTGGCAGATCATACTTGTGACGTTTGTAAAAAATATGTATTTTTTCAGTTGTGTTTGTTGTTTTGTGGTCAACATTATCGAAATATGAGAATAATTTGGTAATTTTTGATTGTAAACTTTGATATAATATGATTAAAGGTTCTTTCAGAGGTGTTTAAAATGCCCTTAAAAACTTAATAAATTTTTGAAAATATTCAAAAACAAGGAACATGCATCCGTACTCCACGCAAAAGTTGCCCATTTCTTCAGCCAAACGTCAAAACAAAACCAAAACGTCAGCAAGTGTCTCCCGAGACTAGTTTCTGTCCTTAAGCCGTCATCAGTCGGACTCGAGCTGAACGTTTGGAAAGTAGCTGGGGAAATGTCCAAAGGTGCGACCATATACATCGACCATGTCGATTGTAGGCTGTAATGTAATGCAACTCACGCCATCCTGTGGTGAATGTCCGCTAAAGTCAAACTGCGCGAAACCGTCCTTGACTCGTCCAGGCCCCGTCTAGATATACTATGCATGAAAAGTTGTATAGTGGGCTCACTAAAGATTCAGTTGCACTTGCAATCTTCTTTCTCTCAAGCTGAAACTTTTATTTTAATTATGTGATTTGTATATAGGATGCGGTAGGGAAAGGGGCTATTATAAAACTCACTCATTAATCTAAATACTTTATTTAAAAAAATAGAAATATATTACTTTCCAGGCGAAAACGGCATTTTATTTTTAAAGATAACGTTTGAAAGGTGACTTGTCTCTTCGTTCATATTCTTCCCACGTCAACTGCACGGTACATATTACAGTTTAAGATTTGCTATGTTTTGCAGGATTTGAACTTTGATCTCCCAGTAACTCTACAAATAAAAATCACATTGCTTTTAATACAAGAAATATCCCCATATCCTAAATAATACTTGATTGGAAATCCATGTGTTAACAAGGTTAATTGTGTCAAAAGCGTTTCAATCATGAATAAAGTGTGACAGTGTGACCTTGTAATCCTGTAAGGCTTTTTCGTGCAGTAGGCAGACATTTGTTTTCATATCCATATCGGAAATTTTCTTTATGCACAAAAAGTCGAAAAGTCAAAATGTTTACATGTCGTACAGTACCGAGCCCTTCACGAATGTTTTTGCTATGACAAAAATTACAAATAAGGCTTCCTTTTGCTAGCACATCTACTTTATTCACCAGACTTAGCATCGCCAGACTATACATGTTTTCACGCCTAAAAAATATCTAGCCTTTCAGGATTTTTCAATAGATGACTATGTTAATACTACTGCGAATGCTTATATTGAAGAACTTGACAATTCTGAATTTTCCGTAGACTTTATGTGGTTCATTAAATTGGAGAAATGTTTTTGCATCTTCAATGATCCAATGATATAGACTTATTTTATACCAAAAATGGAAAGGCTGGAAAAGAAAATTAAACATAGAGATAAACCAAAAATAAGTAACTTCATTAGGGAATAAATTAGCTGAATCATCTACCAAGGCTAAGCACAGAAAGGATAGCAAAAATAATATTGAATAGTAGAGCGGTGAGTAACAAGAAGAAGAGAAGACCAAGGAAAGGATAGACGGAAAACATTCTAGAAGACCTCAAACTCATAAATAGTACGGACTGGAAAGAGAGTGCTTTGTTTAGAGGGGACCGGAGGAAAAAAATTAATTAAGGGTGAGTTTATATAAGCATACCTATACACTATACATTCAAGGCCTTTCGGGAAATATAAATAAATAAATGCTTTTAGAATAAAGAAGCTTTATTCAGTATACAAGCCTCAATGCAACTGGTCAAGTTAGTCTACAATTATTAATTATATAATAATTTTTAACAACAATATTTTCGGACTGAATACTTTTTATTAAAAAAGAAATGATTGGAGCATTGTTTGCTCAAATATTATTTTTTTTTATTTCCGTTATGATTGAAAACATATTTTTTTCAATATCCGTTATTTATTGATGTACATATATTGAAAAAGTAATTATTTTTCAGTTAGTCGAAAATATTTTTATTAATATGGGGTTTGGTTTTCATATGTAACGTCGGTTTATTGGAAAATTCCCGTCAAACCGAAATACAATATTTTATGTTCATTCCAGTAAGATTTAATTATATTAGATTATAATATAATTTATAACAAATGATAGATGTTCCGAAGGTATAAGATAAATTATATTATAATGTTTGATAAAATTATTTCGTTATAATCTCCCACTTAATTTTTGCTTCCAAATAAGGTAGAAATTAATTAAATATACAGATAAAAATATCCAATCAAGCAATAATGTTTCCTTTAAAATGGTGTGAGGATTAAATCTATATTAGGATTCTTGCAGGAAATATACATTTATTTCTGTTAACATCTTTATGCTACTATTGTAATGTATTATTTATCCAATATGCTTGTAATATTCTGTACGCTTTTACATCTGTTTGGATAGTACAAAGGTTGTCTTAAAAGAAACCTACGTCAAAAAAACTGCTACCATTTTTTGCTTTTAATAAATAACGTGTTTATTTATTTCTAAAATAAATATCTTAAATAAAAATAAATAGAAAGGTAAAAACTCCTTCTAGCAGTAATAATAAAACACTCATTCGGCCAGTAGTCACTTATGATTGCGAGGCGTGGACCCTCATACAGAAAATAGAAGAGATGCTTTCAGTATTTGAAAGAATAATACTCTGAAGAATTAGAATTATGCTATAAATGGCAATGGAATTTGGAGGATCAGGTATAACTTCGAACTCAAGTAATTGTACAAAGATCTGGGTATTGTAGAATATATGAGGGTTCAGGGCCTCAGATAGGTCGAACATTTATCGAGAATGCCAAAAAACGGAGTACCAAGGAACTTTATGGAGGGGCGAATAGGGGGTAACAGAAAAAGAGGCAGATCAAAGACACTTTGTCAGGGCAATTTAAGAAAAGATGCCGAAGAACTACTGCACTACTGCAATAAATAAAATTTCACTCACTCTAGCAATTATAAGATTAAAAATGCATACAATAAATGAAAATATATTGTAAAATTTTATTTGTATTGTATTCTTGTTTATTCTGTTACCTAGTTAAAATATATAACTAATACGAGGGTTGCTATTTATGTATCCGAAATGGTGTTGTGTAAACATCAAAGGTAAAGTAAAACAATGCTTAGTTTTGTAAAGTAGAGTTAAATAAAGTTTGACATTGTTGATTGTATTCGTATTCAGAACATTTTATCATAGGGATGCTATTTGTGTTGTTTAGTGACTTGAAAATTTCATCTCAGTCAAAAAATAGAATTAACTCGAGAATTTTCGTGCGATGATTTACTACGACTTTCGACGTGGATTATCTCAACAACAGTGCATGGATCAACTCACTTCGACTTTTGACGATGCAGCACCACCTAAAACGATTGTTTATTACTGGTTTAGTGAATTCAATGGTGGTCGTTGTTTGCTCACGGATGAATTTAAGGAAGGTCGTCCAAAATCGGTTGTAATGCCAGAAAACATCGATATTGTGCGCGAGCTGATAAAACAAGATTTTACATGAACATTTAGCCGTGAAAAAGATTTGTGCGCGTTGGATTCCGCATAATTTGACAATCGCTGAAAAAAGTCTCGAATCAATTGGGCAAAGAAATGCTAAAAAAACAGTCGTTGGGCGTCAAAAGCCGTATATAACATCTATACAGGTGACGAATCTTGGATTTATCTGTAAGAACCCGAAAGCAAACAGGATTCGACTGAATGGGTCTTTCGAAATGAGCCAAACCGAACAAAAGTCGTTCGCGCAAGAAGCATGGTCGCCTGTTTTTTGGTATAAATGGGCATGTGCCTATAATGCCACTAGATAATCGTAGAATGGTCAAGTCAATTCTAATTTGTTTGCCAGAAGTCTTTGAAGAAACAAGAAAAAACAACCAGCGACGCAGGGTCATTATTCACCATGACAATGCGAACTCTCACACATCGGATCGAACAACTCAATATTTGACAGCTCAAAATATCGAATTGATGGTTCATACACTGTATAGTCCTGACTTGGCACCCAATGAATTCTTTTTGTTCTCGTCCGTGAAGAATAAACTACGGGATCAACTATTTTGGACGCCAGAAGAAGCGGTTGATGCGGAAGAAGCGGTATCGATCATCGCGACGAATATTTTGAAAAACTATAAAGCCATTTTCAATGTTAAATATTTGTTTTTATTTATTACTTCGGATGCATAAATAGCAACCCTCGTATTTTTAGAGACTTACATTTGAAAACGAAAGGCAAATGACTATTACATGAACATATTCAAAATATGTGGTTCAATAACAATAGTTCAATCGTAAAAATTACCTTTATAACAATAAATGCTAAATAAATTTATATTGCAGGCAATATTTCATTAGTTAATATTCACGCTCCAATAATTACAGTATATATTTTTCGTTAACAAGTAGATGATTATTATTGTTTAACTTATTTAATTGCTATTCCCAATGGTGTAATATTGATAAATCATTATGGTATTAGTTAAAAGAACTCCATATTTAGTATCTAGGAGAGTTGCTTTCGACGATTTTTGTTGCGTTTAATTACAATTAACAACATATTAATTACATTGATAAACACAGTATTTGGGGCATAATAACCTTTGCCGCATCCATAGATTTTCTGTACCATGCTGATTTATATTTTACAATAGGCAATATTTTCATCAACTGACGAGGTATATCTGCACCGTGCAGTGACGAACATAACTGGTTAAGATCTGTTTATTTCTGTTTGTTAATTCTACAACTATGCTTCCAATACAGATTGCGTTCATTAGGAAACAACCGGCTTCCGAATGAGTAGTATTTTCTTTACCTTGAAAAGTAAATTTTGTTAATTCTGAATAATTTTTGGTTTTTAGTTTACTTTCATTGTGATTATATTATTATCACTAATACCACTTTTATATAAGTTAACATAAATGAATTAAAGCTCTTATTCTAAGTTTAAACAAATCCCTAGTCGCATATATATATATATATATATATATATATATATATATATATATATATATATATATATATACATATATACATATATATATATATATATATATATATATATATATATATATATATATACATATATACATATATATATATATATATATATATATATATATATATATATATATATATATATATATATAATATATATAATAATATATATATATATATATATATATATATATATATATATATATATATATATATATATATATATATATATATATATATATATATATAGATATATCTATATATATATATATATATCTATATATATATATATATATATATATATATATATATATATATATATATATATATATATATATATATATATATGGTGTCCATGGACAAACAAATTCTATCCTTTATTTACGATGAACAGTTAACTTCACGGAAGTATCTAAAAATAATAACAACAGTAGTTGAGGATTTGACAGAAGTCAAAAAAATCCATGTATAAGCCATCCGACGAGAGGTTGGCGAAACTATGGGTTGTTTGATTGTGGACAGGGACTCCCTATTCTTGGCGAGAGAGCATATGTCGGTACCCTGATGAGTCTAACCGCCAACAGACTAAAACATGTGCCCTCCAATGTAAGGTATGGGTGGGGCTCCCTCCCGGTCAAACAACTAACCAATGCTCATTATGGCGGAGACGCAGGTTGTTGTGTGTTCCACATGAGGTTGTGAAACCCAACGGTCGGGGGTGTATAACTCCTGACTACTGCTGTCTCATTGGACGCAGTCCAAAAAAGTCACAAACTCAATTTATAAGCCATCCGACGGAAGGTCGGCGAAAATATGGGTTGTTTTATTGTGGAGAGGGACTATTCTTGGCGCGAGAGCATATGTCGGTACCCTGATGAGTCTAACTGTCAACAGACGAAACATCTGCTCCTCAATGTAAGGGATGAGTGGGGCTCCATCTCGGTCAAGCAACTGACCAATGCGCATATATATATATATATATATATATATATATATATATATATATATAAAGGAAATTTTAGTATTATTTATATACAATTTTACAGACATATATATATATATATATATATATATATATATATATATATATATATATATATATATATATATATATATATATATGTAGGTATATATATATTTAGATCTACAGTCGAGATTTGTTCGCCAGTTATGGTTGTAGTAAAACAACGTGTAAGATTTATATTAGATTATATGCTTCCTGAGTAACAGAAAATATTTTAAAAGCACCTCTTAAATATCTTTGATTATGTAAATTATTTAATTTTAATATTAAATAATTATATTCTCCTCATTTTAATTTTTCATTTCGTGGCATCAACTCCGATGGTGTTATTTTTCATATTTTCTTTTTTCTTTAGGTGTAAAATAGTGTGGGCATATAGTGCATATACATTTACATACATAGAAATATATATATATATATATATATATATATATATATATATATATATATATATATATATATATATATATATATATATATATATATATATATCCAGGTTAACGAATATAAATCTGAATCAAATCATAAAAATTAATTTTATCTTAATGGCAAAAGAGTTTATTTTTATTTCTTATTTTGGCTAAAACTTTGATTAAAGCTTCAACATTTTCAAAAGTATTCTGAGTTGATTTTAGGCTGGTATAAATTTGTTTTTTTTTTCTTTTTTTTGTATTGGGAAGAAAAAGTAAAAGAGTTTCTAGTTTCACCAAAGAAATATTTTTTATTTTTAATGGGGTCACCTTCACATACATATAATTATGTCATTTACAAATAACATCGTCTATTTTTATATAATTTCTTACATTATTTTACATTTCAAGTACAAAACTTATTCAGTCATACAAAATATATATTATTACATTGGGAGATGAAAACAGGTCGTCATTCTTGTCCGTAAAATATAAACGATAATATGCTTCTGACGGATATGTTAACCATTATTGCTATATTGACAACTAAATTGCTTAATAGTACTAATGAAAACAGAATTACGTATTCGAATTTTTATCGAACATAATATTTTTAGGCATGCCACAGTTACATTGTTTTGTTTAAATTATTACAATAATATTGTACGGGTTTACTATTTAATTTGATAAACCTTGGGATAGTTAATGATTAGCATTAAAAGAACAAATTATACGAAAACCTTTTGGTAACAAACTAATGTAGTTATCTCCAATTATTGCTACATTTGAACATCATCTGTTCAGACATTTTCAATACATTAAAATAATTTCAATTAGCATAATTCATGGGATTACAAATATTCTTTTTTATGATAAATTAAATCACGCAGTAATTGATCCATGTTTCGGTAACCATATCGTAATCCCAACATAAGTATTTACTTTGAATTCAATGCTGATTAAATCGATAAAATATCTTATATTGTGTGAATAAAATAATTTAGTATGAAAAGTTGCATAGTGGGTGGAGAATATTAAAAATATCCAAAAGCAAGGATAATTCATCTATGTTCCACATAATAATTGCTCATTTCTTCAGCCGCCACCCAAACCATTTCCTTTAGGTGTTTTCCGAACGTTCAACTCGAACCCGACTGATGACGGCTTAAGTCGTCAGAAATCGGTCTCGGGGAACATTTGCTGACATTTGGGTGACGGCTGAAGAAATGAATTATTATTAAGTGGATATGGATGAATTTTCCTTGTTTTTGAATATTTTAAAATAATTTAGTATTTTGTCGAAGATATCTTTCAAGTTTCCACTTCAAAATCATCATAATAAAGATTTACGACTACTTAGAAAATAAGAGAAAGTAAAATATATTTAGTTTTTTCAAGCAAACATGTTTAGTTTTTTTTATGTTAAACATAAAATAAACGTGAATATTTGAAAACTATTATACATTAAACATATACTGTAGCGTAATGTTTAAATATGTAGAACTTTAACTTATAATCGATTTTTTTTAAACACTTGTGTGATATTCAAATGCTGTGAGAATTGTATAAATACTACAACAGTTTCAAAAGATTTCGTTTATACACCATTAGATAATTTTACATAAACCAAACGAACTTTAAGAATAATATTACCAGTTTCCATCCCAATCTATTCAGTTTTATCACAAACCACTGTCAATATTTTTTTATGTGACGGATGTCTCGTACAAGACCTTCCGTTCTTCGTCAGCGTCTCTTAAATGTCACCAGAGTTCCGTTACGCTCGGCAAGCTCGCTACCTCGATATCCTCCTGAAAAAGGTTTCGATTATCGCGCTTTTTCCTGCTGTTAAACTTCGCAGCCACCATCGTCAACGTCACGATGCTGCACATGACTCCCGCCGCTAGTATTATCATACCGGGGTGCAGCAATCGTTCTTGATGCTCGCTGTTCGTGTACATCGACATTTCGACGGTTGAGCCGTTCCACTGAGACGTGCTTTCCGTCATATTACCATCGATCATGCGAACGTCGTCATTATTAATTATTTTCGGTATATCTTGGTGATTATTTAATAAATTCGCGTCTAGAACGAGATTATAAGGAGCTCGGGTCTTATTATTAAAGGTTCCGACATGTTCATTACTATTCCGCATCTGATAATTTCGATCGCTCGTCGGTTCCTTCTCGTTTCCAGTTTTAGAAATGGCTTCTTTACCTGGCTGATCAATACCGTTCTCTGCTGACGTTGCTGGAAGAAGTTCCGTCGTCTCTGCCGCTTTTATTGTGGAGTATTCTTGCCTGCTATTTATAAGGGGAATTAAAGGTGAATCCTTCGGGCTTCTCAGTGATAATATTTCATTCGGGTTTTTAATAATCGTTTTGTTCCTTGCAATTGTTTGTTTAGGATTGTTGAGTTTTATTAGTTTTTGCGTCTCGTTTTCTCGCCCGGAACGTTCGAGTTTAATTATATTAGCGCCTTTGGTAGAACGGTGTGTCATCCAACTAAATGGATATTCATTCTGACTGTTTTCCGATTTTTTCAGTTCATGCAATTCACGATATTGAAGATCGACAATTCTCGTTCCCCATAGATCAGGCGGATTCGCACAAATCACGTCTCTGTATTCAGCTTCGTCCTGACGTCTCATCCAAGCGGCCAACCAATGCAATTCGCTACAATTTAAAGAATTACCATTTACGTGAATGATCCTTAACTGAGTAAGAAAGTGCAGTAAATCGGAACGAATGAAGTCTAAATTGGCGTCAGAAAAATTGAGCTCTTGCAATTCTCTTGAGGCAGCTAAAGCTGCAGTGTCGGCGAGCAGTTGGCGTGCTAATCCCGGACTGCCGGATAAATCAAGTGTGATTAAGTGGTCGGGAACGGAGAGGGGAAAGGAAGCGTCTTCGGCCGGAGACATCGCTTCGATGCCAGCCAACCGGAGGACCTGTAATGCGGAGGGTCCTGAGAGACTTCCGGGTGGTAAAGCCGATATCGGATTTCGCGACAGGTCTAACGTCGCGAGAGAAGACAAATATCGGAAAGCGCCTTCTTCCACTTCCGTGATTTTATTGTCGTTTAGTAGAAGAACTTCGAGATTTCCCATCCCTTCAAAATCGTCTTTTATCACTTTTTTAATCTGATTAAATTCCATGTGCAAAATAGATAGTCCTTCAGGTAAACTTTTTGGAATATCTTGAATTTTGTTGTAGGTCAAATATAGAATGGACAATGATTCTAATCGACCTAAAGCATCTTCCTCGATTGATATTAGGTTATTAGATGTTAGATCCAAAACTTGAAGGAGGGGGTAGGAATCAAATTCTCCACAGTTCACTAACTTGATAACATTTTCAGCTAGTTTCAAGGTTCTGATTGAATGAGTAAGTGCAGCAGGTATTTGTTTTAAGCCAGTGTGTGAAGCGTCCACTGACTGGAGCTTACCACCAGCTCCTACGAGAACTTCACGAGATCCGCCGCCAAGATTAGTATTTCCAGTTAAAAGTAAACGAGATAAGCTCGGCAACTGGAGACTACCTGGAGCAATACAAGACAAACGATTCCAGGAAACGTCCAACTGTTGCAACATGATTAAACTACTGAAACACTGTTCACTTAAAATTTCCAGATTGTTGTAGCTCAAATTTAGATATAGCAATTGCTTTAATGATTGGAATGTTTTATTTGCTAAATTCGACAAATTATTCCTAGAGAGGTCCAAAGCTTTTAGGTCGGTAACGTTTTGAAATGTGTTTGCTTCAAGTTCAGATAAACAGTTTGCACTTAAATTTAGCGTTTCCAGATTCGGTAATGTCCTTAAGGTACTTATTTTGTTGTTTGATAGATCCAATGTTTTCAAATTTGACGTATTTGTAGACAGATCTGGTATATAAGACAAATTGTTATACGTTAGTGATAAAAAGTTTATTTGTTGACCTATTAGGTCTAAGTAGTCCCGGAAGTTGTCCACCACACTTTTTGTTATAATCAGATTATTTAAAAAAGGTAAATCACTTTCACTCAATATATGCATTAGAATATCGAGACCGTTCCAATCTAAGTTTGATAGTTCCAAAGTTTGCGTGAAATTGTCAAACGTCACGTTGGCATCGAGAGTTTGGCACTTGACCGAAGTGTAGTAAAGATAACTTTTTGGCATCGATTTTCTGGGATAGTGTCGGCAGGTGCACATCGTAGGACATGTTGCACCTAAAGTTACCACAAACGTCAGCAGCAAGATTAATAGCTGCAACATTTTTTCCAGTCACATTACTTTAACCAGCACTTCTTGAACACATTTTATTTAAAAAAAACCACAAAAAAATCACCCATTTGATATGATTTTCTGATAATTGTTTTTCTTTTATCTCAAGTTAAAGCCGTTTTCAATCATAACTGACTCAATGATCGGCGAGTTGTAATCTCGCGTATTACGGAACGAAACTGTACAACCGCGCGAGCAGGTGGTTGGGTATGCACTGACACTCCATGGGATTCGAAGCAGTCTCGGCAAGTTTACAGTGACGTTGCGCGCCCCAATGCGCATCAAAATGGAACTGCGTGTGTGTGTGTGTATATGTAATATTTTCTTTAAGCAGGAGGTTAATGGGTTAACCGTTAACTTTTGGATGGATTGGTTTGGATCGTTTTGTTTTTGTCGTTTTTGATTTTATTGCCCTTGTAGGCACATTATTGTGTTCTTTTAGCTGTAACACGGTTAATATTTGTTCTTTCTTTCTCATTTTATTTGTCAGTAATAAGAAAGAACGGAATTATCTACTTGAAACGTAAAAATAATGTTATATAAACATAATTCGTTTCATTCTAATTAATAACAATGGTGACAGACTTAATTTAATATTAAATGAACTTTAGTTACCGAGGAAGAAGTAACAAGTTTTGTTCATTTCAATCAATATTTTTTTGAAAATAGTCAGCGCACTCGTTAGCAAAATATTGGACAAACAATTGATCCAGGTGTCTTTTAATTATAAGTGTAACAATAGGTAATGTGGTTTTTTGATACTATACAAAATTTTATTTTATTTAAGAGTTAGGACAGTTATAATTTATAATATAATCTCCATCGTTATTATATGTTCCATAGACCTGAAAAGATGGTAATCTGGCGGAGCAGCATCAAGCGAATACGATGGATACCTCACAGCCTAATTCTTATGTTTTTTTTTGGGTAATTCTAGCACTATAGACTGCAGAATAACACATTTTCGATTAATCAGTCTTGGACATTTTTCTTTCTTACGGTGAATACCTGATTTTGGAGTGGGTAATGGCAGTCATCCTGGTGTTAACCATTATTTTTCATTATGTAGATGGCTGCATAGATCTTATTTTTAATTTCCAATAATAATTTATTGAAGAAAATGATCTCTATATAACCTGAGTAAAACCGCACTGCAGGTAGTTAAGCTGGATCCACATCAATAAAAAATTGCGTTGTGCGGGCTGTGTGTGGTGTGCGTGCGTGGCAATGTTCGCGCTCTAACACACAAGGTCACACACAAATATTTTCGCCGCACTGTACACACAGGAACCACATGTCGGTGGGTTTCTCACGAACGTCAAAGGAATTTGCAGCGCTTAGGATGTGTGGGTGGATGTGTTGTTGAAGTGAAATTATTGTTTTTAGTTTCAAAAAGGTACCTACGTGACGTGGCCATTTTGAAATGTATTGTTTAGAAATTTATTATTTATTGAGTAACTGGTTATAGTCAAAGCATGTCCCAGCATATTATTGTAATCAAGAAAAGGGAAAAAATCGTAACCAAAGAGGTTATTGGATGAAGCATTTGTACCAAAATAGAAAAGTATAAACTAGAGTAAATAAGAATCGAAGTATAAACACTGAAAAATATAAACAACTTTATTTTTGACACTTGTTGGAATAACCTAATCAAGCATAACCTACCAACAACCCATTGCCACACAGATGGAGCGGGGCGTACAGTGCGCACAACACACATATTTATTGACTGTATGTGACAATTTTGCGTCGTAAACATTTTCGCCGCACAGTAAATTTAACACACACGCAAATTTTTATAGGTGTTGACCCCGATTTGCACGTTAAATTTTGCTTTCAACCGTTTTAAACAGTGCAGTGTTATGGGTCATAAAGTTTTAAGCTTTGCGGCTAATTTCTGCATGGTTTGTTGGGAATCAGTTTCAATTTTAGCCAACAGATCGTTCTCAAACTCTACTGATCTTCAGATTTTATACCCGTCGAAAACTTTGAAATCACCGGCAGGTTGTATTAGGACAAATAGCGTTAATAATATTAGTGGTATGCATGCTTTCGAAACTCATAAAGCATCAAATGTCTGATGGAATTTGTTCGCAATGTTCGCTTCCATTCTTATAGTTCACCTTTTTTCCAAAATCTAACAATATGCACCGTAAATATCTGTATATTTACATAGATATTTAACTAAAATATAGGTTATGTTATATTATTGTCAGTAAATGCCAATATTTTGAAATTTGAAAACATTACATTACTTATGTATACCCAATATATTCCTTATTAGGGAAGACTTTTATATCGAGATCAATTTCCTAATAATAGATGATAAGGTAATAATATGGGGGCATTAATTCTGGTGGGAGAGGAAGAGAGAGAATTTAAAAAATTAAAGTCGCATCAATATAATAATGGAATAAAAAAGATATAATATAAAGAATAAACGTTAGATTATATTGTCAGATTACTGAATAAACAATTGTAAAAATGATTAAGTTTTTGTTTCCAAACTTACTTCAACACATCATTTTACGATTATGAGCATTGAACAACTAACCACAATTTCTGCAACAAGTAAGGTAATAAAATATACGTAAAAGTATTTTTACTTTATTTTTTGGTCTATAAATTCGTTTAACAGTACAATTTAGAACATTCTTATTGCTCCTAATAATTTGACAACCCACTGTAATTTGAGAACATGGTGTATATGTTCGTTATCTTCATACGCAAAGGCTGAAATTATGTAATGAACTTAATAGCGATTTCATTTCAATCCAAAATGTTTGTAGTAGGTTATACCTGCGGCAAGGCATTAGTCAGTATTTTTTTAAAGTATGTTTATTTTGTTTATGGTAATATAATTGCTTTAAATATCATGTTCAAATTGTTAAATCTCATTAGGATTATGTGCTTATTATTCAGCAAGTATGTGTTAAATGACGAATAAAATTACATGCTAATTAAAGACATTCGTGGAATATTTCTCGTTGTTTATGAGATCACTCTGCTTTGTTGAATTACTGCTTTAGTAAACTAATGCACACATAAAGATTTGATATAGTAATGTTAAGTTTAAATTTCCTTAAACATGTGATCGATATTTAATATATACGAATATATAATGAAAAGTGAGATACTTTTTAAACTAAATATTGGTTTTTGGATCGAATATCGATTTGTTTTTTAACTTAGTCTTCTTTTAGTTCAATACACTTTTTTTTTCAAAAAATACGACTTGTCAAACTCTTTAAAACAGTCGTCTGTTTCTTAGATTTTCTCTTCATTTGATGTGAGTTTTTTCCAGCATGTTTAGATGGAGAAATAAGTCGGAGGAAGTCAGAGTCCGTAAAATTGGATGGAAGCAGCATGAATTCATAACGCAAGTACTCTCCTGAGATTTTTTTCCATTTTCCAGATAGCCGATGAAGATGCCTTGCAAATCCCAGAAAACAATAACCTTGACTTTTTCGACCGATGAAAGCATCTTTGCTTTGGGGCACGTTTCTGACTATTTTCACCCCACTATTTTCACTTTTCTGATGTGACTTTATTTCTGTTGTGTAATAATGAATTCAAGTTTCATCAGTAGTCACTAATCGCCTCAGAAACTCCTTCGGGTTGTACTTATATATGTCTTGACAACGCCTTGAAGGATCACTCGATTCCATTTTTAGTCCACAAATGTTAGTAATCTTAGCCCAATCTTTCTAACCTTCACTCTGCCATCGGCCAACACGATATTACGGATTTTGTTGACCATTTTCTCAATAATGAACTTAATGGGCCATCCTGAACATGAGGCGTCACCAATACTGGTCTGATACTCAGAATTCAATAAACGAGTAAATGAGTTTACTGAGATTCGAATAGTTCAGAGTTTTGAATCAAAATTCAGTAAACCACTTATCCCTCCAAGACACGCATTTTATTTTGCAACATCGGTGCACACACCGGTCCACGAGACCATACATAGTAAAAAAGCGCGCCTACAATTTTTTTTTTAATATAACAAATAGTAATTTATTACATGAAACCACGTATTACAGTTTTTATTGCAAAATAATAACTGTTGTTATTAAAATAGGTTACAAAAATGTGTAACCCATTTATTTTTCATCGTTTTATAAAAGGGTGAAAAGTAAACAAAAAAATCTAAACTAAAAACGAAATTAATTTCATAAACCTACCAGTCTAATGGTTGTAAATAATAAGAAAAACCCGTTAATGATATTTGAACAGGAGTATTTTAAAAATAATTTTTAAAATAGCTAATCGTATGTGCTCGTACAGTGCAGACATAATGGTACAACGTGTTCCAGACATAAATATTGTTTACAGTATGCACAGGAAACTTGTGTTTTTCTATTTTTCTTATAATCGCAAAAATGGCGCCTTTGTTTTTGTTCTTCAACTCTCTCTCTGATACGGGTTCATTGGCAACCCCACATACTTCTTGTAAAAGGTCTTTTAGAGTTCTGGGTATTGCTGACCATGCTATATAAAGTCATAGAAAGTTATTGATTGAACTCCCTACGAATTATATTTCTGTTGAGATTGTTCTCTGTATGAAGTATGAAGGAATTTATGGCTGCAACAGTTATCATGCAATAGATGATAACCATCTCCTTCTATTCCTTGAACAGTCCTATTTGGCACACAAGTTGTCTACGACATCTAGTCGTCGACATCGTTGAAAGCAAAACATTTTTGTTCCTCTTTGATATATAGGATACAAAGGTAGTAGTCTCTTGAAAAGCAAACATTGAAGATCCAATTGGGCGACTGGAATTTTGTTGTATCATTTCCTTAGGCAATTCTCTTTTATTTTTTTCTGATTGTACCTAGTAGAGTCAGTCTTCTCGACATTAGACTTGAAGTTAAGGGCACACTTCTGAATCAATTATCTGTTATAATATTACGGTTTGAGTTACTAATATGTTCAGTCAAGCGCTCTACAAAATTTTGGCTAGTAGTATTTAATTGATATGGTCCCTCAAGCTGGCCTCCAACGTAAACCTCCATTACACTAGTATAAAACGTATTTGCATCACAGGCTGCAAACACCTTAATATCGTATTTGTTTGGTTTATTAGGAATGTATTGCCGATAGCTGCAGTCGCCTCTGAATATTTCCAACTTTTCATCAATTGTGACAAATTCTGAATGGATGTAGGCATCTTTGTAGTGTTGCACGAAAGTATCAAAGAGCTGTCTTATAGGAGCGCACTTGTCAACTTCTTTTCGTTCATTTCTAGTATGAATGTCATCAAATCGTATATGTACAAGTAAAAATGTAAATCTGTTGATACCCATAGACAATTTAAACGCCTCTATTCTCGTCCCGTTCACCTTCCATAAATCCAAAGTATTAAGTCTGTTTACGTGTCGAACTCCAGCTAAATAAATCAAGCCTAACAGAGCTTTTGATTTCAATTATATTTGTCAGTTTAGCGCCTCTTTCGTGCGTATAATTTGTAGATAGAGTTTGATAGTGCAGATAGGGCTGCCATCTTTACCAATAAAAAGGAGCTCTCGATGAGCTAATTCGATTTCCATTTCATCTTCGTTTTCTTCAAATTCTTGCTCTATCTCACTATCATCACTACTAGTTTCTACATTGTCAACTTCTGGGTCATCATCATCGTACTCATCAGTATCCATCTCTTCGTAGAGTTTTAACAAACGTTGGGTTTCCTTATCATAATCCATTAGAACTACGACTAAAATTAAAATATATATACAACTATATTATCTACGTATAAGAAGAAAAACTACCTTTGATGGTAAACAAACTTCTTAAACATGTATAACTTGGTCACACGCACCGGATTTATTTCCAGAAATTCAAAAACTTAACGCTCATTCAAACGGCGATGCCTAACTAAAGACATTAAGCGGACGAAAAGTAGTAGATTTCTCCCACTCAATTTATTAGAGAGTTATTGCAAAATTTTATAAGGTATGGTGGCTGTGACCCGATGCGTGTACTGGAGGGTTAAGATCCACAAAATGTGAAGGATTCAGAGTCCCTTTGACGCTTTTTCAACTTTTCTTCCGTTTTCCACGCATACATAATGTTTAATCAACATAATATATTAGCTTTTTCCATGACAGCCAAAATATCGAACCTATCTGTTTCGGAGGCTGTCAAAATAAAACTAAATGTTGTATCGGCTGGAAATTCATTGAGCAGTACTAGCAGGGAAGCTACTTTCCAGAAATATAATCACCTTTGCGATCGTACCGCCGTCAATCGGAAAAGTATCTTATTTTTCATTTTATCCTCTTAATTATTTTTTGGTTTCTCTTTAAATTTGCAGTTTTTATTTAAAATATACCTTCTTAAATAAAATCTTTCTTAAATAAAGTCTTTATTAAATAAAATAATGTATGCTCTAAAAGAAGCTGGAAGTTGGTACATTAGCTGATTTGGGATTTTACCAGAATTATCCTCTCCGCTAAGGTAAGATGTTTAGTATTTCCTGAACCACAGGATTTTTTACCATAACACACAGGAGTTTGATCTGAAATGTCTAAAATTATAAGGGGGTGGTTGAAAGACATCTAAAGCAAACTTAGGACCTCTATAATACAATGGCACTCACACCATTTCATAGATCTGTGTATGAATACATACACAGTTAGAGTCATTCGGGTCAATGTGCGCACTTAAGCATTCAAAGTGGTATCAAAATTAGACGATAAAAAATAACGAAAAATGAAATCATACATATGATATATATTTATTGAACTAATAATTAAATTAAGAAATAACGCATAAAACCTTGATACTTAAAGAAAAAAAAATATTAATTAGAAAAATTAAAAAAATAAGATCTACTATCATAAGAGTTGTGGGATCAAACTTAGCAATGGATTCTTCAACCTGTCCAGTATGTATGATTGCTTTCAATATCTGATGATGTTTCAATCCTTGCTACTGGTTGTCCATCATTTTTCTTAGAGGATTAATCCTCTGTAGCAACAACATTTGTTCGTTGAGGATCGCTCTGCTCTGTGACCGATGGTGGAGCAAAATCTGCCTCTCTAAACAAATCGTCGTTGAAAGGGTGTATTCCACCTACTTTAAAACCTGATGTGGTGAGTTTTTTGTAAGCTTCATTGAATAATCGAGCTCCATGGTATTGGGTAATAGCTTTTCCAGGAAACTCTGACTTGAATTTATTACATTCAACAGAATATTTACTTTTCAGGGGGCTGAAAAAAGAACTGTCCAGTGCTTGGAGTTTGTGGCTTCCATGTGGTGGCAATGTTAACATGATTATATTATGTTCACGAGCATATTTTACTGTCTCTAAACTAATATGGGAAGAGTGGTTGTCAAGAAGCAGTAGTACTGGATCTTGTAGTGTAGGGTGGACAAAGGATTGCAAATGTTCTAACCAGGTGGTAAACAGTTCTGTATTGACAAAACTACTTTCAGATACTATGCAGATGCTCTGAGAAGGTGCACCATTTAATAAATCTCTTTTCCGAGAACACGAGATCTTTTCCGAGGATAAATAAATGCAGGTGGAACATAATGTCCAGTAGCACTCATGCAGCAAATGGCTGTTACTGTGATGCCTCGTTCTGCAAACACAACTTTACCCACCAATTTTGTTTCTTTTGTTGACACAACTTTAGAAGTTTTTTTCGGAACAGTGCTCATTCCTGTTTCATCAACATTCTAGATACGGTTTGGTTTGAAGTTATACTTCTTATATAATTCATTCAAGTTCTTATAAAAACGATCAACTTGAACTTAATTAAATCCGATTGCTCGAGCCAGACATAATTCTGGATGGCATTTTAAAAAACGTTTTGTAAGATAAATCGAAGTGATTTTCAATTTTATTAGCTGCAGCATACTCATAAGTAAGCCGTCGCAAATCGGTTGTGGTCAAACCGAGGTATCTTTCGTCCATTTGCTTACAATGATTCACAAATTCTGCTTCTTGTTCTTCGTTAAACGTTGGCTTCCACCGACCCATTGAAGAAGCAGTTGTGTTAAGTGTAAGTCTCTTTCGTAGATAAGACTCACTGATACCGATCTCACTTGCTTGCACTCTGTTACTTTTTCCACTAGCTATAAGTTCTTTTGCTCGAGAAATTTGCAGTTCAGTAATAGGAGCTTGTTCAGGTTTTTTTCTTTGATAATTTCGTGGCATTATGATTAAAATTTGAAATAAAATAAACATCATTAATAATGTTTTTTACAACAAATTTATTGTTTCTTCATAAAAAGAAAATAACGGGGGTAAGTATGTAAATGGGCACACTTGCCCCAAAGCGACATTTTTTATATATACTCATATAACCTTTGAATATAAAACTACAGGAAGGAGCATATGATCCTGTAAGTGGGACCGAAATGGTAGCTGCATATGGCCGATTACTGTTTCCGGTCTGGCAGTGGCGTAGGACAGTATGAATAAAACAAAAAACTGATAAAAGTTTACAGTTATTTAAATTAATAAATTATTATATAATTATCGTTACTGTAAACATTTAAATCAATTCAAAAAAGTCTATTTTTTCAAAGAGTAAACTGTCTTTTATGGGACCAATACGGCAAAAAGTTATTAAGAAACTGGAATCTTCTGTCATCAAATCATATAATTTCGAAAAATTGGTTAGGTAATTAGTTGCATCTTGCCGAATTAATGTTCATATTTAAATTAGGTATATATATATATATATATATATATATATATATATATATATATATATATATATATATATATATATATATATATATATATATATACGTAAATGAAAAAAAAAGCATTATTGAAATACATATATTCTTTCTGTATTTAGTTATTCAGTGTTTAATGTCCCTTAAACAAATTTAACTTTGCATATGTTCTTCAAATGCTTTCATCTACTACACCATTTTTGCAAATATAATTAATTCTTGTAGTGTAAATAGTCACTAAATAAGCTAAAGTGTTAGATATAAACTCGAGAATAAACTCATTTTTCACAACAACCAAAAAAAAACTAACTTTCAAGAATAAATGCCATGAAAGGTGTTTATCAAAAAGATAAAATAAAAAAATTACATATTTCAAGCAGTCCAATTCAATTGTTGGAACAGTATTTGATAGTAGTCTCACTTTTACCTTACATGTTCGATCGACGTCCTCAGAAAAATGATGGGAACATAAAAACCTACTGCCGTTTGGAATAAAGTCAGGCTTTTTAATAAAATTAATCCACTGTGTTCTTCTATTTGGAATCTTTGGGAAATCTTGAAAAAAGATGAACTGGTTTAATAACATGAAATCCAAATCACAGTGGAAGTAACATTTATATTTATTAGTATAATGTCTGAAAAGGGTTATAGAAAAAGGTAACACTCTATCTGATTAGTTAAATTTTATAGATTATATGAGTAAAGTAACATGTATCATGTATCAAACGAAAACTAAGAAATTATCTGCATTTTTAAGGCCATAATACATTTTAGAACATACGTTAAAAAATTAAGTTAAAAAAAAAATAATCACTATCTTGAATAACATAATTAAATTATTTTACCTAAATCAATTTGACTACGCCTATGCATGCCAGGCGATATGTTTACTGCATAACCTTAAAATGTCGTTGAAACAAAATACTTTTTATTTCTAAATAATTGACAAATTTACTGTTAAAAGCACTTACCTATGTAATGTTACTCCTGAATTTTGATTTTTTTCGTGTCAGGGAACAACCACAAGACGCATAACCATATTTTATGTTTACCTTACTTCCGATATTGCTTTTAATGTCAATATAATAAGTATTAATATGTGTTTACACTAGAACACACAAAAAGAGTATTCTATTACACTTATTCGGCACTTATTATTGATTAAAACACACTAAAATGGCACAAATCTACTAATAAACTTCTAAGTTGTTGACACCAACTATCAAAATTCCAAAACAATGAGTCATCTGTGGTGTTTCAATATGGCCGTTTCCGTCTCCATTTATACGTGCATTAAGATAGGCAAGGTTCCTTCCTGTTAGGTTTATATTCAAAGCATATAACTTTACCCATACCAAACATAACCTAAGATGCTGAACAGTGCACTTAAATAAATTACTAACGTAAAAGGCAAAAGTAATAGTTGCAGCGTCGAATTCTTAATACTTTTTTTACAAGCAAGTGGACAACGCTATTTCGCGATCTCGTGCATAAACTAATTCCTCGTTACCATACCTTTAAGTTGCCTACGCATGTCATGACTCTTCCCTTGCCCCTTCGTAGATAAACGTGGTGCGCACACTTACACAATGCGCACGGTTGCCCCGAATGACTATCAAGGTGAATTTGGGGAACTATCTAAGGGCTACACGAAATATTAGGTATAAGTTGGTTTTAGCTTGTATCAAATGTTTTCTGGAGAAGACTCCGCCTATTTTTTTTTTTTAATTTACTTATAGTCGCTGGAAATGCAGTCGTTCGATATCGCATTGATCGATATTTGCAGTTTTTCCAGATACCATCGACAATGCACTATGACAAATGGTGGCATAACTTCTTTAATCTCCGAAAAAAAGAGGATTCACTAAAAAAAGATGAAGATTTTGCACTAAAATCTTCATCTTGCAAAATCGATTATGTTGTAAATCTAAAAAAAAATACTTATTTTCAAAATTGTTTTTTTTTTGGAAAATTTATGTTCATCGTAACTTTCAAATCGTGCCGACGTCGAAGTTCTCTGAAGCATTCTATCACGTTCCTTTTATCTTTGCGCCTCAGTAATTAAATGTCTTTTTCGTTTTTTTGTAAAAATGCATTTTAAGATCTTTTAGAATTCTTTACATTAAACTGACGAGACACACCGTAGGATTCAGCCAATTTTCTTGAGATTGGGCACATTTGTATCTAAAAGATTTGCGAAGGTTTCTGATTCATTAAGTTTTTCTAACCGAATCTGCATATCTGGTTTTCTTTTTGGTTCTAACATCTATTCAACAATTCGGTAGACTAACATTTTATGGATATTAAACCATCTTTTTTTACTTCTCAACAATATATGGGAACATTTCTGAAAATACTGAATGAAAATATTAACATCTGTTTTATCTATATTTTCATGTTCTTTTTCCATTTACATATTTTTTAGTTCATATTTAGATATTAATGTAATGAGTTTTCCTTTGTTTTAAACTTAAGTGGCTGAAAATATAGTAAGATGTCAGATTGGTGGCACTGTTTCAATTTATTCCTCCAATTACTCATCAATTTAGTTTCATTTTAACAACAATACCAGGTGTGGAGGTTAATAATTCTTAATGTTTTGGGGAATTTGGGAGAAAGCTAAAAAATGGTTTATTCAAAGTATGCACCGTCAGTAGCTGCACATTTTCCCACCTCTCTGGCAATTTGAGGATGCCCTCCCAGAAAAATCGTACGTTAGTTTTCGACATCACCATAATTGTTGACGTGTTTCATGGAAACTGCATGAGCCATAGATGAAAACAAGTGGTAGTCGGAAGGGGCCAAGTCTGGTGAGTACGACAAGTGGGGCAAGAGTTCCCAGCCAAGTTTTTACAGTGGGTGATGGGGCATTGTCATGCTGCAAAATCACTTTTCCGTGTCTTGTAGCCCATTTTAGTGACTTTTAGATCGATGCATAGTTCAAATTGATCATTTATTGACGGTAGCGAATGCTATTTACTGTTTCACCTGGTTTCAGAAGCTGATTATACACTTCAACCTACCAAATGCACCTACCAAATGCACAGCATTGTTTTATTTCCGAAGCGATTCGGTCTTGCGGTCAATGTCGATGCTTGTCGTGAGTCAACCCTTGATGTTCCCTCGTTTTGGGGTTTTCGAAATATATCCATTTTTTGTCTCCAGTCACGATCCGATGCAAAAACGTCAACGTCAAAACTTCGCACACTGTGTTTCGTTTTTCCATCTGTTATTTAGACAGCGTTTTTCATGGCATGCGGACGATCACAAATGGTTCGGCGACCGACATTTAACTCTCTGCCGTTAAGCAAAATACAGTGACATTTTTCGAGAAATTGTTATAACAGTTACTGTCTTATAACAAGCATTTCTATATATAAAACGTTCCAATCGGATAATAAATACAGCAGATAAGTGACTGGGCACTACACAGTAATTGCATGGCTAATAATTGCTGGGCACTACACAACAAAATGCATTTACTGTGTTTTTGGTCAGCACGGCCGATTTGTTGTTAATCTTTGCATATCGTCTTCTTCCAATAATGCTTAGAATTTGGCATCTTCAAATTCTTTCGGTTGACCTGGGCGTTCTTTTTCTTTCAAATCAAAATTACCACAGCGCCCATAAGTGTCTTGCATTGGGATATTGTGACCGTAAATTTCCAAAGTATACGACGGCTTTCACTTGCATTTTACTTCTGATTCTGATTGAACAAGAAAATCAGTACGTGCCGCATGTGCTTTTTATTTGGTTCGAAACTAAACAAATTTACCTCACGAAAAAATATGGCGCTATCTTGAAATCATTTAAGCACCAATGGCGTTTTGAAAGGTACTGTTGCAAAAACGAAATGCCATTAAAGATTACATTGTCAACCGACCCTTGGTTCCAGCGCCATCCCTTAAAGAAATTGTGAATTATTAACCTCCACACCTCGTAAATACTTGTTATTGAAGACTTTATAAAGAACTGACGTTCGTGAGGTTAATAATGGTCTGAAAGCCGATTACACCTTTTTCCACTGTAAATAAAAGGGTTGATATTAGATATGCATTCCGTAATGGCGGAATCTCATGAAAAATGAGATGCAAGCGATTTTCTGCTTCAAGACCTATCTTCCAAAATGTCTAAGCATTACAGGCGAAAACTGCGTGATTATTTTTTGTCAAATTAAAGCAAGAAATTGGTAGTCAAAGAACAAACGCGCTAGAAGAGTTAAGCCACGAAGAATGTTTTCATTTGAGATTAACTAATTCATTGATTGGTTTTTTATGAAAATAATGCATGACCTTATACAATTTGTTGTTTCACTTGTTGCTGGTCTTCATAATTTGGGCGCTTGGACAATTAAACTATTATATATTCATATTTTAAGAAATTTAACACTTTTGAATTGAAACAAACGCAATTTCGGACTGCAAAGTTGTGTTCTATTTTCATTCTACGACTTTTTCAGTCCATACTAATATATTTGATTAAAGACGATAAAGACGATAAGAAAGATAAAGTTGATGGTTGGAATTCGTACAAGCACAAGTAAAACTAAAGCAATACAATTGTTTCTTTGTGATTCTAAAGAGTTCTTTAAAAACTATGCCTGTTTTAATCCATACGGTGAGGTATTTTTTCTAGTCAATATGTTTCTTTTCGACAACTTGTATTCACAGAATAAATTACCACAGGCTTTAATAAATTACCACAGGTGGTAAATTATACTCCAATTCATTATAGCTCCAACATTTGATAATCAACATACAAGGTTTATAAATAATGAAATGAAATTGGCGTACCACTTCTTTGGAAGCGAGGGATTGTAACATCTGATGCGTCTTTGGGATAGTTCTAATCCCCTAGGATCACTTGGTGGTTCGTTTCACGAGCTACATTTTTCTAGTGCATTTTGAAAATGAGTGACAATAATTTGGAGCCATTAATTTTATTTTAGACTTGGGCAAACCCAAAATGTCACGACATGTTTCCATTCTGTTGGCTTTTATATCATGTGAAAGGTTTTTCGGAATTATTTTCGCGCAGATTGTCTTCATCTCCCACTGATTGGTCAAAAATCTGATAAAAAGTTGTGTGAGTCAACTTTTCTCCAATCATTCTGACCATCGACCGAGATCAGAAGATCCAAGATCCCGGATCCCTTCTTGCAGCTGAAGGCCTTCCGCTGCGAGGTTCTTCTTCAATAAAGTCTCGGCCTTCTGAGGATGTCTTAGACAACTTTAAAATCTGGTCCCTTGACAAAACAATGTTTCCATTAGGTATTTTGAAGTTTTAGAAAAGTTTGGTTTTGCAAACAGATATTTGGAAACAGAATTTAATACCGTACCATTGCTGGAGAGTGTTATCATTAATTTTCAGAACTAGAAAACTATGTAGTTGAAACTCTTACTGCTGACTCCTCAGATGTTGGCCTGCCTCCGGTCCAAAGGTTAAGCCAACAGTGTTGCCAGATAGAATGCTAGGCGGTGAAACTTGTGACTTTCATTACCTTATTTACCCATCTCGTAATTTTAATGCAATTGAACATTCTTCACTAAGATTATCTTCAGAAGGTGATAATTGCAATTTCATAATAAGACTCTAAATATACTTGGCATATATCATATATCACTCGCTTTGTGTCCACTATAAATTATTAGACAGTATGTTAAATTAATTCCTCGATGCATCGTTCGTGCTAGTTGCACCCAAAATTTTCCCCTCGGTTGAAAATCTATATCACCACAATAACGGTTTTAAATATGAGCTCTATTCCACGTAAATATAATTTATGAAATAATAATTAAGCATGCCTTTATTTTGCTAATAAAGCAAAATTTAATTGAAAGAGTCGGAGTCCCCATATTGGATGCGACCCGTCAGCATTTCCAGATCAATTATTCAGGAATAGTATGGTTTCCTAGAATTATGAATGCTTACTAAAATGATAGAAACGATAAAACATAAAAGTAATTGATGCGGCCTTTTATCATTGGACATTATGCAATAACTATATAGTTTAAATGATGAATTTCATTATGATAATGAAGAAAATTCGATATAGACAATTATTCAGGCCCTATTAAAATTTTAATTAACAGTCATATAGCGCTGCGTTGTTAATTCATCAAAAGGAATATCGTGAAATAATTTGTTGACCTAAAATGTTGTTTTGGATGCTAATTGATGTTCGTGATAAGGAAAAAACCTGCTTTTGGCGGCAAAAATATGTGATATTTTTCTCAAAATACGACACGCTTAAGTTATTTCCTACATGGTAATTAATTACTTAATAATTAATTATAATTATAATAAATTAGTTAATAATAATAAAATATATACGTGAAATGGATATTAAAGTAATAAGTGCCTATTATTACGTGAACCAGTGCGCAGATAAACAGCTACCCGGATGGAGAAGTGCACTTCACCAAGAATATAAGAAGAGGTTTACTGAAACACAGTTATTGGAACAAAACTTAGCAGACCGGAAAAATCTTATATTAAGATAAAATATTTTACCGAAACGGAATTAATGAACATCAAGAGAGAAGTGGGTAATAAATTACACCAAAACATTACATATGACCCACCTCAAGAAAATGACATGGATGTCCTTAACTTGATCACAGAGAACCAACTAGTCAATAAAGTGCGGTGGTGCGAGGGAAACAATTGAACACCTTATCGGAGGGTATCCAGTCCTTGCCCCTAATACTTACCTAGGCAGGCATAATCAGCTGGTGAAAATTATACATCAGCAAATCGCTTTAAAGCACTCGCTATTTGATAAGATACCTCCACCATATTACAAGTAGACGCCTTCCCCCGTATTTAAGTCAGCCGATACTATTCTTTACTCGGATAGACCAATTTCAACAGATCGGACGGATGACTATAATAGGCCGGATATTATTCGAATTAACAAAAAGCACAGGAGAGCTTTCATAATTGACATTGCGATACCGGTCTTTCACAACATCAGAAAAACTGAAATAGAAAAAAAGTACGAAAATCTTGCAATTGATCTGAAAAATCATTGGAAACTCCAGAAAGTGGAGGTGTTACTTTTTGTTATATCGTCCGAAGTCCTATTAAGCAAAACCTTTTCCAAAAACCTGGATATTCTTGTTGATTCAAAATCGATTACCATAATAGGACAACGAGCAGTTCTCTTACAAACTTGCCACATTGTTCGTAAGATACTAAGGTGAATGGGAGGAGTTGAACTGATTTTTCATCTTGACATTATAAACCAGACCAGCCTAGGCTGAGATGATCGATGAATCATGTTTGTGATATTATATATAATTAATAATAGTATTTAATACATTAATAATAATTGATATAATTAATACAGTTAATATTAGTTAATGATTAAGCACGTAGACTTAAGCCACCAATATGAAGAAAATTAATTCAACTTTCTCTCTTTGACTAAATAACCCATTTATCTTAGCAACTGAATTAAAACGTTATTTTTGTAATCATTCAAATACAACAGCTTTCAAATGATATAATAACAGCACAATAATGATGGCTTCTTTCAAACAACACAATTTTAGTTTAATTTCTAAAGCCTATTATATCTATGTTAGCTGTTTTTAGTTCCTGGCGACTGCAAATCATTTTAGTTATTTTTGTTAATTGTTCTTAAACGGCTACTCCAATAAAGAAATATGACAACATTTTTTATTTCGAATTTTAAGATTTGTCAAATTATATTAAAAATACGGTGTTATTAAAAAAAGTTTTATAAGCTACTGAAGAAATCTGGCAATACTGGAAAGTATTGTTCGATTTTTTTCTTAATCAAGCTATTCCCTACAACTTTGCATTTGGAGGTTCTAGTCACTTCAAATAAAAAAAGTTTGGCTTTGTCAGATTTTAAAATAAAAAAAAACGATATGTGCCAATGCCAATTTTTAGAATCTTTTTCGGTGTTGCCGTGTACAAATGTTTTTCTTAATTTTGTTTTTTATCACTTTATCTATAATGCTGGCCATATATCCATTAGTCTTTGTGATATTTTTAATTATATTAAGTTCTTTTTCATAGCTGTCTTTTTTAAGTGGAATCGTTAGAAGTGTGTGGAACATACTATGAAAGATTGACATTTTTACATCCCATGACTGATTTAAACTTGCGTGAATAGTTGTATCGTTTGATACGTGGGTTTTCTAAATATTTCTAATTCTAATTTATTCAATGTTCTTATTATTTTTAAACCTAAAAAATGTTATTAATTATCCATCTCTATTTTTATTGTAAACTGAATTTTTGTATTTACACTATTTAAATATTCAAGAAATTGACCCAACAGTTATTCGATACCCACCCATATGCAAATAATATCATCGATATATCTTGGCCCAAAAATGTATGTATAAATGTCTTGCATAATTACTGTCGTCATATGAGTTGTTTTCAAAATTAGCCAATTAAATTTCTGCCAAAAGGGGGTTTCTCATTGGTAGTCCGTTCGTTTGTTGGTAAACTTTTGAGCTCAACAGAAAATAATTTTGTTCGGTAGATACATTGATAGCTTATATGAAAGCATTTTTGTGTACGATTTCAAGATTACATTCCTGAATTATTTCATTGAGGAGATTGTTAAGATTTTGTACCGGAATGGAGGAAAAAAGAACCAGTGGTCTCTTTGGAATACCATCCTGCAATTTAGTCATTCTGTATAAGGAGATTTTGAGCTCATGGTATCTAGTATAGATTGTGATATATTTAAGAAGGTTTCATTGTACATTTTTGTAATTTTCTTTACAGTGTTATGATATTTTTTTTTATTATATCGTTCTTGAGTTCATTACAGTTTTTTGTGTTAATGAGCGTGTTTATTTTTAGCAGGTATTATTTTTTTGTTAGGATTACATTAGGTAATTTATTAATTACTCTGCGTTCGTTAAGACAGTTAACATGATTATATGATATTATAGTATATGATTATATGATATATCTTAACATGATTACATAGTCGAAATCAATTAACATAATATGGATTTTTGGGCTTCTTTGATGTGTTGGTTTTTGGCTTTGGTTCATCTTTAGCATCATACTGTTAGTTGCGTCTGGGTCATAGGTATAGATCCATGATTCATAACTAGTAATTATGCATTTCAGAATGTCATCATCAAAGAAATTATCTCTTCAGCAACTTCAACACGAAAATTATTTTCAAAAAGTCAGTGTTTTCCGAATCAAAATTAATTGAATATTCTAGTAATATCTACAATCTCTCTTGGTGAGTAGATACAACAACACTTGGTGACATGTCGGTGGTTACTCAGTTCAAGATTCTTGATTTTGGTAATCAGTTCTTCATTGATTGACATGGAAGGACTTCCTGAACGAAGTTCAACTTCAACTGCTTGTTGAACCAACTCAATAAATTCTATTGTTTTTACAAAATTTATACATTATAAAAAATCAGCCGAAAAAATGTTTTAACAATTATAATTTCTAACTTAATAAGCGAAATAATATGAAACTTCTGTCAAATGTCAAGGACACGCATACCAACTTAAAAAGCAAATGGTAACATCAATACGTAAAACGCGCGAATTCGTTATCAATTTTTATAGTCTCATTCATTTTTGATCATAGTAGTAAATAGAAAGATGGGTTGAGTTTTTCTATGTTTTAATCCACTACAGTTATTATTACTCGCCACTGTTCTGCATTGAGCAGTTCTTTAAATATTTAAAATAATTTAAAAAAATATTAATTTCTGCCTAAGAAAATAATCAGAATACTTCAAATCGCCAAACTCAACTTTTGCTTCATCTAGCAGAAACTATAGGCTTAACTTAAAATGTTTGCACTAGTAAAATGGTTCACGATTTAAAATTTCCTCATTGTTCCTATGAAACATCACTAATATGTCAGATTTGGCCAACTATTTTATTCTATACTGACGAAATTTACACTCGCTCTATAGGAGACTTATACAATAACACCAACTGAGTTTCACACTAGTTAGCAACATTTATATATATATATATATATATATATATATATATATATATATATATATATATATATATATATATATATATATATATATATATGCCCACAAGGTAGCGTAACGGAACCGTGGACGGAAAATATTACAGAAATCTTTCACCCTTTCTCCACGTGGTGCCACCGATCGCTTTCGCCGAACTGTCAACCATGCGAGGTCACGTGTCTCTCGGGACCGGTTTCTAGCCTTTCAGCCGTCATCATACGGCCATCATACGGCGAATGCTCCTAACATTCTGCCTGGAACCTCGGGTATAGTACCAGGTATGCCCACAAGATAGCGTAAGCATAAGGTAGCAAGCAAGGTAGCATTCGCCGTATGATGGCGTGAGTTGTGTGCGATCACGACCCGTCATTAAAATGGCCAGTTGATCTGGTTTGGCCCCGATTGCCTCTCCGAACTGCTTTCCTTGCGTTCGTCTAGAGCTCGGCTAATGACGGCTGAAAGGCCAGAAACCGGTCTCGAGAGACACGTGACGTCGCATGGTTGACAGTTCGGCGAAGGCGATCGGTGGCACCACGTGGAGAAAGGGTGAAAGATTTCTATATATATGATAGATATATATATATATATATATATATATATATATATATATATATATATATATATATATATATATATATATATATATATAAAATTTTAATAACTTATGGCAGACCTAATGTGAATATATTGAACATGAGTATAACTGCAGCTCATTAATAAAATTGTTTTCTAGTAAGGTGCAGCACGTTTCAGAAGTATATAATGAAGATAGCCTTTTAATAGTAGCAACTGAAGATGTAGGTTTTTGTACATATTCTGTACATTTTTGTTTTTTACATTTTTATACGAAAAATGTTACAATAATAATATGATGTCCATAATACACATTCTGTTATATTAAAAGGCAAACTAGTAATTCTATGGCAACATACCAAACACGCTTAAAAATTTCCATGATAGTCAGTTTTTGACCACATTAAAAAAAATAAAAAAAAAACAATTTATTAAACAAACTCATTATTCTACCGTTTATTCTGTATGCAAGTTGTACTCAGAGGTTTTTCCAGGATTGGAAATTTACTCTCGTAGAATGAATGTGTTTAAATATTAATAAAATTACCTCTGAGCATAATTTGTAAAATATTAATTTCGCATGTTAAAATATAAATGAAACAATAGGAATCCATAACGGATACCACCCGTCAACTTTTCTGGATCAATTTTTCATGAATTCGATTAATTTCAATAATTGTACAAATTCCTCGGATTTGTTATGAACGCAGACTAAAATTGTGAGAATGATATATGATAACGGTAATTATATCCGTTGATATGACATTTACCTATTAGACATAATGCAATAATTCTATATTGTATAATAAAATAAAGCAGTCTAATTTCCATTTTTTTTTTCTGAAACATAATACGTTTCGCTACACTGTACATTCTTCGGATGGTTGACAAAGAATGAAACTGTATTGTAATAAATAGTAGATACTAAGGAATCAACTAATTCACTATTTACAGTACTATTTATCACAATACAATTTCATTCTTTGTCAAGCATCCGAAGAACTACACTGTAGCGAAATAGCGAAACACGTTATGTTTTAGAGAAAAACATAAGTGGAAATTAAACATCTTTGTTTTTTTTATGCAATATAGTATGAATTTCCATCAAAAAAATGCCGCAACCATCCTCAGCAATAATTATACGCTTTAAGCGAGTATTTTCAGTGTGATAATGCAGAAAATGTCAATTGAGCTACTAGATCCACCTGCTTTTTTCCCATCTTAAGTCTTTTTTAGGTCGCCTACCTATCAGCCTCGGTGATTCCTGTATTCCTTCGCCAAATTCATTTCAAAGCATGAATTTTGTAATTCGTGCTTTAGCCAATCTATCAATGCTCATTCTATGCTTTCCTATGTTTTTATGCCCACTTTACCATATACTCTGGGTTGCATTTATCTCTTATTGTTATATTTCTTATCCATCAATGTATAACACGATATCCTTTTTAGTGTATTTAAGACTTAATAAGATGTTATTAGATGTTATTAGTGGTTATTTGCTTTTGTTTCTACGAGGGTAAATCAAATATAAACTGGAATTATACAATTACTTCCCTCAGTCAATCACGAACGGGCTGTCAGTGTAGGATGTTGCAGTGCAATGTATTAAGAGTGCGGGGAATTCTTGGTGCGCTGTTTCACTCGATTATTTTGTCAGTACTACCATGAGTGAGCAACACGTTGTGGCCGTTGCGCAACGGGCTATATTAACTTTTTTAAGCAAGGAATTCATTAAACCATCTGAAATATTAACTCGGTTGAAAATTCAGTATGGGGACATCTATGACCCAAGTGTTTGGTTGGGCTAAGAAGTTGAATAGTGGACGAGAAAATGTGGTAAATGTAAGTCATAATCGACGTCCCAAATATGTCACTGCTGGCAACATTGGTACAGTTCGCGATCTTATCGAAGGTGGCCGGTGGTTCACTATTCAAAAAATCGCTTTAATGGTGGGTATTAGCTTTGGAAGTGAAGAATCATCAGAAACCATCTCGGCTTCGATAAAATCTGTGCCCGATGAGTTCCGAAGTTATTGATCGAAGATGAAGGAAAAACTGGAGAATTATGCATTGGGAAACCCTTGAACATCCTCCATACAGCCCAGATTTGTCACCCTGTGATTATTTTTTGTTTGCGCCCTTAAAAGGTGCACTTGGAGGGGTACGATTCGGCAATAAACAAGATGTTGAGGACTTGTGCAATTAGCTGATGACCCATACTCAAAGTTTTTACGAGCAAGGAATTCACAAGCTTCCAAACTGCTGGTAAAAATGTGTAGAGCATGAAGGTGACTCTGTGGAAAGATGTTCAATAGTTTTTTGTATTATTTTATAATTAATAAATATGTATAAGACTGTTCCGCTTTATATTTGATTTACCCTCGTATTAGATTTGTCATAGTGTCATATATTTATTTCATAATCAATGTCATATTATTTATTTTCGGTTATTTTCCTATTTGTGTTCTCACTCGGCCTTGACCTGATGATATTTCTACATCCAAGCAGTTGAACATCAAATTTACATCGCACCTTAATTGTGACGATTGATTTAGCCTTTTTATTTTGGATTGCAAATCAGTAATAATGCATACAAAAGTATTTGAATTTAAAATGTATTTCCATTATTTTTAACATATATAACATTGTTCAACAACGTATCAGATAACATTTAAAGTACACAGCTAAATTATTAGGTCCTCACCATAATTATCAAAGTGTCAAGGTTAGCCGAGATGTCTAAAGCGGCGGCCTGACAACAGGGTAGTTAGCGTGGTAGCGGGTACCGTACTTGATGTGAACTTTTTCTAAATATTTGTGAATATTTCCAAACGCGTGTAAAATCTGAAAAGGAATCACCCCTCAGCCACGCCAATTCGGGGCTGGTTCACCAGTCGCTAGGCTACTCGAAAGAGACTTATGGTTAAGCACAAAACTAAGGGTTGATCGTCCGAGGTGGGTACCTCCCCCCAATTTTCGGTAGCCGATGACCGTGGTTCGGAATCTACGATATGGTGTAGATTTAGTCGCTAAAATAGTCTTCTTAGCTGCTGGTGTGCCTCTTACCCTAAAACTTTACTCTACTTAATTTTCGGCACCCATATTTTATCCACTGCAGAACCTATTTGATTCAGACTTTTTCCTGCTATGTAGTTATTTAAAAGCGCCGTCTTTCAATAGTCACAACGAGATTTCAACTGAAAAAAAAATGGTGCGGAAACTCAGGAAATGATTTATGTAACTATGCTGCTTCATACAGTACTTTTATGAAGTGGTTCCAGCAATTCATATCTGGAAAATTTCACTTAACTGCTACAGAAAGCCCTAGATACCCAAAAAAGTGAAGGAGGAAGAACTGCATTTGAAGCGCGACTCGGGGTAATACCGGAAGCCATTTTTAAACGTTTACATAAATTATGGGTAATTCAAAAGCAGGGACGTTAGGTCCTCTATGAACTCACAACCCAGAATAAGAATAGACACTGCTCTAATTGCCCTCCAGATTTAAGACAAAAAACTTTCTGTATAACATTGTGATCTGGGGCAAAAAGTGGTGAAACGGTTATTGCTGATCATTATTATAGTGACGTTTTCTGGACAAAAGGTCCTTATACTGGTAAAGGACGAAGGGAAGTTATTTTCATTCACAGTAACGCAGGGCCACATACAACAGAAAGAACTTTGGAAATAATCACTGAGTTTTGCCGGCAGATTTTATGACACCCGACATATTGTTCAAATTTAGTCCTTTCGGATTTTCATCTCTTCCGATCTCTGTAACATCACCGGGTTAATAGTCACTACACATCTCTTGCGAAAGTGGAAAAATCCTCAATAGTTTTATCACATCTAAATCACTTTTTTTCGATCTGGGATTGGACAGATGAAATTGTATAGAAAAAAAGGGAGATTACTTGAAAATTAAGTTTGTATTACTTTTTACGTCAAAGATAATCAAAAGAGGCCGAGGTTTAAATTAACGACCTAATAAAATTGCATTTTGTTAAAATGCAACAGTTTTGGATTCCTATTTACTATTGATAATGTCCGATGTCTGGTTTTATGGAACTGTTATCACTGAAATTGTATGAAGGTGTAGTTAAAATTAAGGATTCTAAAGAATCCTTCAAAAAATCTATTTTACTTTATTCAATATTGTCTTCATTCGGTGTAATTTTGTCTATTTTTAAAACCGTAGCAGAAATACTTTTTTTCTTGATATTTGACATCACACTACGAGATATAATGTTAATTAATTAACGAGACTGACGCTGTAAAACATTTTATTTTATTTTCATACATATTAACTTATCACCTTCAATAATCTTCTTCTTCTTCTGTCAGCTCCTTTAGAACGCGTGCCGCTTTCTCTTTCACAGCTTCCATGGACTCAAATCTTGTTCCTTTTAATGTAGGTTTCACCCTAGGAAACAGATAAAAGTCGCACAGCGCAAGATCCGGGTAATAAAGCGGGTGGTCTAAAACTGGGATGCTATACTTGGCTAGAAATTCCTTAACAAACAATGCGGAATGATCCAGCGCATTGTCTTCGTGAAGAACCCATGACTTGTCCTCCCACAATTCGGGTTGTTTTTTCCTTATTCTTTCACGAAGTTCAGCAAGAAAGTGAAGGTAGTAATGTTGATAAATAGTTTGACCTTCAGGAATCCAGTGAAGGCACACAATTCCCCGAATATCGAAAAGAACAATCATCATTGCTTTGAATTTTGATTTGCTCATTCGAGCATTTTTGGCTCTCGGTGAATGTGGGCTCTTTCAGTGTATTGATTGGCGGTTCGTTTCAGGACCGTAATTAAAAAGCCACGATTCGTCACATGTTATTTTCCTTTTCAATAAGTTTTGGTCATTTTCAATGGCATTCAAAGTGCCAATACAAACATTTTTGCGAGCTTCTTGTTGTTCAAACGTGAGAAATTTAGGCACCATTTTGGCACTCACTTTTTGCATGTTAAAATTGTTATGTAAAATTTGTCGCACGCATTCTTTGTCAATTCCTACAGCTTCAGCAATCGCATGAATACTAAACCGATGGCCAGATCGAACCAGATTACCGATCTCTCGATATTGTCATCTGTTTTTGACTTGGAAGGGCAACCCGGGCGTGGACCATCTTCAACGTCTTCTCGGCCATCTTGAAAATGCTTAAACCACTCAAAAAAACGCGCACGTGATAAACATTCATTACCATACACTTCTTTCAATAAATTATAAGTTTCAGTAGCGGTTTTTCCAAGTTTTAATAATTCGTTGCTCTATTGTTACACTTAATATTTTTGAATAATATATAAAGAGAAGGCCTCACGCTAAACAGCTGTTGGATGCTGACGTTTGGCACATACGTACTGCTTCTGTAGCAGCGTCAGTCTCGTTACCTCATATTATCATAATGATATAATATCGAAGTTGTATATAAAAAATTATATTAGGAAGAATGTAACATTTGAATATTATGACAACAAAATAAACAAATTTAATAATCATCCGGTCACTCGCTTTTTGACCACACTAAATAAAAGAAAAACAATTTATTGAATAAATTCAATATGTCCCGTTTACCGTACGTGCCGTGCCGGTCGCACTCAAAATTTTCCCCTCGGTTCGAAATTTATTCTCGCACAATAATGGTTTTTAAATATTAATCCAATTAACTGCAAATATAATTTATAAAATAATAATTTTGCATGTTTAATAAAGCTCGACAAAATTGCGAATTTAATTGAAAAAGTCGGGATCCGTACCGGCGATACGACTCGGCGACATTTTCAGATTAAATATTCACGAATTGTTGATGTAGAATCTGTTTCGTAGAATGATTGAACATAAACTAAAACTATGCTAATGACTAAACATAAAGGTAATTATATGTGTTAATATGGTTCAAGTATTCTATTGAAAACTTCGGTGTGAAACACTAAACTCGAAGAGATTTATCACTAAACACCAAATTACTTTTTTAAATTTCTCGATGCGCGTGTCGCTAACCATGTTAGATCGCCAACAAATGATTCAATCTAAATTTAAAACTAAATTATGTTATATTTATAGACAACAGCACCTAATCATGCGAATACAAAATCATGAGCCATAAAGTGAACTAAGCCTCACAATAACAATTGAAAGCTGGGAGAAATGATGATGAATCTTGTGTTGCCCAATATTCAGTCGAACATGATCATAATATAGATATTAGTAATATAAGGCTTGTTAAAAGTGCAAATAATAATTGGGCTTTGAATCCCTATGAAAGCGTTCAAATGGAAAAAATATATGAAAACCATGAACGTAGATACCAGATTTGTAAATATTAAACCGGAATTTCTGTATAGAAAAAACACGTTTTTTATATGAAAATGATAACAAATATTTTATACTATATACATTTTTCCCACCTGTCTGACAATTTGTGTTTGCAACAAAATGTTGCTCTTTTGAGGCAAACCAGTCATTAAGCCATTTTCTACATTTTCGTAAGATGTGAAGCGCTGCTCAGCAAGTACGTGTTCCCTCGATGAAAATAAGTAGTAATCCGGCGGAGCCCAGTCTGTAAGCTACATGCGAAAGTATTTCCCAACTAAACGCCTCAATCGTTTCCTTGACCAGTTTTGCTATGTATGATGGCGCATTATCATGAAGCAAAATCACTTTGTGTTGCCTTTTGTGATATTGTGGTCGTTTTTCACGCAAATATTCATTCAAATCCATCATTTGTTGTCGGTAGTGTTCAGTACCGACAACTGAACGTATTTCGACAACACAGCCGACACATCATCAACTTATACATCACAGCCGACATCAAACTTATAGAGCAGGTTTCTCGTGTCACATTTAATTAATCCGCGAGTTGTTGTATTTGAGCGTCATCCTCATCCAACAATGCTTGCAATTCCCTGTCTTCAAACTTTTTCGGTGGTCTTCCACGTTCTTCCATTCTCACGTCAAACTCGCCACCTTTGAATTTTTTAAACCACTCAAAGCACTGTGATTTACCAGGAGTATGCTCACCGTAAGCTTCGACAAATATTCGATGCGATTCTGCAGCAGTTTTCTTCAAATGGTCACAGAAAGTCAATGCTTTCCGCAAATCATAGTTTCCAGGCAAAACATTCGACATATTCAACGGTATTACAAACTATGGTGTTGTATGAAACTTGAAAAAAAAATGGTATTACAGCTCTTTATCCTATGTACCTAATTTTATATTTTTATTGGGGTTAATTTTTAATATATATATATAATATTTATAGTTATTTTATATAATATATATTTATTAATTTATTTTATATTTCTTCTATTGGAACCTTTGGTGTGAAATACTAAACTTGAAGAGATTTACCACTAAACACCAAATCACTTTTTTTGAACTGCTCGACGCACGTTTTGCTAACCATGTTAGCATAATCAGATTAAATCATCTCCTGATGATGCTGACATGGTTAGCGAAACGTGCGTCCAGCAGTTCAAAAAAGTGATTTGGTGTTTAGTGGTAAATCTCTTCATGTTTAGTTTAACAAAATTCCCAATCAAACAAAAAAAACAGCAAATAAGTACATGATACCAATTTTATAAACAATTATATTTCAACTTTCAGGCCGTTTTTTACGACCCCTACTGTATATGTCCGAAATATATGTGCAAATAAAATAATAAACTAAAATTTAATATATATATATATATATATATATATATATATATATATATATATATATATATATATATATATATATATATATATATATAGAAAACCCACATATTCAGATATAACAATTACTACAAAACATTACACATAGCTATGCAGCATATAAGTCTATGATCCATCGAGCTTTCACAATTCCATTATCTCAAAATAATCAAAAAATAGAACTGCAAAAAATAAAACTAATAGTACAAAATAACGGCTTCAATGAAAAAGAAGTTAGTTAATAAATTAAAAACAGAAGTAATTATTAATTTATCAAGTATACCCAAAAGTAACACAAACTAATGATAAAAAATACTGTAAGATTACATATTTCGGTCCAATTGCAAAACCCCCCAGTCAGCCAGTAAATTACTTTTTAGTGCCAAAGATAAAACATTACAAAATAAAAAATCTGGAGTTTATATGTTAAGTTGCAACGAGTGCAGTAGTTGCTATGTAAGACAAACGGCCCAAAAGATTCAGAGTAGATTCAAAGAACACAAACCTTCGTACCTATTAAAGAAACAAAATTTTAATTTTGCGAACCATTTCATAGATACCGGACATATATTTCCTGAGATTACATAAAAAATTTACATACAGACGATTGAAATTTATAAATATAATAAAGACCCGTCTAGACAGTTATTAAACGATCAGACAGATCTCCGAAATTCCCCACTATTTATAATACTGTAAAAAAATTACCCCAATAAAACTGTAAAATTAGATACATAGGATAAACAGCTGTAATACCTTAGTTATAAAGTAGTGTTGGAGAATGTAACAATGTTTTACGAAACTATAGTTACAAAGTTAAAAAATAAAAATGATAGATAAAGTAAAAAATTATTTTATTCGGTTTAAAAATTTACTATCGCAAACTAACTGACAAATCAATCAATAAATAAAATATTGTTTACCGCGGAAATGATTCCATTTTGGATACATGTTTTAAGGAAACTTTTTCTTCAAAATAATATAAAGAATCGTGGGTGAAATTTGCGAAAGTTGTTTCCCTTACATCCTATATGTGATTTGAGCTAATTTTTTTCTGTCAATTTCTTCAGTCCTTTATTTTTGCTTTTGAAACTGTGTCACATCTTTCAAACTTCGATTAAAGCGAATCTTCTATCGAGTCGGTACGAAAACGCGACCGGCATCATCTCAGAGAATTTTTCTAAAATCATAAACTTGTCGGAACTTTACGGAGGCAGCAAACGGTCACGTTTCCATTTCAATCAGGCCGAACGTAATTTTGTTTTCTTCCGGGCTTATTTTAACGTAATCGTGTTTTCCATTTGCCCAGGTAATATCCTTTGTTGCCTTTAAAAAAATTACCCCGGTTACGGTCGGCTTAGGCGCAGTGTGGATTCCGGACACGGATTGCCTCGGGTAATAGATGGAACAGGTTGAATTTGTCGTTGGCGTAATTAGTTTTAAGGAAGTGATCTTTGTTCGTATCGAAAAAGCCCAAGTATTTTTGTTTCTGGTTACTAATAGTTCAGTTTCTCTGATGGTTTTTCGACCTTTTTTTAAATTTAATTTTAATCTTTTGAATATTTTATTATACTTTATCTGAAAATCGTGTCAACCTGTGTAATTATTGTAAAACACATTTCATCGCTGATACAATTTGGCAAAAATTGACAAAGTTTTTATATTCTGGCACTGCTGTTTTTGCAGGTTTTAGAATTTGATATGGTTCCATATGAAAAACATGCGTTAAACGACAGACAAAAGACATACGATTACGCTTACTTAGTATATAATCGAATTTAACAACGTTTGAAAGTGGTGATAAGCAGCACACAGTTTGGGTTTAGAAATGGAATTGGTACTTGGGATGCCTTCTATGTTTTTAATATAGTGACTCAGCGGTGCATTGATGTCAACAGAGAAATTCATGATCTCCATCACGCTGGAACCCGCATTAAAGTATACTCGATTTTTTTGCTTATTTTGGCCTACAACCGATGCTAATAAATGTAGTATAGTTAATTTTTTTGTAGTGTCAGTAATTATGCAGGAAAAATAATAGATATTGTTCAAGACTTTAAATATTGACAATAATACGAAAAATAGGAATGAAGTTAGTGCTAAATTGTTTGTAGATTATTGTAATCACAATTTTTTTTTACTCTATACATGTAAATAAATATCGAATAAAATGTAAAATAACCAAAATGGTCGGAAAAAATGAGCTTAACCCAGCAACTACAAATGATATAAATATTTGTAGTAGTACGTGTATATTTGTAGTGACTGTTGAAAATATATATATATATATATATATATATATATATATATATATATATATATATATATATATATATATATATATATATATATATATATTATATATCAAATTTATTTACTTCAAACCATGAAATAAATAGAAAAAATCCCTTATAAGGAAATATAAATAGAATTGTAAACAAATTTAGCTATTTCTGAAATAAAGAGAACCCAAATAGCAGAACGGTGAAAAACATATTGCCCACGCAAAGATCTGTAGAAGAAGTTGACAATGTCTTGAAAGGATAAAAGTACACAAAAAATGCAGACTTTCATTAACCGATATCTTCGAATAACAGGTAAAATATTTTCGTCAGAAAAGATAAACAACGGAGAATGATTTAAAATATCAAGAGAGGGAAAAAGGTCAAATAACTATAAGGAAACGAATATCGATATACACTAGGTAGGATGACTATTAGGTTAGGGTGACAAATGACTTTTTTAGTTGGATATCCTCGAAATGCTTGAGGTTAATTAAATTATTCAATTTGTGTTATACACCATTTGATCTCTTGTTTGATTTATCTTTCGTATAATTCATTATTATACATTTAACATTGTATGTTTCTATAATTTTAGAGAAGTTATGAAAAAAATGAAATTACAGTTCTTTTCAGGAACCAATACTGGAAATGATACGTTTACTTTGGCTACCGTATTTTCATATAGTTTTGAGCATTAATTAAGCATTAATTAAACTGCATTAATTAAGATGTCACTAATATTTGCGTCCCACAGTTTCTTTTACTGAATCATGTGTCGCGCTTTTGTTGCCTCGAATGTGCAGAGAATATCTTGTCGAGTTCTGATTGTTCAGTGTGTTCTGTGGGTTTCTCCCCTCGGAACATTGGGTCATGTTCGAACTTTCGCGTTCATAAGCTTAACTATCTGGATACAACAATAGAATACAGTAGAAAAATAGACAGTGAAATAACAAAGAGAATACGAAAAGTTGAAAGAATACAACACGTGCTAAAGCACAAATTTTTAGAGAAAAAGAACTCCTAAAATAGATAAAAACAGATATATGTATAAAAAAAAGTATTATGATCTTCGTTAATATCCTAAGCGAATCGTGGATGACAGAAACCTAATTTTTGACCATAGAAAAAGCAAAAAATTGCAATATTAGACAAAACCAGGAATGAGAGGTTATTAGAAAAGTGGAACATAAATTTGGTATCTTCCTACCAAATTTATGTTCCACAATCGAAAAAAGACAACTTTGTTGATTAGGACATCTCCACAAATGGAATGAACCAGTCAAGAATAGCCAGGTAAGTGTATAAAACGAGATACAGGGCAAGAGTAAAATAAAAAAAAAACACGTATAAGATGTAAAGAATAAGTGAGACGAGGAATTGAATGAATGATGTTAGATTGACAGTTTTGCACAGAACAGGAACTCTTGGAAAAAAAATGTAAAGAATACTAAGTTAAAATAAATTGTATGAACTAATAAGTCGCGTTATTTAATCACGACTGGAGTGGGAAGGTAAGACGAATTGCATGCGTATGTTCGTCCTTGTCGCTTTTTATCAAGTAAAGAATAATATAAAAGAAGTAGGTTTACAGTTTACTTAAAACAAATTTACTTACTGCAAACAATTAAAAAAAAAACGCTTGACTGTGTGTGTGGTGAAAGAGACTGAATTAGTTAACTGAAGATTGAGTTTAGAAATTAGTTTTTAATCAAGTTTTTCACCAGATTTCGCTCCATCTAACCAAAACAGTCAGTATTGACCAAAAAAGCACCTCTGAGTGAATTAACTTGTAAACTTAAGAATTTATCTTACTGGAAAGTTATGTAATCAAAACATGTTTTTGTTCATTTATGTTATTTATGTCATATTTATGTTCGAAAACAATTTTCAGTTAGTAATGGCTTTTAAAAATCACTTTGTCTTAAAGGACAAGTCACATCAGAATGCCCCGGAGCATCCGAGCTTCCAGAAATAAATATTTCATAAAATCCTTCTCGAATCTCGTAAATCTGGGGGTCCCGTCCTCGGCAAAGTTAAATATGAAAGCGCTGTTCCGTGATATTTTTCCCGGCGTAATAAAAAAAGCGAAATGCAAGTGTTAAGACGACTATTTAGGAAGTATATATTACGTACATTCAGTTTGAAGTGACACAATGACTAATACTATTATAAATCTCATTTTCTTAATTTTAGATTCTCGTGCTTCGCGATTTTTTTTCGTTGCGAATGGAGACGTAATGAGGCTGTTTTGTTTCTTAATGAAGCCGGTGATATTTTTTACGTTTTGCTTTTTTTTTGTTTCGTTTCCTGATGAGCGATTTTTATCCAGATTTATCTGTTTACATTATTCAAAATATTTTATGAAGAAAAATCTTTGAGTATGCCTCTTCATTCTTTTTTTATTATTAAAATTGGTATTATCCTATAAAGAAATTGATTTATAATATTTTAAAACTTGATCTCAATATGCTCTAAAGTATCGATATTCTTCATATCATATAGTACTTGGTTGTCTAAGACATATGCTAATGTTGTTAATTTTGAAAGACATATCAGCAATATTGGGAAAAAGACACACCTCGTCCTACTTAAGAGTTAAATATAACAGTTGTTATTTCCGGTAGTATTGTTACAATAACTACGATGTGTCGTGTAAGTACCTGTACAGGAACATGGAAGAATGCGCACTGAAAGTTCATTGCCGTGCTTCTTCCTGAAATATATTTAGTTTTAAAATGCCCAATAGAAAATAACACAGGAAGTGGCACAGGCAAAATAATATGGATAAAAATATGGATGGTCTCGAACTTTAGACTTTCAGGCCCTTTCCGATAACAGACTTCCAGAGTCACTAATTGCGTATTCAATGATCTTAATTCTCTATATAATGCGTCTTAAGAAAGAGTCGTCTGATATAGGACCTGATATAGGACCGTAGAGTGAAAAGTCAAGTATTTTTTAAATGAAATATTGATTTTTGGATCGAAAATCGATTTATTTTTCTACGTAGTCAACATATAGTGGATATAAATCGCCCGAAGATTTTTCAACTTTTTTATGTCTTCCAAAAGATACAAATTGTCAAACTCTGCTAAGTAGTCCACTGTTTTGGGAAAAGAACGAAGTCAGAGTGGGTCAGATCCGGAGAATAGGGTGGATGCCTCATCAATTCGTAGCGCAAATTGACCAATTTTGTTGTTGCCACGGCGAATTAATCGGCGGGGGCTTTATCGTGATGAAACGGCACTATCCTCTGTTCTTTGTTTTTGCATTGAGTAAACGCGGCACCCATTGTGCTGATAGCTTTCTTACGCTTAAATGTTTGTTTGTGATGTTCTGTACGTGTTTGTCGAAGCTGTTTATCATCTCAATAATCTCTCTAACCACCCTGCGATCGACCATCACAATATTATTGATTTTGTGAGCGAGTTCCTCAGTAGTGAGATGAAGGCGACATCCTGAGTGTGGAGTGTCACTCGTCCCGGTTCGACCACATCGATGAACCATGAAATGGAAAGGAGCAGAATTCTTATAATAATATTTCAATTTGCCTTCGGTTTGCGAAACAGTAGTTTCTCGAAACAATTAGTGTTACTAGTAGTTATGATAATAAAAATATCAAAGGTATCTGCTTTCGAAAACTCAAAACAAAATTAAAGTTTATATCGGCTTGTAATTCATGAAGCGTTGCTAGATAGGAAGCTCATTTTCATGAACGGAATCATCTTTATAATATCAAAAAGTGGATAATAATGTAGGTAATAGGAAAGTATCTTATGTGTAAACATTTTGTGTCATCCCAATTTTAACTATTGCTCGGTGAACAAATACAAAAATTGCCTTAACATTTGTTGCAAACAAATTAGTCACAATTTCCATTAAACAGATTGTGTAACGTGTAACGATATTCTTTGGATTCATATTTATCCAATGCATTATGATGTATAGTATGTATTGCGACAAAAGACCATTTCTTTTCAATTTACCAGCTTCTTAAGTATTTAGTGTGCTAGGTGTTAGTAGTCTATTGAGCGTCTCTTATTATGCTGCGGCGGTATTCGAAATGGTTTTAAATGAAATTAATATTCAATATATCATAATCGTGCATTCATCGTAAATATTTGATCTCCCAATCTCGGTCTAATGGTTATTCTTTGAATGCAAGCATAATTTACGACGGTCTGTTCTTGTTAATGCTATTTGTTCAGTTTTGAAGAATAAGTGGTTGTCTCAAGTTTGACTTTATCATTTGAAATAAATTTTCATTCAACAAGCTATTTCTTCAGGTTTGAGTATAGGAGATATTCACTGGGAGCGAAATATGGTGGATATGGAAGCACTTGGAAGCGCAGAAAGAAGATAGGAGTTTTGAAGCAATAACCTGAAATGTATATGCAGGCGCATTATCGCCGTGAAAGAGCACTTTGGCCACTGAATGTTTAGCCTGAATAGCACCCTTTATTTGGACTAATAGTGAAACGTATTACTTTCCGAGAATGGTTCTGCCTTTTGGCAAGTAGTCTACTATGGCAACACTGCGAGAATTCGCGAAAACAGCAAATGACTTTTCCTATATATAAATGATTTCGATTTCTGTGACGTAATAATGTCGATTTTTTCGCAAAATTTTAGCGTTTATTTCTATAATCAAATAAATTACCTTAAGTATTAACCATCGTTACGTATTACTTTTTTCCATATTTCTGTAAAATAATGGATTCCATATCAAAAGAACTTTTGCTTTTTTGAAGCCAACCATTCATCAATCCAAATTTACACTTCTACGTAAGAATGTAAGTGTTGGTCTGAAAGTCGGTGATGCATCGATCGAAATAAGTGGTAGTCCGAAGGGGCTAAGTCTGGTGAATACTGCGGGTGGGGTAGTCTAAAAAATCTATCCAGATAGATTTTACACATTTTCCAATATGGGACCGAGCATTGTCATGTTGAAAAATTACTTTATCGTGTCTTTGGGCCGATTCTGGTCGTTTTTCCTTCAATGTTCAGTTCAGTTTTATCAATTCTTGTCGGTATCGGCAGTAATCGTTTGACCAGGTTTCAGCAGATTTCAGTTCGCAATACAAAGCCTTCTTTCCTTGTATATTGCACGCTGGTTGTGATGTTGAAGGCTGGCCTGAGTCTACCGATGATTTTTTACGCGTTGGGTTGTCAAAGTAAAGCCAGTGTTCATTACCTGTTACACAATTCAAATCTATAGAAAACTATGTTTTTAGCACAATTACAATTAATAATGAACCGCCTTTTGATGGCGTGTTTACCATTCAAAACGCCATAGACACCATTAAGCTATACCAACAAATATATTAGTAATGCCATCTCTTAGCAAAATTGACATTATTAACCGAAACACGTATTACTTTGCAGATAATTATACTTATGCCATCTGTATACCAGACAGAGAACTTTTCGAACGACCTACGTATTTAGTTGTTACTTTAATTCATAAGAAGAAACATAATAAAGATAACAGTTTTAGGATTCCAGTTCCGAAGAGGAACACCATGACGTTTTCCGTGTATGGGAAATATGTCTTTTGTACATTTACTTTACTTAATTTCCACATATCTTGAAAATTTCAGGTCGACTATTGTAGTGTTTGCAAAAGAATCTAATTGTATAAAGGAATTAATATATTTAGAAATGAAAAGGTGAAGATCAAAAAAAAAAATTAAAAACATTTTTCAAGATTTATTACAATATGAAAATTATTGCTTTTATTGATTTATAGTTAATAGTCTAGTCTAACGTTAAACGACGTCACTTTTAGCGTCATAAATAACCAACTAAAAAGCCAACTGGGATAAAAATGCATTAAACTTAAGTTTTCCGTGACCCGCCATGAAAAGTTTAATATTCAGCACGAGAAGAAAATTTCATCGCCGACCTGATTAATGTTCAATACATCTTCCTCGTTAAAATGTAGTTAGTCATATTTCAATTTAAACTAAAATTTTCTGAGGCTATAAACGTTTATTGTAGATAAAGGATTATTCTTAAAATTGCATGTTATGTAAATATGTTTTGAGTTAATATTTTTCTGTGATTTTAATGTAAATAATTAAGGTGGGTTTTTATGGCATCTATTTTTTCGAAAGCTTTACCATCGAAAGAATTTCGCAACGAGAATTTCGGATGAATATGCGTGGTAGCACAAGGCTTCTCAGTCAGGGCTTTGTAGCTTAGTCCGATAACCAGTGTATGAGATTTGGCATTCTTACGATGGTACCTTTACGTATTTTTTTCTATACAAGTTGTAAAGGAAATAACTAAATTTAATCAATGATTATTTACATCATTTGAAAGAAAAGAGTTTCTTACAACAAAGGTTAAAAACCTAAGGGTTTCCGTGAAAAAAAATGCAAAATTATTAAGGGAACCCGATAGCGGATTATGTGCTTTGGGCCCAGACAAGTTTGTGCCGCTACTGTTTTCTTTACTATCGCGTGCGAAAAACAAAGACAACAATGCATCGCTTTGCTAGTAACCCGGAGATTAAACGTATTTATAACATCATATCTTGGGCGCTGCTCCATTCTCAATAGTCAAGTGTTTTTCGCCATCGCGCTTTTCGACGTTTCGAGTGGTTACAAAGTGAATACAAATGAATACAAAGTGAATACAAAGTTTTAAACTATTACAATAGTGAAGATGAATTCAGTGCAATGTATGAATAGAAATAATGTCATAATAACATTTGAGGACCGAATTGTCATCAAAAATCTTGGACGGCCGACACCGATTCTGCAAATCGAGCGAAAGTTAATATAACTCAAAAACGAACATACAATATACATACATACGAACATACATACAAACGCACATTCAATAAAACCGTGTATGAGAAGTATTCGTGGTTATGTGAATGCATGTCAACAAATAATTTTTCTTATTTTCCATGCATTTTGTCACAATTCGGAAAACCAGTGAGTGCGGGCGATCTTGATCACGGCTGGATTAAACACGGTGTTAATAGTTTGAAACATTTGGAAACAAAGGTAAAATCGCATTCTATTTCACAAAGACATTTGAAAAATGAGCTAGAAATTAGTATGTTGGGGAAGACAGACATTCGTTCTCATCTCAGTAGTGCACATCGGGACTCTATTAAAAAGCACAATAAAACTGTTGACAGCAATCCTTACATATTGTTTAAGTTAATTGACGGTATAAAATTCTGTGGTGCATTTGAGCTTGCCTTACGTGGGCATGACGAAACCTACACTTTAGAAAACTTATTTATTTGTAATAATAATATAAACTAATATTTTTATTTTTCTGGCATCATTCATGATTTTTTTGTGCTACCTCAGTGAAATATTTTTCTCCAACAGTTATTGAAAAATATTGTAGCAATACAGAAAACATCGAAAAACATAGTAAAAATATATTTCGATGTAGTGTATTTATGGAATTTATTTATTTCAAAACAACTTTATTTTGTTACTATGCTACGTTATATCAATTAATAAATTCTGCACCGATAAATAAATAATCCAGTTTAATTAAATAAAATGTAGGCTGTTTTTTCCCTTTCGTACAACGGTTTCGTATTTTCGTTAAAAATTTTACGATGCTTTAGAGCAGGAGAATTTATTTTCGTACGATTTAATAAAAAATGAACGAGATGAATTTTTATGAAATAGGGTTTCGGAAGGGGGCCCTGAGTTACACAAGATGGCTTATAACTAAAAAATAATTTACTCGGATTTTTTACAGCTTCATTAAATGGAGGGAAGTTGATCAATAGCTGATAATATACAAGGAATGTATAAATTTATTTAATAGATACAGGAGTGCCCATAATTTTGTCTAATGGAACATTTGAACATTTAATGAGTATTTTAATGAACTTTTTGAATAAATTAACGTAGTACGTTTCAGATAAAAATTGTAAGGGCTTTTTACAATGTATTTTAAGATATTTTATAATTCTATTTTGTTAAATCAATATTTTTCTTATTCTTCTATATTCTATATCTTATCTTATATATATATATATATATATATATATATATATATATATATATATATATATATATATATATATATATATATATATATATATATATATATATATATATATATATATATCTTCTATATTTCTCTATTTATATAACAAAAATATTTGCATTTTTGAGAGTTCGCTCCTTTAACAAATATACTGCACTTTGGCAATGTTCCTAATGTTAGAGTGAGATACTCGTTTCCCTGAAAGTTTTCTACAGCTAATCTGCAGCAATAGCTGCTCTAAAAACTTCGGCATGGAGTGACCTTGGCTGTCCTGATCTTCCCTGATCTTCAAGACTCATGCCTACGTTTCGAAAGTTTTTGAACCAGAGCTGCGCAGTGCACATTGATACAGAATCTTCCCCGTCTTCTTCGCAAATTTCACGAGTGGCTTCAGTTAGAGCCTCTTTTAAAATAATATCTGAAAATTGCCTTAGTCTCACTAGTCTACACGTTTTTGTTTAAAACAGTCAACTGAATATTTCGCAGTGGAATCACTTTAACACTGAAGAAGGAATGTTTATTTTTCGGAGCAAAAAGTTGAAATGGGATTAAACCTTTGCAGAGTAAGGTGTAATCCTTTATTTTAAAACAAAGGATAATACTTTTACCACATCGGTCAATAAATCCCCGGTCTGACAAATAAAACACTTTTTTTGCAAATTTTGACTTTATTAATCAATATATTCTCCTTGAAGAGCAAGAAAATCATTCGAACGCTTTTCTAACATTTCAACACATTTTTTATCGACCAATTTCTCTTTGCCTTCAAAATATCCTTCAGTTTTGGTAATTACTTCTTCATCGGGCTGAAATTTCTTTCCAGCGAGCATTTTTTTGATGTCTGAGAACAGGACGCTGGGAGCTAGATCTGGAAAATACGGTGAGTGAGGAAGCAATTCGAAGTGATATTCAAGAAATTTAGCCATTGTTGCCAACGATTTGTGACAAGACAAACAGCACTTTTTTTGTTCATTTGGAACCTATTTTTTGCGATCTCGTCGTTTAAACGCACCAATAACGATATGTAATATTCGCTATTAATGGTTTTATCTTTCTCGAGATCGTAATTGATGAACAATATCCCATGGGGATCCCAAAATACAGAGGCCATAACCTTGCCTGCCAATGGTTTGGTCGCTTTGGACGGCTTTCACCAACCGCTGTTCACTCAGCTGACTACCGACTTGACTCCGGAGTGTAGTGATGGATTCGTATTTCATCCATTGTCATATATCGCATACAAATCTTTTTTATTTCGCTTAAACAGCTCCAAACATTGCTCAGAATTATCAAGACGTTTTTGGTCCGCTTTGACCATTTCGACAACAATTTACGCATTCCCAAATGTTCATGCAAAATGTTTTAAACATTTCCTTTCGATATCTTTATGATATACTATGATATCTACTGCAGCTTTACTTTACGGTTTTGCGAAACAATTTTGTGAATTTTTCTGATATTGTCTAGTGTAACCACCTCATTTGGACGCCGAGAGCGTTCAGCATCATCGGTGCTTGTGCGGCCACGTTTGGATTCAGCACACCAATCAATTATGGTTGATTTTCCTAGAGCAGAGTCGGGGTAATGTTTATCAAGCCATTGTTTTGCTTCAACGCTATTTTTCTTCATCAAAAAGCAATGCTTAATCATCACACGAAATTCTTTTTTTTAATTGTTTTGAAAATAACAAAAGTAGTATCACTACACAGAGACTAGTAAACAGATTGTCATGAAATTTTGACACATGACGTTTGAAGGTTGGCACATTCGACCACGGGTAAGGATTTTTCATGTTCAAGTGACGCCATCTATATGTCAGACCGGGGACTTATCGACCGATGTGTTATTATACTCTAGTATTAAAGTGATATAGAAAAAATACCCAAGGAAGTTGTTTTTTTTTGGTAAAACCTAGACACAATAACAATGACTAAACTATTATGTTAAAATTTAGTAAAGAAACATTCAAGAATTGTCATGTAAACAATTTTGTTTGATTAAAAAATCTTTTATATGTTTTATTTGGTGTTTTTCTTCGGGTTCTAAAATGTTTATTGTTTAGTTTTAGTAGTGATAAATACAGTGCACATTCAAAATATATTATTAATTGAGTAACTTTGAAAAACGTATTATTATTGGTCTCGTCAAACGAGGTTTCAGATTATCTTCTAAAACTCATGCCAATCGGGGACAGCCAGTTTTCGATAACTCGTAAGATGCATGATCTTTGTGATTATCTGGAGAGATGTGTGACAAGTCACACAATCTTGTTGAAATAAAACATTGTTTATATCCAGATGTATCAATTCAGGCCAAAGATATTCTGCTAGCACATTCCTATAGAGTTATGCATTAACAGTAACACAATTTCTATTGTCGTCTTAAAAAATAGGGTTTTATTACTCCTTCAGCTCAAAAACCGCACCAATCAGTGATTTTCTGATGATGAGCAACTCCTAAATCATTTAAGGATTTTCACCGGCTAAATCCTGCAGTTAGGTTTGTTCACAACCTAGAAAACCATAAGTTAGCTTCGTCAGTAAACAGTATTTTTTCCCATAATGGTGGTCGCATTTCGTGAATCGTGTATGTTTCTATGGTGAATTGACATAATGTACTGAACAGAGCAAACTATGAATAACATTTATATTTCAAACAGTGTTGCCACTATTCCATTTCAAATTTACTTTTGTTGCGAAACTCTAACGGTAAAAATAACGTTTTTGTTATTTATTTTTAAAGAAAACCTAACATGATCTCAAGCACATGACAAATGTCACTGATTATTAAAATTTACCGACAAGGAGAAAATTATGCACGGTTCAATAAAAATTACTGTCAATAAATGCAGAGTGTCAAAGGAAGCTCCGATCAGAATTTCGTACCAGGAAAACCAATCATTAGGTAATTAGACAGTAATAGCTGATATACCGTCTGCTTAATTTAGAACGAATTAAAATAGTGCAAATTCATCGTCTCCATACTATTCGCTATTTTCTAATGCCAGTTTCATTTATAACTTTGGGATTCATACCCGATTAAACTTAGGACAGATAAAGCGACATTCAAGTTCGGTAAAGCCTTCCACATTTTATGTTGTTTAATTAAAAATAGCACATTTGCAAGGCTTTTTATCAATCTATAATATGAGCCAAACTGACGAAATTACTCGTTTTAATGATAACACTGGTCTTATCCCTGAAAATCAAAAATGGTTTTTTATCTTTGGTTTCATCTCGCAAAGAGGAACCGTACAGAAAATATGAAAGCAAGAATGTTCTTAAAATAATATGGTTTATGTCTGTTGTTAGTTGTCTTCAGAAAATAAACGTTTTGAAGGCAAATTTGTTGAATGGTTTTTTTAAGAAAAATAACCCAAACGATCTATTGAGATAATGCAAAATCTCTTATAGATTATGATAATATATTGTTTCTATGATACTTTCCATAGAATAAAGTGTTATTTAACCAATTAGTTTCTTATCCTAACAAGAACGTTCTCTATGCAGGATATCCTAATGCTATTCACTCATTGAAGAACAAATCTAATTGGGAAAACATAAACTCGAAGACATTTAACCTTAGATAACTTTTTTTACCTTCTCGATGCGCGTGTCGCTAACCATGTTAGTATAATCAGGATATGATTCAATCTGAATGAGAACTGAATTTAGATTGAGTTATTTCCTGATAATGCTACATAGCGATGATGCTAAGATGATAAGTTAAAAAAATGATTTGGTGTTTAGTGGTAAATAATTAATAGTCTTCGGGTTTACTGTTTCACACCGAAGGTTCCAATAAAACAATTAATTTATTCTTAAATTAATTTATAAATTAAATAATTAATTTATGATGGTTTATTATATTTTTGAATTCGATTCCCTTTACTGCTAAAGGTCGGGAGGTTTTTTGGATTTTTGACTATTTTCTTCGACCCATCCAAATTCGACCACGATCGGCGTCGCTTAAGTTCAATTATTTAAAACTGAAGATTGATTCGATGCGGCTGGCCCTGGCCATATAATGGTTTATAATGGTGGTAAATATCATTTGCTACTTATAGATGAAGATCACTTCGCGAGAAATAGGCAGACTCCATTTACTATTTGCGGTAATGTATCTTCTGTCAAGAGTACAAAATAAGGAACTTTTACCAGAAGAAATAGATATAATGTTATTTATTTCAGACATTAATGTTCATTTACTTCGTATTCCTGTTCGCATCAAGTTAATTTACATATAGGAAATAAAAAAAATTAATTTAGCTCTGTTAATTATACTTTAGCTTCTGTAGCTATATGAAAATTTTCATTTAGCGGCAAATTTTCTTTTGGAATTAATAAACTCAAACGGACATAAACAAAAAGACATGGATATGTTACATCAGATGTTCTTTAAAGCTGCTAGTGATTTATGATACTGCATATTAACTGCTCCGCCGTTGCCATTGCTCTTAACGCCAGATATCAGCTTTTATAATTCCAGATTAAAAATTTGTAATAAACTGTTTCTCATTTTGCCAGAGGAAAAGAATATAATCTCTTAAATTGGTAAAAGATAAATGATAGCTAGTATTTTTCAATGAAAAATAATTTGTGGTGTTTCAAGCGCACGAAAAGTGAGTTGGAAATAAATATGTTCCGGCAAACAAAAGCGATATTTGATATGAAATACGAGAGTGGTTCGTGAATTATTGTCCTGGACCAAAAAAAAAACAGGATTTGAGATTTTATTTAATTTAGTCACCTTGCAATTTGTTCAACTCTGGAAAATATGAAGTTGTCTCAGCTTTGATCTCGTTATTTGCAGTGTACCTTTGTTCTGTGAGCTATTACTTTAGCTTTGGAAAGAGGCTCATGCGGTTTTTGCAACAAAAACCTGCGTTGTATGTGCAAGCCTATTATTGTGATGAAAACATATTTCTTTGTGGCCAGATGTAGACATTTAGCCTGAATAGCATCCTTCAGTTCATCTAGTAGTGAAACGTAAGACTCCTAGGTGATAGTCTACCAACTCAAGTAGCCTATAAGTACTTTACCACGAGAATCCCGGAAAACCTTAGTCATGCCGATGGAAGTGTTTTCGACTTCTAACAAACATTTTGTAAAATGTATTGGACACGATCTATTGAGATGTTTACAATGTCAGGAAGCTCGAGTACCTTCATTCGGCGATCATCTAATACAACATTGTGGGTTTTTGTAGCCATTTTGCTAGTCATACTCCAAGCATTCATAATCTTCATTGTATTGAATTCACCATCCCACTTTTTTATCAGCGAAAAATCTTTAAAGTGGAATCTAATCATTTTTGTATGTTACACAAGGTACTTTGTACCTTTGTATCATTTTTGAAAAAAAATGTGAAAACTGGTTTGCTTTCCTCTATCGCCAAACGATTTACTACACACTCATCTGAAAGTTCGCGGCACGCTATCCATTTATCGCCGATAATTTTTCGAACGACCTTTGTAGTTACCATTAAGGTTGTATCGAAGGCAAAAGTACTGAAAATTAATATTAATAAAACTGTGCAAAATTGGTTCCAAACAGTTTAAGTTACATAATCTGAAAGTTTGGAACGCTTGATAGTTTTTCATTGTATATTTATAATGTGTTTAACTTATTATGTTAGTGAATCTCCATAAGATCACGTTTAAAATTACTATAACTTTAAATTGCAATAAATTGGTTTAAGGATTGAATAAAGAATATTCTGTCAAATTTTTAAACGTTTTATAGGATTTTAATATACCTCCGGTATATTCTTAGGGTTTAAAATATGTATCATTAATAATTACCATGGTTTTAATTAATATTTAAGTTATTATAAATTTCATGTTCGTAGTTTTAAAGATTTAAATCAAAAATGTTTTTGTCGAAAAGCTTGATTTTAACTTTTCGACAAAAACCTTTTTGATTTAAATCTTTGGAACTACGGACATGGAATTTTTAATAACAGTTAAATATTAATTAAAACCTCTAACTTTTATATTCACTGTTAATTTTTTTTCATACTATTTCTTATTATTAATTTAATTCTAGATTATAGAGGTAAAATCTACTCTTTCTTTTTTAAGTATACATTATTTTCTAGCATTATCTTTATTAATTTTCCTTTTCTATCCCTTTTCTGTCCTGTAAAGCAAAGATCGCGAATTTATGATTTTCAGTACTTTTGCCTCCCATTGTACCTCCGATATATCCTTAATCTATAAATAAAAATTTTACGTGAAATATTTTATTAATTTTATTATGCTGTGGTGTCTCAATTAATTTAAAAATGAATTCAGATTTATCTAACAACTTCCATATAGTATTCCTCCAAAAGACATTTAGATGAACCTGTCGCTCCATATGAAGTACAAGGTGTCCCATAAGACATTTTCTTATGGAAAATATTTTATTGGCCACTGTGCGGGGCGCGGGCAAAAAAATTGAAAGGCTGAGTTTTTGCTTACGATTCTCTATTAAATTGCAACGGATTCCCTCCATTTTTAAAGCGAATGGTTACAGGGGATGAAAAATGGATTGTGTATAATAATGTTAAGTATAAGAAATCATGCTGTAAGTGAAACCAATACGAAAGCCAGTTTACATCCGAGGAAAGTTATGTTATTCATTTGGTGGGACAGAAAGTTTATTGAAAACTTGAAAATCATCCCATTAATTCAAAGAAATACTATTCACAATTAAGTGAATTAAAATGAGCAACCAATCAGAAGCAGCCTGAATTATCCCCAGAAAGAGCATTGCGTTCTATCAAGACAATGCTAGACTGAACGTATACCGAACTTTTGCAACGTTTCTGGGATGTTTTAGTCCATCCACCATACTCTCCCAACCTGTCGCCCTTCGACTACAATATATTTAAATCGCTTCAAAATATCTTGAATTGGCAAAGTGTACTCCTTGAAGAAAATTCTATGGGCGCCAAATTATGCAGCTACCGGAATGATGAAGAAAAGCCATCGAACAAGACAGCGCATCATATAGTCATTAAAAATAAATTTTACTAAATAAGATTTTTCTGCCATTTTTCTCAAAAAAATGGGACGACCGCCTGCATCAACCCAATAATTGAATTCTGTGTCCAGCAGTCCTTTTTTATTGTTAGAGTTGAGTTATATTTAATTGGGGGTTTTAATTGAATGCATAAACCAAACTGTCAAATGAAAAATATTGCGCCAACTTAAACAAGTAATCGGGCGAGATTGCTTCGAAACTAAATTAACAGGAAGGGGACAGATCGTCGTTCAAACGGCGAGCTATAAAGGGGTGATTTAAAATTAGTGACATTTTGAAAGGGACACTAAGTTTCAAAGCGCTGGAAAATATAGATAAATTGTGATCGGTCGGTTCCCCTCGTTTTCCGTTACGTTTTCCCCGACGAGGCGCGTTCAAAAGAAAATATTTTAAGTTTTATCTGATAATTACACGTCGATGCAGCATTGATCGGATGCGGCGCAGATCGGATCGGTAATGTATAAAAAAAAATCAGATCGTAGATAAAAGGTTTCTTTTTCAGTAACGTTCGAGAGATAATTTAATTAAGAGGATGTTATGTAGGGAGATTTTTCTTGAATCGCTGAAACATTTATTTGACTTGTCTGGACTCGCATTTTGAAATGTATATTTATGTCATCAACATTTTAGCTTTAATCTAGTTTATGTTCTACAAATACAAATATTGTTGCCTAAATATTTTGACGGTTTATTTATGTTTTTATTTACGAATTACCAACGATACGAGGTGTGTATATAAACTGGAGGCGGGGGTCGTTTGATTTAGTTTGATCTAGACTCACTTGATGGTTCGTAGCAATTACACAGGTCGACATAATTTTTATAACATTGATAAGAATGATCTTTTTACGTTGAATTTAAGTAGTTATTAAAGCAACTTTTCGTAAAATTGCCTAGCACGTCCCATTTTCAAGAACCTGCTTCTCCTTTTTATCATTGCTCCTTGAAATTATTTGTACCTGACTTTGGATTGGACAATGTAGAAATTACAACCGTAGAGGGGGTATTTTCACAGTATTCTACGAACCTTTAAGGGCAGTTTTATTGTTTTCTATGGCTTAGTTTGTTTCTGTATCGTTTACAGTACAGTCAAGTGTTTAAGTCGATTGTATATAAAATGACAGGTTCTAGTCGCCGATTTTGTAAAAATCCAAGGATAAGTTTTGTTATATATGCGGACAATTAATTTTAAACTCACAAGCTAGATCTACATCCCAGGAAGTCAAAAAAGACTATGTTTTATATTTCAACCTGGTACTTTGTACCTGGTACAAACAGAAAACTTGTCCTCCTTGTTAACCCAAAAAAGGTGCTTTTTCTGGCTCTCCGTATTAAGCATGGACTAATGAAAAACTTGGACGAAAAAGGCAATGGTTTGAAGTACCTAAAAGAAATGTTTCCTCAATTAAGTGATACAAAACTAAAAGAAGGCATATTTATTGGACCTCAAATAAGGAAGCTTCCAGGTGATTCCGTTTTCAAGAAAAATTAAATGAAAAGGAATTGACAGCTTGGAAGTGTTTGATAGGTGTAGTGAAATAATTTCTGAACAACAAAAAACATAAAAACTATAAAAACCTCATAGTTGAACTCTTGAAAACCTATGAAATACTATGGTGTCGCATGTCCTTAAAAATGAATTTTTTACACTCCCATTTTTTCGGGAAAATTTCGGTGCAGTAAACGTCGACCAAGGAGAGCGAGACGACTAGAACATCAGGACGGTGAAGGCAAAATACCAGGTACACTCGAACCCATCTATGTTGGGCGACAACTGCTGGTTTTTAAAGAGATAATGCTACAGAACACAAGAGGAAAAAATGAAAGTTTTTGTTGCTGTATGACATCTCATGTAATATATTTTTATTCATATAATCCTCAGTAATGTTTTGCATAGATTTAATTCGTTTTACATGTTTATATTAAATAAATATTAGTAGATCCCCTGTAACAAAAAACTGTACGTGTTACAGTAATTAGCTTATCATTTTCGGCAGTGGCGGCTCGTGAGGGAGCTCGTTGGGGCGCCACCCCTCCAGCTTTTATCGCATTAAACAATTTTTCAGAGCAAAACACCATATTTTATTTCCGTTCAGTTTCTTTCCTTTAGCTCATTTTAGGATATTATTAGAAATTAAAATCTCCAAATGTAGAAGAACGTCTGTCGGCCCATCACACCAAATAATGCGGATAAAAATTCCATCCTCTCGCCACAATTTTTACATCGTTAGTCGGACGTTTATCTCCAGCGACCGTACGCCACCGTCATCTTATCTCGTCGTTGGCGTGACATGTTTTGTTGGTTGCCAGAATTCGGTGGTTTAATGGCTTTCTAAAACATGCGATTTGGACGTAGATTCCCTGCCACCGAGCGTATCGGTAAATAGTTTTAAAAGCTGATTTGACGGGTACGGAACATTTGATATATCTCGTGTTGCGTATTTTGTTCATCTCGCGAATACTTGTTTTGATTTGGGATTTGCTACATGTGTACATACTGAGTAGTACTTTTTAAATAAAAAAAAAATAACTTAATTGTAAACATGAAGGTGTCTGATTTAAAACAGTTTATCATGACCAATTTAAGTTTGGAGGAGAAAGTTGAATTAAAAACTAACGGTCGTCCCACACCCGTGTTGAATTTGAGTCAAGTTCAAAAAGGATGTAAAAATAGCAAAAAAAATCTTCGGCAGCACTAATTTCTTCTACGTCCTCCAACTTTAAAAACCCATGAGCCGCCACTGATTTTCGGATTTAGGACTACAAAATAGTTCATATACACCTATTTTCATCAGTGCTTCCTCAAAAAAGTTTAAATTTGTTGATATGTGTTATTTTCGTGAATTGGATTTTTCTAGTACGTTCTGAAAATGAGTAACAAAAATTTCGAGTGACGGTGCGTTTTGGGTACAGCGCGACGGAAACTTTTTCAAAACCTCAAGGCGCCTATAGTAACAATATTTTGCGAGAGGTTCAGGTGGTAGATTAAAATGACCTTGAAGTGAATCTTCTAGAACGCGGTATAAATGGTGACGAGTGAAGCATTTTTGAATATGACCCAAGAACTAAGCGCCAGAGCCAGGAATGGGATACCCCAACCTCACTATGGTCAAAAAACCAAAATGAACAAATCAAAGATCAAAAACATGCTGATTTGCGTTTTTGATTGCCAAGGGAAGAAAGGAGAAGAAATGGTTTCTGAACATAATTGGAGATATTTGGAAAATAGGAGTTATACCAGGAGATTGGGATTTATACACGTATATAAGTAAGAAGAAGAATCAAATTGCAATAATTATAGACCTAATTGATTGGCAATGACTACGTTCAAGATTATACTAGAGCAGAGATTAAAAATACTTGTAGACAATAAAATGGAAGAAGAACAAGCGGCCTTCATAAAGGAAGACATACGACAAACAACATATGTATAATACATAATATCTTAGAAAGAACCATGGAAACTGAAGACGAGTTTTTATTATCTTCGTCGACCTGAAAGCGGCGCTTGATTACGTAGACAAACAAATCATGTAAAAATGTCTAAGAGATATGGAAATACCACGAAATCTCGGATATCCGAGACCGCTGATAAAAAAGTGAGAAGTCAAGTTCAATTAAATGGAGAGACATTCCAAGTGGACAAAGAGATCAAACAAGGCTATAACCTAAGCCATCTATTAGTTAATACAAGGTTAATTAAAAAGTTCGCGGAGCGACACCTATAGAGCATAAAAAGAACTATATAATCTAGTACATTTTGAAGTTTCACCTTTCATATGAACATATGTGAAGTTTCCAGTCGATTTGTCAATTCATTCGTACAAAAGACTATAGAAAATATTGAAAATCGTGCAGTGATTAATTTTTTTGTAAAAAATGATTTAAAGGCAATGGAAATTCATACTGAAATGGTAAACATATTCGGGGAATCTGCTCCTTTAAAAACAATGGTTTATAATTGGGCAGATGAGTTTCAACAATGTCGTACAAGCCTGGATGATGATCCTCGTTTTGGACGTCCAGTAAGTGCAACTACTGAACATATAATTAATTATATACAAGGTATGATATACAATTGATTTTGAGTGAAATTGCTAAGGCCAAGGACATCTCAACTAAACAAGTATTTCATATTTTGAAAAAGGAATTGGCCTTGAGAAACTTTGAAAAGCATTTGTTAAATTCTAATCATTTGCAATCGGATCCTTTTCGAAAGAATAAAATATATTTCAAATATCGTTTTGTAACTATGGATGAGACTTGGGTTTACTACTATGATTTTGAACTTCGACAACAAACCGCAAAGCAGCCAAAAGTAGTCAAAATCAACCAAAAAGTTATGACATCAATTTTTTAGGATGCAAAAGGAATTTCGTGAATTGATTACTGTCAAACCGGTAAAATAATAACAGGGCAGTATTACCAAAACTTTTGAATCAACTGGATGCAAAAATTCATGAGAAAATACTTGATTTAACGAAGAAAAAAATATTTTTTTACGAAGACAATGCACCGGCTCATAGAGGTGTACTTGCAATGGCCAACCTGAAGGAGTTACACTACGAATTGTTGGAGCATCTACCATATTTACCAGATTTGTCCCCTCTGACTTATGTGTTACCAAACCACGAAAAAATCCTACATGGCAAGCGTTTTTCATCAAATAAAGAAGTTATAGCAACCGTAGATCAATATTTTTATGCACTTCCAGAAAATCACTTCAGAGCTGGAATAAATCAATTGGAGAACCACTGGAAAAATTTATTAAACTTAAGGGAAAATATAGGGAAGAATAAAGTCATTTTTTCAACTATAAACTTGTATTATCATTTCTGCTCCGCGAACCTTTCAATTAGCCTAGTATAGTGATAAAGAAAATACTGAAAAATACTAAAAGGAGAGCAGAAATCTAAAGACAATAATAGGATATAGAAATATGTCAGAAGTTAGATTAAAGGAACTACTACTACACGGATGCCTACTACGCGAATGACATAGTTATCTTAGCAGAGTATATCATCCAAAAACAAAATGGAAATACAAATAAGGAAATATATAAAGAAATATTATTAGAAAGAGTTTCATCCTTTGAATATTTGGGGGTAATGATATTAGGTGATGGAAACGTGGACTACGAAATTGAAAACAAATCAAAAAAGGCAAATAGATTATACTATGTATTAAACCGAACGATGGTAGGTAAAAGGGAAATAAAAGATGAAACAAAACAACAAATTTATCTCTCAGTCGTTGACCCAACAATCACATATGCAAGCGAAACATGGATATTGTTACTTAATCATGGTAAAAAAAAAATCGCCCTGGGGAAAAAATGGGATAAAACAAGAAACAAAACAATCGCTGGAATATTGCAACAACTACCCATTACCAGATATATAGAGATGAAACAGCTGAACTGGTTTGGCAATGTATGTATAATGAACAGACTGATCAAGAAAGTAATGGAAACAACGAGAGTATGTACAAAAATGAAGGGGAGGCCTAAAATTACATGGGCACAATATACAACATAGAACATACTGAAGGAAAATCTATGATAGAGCTTAGAAACGATCGTAAGACATGAAAATATTTGATGTGGATTCCTTAAAAAATGTATATTTTTATTGTAGAAACTTTTTGTATTTATACCTATTTTAACATCGAAAATAGCTAGTTCTGATGAAGCTGCAGTGTTAGCGAAGCGCGTCAAATATTAATAATAAAGTGGAAATATAGACGAAACAATCTTTCATTAAATATTTATAATGAATTTCCATCAAGTAAAAACCAACACAATCCAAAAATTAAAAGTTTTTATTTTTTGAATCGAAAATTACAAAAACGTCATCCACATGTCTTAACCATACACCATCGGAAAATAACTGAATTCATCCGCCTCGGTTTCAAATTTACTCATCAATATGCTCGTTAAGAACGAACATCAAGAAAACCTGTTTGCTGCATCACAACAGTACGCCTTGCCACGCAGCGATTTCAATTAACGAGTTTTTGGCAAGTAAAAACAGCACTATGGCTCTGTGGCCCCCGTATTTACCCTACTTTTCCCAAAATTGTAAATTTGTCTAAAATGATACTGTTTTGGGATATTGAAGAACATTGATAAAGACATAACGGGCCAGCTGAAGACGATTCCAGCACTGCTATGAAGAGTGGTCAAACTATCTCCAGCGCTGTGTGACTGAAGATAATTACTTTAAAAAAGACAATCAATATTGAATTCTAATTTCAACTGAAAAAAATCAGTCTCATTACTGTATTTACAGCCCTTGTATACTGATGAGGTTATATTTTGTTCCAAAAAAATGGGACGAACTTTTGTATCAATCCAATAAAAATACCATTCAAATTCCCATAAACATGGTCCATTAGCCGAATATATGATGATTTTAGAACACTTATATATAAACAATTTGAGAATTGGTTTTTTTGTCGATTTATTCCGTTATAATTTAATCTTGAAGGATGGTCGACATGAAATGATTGAGTGGCATCGTTCATCGGCCGGACACTAAATAAATTTTCTTTTCCTAATCCTTTTTTTCTTCTCCTTTCTCCATCGCGCCGCACGAGACAGCAAAAATTCCATTAAATTATCTAGGCGTACTTGGGATCCAAACTGATACGACCTTCTTTAGTGACCCGGGGATGATAAATGACGGAGCAGTGATAGATCGTTCGCGCATATATGGTGGCGTCTTGTTCATTATGTCGCTAACGACTTGACACGCCTCCTATCACCCATCCAACGGCTCTGCAAAAATTAAACGCTTGTTGTGCCGCGATACAACTAATGGCCGCCAAAGATATCAGACGTTTCGAACTTTAGATTTATTATCGCTAACGATAATGGGAAGTGATATCGAGCCGGATAATTTCTAGATATTTGCGTGTGGAAATGGGGAGATGAAGATAGCGACTGGGGAAAACCACTAAAATATGTGTCACACTCAACGATATTAATGATACGCACTTTTCGCCGTCTAATATTATTCTAGGTTAAGCAGTTTAGGAAATCAGACAGAGAAAATCTTATTGCTATCATAAAGAACTCATATTTTATTAATACCAAAAAGACGTATCAATATCATTCATGTCACAAAATTATAAGTATTTTTCAATCCAAAACATTCCAGATAATAAGCATTTATATAAATTATTTCTATGCTATTAATGTATTATATTGGGTTGGCGCAAAAGTTCGTTCCGCTTTTTGAGAAAAAAATAAGACAAGCCATCAAGTCAATATACTATGGGCCGTTCTGATTCATGATCTATCTCCATCTCTCTGGTAGGTGCATAATCCAGTTCTGAAGTATCTGGCTAAATATTTGATCCTACTGATTTTTAAAGTCTTCCAAGGAAGTAACGTTTTCATCATCTAAGCTATTTTGAAGAGATCTATCTAAGTGGTAGTCGGGAGAGTTCGATGGAAAGACCAAAACATCCCAATCAAGTTGTAAAAATTAATGTCGAGCGGCCAAAGGTACGTGAGATCTGTGTTAGTATTGTATCCATGGAGAGCAATACCCTTTCTGCTAGCTAATACGCTTTTGTTCGATTGGTCGTTTTAGCTCACTTAGCTAAAAATGATACTGATGCATTTTTGTATATTACGTGTATGGATTTTTGTTTAGTCTTATGTTTGCTAATAAAGGAGAGACATCATCACTTAGATCATGACACTCTATCACGTGGGAATGGTTCAAAGAAGCGTTACTGCAGTTGCAGTTGAGACAAAGTGAAGTTCTTGACGTCCACAGAAGTGTAATTAAGCATTTATGGCTCAATTTTTAAGAAACAGGTGACGTGGTCGAATGTCATATAGGCCGTACAAGAAGCACTACTCAGCCCCAAGTTCGTTTTCTTCGAGTGGGTTCTTTACCGGACCGCAATATTTGAGCATCGCGTATCACACATTAGTTCCACCAAACTATCAGAAATAGACTCTATGAAGCCAGATTTCATGCTCGAGAAAAGTGCCTGTATTATCCACAAGAAATCCAGAACAATAGATTCAGTGTATTGAAGAACACACAAACGGGCGTAGCCCTGACTGGATGGCTGGTTTAGTCTCGGATGAGTCTCGATATGGACTGACAAAGATAATAAGAGTGTGAAAACGATCTGGAAATCCAGAACGCTTGACAACAATTTAGGAAGTTTACAGACATTATTAGAGTTTGGGGTGTTATCATTATTGGTGGAAGAACTGATCTCATTTACTTGGACTAATTTTTAAATGCAGCTGACTATTGCAATATCATTCTAGAACCCGTCGTGGTACCATTTGCACAATGACTTGGTTCTCAATTTCGACTGATGCTTGACAATGCACCTCCTCATACGGCTCGGGTGGTGTGTGCAAATCCCAAAGATCACGAAGTTGAGATTTTAACATGGCCTACGCAATCACCATATCTTGACCCTATCGAACATTTATGGGATTTGGATGCTTAACAATGCTGGATTATTGCTTCTTGATAAAATTAGTTCTTTTAAGAGCTAAGTAATAATGTAGTTAATTAATTTTCAATGTATTTGGCGAGCATTTAACCCTAATCTCAATGTACAAGTATTAAAACAAACGTTTTTTTAGGCAATTTTTTAAATTTTATTAGACATTTTAACGTTAATTCGCGAGTAAATATAAGAGGTTAACTTGTGTAACACATGTCACAAAAATCCAAAATAGAGATCAATTACAAAGATAATTCAAATTGCAGTTAGAGCTTACAAGACTAAATTTCTTAGCTGTGAAATGAAATGTCTTCCTTTTCAATTCGACTATTACAGTCATACACTGTCCGATTTAAATAACTGCATTTTAATCACCACTAATATAAAACTGACGTTGGAAATTACCTTGATAGCAATAACAGCTGATTAAATATCATAAATAAATACCGTATCTAACCTACAATATTGAATATGTCATCATGCGTGCACATTCGGCATAAGATATGCCGAATGTGCACGTTTTAAGAAACAAAAGAAATTATTAAACTAATTCAATGATTAAATGTAAGGACTTCCATCATACAAACACCTTGATATAATAGTACATGAGTACTTAAATCTAAGTATTTGTGTGACGCAAGTGTCTTAATTTAGCTTAACTTAAAACTTTTACCTTTACCTTTAAATGCTTGCAAATCTGCATCTTCAAACTTTTTCGGCTATCCTCGACGCTCCTTATCTTTTATATCACAGTTGCCACTTCGGAAGCATTTAATCCATCATTCACATTTTTTTGGGTTAAAGCATATTCACCATAAACTTCAACCAGCAATCCATAATTTTAGAAGCCGGTTTCTTTAAGTGAAAGAAGGTTATTAAACTTTTTTGCAAAACGTCTTTTTTCGCTACATAATTCGACATATTTAAAGCTATGAAAAACTATGTTTTTTTGCGCATCAAGCATCAAGCATCAAGACTTCAGAGAGAAAATTACGAATATATCTTCGAGCTGTTCTTCAGTATGAATTTTTTTTTTTTGGTAAAGGATTTTTTAGGAAACGGTACTATTTGTGCTTCTGTTTATGTATGTTTTTCTTCAAATGGTACTATTTAATCAACATACTACTCTATTTGTTTTTTTTATATAGTCTGTAATTGGTAAGGCCAAAATATTTAATTTCTATCGAATTGTAAAAGCAGCAGTGAGTACATATTAAAACGAAGGATTTTTCAAAGTATTCCAAATCGGCAGAAAATGCTCTTACTAATTGAATTTGATCGGTAAAATTATTAACTGATAGGGAACGTATATAATGACTGGCCATTAGAGGTGCGCCTGCATATATTTAATGGATGTGAACGTCAAAAATATTACCTTTTCTCAAGTTATATTATTTATTCGCCTAACATTATTCTTTTCTATATCATCGACGGAAATTACTGCTTTATGGATAATTTTTCCAATCCAGAGAATCATTAAGATCTAACTTCCTCTATGATCTGAAATCAAAGCATATTATAGATCTGTTGTAGTAGAATTGGTCTTTCTTAAACAGGTCAAATAAAAAAATTATACTTCAACAAATACATGTTTTGTATTACTACACTATTAATATGAGCACTAACAAAGAGTTTAAGTAATGTCTGAATGATTGTGGCGTGTTCATATATATTTTTTTTGCCACGATCTAAAACTCAAAAAGTATCAATAATATCTCTTCTTATTTAAATAAAGTAGCACTGGCTAAAAACAAAAAACCAAACGGAGACTTTCAGTGATTTCAAAATTTTAAAAATATAAACATATTCTAAAAAAATACAAACTTTTAACCTTAACGTTTAGGAGGGTCCTCTCCCCCCGTTTTCAAAACTAATCTAAAAATTAAATTATATTAATTTGTAATATATAAAGTAAAGAGTGGAAGTAAATATATATTTTTTATGTATGTCACCGATACATTGACAACAATAGATTTTTATAACAGTGACATACTACCAAAAAAAATATATAAATATAGGTGAGGTTTACTATGTGATTGTTTACTGTACTGATTCTGTATTGAAATACTTAAATGTGTTTAATTGTATTTTTTCGAATATTTTCCTTAGAATCTTTAATTCTTTAGAATCGGGAACCATATTAAATTTAAATCTACCGAAGGCATAGCAATACAGTTTTTTTTCTGTAATATAAAATTTTGTTCGTTAGGCAAATTTATTACAGGAAAGAATCACTGAGAAATTTGTCTCCGTTTGGTTCTTTGTTTTTTACCCAGTGATTATTTATTTAAATAAGAACAGATACTTTTGATATTTTTTCGGTTTTAGATCCTGGCGAAAAACCTAAAAAAAAAGGAAAAAAAATAAACAGAGTTTATATACAGTGCTTTCATTTCAAAAGTAGCAGCCCACATTATTTCTTTTAACAATGAAAATCAGCTCTAGCCAAATAAACACGTCAATGTAGATATCACGGGGAAAGTTCAAAACCAATGTCTATTATATATTTGTTTCACCTCCTTGCCTCCAGCCACCTGTATTCACAGGTCTTGAAAATCATAATTAAACTGCGTTTACAAAACTGAAATCGGTTGTTTCGTTTTCAGAATAGAGGGAAAAACAATAGTACATTTCTATGTCTCAACTGTGTCCTAAAATTTCAATCTGTGTGTATTCACTTTGTTACACACGGACTCATTTTCTTCAAATTTTTGAACAAGTTTTACTACGTATTGACGTCCTATATTTTTGCCATGATGCATTTCATTAAAAAGTCAGACTCTTCTGCGAGCACGCCTATCTTCAGCACCATAAATATAAATAATTTCAATTTTCTCTGGTAAAATATACATTCTTAAATTATGTCACTCTCACTACAACTGACACGACTTGACAAACTGTGTGCATTAAAACACAAATGAGCGATGAGTTAAAATAAAAAGTCTCATCTTACTTTTTATATTAGGAAAAGAAAAGGGGTGTGCGTAAAAGAAAAATAAGACAAACATTGTAAACACAATGTTGCGATTCCGTTAAATACTTCCTCAAATTACTTTTTCTCCCTATTAGGAGAAAAGATCAATCTAGTTCAGTTTTATAAACGCAGTTTAATTAGGATTTTCAAGACCTTTAAAATTATATGTAATTTTTACGTAGAGGTGACTGTAAGTAACGAGATGAAACATAAAATATAACGGGCTTTAGTTTTGAACTTTCTTCTTGATATTTAAATTAACGCCTTTTTGTCTAAAGCTAATTTTCATTGCTGAAAGAAATAATGAAGGTGACTACTTTTGAAAGCACTATATATTTCAATCATAACAAAATATTACCGAAACCTTTGATGCAACAATGTTTCAAAGTATATTTCCGTACAATATATTTTTAACTTATCATTTCTAAAACACCTCACGAGAAAAATGTGTAATCTAATGAATAAACATGTTAAATTTGAAGAGATTTGCCACTAAACACCAAATCACTTTTTTGAACTGCTCAACGCACGTTTCGCTAACCACTTTAGCATCATCAGGAGATGATTTAATCTAATTCTTAAACTATACTATGTTCTATTTATATGAAAAACCCTGCCTAACAAAGCGTGTAAAAGTCATGAACCGTGAGGTTTACTAAGCCTTACATTAATAATTGAAAAAGTTGACTGAACGGGATAGGTCCTTTATCTCGGTTCATGATTTTCTTACATTTTTTGTATTTGAATGCTTTCATATGCATCCAAAGCCCTATTATTATTAACACTTTCAATTAGTCTTAAATAACTATACTGTGGTCGTGTTTGATTTCATGTTGGGCAACACAAGATTTTTCATTTCTCCCATATATAATGTGGGCATTATGTTCTTTATATATTGTCAATATGGATCTTTTTGTTTACCCAATATACCTTCGATCACAGTCTTGACAACTAATTTCGTGAATCTTCGACTTTTCATGTTGCTCTACTTTATCCTTTGGATTATCCAGAACTTCTTTTAATTTATTATGTGGTTTGTACACAACCTTAGTGTCCACCTTTTCAAAATTTTGTCTAGCCCTCTTGTTAATTGGGCATCAAATGGTATTACCATGAATTTCTTTGTGTTCTGATCCTTTTGAAAAGTCGAAGATTCTTTCAATAATTTTCTGAACTTCTTATTATAACCATTCACTTCAGATACCTCCCTAATTAATTTTAATTATTTGTTATAATTATCTTTATTTAAAGGCAAATTAATTAATCTATTTACCATAAAATTTAAACTAGTCATCTTATTTTGGAAGCTTTGATTTGAATCGTTATGAATGTATCTCGAAATGGTGGTGTTTTTTTCTGAAAATATCAAAATCTAACCTATTTTTATTGTTTCTACTGATTAAAACATCCAGAAATGGTAAACTATCGTTGTTTTCGAGTTGATGCGTGAATATTATGTTTTGGTATTTACTATTTCAATTCTTTATAAAATCATCTAAATTTTAATTTTTCGAATCGAAAATTGAAAAACGTCATCCACATATCTTAACCATACCTTCGCAAAGTAACTGAATTCATCTATTGCCTCGGTTTCAAATTTACTCATAAATAAGTTGGCTAAGAACGGTGACAGAGGATTGCCCATTGCCGTTCCTTCTTCTTGTGCATAAAACATGTTATTAAGCTGAAATCAATTTTGCTTCATACATAACCTTGTTAAGGAGATGTACTCAGAAACAATCTTGTTATTAAAACCATTTAACTCTCTCAGGTATTTCAAGGTATGTGAAATCGGGACACTCGGAATCAACGATGAAACGTCAAAGAAAACCAAAACCTCACCTTCCTATAGGTGTGTGTTTTTTACTTTTTCTATGAATTTGGTTGAGTTTATCACAGTGCAAAGCGTGCGTCGAGCAATTCAAAAAAAGTAATTTAGAGTTTAGTGGTAAATCTCTTCAAATTTAGTGTTTCACACCAAAGGGTCCAATAAAAGAATTAATAAACATGTTGTAGTTGGCGGAATCCAAAAGCTCTAAAAAGACTAAAATCCAAAAATAATCCATCCAAGTGGAAATTATTTTCTATTAGCATGCACTTATAGCCATACTTTCCCAATATTTATTCCCTTAATATCTGGAACATTAATATTGGAAAACAGAATTGTTCTTGATAATGTATTACTTTACACCATTGTTTCAACATATTTTGGTGTGAGTGTAATAATTTGCAATGTTAGTTCTGATATTCTAAGAATTAAATTACTTTAGCTTATAACTACGGTAGCTGTTTTATTGATCCAGGATTACAGCAAGTCATTTATTTACTGTTCCATTTCCGTCAAAATAACTAAGGTTAACGTTCATCGACAGATTAAAACACTTCGGTCGGGGGGTTTTTGGCACGCGGTTTCGAGTGCCGATATCATTAAAGCCGACGTGTCAATCGGATCAACCCGAAACGTCCTTCACTTCGTGACTTGGCCGGTATTTGATGCATGTTTCATTAAGGCTCCGAGAACGCCGAATATCGCCTTATGCCATCGCGCGAATTCCGCTTCATTTTCGGTCAGTTTATTAAATAGAGGCGACGGTTTTTCAATGGGATGTGGGTTCTATCGGCAATTGACAGCAGAATGGTGTCGAGTTAGATTCCGCTCGAACAACGGCCATTGTATTGGATTTTGTGACGATAGCCAAGTTGCAGCACCAGTAGTTGGATGCCGAGCAATAATGAATTTTTTTTTACCTATTATATACTATTGTGTGTCTAAATATATTGCACATCGTGTAATTCCATTGGAATTGAACTTTTTGTCTTTACTAATAGCATATATTGTATATACCACGTTGGTTGCTGCAAAAGTTTTTGTAGTCGAGCAGTTCTGATTTATTAAACGTCAGCATCCTAAACTCTGACTTTTTTGTGTAAAGAGCATTATCAGATTAAAGGGTTAACTAATAGGTTATCCATTATCTAGAAGAACTCGTAAATAATGTCGTTTTGTTTCAAATTTCAAAAACATTGCCATTTACTCATCATAATGTAACTTACTTGAGCATAACCTATATTCTAGTCAAATATATTAATATTTAGTATGTTTATTTTTAATTTTGAGAAAATTAGGTAAACACTATAAGAATGGAAGAGCTAAGTATGGATAAGTTCTATATTAGACATTTGGTGCTGTGTGCGTTTCGAAAGAATAACAACGCCACACATTCTATTGATGCCATTTATTCAGGTGACTTAGATAGCAGAACATGTCAAAGTTAATTAGGTGTAAAAACTGGAAAACCGGTTGAGTTTGATAAGAAGCTGTTGTTAGCTGATATTGAAGCTGATCCCAACTTTAAAACTTTATGGTTAAACTTCATCAAATTTTACAAAGCACAAAGGAAAAAAATGGAGATATATCAATTTTCAGTTCAAAATTCAACGTATAAGCATCTTCAATAAATTGTTATAGAAGATGAAAAGTGGATTCTATATAGCAAACCACATAAGAAGAAACAATTGCTAACTCTAGAATAACCAACTTTACCGACACCAGAACCAGATCTTGACCATAAGAAAGTGTTAGTTTCAGTATGGTGATCTCTTACAGGAAGTAGTCTCTGAGATTCTGAATCATAATGTGAATAGGAGTGCTTCTTGGTATGTTCAACTTGGTAGAGTAAACATGGCTTTGATTCAAAAACGAAAAATAATTATTCGAAAAAATATTATTCTGCAATATGACAATGCAAGACTTCAGACTGCCAGAATCATCCAAGAAAAAATCAAAACCACTCGAAGGATATTTGACTTCAAAATCACCCTCATTTTACAAAAATGATATAGAGAGTTTGTCAGAGAGATAATAGTTCGCTGGTCGCTTTTTGATTAATACATGGTTCAAATCGATCATTTGTTGACGGTAGCGATACGAGGGTTGTCATTTATGTATCCGGAATAATAAATAAAAACAAATATTTATCACTGAAAATGGTTTTATGGTTTTTCAAAATATTCTCCTCAATGATCGATGTACTTTTGCGTGCGTTTAACCAATTTTCATAGCAGTTTTTCCATTCTTATTAAAGTATCTCCAAAACATGCATTTTAACGCATCTGCCACTTCTTCTGGCGTGGAAAATCGTTGACCACGTAGTTTATTTTTCACGGACGTCACGGACGGAAGCAAAATTAGTGGATCGGATGACCCTTCAATTCGATGTTTTGACCGATCAAATATTGAGTTGTTCGGTCCTATGTGTGAAAGTTCGTGTTGTCATGGTAAAGAATGTTTCGGCTTCGCTGATTGTTTTTTCTTATTTCTTCAAAGATTTCTGGCAAACAAGGTTATGTACTATTCAGAACTGACCGTTCAGTAATTCTCTAGTGGCACTGTAGCCATATGCTCATTTATCCCAAAAAAACAGACGACCATTTTAAAGTGACTTTAAAGTGCTTCTTGCGTGAACAACTTTTGTTGGATTTGGCTCATTTTGAAAGACCCATACAGTCAACTGCTGTTTATTTTCTAGCTCATACGCATAGACCCAAGATTCGTCACCTGTGTAGATATGATAAACGGTTCTTGATTCACCACGATCGTATTTTTTGAGCATTTGTTTGCACCATTCAACACAAGCCTTTTTGTGAGCGATTGTCAAATTATGCGGAATCCAATGAGCACAAATCGTCTTCACGTTTCAAATTTTTTTTTCAGCATCCGATAACCGTGGTTTGCAACCTATGTTAAACTATAGACCCAAAATATATATATATATAGGCCGTTAAATAGTCTTCTCAGTTGCTAAAACGCCTCTAACCCGGAAACTTTCTTCTTTGTTTTTTTCGCCACGATCTAAAACTCAAAAAATATCAAAAATATCTGTTCTTATGTATATAAAGAATCACTGCGTAAAAAAACAAAAAAAAATAAACAATGACAAATATCTCAGTGATTCTTTTCTGTAATAAATTTACCTAACGAACAAAATTTTAAAAATATAAAAATGTTCTAAAATAAATATAAATTTTTGAACGTTAACGTTTCGGGGGGTCTTCTCCCCGCGTTTTCAAAGCGAATATCAAAAATAAATTATATTATTTTCTATATATATATATATAATGCAAAGATAGGAAGTATCTATATTTTATATAATATTGAGTCTATTAAGAAAAAATGTAAGTAAATTTGATTGTTATTCGAATGGCACGTGTGCATAAATATTAATATTTTAGGTGTGAAATGTAATTTACAATAGAGAACTATATTCGATAAGGTTTCTTTCGATTAAAATTCCATTAATTCCTTTTAGGGTATGCGGTTCAACTACCTCCCCCGTCTGGTACAAAATTTACCTTCCCAATTAACAGGGGGGTTTCCAAATGCCCTGACCAAATCTAAGGATCCTATCATAACAGAAAACAAAACCCTTATCTCGCTTTAGTGTTTACATAATGACTAACATTGTCTTGGCAAATATTTTGATAGGACTCAGTGTCAAATGGGAAAAATCTGAATCGCATTAAATTCAGTTATTTCATGTTAACACGGATAATAGGGGGAGTATTATATTGTCAAATATACCACAAAAGAAATATCTACTAAAATAAATCCACGAAAGTAACATTAATTAAGTCGCATTTGTCATCAAGTGTTTTGTATCTAAAATTTTCGGATAATTTATCCAAGATGTCACCTTCTATTTCACACCTTTTGGCAACGATGTGATAAGTTGCGTATTTCTCTTGCTGTTATGCATCTAAATCTTTGAACTGTTATATCATTGACCTGATTTATATCATTCACCTTATAACATATATTAGATATAAATTTATCATAGTTATAAGTTAACTTATATTATTCAGAGGATGGTTGCGGCATTTTCTTGATGGAAATTCAGACTAAATATGTATATGATATATGTACGTATCACAATACAATTCCATTCTTTGTCAATCATCCGAAGAAGCTGCAGTGTAGCGAAACGCGTTATGTTTTAGAGAAAAGTATAAGTGGAAATTAGACAACTTTGTTTTATTTATACAATTTTATATTATTCACCCGACTTGAGGATTTTCAAACCACCCACTATAAACCTTTGGTAATTTTCGATAAAGTGTCTCCATAGCTTCATGCACATGTGTTTATGGTTTTTATAAAAATCATGAAAACTTAATATATTCTTTTGGTAAACTTGAAGATATTTACCACTAAACAAAACTTTTTTTGAACTCCTCGACGGACGTTTCGCTAACTATGTTAGCATCATCAGGAGATGATTTAATCTAATTCTAACTAATTTATATGAAAATATAAATGATATAAAGTTTGGCTAGTTTAGTTTTAGAATTATATTAAATCATATCCTGATGATGCTAACATGGTTAGTGAAACGTGCGTCGAAAAGTTCAAAAAAAGTGATTTGGTGTTTAGAGCTAAATCTCTTCAAGTTTAGTGTTTCAAACCAAAGGTTCCAATAGAAGAATTGATATTCTTCTGGTTTCATCACCGTTATTGAAACTAACAGTTTAAAGCAATGGAGCCAGGGAACAAAATTCGTCGTTTAGTGGAAGTGGAAGGGTCTGTGTCATTACGTTCGGCCTTTATCGTCTGAAGTTCAATGAAAAAGAGATCACATTCGAAGATTATTATGTACTCTGAATCTTGGCGTAAAGTCAATGTCGAGGTGGAAGTGAACCTATTAAACATTTACTCGCTCGTTTACTTACTAACTCGTATTAAACATTATGGGTTTTTTCTTAGCAGACAATGTCGAGAACTGTCACACGATTTAGCAGAAATTCAAACTTAGTTGTTTGAACATGGCCGAATGTTAACTGCAGTGAACATACTTGACTTTGCTTAAGAGTAAGTTTGTTCTACAGTAAAACAGTTTCGAATTGCATACAGCCAGACAAATGAAAATAAAACCCCAAGAGTTCTACTATACCAGCATGCAGATATCACCTTTCGGAATCCGATTTTTACCTTTTAAGCTTATTGGCATTCTTCTGGCATCTATGTGCCAGAAGAATGCCAATCCAGAATTTATGTTTTTTTATTAAATACAAACGGTGCCTTTTTAGTATTTTGTAAAATAGAATTCATATTTTTAATTCAAGGAAATGCAAGAACTCGCCCATCTCCCTAATATACCTAGTTTGATATATGAACATGAAAAAAAAAATTCTTCATCAAAAAAGTGATATACTATGAAAATGCAGATTAATAAATATAATATATATTTATAGTGATAGCTTAATTAGCAGTATGAAGTTGGGTTACACTCGTCGCATACTTCATTTTAAAATATTTCTGCCTAACACAAATACTCTGTCCTACATAGCGAACCATCTTATTAATATATATAAGACATTCATTAAAATCACATTTGGATATACTTTAAAATCTCGACTAATTCGATAATTGATTACTTCACTTTGAATAGAAATATTTAAAATTACTTTGAGGACCATTAACAATTTCAAATTATTATTTATTTTTCATATATTTAATATTTTCTTTTTTTTTTTCAGGTAAGATGGTGGAATCAAATATGAAGGAGAAATGAAACTGATGATTGGAGTAAGGCCATATATATATTATATATATATATATATATATATATATATATATATATATATATATATATATATATATATATATATATATATATATATATATATATATATATTATTTTCACGAATGGAAGACAATGTGTGTGAATCATTCCGGATATAAATCAGTTTCTTGAAATATATGGTATTACTTAGTTTTGGTAATGTTCGAGGAGTACAGGAACAGAGAAAATATTTCAATGTATTTCTATGAATTGCAGTCTAGCTCACAAATCTCATAATATAAAGCAAAGTCTTGGTAAAATGTTATAAAAAAGTCTTTCTAGAGACATCATATTTGCCTGATGTGGCACCGTGTGAGTTTTTTCTTGTGGATTTATGGACGTGAATTTTTAGTCATGAACAATGATAGATGTAATAAATGACATCCAAAATCGACACCCTAAAGTAATTTTAGCACTGGAATAATGGTAATAGCACTGGAAGTGGTAATTTTAGCACAATGACATTAATGTATTATATTGGAAGTCGATGATTTTCTAAAGAATTATTACAGGTTTGAACTTTTAAAACCATAGTTCGGATTTTTACAGATTATTTTTTATATTTTTTTCTATTTCTTTATTTGGGTTTTTTACCACGATCTAAAACTCAAAAAATATCAAAAATATCTGTTCTTATGTAAATAAAGAATCACTGAGTAAAAACAACAAACCAAACGGAGACACATTTCTTAGTGATTCTTTTTTGTTAAATAAATGTGTTCTAAAAAAATGTTCTAAAAAATGTTAAATAAAAATGTTCTAAAAAATACAAACTTATAACGTTAACATTATGGGAAGTTTTCTCCTCCCGTTTTTAAAACGAACCTAAAAATAAATTAAAGTAATATCTATAAATTCTGAAAAGATAGGAAGTAAATATATTTTTTTTGTGTATGTCAATTATACTTACATTATCAATGATACTTACAATTAATAAGCAGTATTGCTAATCGTTTTTTCCGTTATGATTGCTCGAAAAATTGGCCTCCCCAGGACCGAAGTGGAAAATAACGAGGTCATAGGCTCTTACGCAGATTTATATATACCGCAAAGAACTATAACTCTAACCACAGCTTCCACTTCCTGCAAAGTATTGTCTTTGTAAGCTAAGCTTTCCTTTAATTCAATGGCAGAACTCATTTTTGTCAACTTTTTATTAGTATATTTTACTACTATATCAAACATTTCATCAGTAAAAAGAAGGCGCCATACTTCTCCCGATATTGGGTATTTTTCCTATAGTGAAGGCCGGACCCTGTATGTTAGATAGTGGTACTTTTATGGTGTTGGATGCTGCTGTTCGAACCTTAGAACGTACAGGGAGTGACGACCATGTGAAACAATTTTTCTTTTGGTAATAAGAACTGGGAAGAGAACTCTCATCTTGACTATCATGCGCAGAACACATAAAGGAGCTATGAGCATTAGTTAGCAGCTGGAGAGTGATCTGTCTGCTTATTCTGATCGATTTCTTCGTAGTTAATTTTTACTTCACATATTACTCTAATAGTTTCATAATCATGAATATTATCATCGGGAGAGTGATCATCATACATTTTATTGCGATGATCAGGGGTAGTGAGGTTAGGATGAGTGAGGATGAGGATCCAGAATGTATGAGTCATCCGAATCCACTTCCGAGTCGGATTCGTCAAGGCAATTTTGAGCGAGTGTCTTCCATTTTAATCTGTAAGAAAAACAGTAAAATATATACTTTAACGAATTTTTAGTAAGAGTATTATACTGCTGTATCAGAAAACAGTTCTGGCAAGCTACTTGACACTTTTAGGTGCACCAGTCTGTGGAACCGGGAGGATAGTGTACATTTTGGGAACACGGCCTACCAGACCGACTGTATTTCACAGAAAATCTACTTACTGGTAAACGATGAAAGCACCTGCAATCAGCTGTTGAGTGGTTACTATCCGAGTCCCGACTGAGGATTACTCAGCTTATCCTTGGGCGCCATGCTACGCCTTCGTTGCCGTTGACGTGAACTATAGCGGCATCTCAGATCGAAGTTCGAGTCAAAGATTAAAATTCAATAATTCGCTTTTTTACCTTCAAAAATTAAAGGAAAGAAAACCTCAATTCTTTCTTCTTCGGATACTTTTTTGTATGTCCGTCAGTTCGAACATCAATTTTATCAATTTTCCAGAAAATATCAAAACATTTGCTTTACTAAATCACCGCAAATAGGCAATTAACATTTTATCCCCTATGTGTGTTACATTTAATAAACAAAAAAAATCAACCTGTGTGTTCTCAACCGCTCAACCTGTGTGTTCATATTTGATACACTCAGCAAAGCGCTTGTAGACGGCTGTGTTTCTCACGCGAATACAGTTTCCGTGGTTTTATATGGGTAGTCGTTAAGCTCCAAGTTATGGCTTGTTTTTCTAAACAGTTTCGTCTTAGGGACTTTGGAGTACCAATTTTATCCATAAATACGAGATATATAAGACAACATGTCACTATGTAGATTCGAAGCATTGCTGGCTTGCTTACATTTTTCAGACAACGAAATGTGTCCCGAAGAAAATATGCTCATCAAACTGGCGTTGCTGAATATGTAGAACAAAAACTTTCAAACGGCCTTTACCCTTGGAAAATATATTTATATAGATGAATCTATGGTGCCGTTTAGAGGGCGGTTATTATTTTTGCAATATATACCTGGTAAGCGACATAAGTACGGGATCAAAATCTTTAAGATGGCTACACACACAAAATGAAAATTTATGGCGGCAAAGAAATTAAGCCGACTGATCAGCCACTGGTTGTACTAGAGTTGATGCAGTCTCTTCTCAACACAGGCCAAACGTTAGTTATGGATAATTATTATGCAAGTGTTATGAATAATCATTTTGCAAAAAATAACAAAACACGTTTTTTTTTTAACAATTTAAACCAGTAAACAATAATTTTGAAAAATTAAATTTATTATAAAATTTTATAGAATTTTTGTAATTGTAAAATCCGCGACAAAAATACTATCGAACAACTAGAAATCTGTTTTACCACTCTAGTAAAATAACTCCTAAGCTACTATGAAATATTCATTGCACGATGTATCGCACATATTAAATATTAGAAAAAATAAATAATATCACAGTTTTCAACGCAAACATTGACACCAATATTGGAAATATTCAAAAATAAATGCTTTGTTTTGTTTCTCATTTTTCTACATACAAATATTAGCATATTAAGTACTCACTCTTGTTCTGCACAGTGATCCTACTATTAAACAATTAAAATAATGATTATCTAAAACAAAATTTAATTAAAAACACGTTTAAAATACAACTGGCGTCTCCAGTATGGCGCAACACGTCACTAGTATGTCGGTGACGCGAACCCATAGGTTTTGCTACTATCGAAAATCGCTCAACGCGGCTAAAGAAGTTTTCACTTTAAAAATTTGTTTGCATAAATTGTTTTTTCTTTGAAACTCACAATGTAACTTTGAATTGGTCTAATTGTTTGTAAGCCCTTGGATAAACAGTACATTTATAATATAATGTGTATTAATGTTGATACGTATGGGCCATAAGTGAGGAATGGCATCATAATTGACCTGTGTAAATGTGTGTATCTAAATTAAACATGCTAAATTTTTCTTAGTTTTTCCGTAAAAAAGTTTAAAAATAACTTTTCTTAAAGAAAGGATCTAGTTTGGGCGTATATATTTTTTCGATATAGGTTTAAGAGCTAAACTGTTAAACGCACGTGTATGAAACTTTACGAAAAATATTATAGTCATTGGGTCGTATTTACACTATTTCAATGGCATGATAAAAACTTTTTGAACCACCTAACTATATTGAAGGAAATAAAATAAAAATTATATTTTTAACAAACAGATGAGCAGCATGTTTATGAAGTGTCATTTCTATTCAACAGATTTGTCCACATTTATTTTTACGATATAGGATATTGTTAGAAGGATAGTTAGAATCAATAAACAATTGATCATTTTGAGGGTTGATTCTAAAGAACGATGAACAAATAAGCGCGTAGGTGCAATTTTTTACGGTTCATTCATATTATTTTCTAATTCGATTATTATATTTAAGTCGATAACAACACTACACTAAACTCAAAATATTCGAATTTTATTTATCCAGCCGGTTTGTGTCATAATCTAAACTCATAATTTTGCCAAGTTAGGTTTTCAAATTAATGCTTTTAGCTAACAAAGCGTGTCACGATCAAAGCTGCGACCAAAACTATATTTTACACGTACGGTTTCAGATGTGATAATTATACGTAGAGAAATTTACAGTATAATTCTAGATTAATCCATTCCTGACTCTTAGCAGACTTGTTACCTTGTGTATTCCAAAGTGAAAAGTTTTCCAAAGTTATCTCAGTGTGTTATTTCCATTCTACACGCTAAACGTTCTTGGAGCTTCCACTTTATCAGTTCTCTGCATTATATCAACTTAAATTGAGTTTATATTAAAGCGAGATTTTAGTTATACGAGTAGGGGTGATAGACAATCTAGTTTGTGTCACGAGCTACTTTTCGTAAACGACGTTTAGTAAAGTTATTAAACTGGGAATAATTAGGTGCTTCCTGTATAGTATATTGTCAGCTCTCGACCTATTATATTGTCGATGTATACGTAGACGTATCCTTGTTAACTTTAGGTTTTTGTGATTATTTTTATTAAACATGAAATTATGTCTATGATAATAACCAACAATTAACTGTTTTTTTATGAAAGTTTAATGAGACTCAAAATCAATAAAGCGTTTACGATAAACAGCACACTTTCAGAAGTACTAAAGCTTGGATGCCAAGAATTAGCTCAAGCTAGTCATCAATTATTAGTTAACATCTTGAATAGTGAACAGATATCTGTACAGTAATATATGGCATAGTTTAGAAGACGACGTTCAGCAGAGAAGTTAACAGGCGATACAACCACCGAATTTGCTAGGAGGGTTGCTATTTATGTATCCGGAATTGGCAACAATAGTGTTGCTAGGCGCCATCTGACATATGCATCTTAAAGTTAGTCACGCTGTTAACTGTATGCATACTCAAAACGTTTTGTCTTACGAACACTATTTATGTTGTTTATTGACTTGAAAATTTCATTTCGGTCAAATGGAATTAACTCGTGAGAATTTTTGTGCGATGATTTATTACGACTTTTTCATGGATTCTCGTGGATTATCTTAACAACAGTGCATCAATCAACTCACTTCGACTTTTGGCGATGACGCACAATCTAAAAACACTGGTATATCACTGGTTTAGTGAATTCAATCGAGTCCGTCGTTCGTTGATGAGCGAATTTAAAGAAGGTCGTCTAAAATCGGTTGTTTTACCAGAAAACATCGATACTGTGCGCGAAAATAAAGCGAGATCGTCATGTGACATACTGTGAGATTTAGGCATCACTGGGCATTAGGATGACCAGCATACACAAGATTTTACATGAACATTAAACCGTGAAAAAGGCTCGTGTTGATTGGTACAAAGAAATGTCCAAAATATACAATCGTGCTGCCTCAAAAGCCGTGTATAACCTCTACACAGGTGACGAATATTGACTCTATACGTATGAGCCCGAAAATAAACAGCAATTGACTGTGTGGGTCTTGTGGTGTCAAAATGAGCCAAACCCAACAAAAGTTGTTCACGCAAGAAGCAATCAATGCAAGAACTTCGAAGCAAATGGTCGCCTGTTTTCTTGGGATATATGGTCATGCGGATACAGTGCCACTAGAGAATCGTAGAACGGTCAATTTTGAAGGGCACACATCCATTTATTTGCCAAAAGTATTTGAAGAAATAAGAAAAAACAACCAGCAATGTAGGATCATTGTTCACCATGACAGCGCGAGCTCTCACACATCAGACCGAACAACTTTATATTTGACCGGTCAAAACATCGAATTGATGGGTCATCCGTACAGTCCTGACTTGGTACCCAATGCATACCCAAGTGCATCTTTTGGACATATCTCAATCGGAATGGACAAAGTGCTATGAAAATTGGTTCATATGTATGCAAAAATATATCGAATATCGCGGAGAATATTTTGAAAAACAATAAAATAATTTTCAATCCTAAATATTTATTTTTATTTATTATTCCCCATGCATAAATAACAACCCTCGTACTACTTTATTCCAAATGTTCTTAGACCACAAACCTCCATACTACTATATATAAGGAGCAGTAGTATAAGATGTCTCGCAGGAAATGAAAATACCAGATAAATCCATGGGATTAACCCGGATGGTCATGCTTCATTCTAGTAGTCCAATCAAAATCTTGCAATACACCACAATTTGTGATTGGATATTGAAACACTACTTGAAAAAAGTATTGAACAAAGTACTAACAAACAGTAAAATCGTACTGAACAAAGGCATCGTCGAAATAGATATCAATGTAAATGAAAAAATGATAAATAAAGAAAATCAGATAGTAGGTTATGCAAATAATCTAAACATATTGACAAAATCGAAGAGGTCATTAAGAAATACCTATGATAAATTAAAGATGGCTAAAGCAAGGTGATCTAAATAGAACTAATTCAAGAAATTAACAGAACTGGATAATCGGCGAAGACAACATGAAGTTCTGAGGGAAATTTTTTATCTTGGAAACATACTAGACGAAAACAACATCACGGAATCAATTCTTCCTTTTAGAACCTTCGGTGTGAAACACAACTCGAAAAGATTTATCACTAAACACCAAATCACTTTAGAATGTTATTAGAAGATGATTTAATCTGACGATTAAATCATATCCTTATGATGCTAATATAGTTAGCGAAACATGCGTCGAGACGTTGCAAAACGTGATTTGGTGTTAGTTAGTGGTAAATCTCTTCGAGTTTATATGTTATGAAGGATAACAAAACCATTCCATGTCACTTAGTGAACGTAATTACTCAATTATTCTCATATGTAAGTTTAAACATTAAAACATTTTTAGTGTAGTAATAATAACAGATAAAACGAAAAGAACCTTAAATACTTATTAACTTAAAAATATGTATAGGCAAGAGAACTATGACAAAAAAATAACAAGAGTTTGAGAAGTGATGGAATAGCGCTATAGTTAATTAAGTAGAGTGAACAAAGCTTAATAGGAAAGATCCAGAGAGTCTGATAGTGGAGATAAGGGACCCAGAAGAATGACTAAGGGAATGAATCTAAGCAATAATGTGTCCACTATATAAGAGAGGTAATTAAAGTGACTGATATAACTATAGAGTTATTTTATTCCTAAATGTAGTATATAAGATAATAACAGCATACGGGTTAGAGCTAAATTGATAGAAGAGATACAAGATCATGGAATACGGATCGGAATATAGATAAAATGTTTGCATTGAAATAAATCCAAACAGAATGTTATGATTACGAAAATCAGACAATGGTCCTATTTTGAGATTTTAAACGAGCCTGTGATAATATAAAAATGAAAATGAGCTTTGCAGGGCCATTAGCGGCCTGAGAGTCAGGATGTAAATTAATGAAAATGATCAACATGATTATACTGATGTCAAAAAAATTAGTTTTAAGAAGGTGTTTAACTCTACCAAAGCACAACTTAAATATTTAATAGTTGACATATTATTCCGCTGTTGTATTACTTTTTAAGCACTCTATATAACACACGTCAACAAATTTTAAGTTTTTTGAGGTGACAATGATTAAAAAGAGGTGTATATGAAGTGTTTTGTAGTCCTAAATCCGAAAATGATAAGCTAATTACTGTAACACGTACTTTTTTTGTTACAGGGGGTTGGTGGTGGGAAAAAAAGACGACATATTTTTACAATGAGATGTTCTACAGCGACAAAAACTTCCACTTTTTCCTCCTGTGTTCTGTAGCATCATCTCTTTTTAAAAACTATCGGTAGTCGCCCAACTTAGATCGGTTCCAGCGTCCCTTGCTCGTCTTGCGTATCTTGCTTCCACCGTTCTGATATCTTTGTGAATTCTCTTTATATGTTCGACTCTTACTGCACCCAAATTTCTAATAATATTTCATAGGCGTTTAAGAGTGTTCATCCATGAGGTTTTTATAGATTTCATCTTTCTTGTTACTCAGAAATCCTTTCACTACACTTACAAAACATTTCCAAGCTGGCAATTCCTTTTCATTTAATTTTTCTTGAAAACGGAGATCAGCTAGAAACTTTTTTTATTTGAGGTTCAATCAATGTGCCTTTTTTTAGTTTTACATCACTTAACTGAGGAAATATTTCTTTTAGATATTTGAAACCATTACCTTCTTTCTCCATGGCTTTGACAAAGTTTTTAATTAGTCCAAGCTTAATATGGAGAGACGGAAGACGCACCTTTTTTGGGTCAATAAGGGGGGCATATTTTATATTTAAAGTACTATATTCAAAAGAAGTTCTATGAGCCCAATCTTCCTTACTGTAATGTTATTTTGTTACTCTACTATCCCATAGACACAGAAAATACCAATACTTCATAAAACCGCCTTGAAGTCCTAGCAATATACCTATTACTTTCTCCAAAAATCTCCACAAATATCCTACTGATACTGTTCATATTTAAAGCGATTTAGTATGGTTGCTAAGTTGTCATAGATTTATTTTATTGTCACTGAATGGGCTAAAGGAATAGATAGGTTTTTGTTTCCTAGCAATATACCTATTACTTTCTCCAAAAATCTCCACAAATATCCTACTGATACTGTTCATATTTAAAGCGATTTAGTATGTTTGCTAAGTTGTCATAGATTTATTTTATTGTCACTGAATGGGCTAAAGGAATAGATAGGTTTTTGTTTCCATTATGAAGCAAGAGCTTCTGCTTTTAGGCTGTATTTTGACGAATCTATGAAAATACGCAACTCGTAAGGCACATTTTCCATATTAAGCTCGCTCATTAAACCATCAATATCACAACCGACACATGTCGATCCTTCTATTTTATAAAAACTTGAAAATGTTAGATTCCGTTTTGGGTAAAGTGATACACTTGCATGTTTATCTAACAGGTTCCACTGTTGAAGTCTGGAACCAAGAAGTTCCGATTTTTGTTTTTGACAATCTCATTTAATTCATCATTTAATCCATTCTGAGCTATTAAGTGAGGTTCACTGGTAGTTGTTAAAAATGTTGGGTCACAACTGGTATTCTCAGGAAGTTGTAGATCAGATCCTGATGAAGAATTAGAATCACTGGGCAACAGGTTTAAAATCGCAATCGGTATAGGTACTTTCTGGCTATAAGGAACTGGCCTAAGCGCGGAAGGCCAATTTGAATATTGAATTTTTGTCCCTTTGCTTTTTTGAAATCTTTTTTGTTTTAGTGATAAAAAAGTATGTTATCACTTACATGGTTAGTAGGTTCTCTCCACACAACAGGAATAGCAGACAGCATAAAATTGGTCTTTCGATCCATCCACTGCACTAAATTTACGTGACACCTCATCCAGTAAAAATGAGGAGCCCAACTTTTATCTTGATCTCCAATTTGACACTTAAAATATAAAAGATAGGCTTTTTTGACTTCTTCGGTTATAGTCCATGTTCTATCCGCATATATAACAAAACTTGTCCGCTAGATTTTTGCAAAATCGACGACTAAAACTTGCCATTTTATATAAAATTGACTTAAACACTTGACTGTACTGTAAACGAGACAGAAAGAAACTAAATTATAGAAAAAAATAAAATTGCTCTTAAAGGTTCGTAGAATATTGTGGAAATACTCCCTCTACGGTTGTGGGCGACTTCCTACATTGTCCAGTTCAAAGTCATGTACATATAATTTTAATGAAGTAGTTGTAAAGTACTTGAAAATGGGATGTGCTAGGCCATTTGTGTGAAAAGGTATTTTAATAACTACATAAATGGACCGCAAAAAGTCCATCCTCAACAATGTTACAAAAATCTTGTCGACTTGTTTACTTAAACTTTCAGTTTACACAACGATCAATAATCAATTTTCAACAATCAATAATTTTCCGACAATAAATGCCAGACCAAAACAAGTCATAATCTAGGGATATTGATTCACACGAACGTAATGAGTGTCCATATATTGGAAAGTCAACAAGTTTTTATAACATAACGCCTCTTTTGTTTGTCTGAATTACTAATGTGTATATTGGTATTGCGACGTCATACAAACTAATTAGTCGAACATAATTAATCATCGGTTGTGTGAAAACAACTCATGATAAACCACCCCTTTTTAACCCATGAAAGAGCTTTTGAATTAGTGAGAGTTAGTTTATTGTGTATCCACTCCAAGAACTATTAGGTACGTATTGTTTAAAGTCAACGATACTTTTACTATCGTTGAAAACTCCGTTCAATAATGAACCATCTTTTTATCATGTATTGGAATATTTTATAGGTTTGTAAAACGACATATATCCAATATTTGTACTGAAAAAATCAATTTTGAAGAATCGTGAATGACCGCATACAATAAACGCAGTGAAATAACAATGTTTACCTTTATCTATCTTCATACGAGATGTATAAATAAAGTTGTAGGACTGGAAAAGTAGCGTTCGATATGGTAACACTGTGGGCATCTCCATCCTCGTGCTTTTTTTTCCTGGCTTTGGCGTTTTGTTTCCTAGTCGTATTTAGAAATCCAAGACTCACGAATAATAACACATTCCCGATAATTAAGAAATTTTTCAATCAGCCCCCCACCCCCCGTTTTTTTGATTCTGTGGAAGTGTTTTTGGAACTATTTCAGCGCAGATTTTCTTAATTCCCAATTCATTGTCATAAACAAGGCATGACATTCCGGATTCTGTTGTCGTTTTCATCACTTTTTGTGCTTGAAGGCCTTCCACACCGAGGTTTATCTTGAATCGAGTCTTCTGAGAATGCCTCAAATAACTTGAAAATTTGGGTCTTGACAAAACACTGTCACTATGCACCACCACGTGACGCTAGGCAGTTTGACCTCGCATTAAAGACGCATAAGATGTTACCATGCCTCCTCCCCAAAAGAAAAGCCAACAGTATTGCCAGATGTATTAGTTGGCCTTCAAAATATTGTTTCTTTGAGATGAGAAAAATTGTTTCTCCTTGAGCTACCGAAATCAGTTCGGTTTAATCGACACAAGTTCTCCAAAATGTCATTGTTCTTCTATATATTAATTGGCTCTGTGAACCAACCTTACCCATGGCTTGTTTAACTATGTTCTTCTACACACCTCTATTCTTTCCTTCCCCTTCCATCTATTGTTTTATTTTTTCTCCATATCTCGTGCTACTGTTCTTCTACCTCGTTTTCGGCCGTCCACTTCTCCCTTTCTCGCTTATTCAGCTTGACATTCATAGTTTAGGTATTCTTGTTTGTCATCTTAATCACTGAACGCCCCATATACATGTTTCCATATACAGTTCCAATTTTTATTTTCCCGGATACTTTCCTATACTTCGAACCGTGTTTGCTCTGTGTTAATATCACAGTTAATATGTTTCAAAAGCGTATGTAACTCTAATCCAAATCTCCATGATGAAGTTACATGGTTGAGCAGCATGTCCAAATGATAAAACTTTATTATCAGAATGAGTGTTCGTTAGTGCAAAAGTTGCGCGCGTTGCGCCCATTTTACGGTATACGCGGTGGCCCTTCAAAATCGACTCTCGACAAAATCGAATCGACATTTGGTGACCAAATTCGAGACGATTGGTTCAGTAAACAATAAGCGAACACCCGTACGTCAAAGGACAGATCGGTCAAAGGGCAGATCGGTCAAAGGGCACATCGGTCAAAGGGCAGATCGGCCGAAAACATCGTCGCTGTGCGTGAAAGTGTGCAGGAGAACCCGAAGCAGTCAATTTCTCGCCGTGCACAAGAACTCGGCTTTTCGCAAACTTCAACTTGGCGAATTTTGCGTAGCGACTTGGGCCTGCATCCGTACAAGATCCAACTGACCCAGGAGCTCAAAGTTAATGACCATAGACAACGCCGTTTGTTTCGCTGACTGGGCTTCGGAGCGTTTGGAAGAGGACTCCAATTTTGGCCGAAAAATCATCTTTAGCGGCGATGCGCATTTTTGGACGAATGGCTATGTTAACAAGCATAATTGCCGTATATGGGACAACGCCAACCCATACCAGGATCACTAAGTATCAATGCAGCCACAAAAAGTTACTATTTAGTGCGTATTTTGGGCCGGCGGCGTCATTGGTCCGTACTTTTTCGACAACGACGTTGGTAAGGCCATCACCGTCAACGGCGAGCGCTACAGAATGATGATAACCGATTTCTTGTGGACTAAATTGAACGATATGGACGCGGACGACATGTGATTCCAGCTGGACACAGCAGACGCCACGATGGACATTCTGTATGAACGATTTGAGGGGATGGTTATCTCTCGCAGAGGTGACGTGAATTGGCCAGCAACATCGTGGGATTTGATCCCGTTAGACTTTTTCTTGTGGGGTTTTCTGAAGTCGCAGGTCTATACCAATAAGCCGCAATCGACCGATGCCCTTAAAGTCAATGTAACCCAGGCCATCGCTCAAATTCAGCCAGATATATGCGGCAGAGTCTTTGAAAATTGGACCACTCGGCATCTGTGCCACCGGGAGAAGCCACGGCGGACATTTGAACGATGTTATATTCCACGCGTAATGGCATACATGGGCCTTTTAAATGAAAAAGGAATTTCGTTAATACCTCACACACTGTTTTTTTTTATTCCATTTCAACATCGACCCGCCCTTATTGAAAAATCCTATATAATGTATATCTTGTTTTTTCTTTTCATGAGATGTTTTATTAGTTAGTTTTCTCTGGGTCGACTCATGTATTCACAGCTCACTTACATTTAAATGTATGTATTACCTTGCAAATACAAACCGCAAATACCTGAAATTGTTCACCTCCTCAAATCATTAGTTTCTTGCACTTTGCCCAACCCTCTTCGTGACGTTCTTTACTTTTTTAAAATCAATGGATATTGTTGGCGTATAATTGAACTTAACATTAATTTTAAAATATATCCCGACAAAAGAATGGCCAAGAACAATTGATACTGACTTCACCCCGTATCATGAATGATGCTTTACTTCGGAAACGTATTACATTTATATGTCATGTCCGATATCCAATATATTTTGTTATTCTGTTACAGATTTTTTTCTTTGTTCTCCGTTTATGCCATGATTTTGTATTTTTTTCCGAAGAATATAGTATATTTTCTTTTAAAATTTGTTATACCACCGAACAAGATGCTCCATATCTTTCAGTTAAATTTATATTATATCGGGCACAATATAATTGAACATATTCGCCAATGTTTTTTAACAATTAATGATAAAATATTTTTTTTAATAAGTTATTACAGTGGCCTACAAATTTCGTATTTTTTCTTGTATTCTTAACAAAAACATTTTTTTGTATTCAGCTGGACTCAAGTGGACCTATAGTGCTTGTTAAAGTTTTTAATTGGCTCTAAAAAACTAAAACGCTCTATTGTGTATTATGAAACTTTTAATTGCAAGCCAGCATAGTGAACACTTTAAAAATGTATACGTAGATTTTTTATTTTATAAAAAAATGGTACTGTAATTTTTTGTTTGATTTTTTTTTGAGAATCTCTGTGGTAGTCCAGTATTAGTCGACCAACATTTCAGAGCTCCATTTTCGCTGGTTATGTCTGATTTGTCATCATTATTTGAAGTGAATCTTCATCCAACAACCAGTTCTTTCAATTTAGAAAGATAGAGAGTAACTGCTGTAGTAGAAATACAGCTACAGAAATGAAGCTGTAGTTCTACTACAGCAGTTACTGGCTAGGACACATCTACAGAATGAAGCAAGAGAGATTAACAAAAATCTTTGAAAACATCAGGAAGAAATAAAGTTGGACGTCCAAGACAGGTAGAAAGAATAAGTTCGACAAGCGATAGAAAAACCTAGAATGAGGCTAGAAAATTAACATTGGACAAGAGGTCATGGAGGGTAAAAATTCATGAAACTGACGCAAACATGCGGACAGGAAGGAGGCATGCATCTTACATTGCGCTAACACATGCTATTACGTTACTTGCGTTATTACGCAAGTTGAAAGGCATGATGAAACGCATGTTAACCGAAAATCTGAGCAGACTATGTAGACATACCAATAGACTGCTGACTGCTGGCGAAGATGAATACAGTTACTAACTCTAAAATCATTGAAAACAATAGCCTATATTTCGAATAACTTCCAGGTATAATTTTTTTAAATAATGAATAACTAAAAAGTATATACTTTTGTTACTCCCTTGTACTTCTTTTTACTTTTCGTTTAGAACTTAGCTGTCATTGATAGAGGTTTGTTTTTTTATATAAATGCCAATTTTTATTAATACTTATACAATACTACGATGTACGGTTGATCAACTGAATTAATTATGTTCTAAATGGACTGAACATCAAACTATTTATAAGTATAAAAACTAAAGAATAGAAATTAATTGAATAGAAACTGAAAGTATCAACTTGTAGTATCAGTCTAATCCGATCTTTGCTGTCGGATTCAATAGCTTACACGTAAACATGGTATATTGGATTGGTAGGGGATTTTAGGACATTTCTAGAAAATTAGGATTGATGGCTGGGAGCAAAGAATTACTGGCCAGTCGTTTGGGTTTGCTACAAGGTCACTGTACGACAACGTCCTCATATATTTATTTTTAAAAGGCCGTTATATACATTTTTTCTTTCCAAATTTATTACACCCCATCTGACAACGTCCCAGGTTACTTCGCCATTATTTAAGCTAACTGTCAGTGCTTTACCTCAGAGGCTCGTTCTAATACTTTCGTTTTCTGCTGATGTTCCACCCAAAAATGGTTTTCCCTCTTTAGACGTGCTTTTCTTTTTCTTGTTCATTATAGGAGAAAAAATTGCACATATTTATTTACTAGAAAAATGAACCGCCAATGATAAAGTACGTAATAAATATATTGAGTTTCTTTTATTTCACAAAATTGGTTTAATTAGAACGAAATTTAATCACATCCTGATAATGCTGCTATAAGTAATGAAACGCTTGTTGAAAGGTTTCAAAAAGTGGTTTTGACATGAAAAATCACATTGAATTAAAATAAAAAGAAATTATAAAGGGTGTTACAATAAGAGCTCAAGATGTGAATTTTAAATAAAACATGGTTTTCTGTAGCAAAGCATTGAAATAGTTATTGATTTATAATTTTTGACATTTTGAAATTATATATGGAACAATAAATCCAGTAAACGACCGGCACGACTTTGGTGGCACACGCATACTCTTCTCGCGAAATTTTTAATAACGGTTTTGCATAAATGTGGCGGTATCTCGTAAATACAGCGTTCAATTTCAGCCTTTAGTGCTTGAATGGTTGTGGGCTTGTCGGCGTAAACCTGAGACGTCAGAAAACCCCACAAAAAAAGTCCGTAGGTGTATAAATCGCAAGATCATGCCGGCCAATTGTGGTCAATGATCCAACTGGTGAACCATCTTCATAGTGCATGGTCTGTTGGCAGAGTCAGTTGTTGAGTCCATTGGACCCTGTAAACATGGAGATGCAAATCTTTAGTGAGAATATTATAAAGAATGGCTGTTGAAATGTTCATTTCTTATACACGATGACAAGACAATGAGACAATGACAAGATGACAATCGAGAACCCTGGACTCTCGGCCACACTCTCACGAACTGCCGTGATATTTTGTTCTGAACGACCACTACAAGCTCGTATCTTGTGTTTCACATCAATAACTGAACCAGTACTTTCGAATTTTTTGATTATTCTTTTCACAGTTGATAAATTTGGAACATTATTTCTACCGAAAATCGAAGGCACTTTACGAATCGTAGCAACCAAACTTTCACCATTTTGATAGTAATGTTTAACAATAAGAACGCATTGCTGTATCGTGTAGCGCTCCTTGTGTATTAACTTCTATCTGTCTCCTATAGTCACATATCGTGTAGCGCTCCTTGTGTATTAACTTCTATCTGTCTCCTATAGTCACAATTCTTGATCTACCGAATCATGACAGCCAAAATGGAGCGTAATTCATCTTTACGCTCTTATTAAAAAGTATACAACTTTGCTCCCGCCATTTTTTTTTTCAAATTTCGATTGATTTTATGATTCAAAGTATTGTCCATCGTTAGCCACTGCTTTCTCCCATCTTTCAGGCAGCATTGGAATTTCGCATTGAAAAAGTTGGTCATCTTTTGAAGCGATCCACGAATCGATCCAATTTTTATTGGATCGATTATTTTTTTCGATCGATTCTATTTTATTTCTTCATAAGGCCAGAAGTGCTGGTCAGCCAGAGGGAGCAATTTCTAAAGAATACGACGAATAGACTTCCAATTTCAACGCATCCACTTTCCAACATGGGGCCGAGCTCATGCAGCAAAATCACTTTATCGTGTCTTTCGCTGTATTGCGGCCGTTTGTCTTTCAATGCTCGGCTAAAACGCATTAATTGCGTTCTATAAGATTCCGCTGTGATTGTTTCAGATGGTTTTAACAGCTCATAATAGACTACATCGAGCTGGTCCCACCAAATACAAAGCAAGACCTTATGGAATATCACTATGATTTTCCACCCTTGGGATTATTGTATACCCATAAATATACCCAAATATACCCATATTGTATACCCATAAATATACCCATTTTTTGTCCCCAGTCATAATGCGATGCAGAAATTCCTTCCGTTTTTGCCTTTCAAGCAACTGTCCATAAGCAAATAAATGGCTAATCTCTCGGTTTCAACTCGTATGGCACTCAACATCCTTGCTTCTGAGTCATTCCCAGGTCTTTGAGACGTTTTAAAATTGCTTGTTGAGTCACTTTCAATGATTTTGCCCACTCTTCTTGACTTTAACATGAGTCTTCAGTAAGCCTCTAATTCTCCATCTTCAAAAACTTTCGCTGTTCCATCGCTATGCCGGTCTTCGACGTGAAAATCACCGCTCTTGTGTTGAAACCACTCACGATACGTTCATTCACTTATAACGATCTCATCATAAGTGTCTGAGAGTATTCGGTAGGGCTCAGCCGCAGGTTTCTTCGTATTAAAAAATAAATTAACACCTCCCACAAATGACGAAAATTTGGCTCATAAACTGACATTTTGAATCGCGATTTAGTTTAAGATGTAAATAAAAATCGACTACTGGTGCTATGGGCTTATGTTCACAAGATGCTCAAAGGTATACAAAGTTGATTGGTGATCCATTACAGTGTCGTAACATTTGCAAGGACACCAACTGCGATTTACTATTAGACCATAGGAACAACTTATTACGAATAAAAGCTAATAACAGCAGAATAGGTGCTGTTCTGATGCCTGAGCAGCACGGTTTTCGTACGAGCAGGTCTGTCGCTACTAACTTAATTTTTGTTGACACAATATGTATTGGGTGAGTTGGAGGATCGGTGTCAGGTTGACGCTGTATATACTGACTTTTCAAGAGCGTTCGATACTCTTGGCCCTCATATCTTTCTTGGGTAACTAAATGTTATCAGCTTCAGTAGTAGTTTGTTGGACTGGCTTAGATCATACTTGAAGGAAAAAACTCAGCGTGTTTGTATTGGAGGATATTCATCACGTGAGATTATTGTTAGCTCGGGTGTACCGCAGGGAAGCCATTTGGGGCCAATTTTATTTAACCTTTATATAAATAATTTAAGTTTTGAAATTACCAATTGTTTTTTGTTTTTCGCTGATTTAAAGATTGTCAGAGAAATATATATTGCCGAAGATGCAGTGGCTTTGGAGATGAACCTCGATAAAATGAGCAATTGGTGTGTGGGAAATAAAATACAGTTAAATATCGGCAAATGTAAACACATTACTATTAATAGAGGCATCTTCCCTATCCCGACTAATTATTCTATAAGCAACACTGTTCTTGAACGTGTGGATTGTATAAGAGATTTAGGGTTGATTCTGGATACCAGGATTGATTTCCCAATGACATATGAAAACATTATTAACAAAGCTTATAAATTAATGGGGTTTATCTGTAGGAATACAAAAGACTTTAAGAATGTTTCTAGCTTTAATCTATTGCATGTAACCCTGGTACGTTTTCTATCCTGGAGTACTTGTCTTGTATCTGGTCCGCGTACTGTGCGTACTGTGCGTACTGTGCGGTGCAGTCTGGGAGAGTGGAAGCGGTCCAGAACAGATTCCTCAATTTCATTTCATACAGCTTGGACCCTGTATAAGTGTGTATAAGCCTCTATAAGTTTACGGTTTATTGGTAAAGTGGCAGGTGTGCTGAGACTGGAGACTCTGTCTCTACGTAGGGATAGGGCTGACATTTTTAAGTTATACAATGAATTATCGATTGCTCTGGCTTCTTGAGTTTAATAAATATAAGGGTTTTACCAAGAAGTACTAGAAGTTCTATTCTATTCTCTACGAACCGTCACCGTTGCAATTATGGGAAATTTTTACCTATATTGAGGATTGTCTCTAAAGCAAATAAGTTTAGTTTGGATTTGGATCTATGGCAGGCTTTAAGAGGCATTTAAATTATATTAATCTTAAGACATTTATGCTTAATTTAAGAAAAGTATTGTGAGTTATAACAGATTATTGTAAGTATTGGCTTTACATTGTATTGTGATTTGTATGGATTCTGAAAATAGATGTTGCCCGTCAATACAAATCAGAACAGTGTATATTACGAATTAATAGTTGCTAAACCAATCTTTTAGCCACAATAAAGGGGACAATAAACAGAAAAGGTGTTGTTGTATCATAATGGAATACAACATTTTTTTACGTTAATACTATTTGACGTACTATATAACGTTTTTCAACGTCATACTATGGTTGTATGAAGGCCAAAAGTCATTGAAACGGTCAGCCCTTTAAAACTATTTAAAAAAATTGTCTCCTATATTTTGTTATTTCCAGAAAGTCAGAATTGAAAATCCGAAAATTTGTATTTTTTTTTTGGCTATGTTATATCAACCACTTTTCTGATTAATTAGTTTTTAAGCACAAACTTTCTAAAAAGTCACCCGGCATTTTTCTCGACGCCTGAGTTACCGGCATGGCTGTCTGCCGATTTAAAATCGCGTTCCTTAAAGATTTATTATTGTTCTTACCTTTCTTGAGTCTTCAACACGATTCAATCACAGCAGGATTTATTTAATCCTCATATTAATCATGGAAAGTGGCCCTCTGCTGAGACTTCGCATGATCCGACATGGCATCCTCAACAATTGGCTATGTGGGTCATTTGTCTTGTCTTACTATGTGTCTTAAACTTTCAACTGAGGTTTTACTTGTAGATATTTTTTCGTTTATTTAAATTTTGAATAATACATTCATTTTGTTTTGTTTTTATTTAAAAATTAAGTCCTCTTATCCAAATAAAATTTACAAATATTATTTATGAAGGACTATAAAGATATTTTTCGTTTTAAAAGCAAATATTGTAAATGCACCCTTTAAAATGTGCTGAATTAATAAACAGTTTGCGTGTTTGTTTTTATAAAAGAAATAAAATAAACACTAGTTGGCGATATTTATTTCCAGGTTGTTTTAGGAATATCATCGGAAAGGGCCTTTGTTTAATAACCATATAACGGATTTTCTATGACACCATGATTTTGATATAGCGATATTTCTTCTGGTAAATATATTACGGGACAAATATACAAAAGCAATTTTGTCGCCATTTGTTTTTTAGAAGTCTTACCTTTTTACCTTCTAATTTTGCGATGGTTCCTTCTCGTAATACCTAATCAGCAATAAAGTGTTTAATTTTTGAGAAATGAGGGATATAGTTAAATCAATTTAAAAACTGTCACTTTAACGTTTAACATAAAATTGTATGTACAGGGTGGTGCAAAAGTAGGTATCCGATTTAAGTAACTATTGCGATTGAAATAATCCAGCTATTGCTAGATTTTGTGTAGATCCATATAGATATATTATTTTAAAATACCATACATTATAGGTAACGTCGTTTATTTTCCGAATTGAGCAGAACGTCGCCATTACTGGAGGTTCTCAAACTACAACCCGTACACTTTGAATGTTTTAAGTTGATTTTGCTATTCGTGATCTGCTTTTTTTTCTAGCATCATTCTCAAACCCAATCTCCAAAAATTTGGCTACCAATTTACTCTAACGTTAAAAGTTCGTCGAAATTAACGCTGCATTGAAATAATGCTTCTTCCGTTTTCAAAGTAAATTGTAATAATTTGTGTTCGTTCTATAAGAGAATATCGCGTAATTTTCAAAATTTTTAGCTTATTCTGAAACCAAAAAACAAAAAAAAATTAAACCAAAAGTAAGATATTTAAACTTAAAATAGGAAACTTTCCCTTGCGCTTGTACATGAAAATATACATGAAAATATGGCATGAAAATATGTTTGATGCATGTATGATTAGCTCGTATAAAGGAACATTTGTTAAGAGAAAACCTTAGTTTCATTTTCACTAACTCTTAGATATAGACACCAACTAGACTGATGAAGGCTATAAGATTAGAACATATCCACTCTAAGATATATTGTAGATTAGATTGTCTGGTGGGGGCGAGAGGATTGGAGAAATCACCCACGTATTGTACGGGTGCAATATTTATCTTAACAAATGGTTTTTCTTCATGGGGGGTATACTTCATAGTTTTTGACTCTTACTTGGAGCCGCGGCAAGTCTACCGCGAATTTTTAGCAGTTTAATGGTGCTACGCGATATCCAGCCAATTCTGGCATTAAACATATTTATAAAACAAGGAACCTTTTTGTCCGTACTCCACGTAATAATTGACAATTCCTTCAACTGCCTTTTAAATGTCAGGAAACGCCTCCTGATACCGATTTCTGGCCTTTAGCTGTCATCAGTCGGGCTCGAGGTCAATGCAAGAAAAGCAGCTGATCGGCTTTCTGGGATGAAGTCTGCAAGACTAGCTCACACAATCCTTTGGTGAACGTGCGCAACAGTCAGACTGACCCATATTCAAAAAGCAACAACATTTCTCTTTGCTCCACGTAATAATTGGTCATTTTTTGCAAGGTCTAACTGTTGCGGACTATCACCACAGGATGGTGTGAGTTGCAGAGTATTGCAGACTTCACCCGAAAAAGTCGATATATACGAGAAGCTCATTTCTTCAGCTTCAGCTTCAGCTGGATGGAACGTTCAGCTCGAGCCCCACTGATGATGGGGGCAGCTGAACAAATGATCAATTGAACATGGAAACGGAAAAAATCCATGATTTTTCAATATTTTTAATGTTTGCCACGAACTCACTTCAAACTTTTCATGCAATTTTGGCATTTATCTCTGGATTCGTGCCCAGCATCTTAAGCAAGTACATTGCAAAATTTTCATTGGTCTCTGTACAGCCCAATTGCATATGATGCAAACCAAAGATAATATAATGATATATGATAAATAGGTCTACCACGATTATTACAATAATCTGTAATTCTACGAAACATGAATCCAATTACATGTTCTATGTATTATTATGGTAAGGTAACCCATGCGGGTTTTTCTTCTGCCTTAAGCTCGTTAAAAGTTGCTGGCAGTTGCGCTAATCGCTCAATAGTTCTACCAACACTATCCTCTACATTTCTATCGACGACAAATCTACAGCTGCTCAGTAAACATCCGATCCTTTGGCATGTACCATGACCAGCTAAATAAAATATATAATAAATAAAAGACTAATGCAAATTAGTAAAAAAGAGTAAAATTTAGGATGTCATCTGATTTTTGCTTTAGCACTATTCTAAACGACACCTCTTGTGTATAAGTAGATACCAAAATCTCGTACGTGTTCCATCAGCGATAAATCCGAGGATCTCGTTGGCCAATATCACGGACTCTTCTGAAAACTGCACTATTTAATGAACTATATACCATCTACACTTAGTCGCCAGTCAGTAAATCATTCGACTTAATAGCGATAACAATTATGTCATTGGGTGCATTTAAGTTCGACTTAAAACGAAAAATGTCTTCAATCCGTGCCAGCGGTCCAAAATTCCAAAGGGCCTAAGCGAATTTATACTCAGTTGGGACCAGCAAGACCGCTTCCAACTCGGCAAGCACTTCTTCTAGTTGATCAAAGACTTTTGGATACGGGTAGAGTGTAGAATTTTAAAAACGTGAACGCTCAGGAGAAATCGGTCCTGAAGTCGAAGAAAAAAATTGCATCTTGTTGAAGAGGATTCTATCAGAAGTACTCGAAGTGTTGCGCGACAAGTTGGAGTTTCCCATTCAATACACTGAATACTGAAAAAAAAACAATTTTTCTACCCTTAGGATGTACAAAAATATTGTGAATGGTTTATTGGCCAATATCAAAGGAATCCAATTTTTCTGTTCAATATTTTATCAACCCACAAAGCTTCTTTCACCAGGAGTAGGATGGTGAAATAATTAATTATATGTTTCTTAATGTGAAGTAAACCGTTCAAAGAGTATTATGGTATGAAAAATTAGTGTTGGTAATTTCAACTTTGATGTTAAACGACAAAAATCTGTAGGTTTTTTTGTAGCAAAACAAAGCAAATTTATATTGAAACCTATGGAACAAATGCCTATAAACATAATACCTTTAAAACCAGTGCAATAAAAAACTGAATTCCGAGGGACCGAAATAAACAAGACAATGACACTTTTCTATTATTAAAAAAAATTGAATTAAGTTCTGGCCTGTTTTACGCGGAAAACATGGTTGCATTTAGATACATGTTTTAAGGAAACTTTTTATTAAAAAAAAAATATAAAAATCGTTTTAAAACGGTACTTTCCTTTAGAGCACGTGTAGCTATTCGTAGCGTGTTTAACATGTTTGGACCTTTAACTGGAATACTGTTGTGGGTAATTCATAACTGACACTTTTAACGAGATGATCGTCATTCGAGAAGTTATCGACCTGATAAAGAAAACACAAAATTTTTGAATTTATGTAAAATTTTCAGCGTAGTCATCTTGCATTTCAATACATTTAGACTGACTACATTTCACCATTTTAATACCCTTAATAAAATGCTATTTGTCCAACTTTACCAGAATATAGTGCACCTTATTTTAATTGTGCAACTTACTAGTTAGATATGTATAGTAGAATAAGTTTTATGTACCAATCTTTGGTATTTTACTCGAAAGTTAAGTAGTAGTAAATCGCACTCTAATTGTACAAGCTCATCGACTTAAGTAGGTTCGTCGACTACGATTTTAAATCCATCCGAAAACCCGGCCGAAATTGGCCATTTTCTCTGAGACGTCTCATTGCGACTTTTTCCAGCTGGCGCAGGTCCGTGCGGCGAAGTATTTTTATTATGAAGAGAAAGATAAATCGAGCTCCATTTGCACTGAGATGTTATTACGTCTTATATAAATCGTTTCCGTTCTGAGCTCATCAAAAAATGCTTCGAGCGTAGGTATATCTCTTTTATATTTAAATTTAAATTGATGCAAATAGTGAAGTTCTTGTATGTAACGCCTATTCGTCATGAAAATTGTCTTTCGGTTTTGCATAAATAAAACCAACGCAACTAAGATAAGGGTTTTTGTTTTTGGGTGCTCGGATGTCACCTTGTTTCCGTTCTCTACGTACGGCTAGACTATGTGATGAATCGCGTTCTTGAAGGAACCATTTACTTAAGCTGGTCGGGTTTATGTCAGCAATTCATTTTTCAAGTTTATATGCACTTTATTTTCTTTTTCGGCAGAAAATTAAATTACTCTATACGAGAGTGTTACTGTGAGTTATATTTTTCATCGTATCAGTTAAGTTATTTGTTCTTCCCTTTCATAATATTTTATGCACAGTGGTGGTAAATATATACAGGAGCGTTATGTATAGAATAGCTCTCGTCTAAATTGTAACTTCGGTTTCCTGCAACTCTCGCCTCTTTTCTCAAAGTTTTCGGTCCATTTTCTACAATTTTGCTCATGTCTTTGTATTATTGGCGAAACTTGCCTTTAAGGCATTAGAAAATTGCACGATCTTGATGACTAGTTTGCATCTCTATTCCTGGAAATTATATTATCTGATAAATTAGCTTCCAAATAATCGATTGTTTTTGCACTTGTATGTCACATAGCTCCAGCATCTCAGAAACAGAGAGTATGAAGAGAACTTGAGAGTTTTTAATTAGCATTCTCACTTTTTGCGATCCTTATTCGTAATCGAACGTAAATTTTCATAATAGAACTCAAAGATTTATATATGGTAAAACATCCTTTAAAATATGAATCTTATATTTTAGGTCAATAACTTATTACTGACCGTGCCTCTACAATTTACAAGGGACTTTTGAAAAGTTCTCGAACTGACTCAGGCATGGCACAAGTATGACCAAATATTTAAACGCAAAGGGATTTACCATCAAATACTAAATCACTTGTTTCAACTTCTCGACGCACGTTTAGCTATCCAGGTTAGGATTATCAGAAGATGATGTAATTATCTCACACAGACTATGATATTTAGCCAGTTGAACGCGAGCTTGATATAGTCTCTGTATGAGAGTTCTCTTGAATAGATTGACTATCGCTTTGTCCCACTTTACTCATAACGCTCGATCAACTTTTTCACATTTTAATTGCTTAATTGCTTTGGCAGCTGATGAAAACGATAATTTAGGGTTTTTGCAAATGAATACACGATTCCATTTTGAAGTTTCGAGATATACTGAACTGAATCTATGTTTGCGCCGTAGCACTCTGACAGTACAATCGCATCGCAAAAAAGAGACAGAGATATGTCTTGTGCTTTCGAAAAAACTCTTACACTACCTTCTGACACTTGTTTTTAATACACATTTCTTGGACGTTTTATAACACTACATGAATTGCACATTGACCAAATAGATGCAAATGCGCTAAAGAAAGCGAGAACGGTTCCATCTGCAGGAAAAGTCGTCGTTGCGGTACGTTGGCCAATATTCCGGAATTGTCATGGTGTGATGCTCACAGACTACTTGACAGAAGGCAGAGCTATCACTGAGCGGTATGATTCTTCCAAACCTAATATAGGATACTATTTAGGTTAAAAGGGGCACATCTGGCCAAATAAAAAAATCTTTCACCATGGTAATGGACCTGCACGCACGTCTGGGATTATTTCTGCAAAACTCCAGGACCTACGCTTAGGAGTGTTTCTACATTTTCCGTATTCGCCTAATCTAACTTCCGGCAATTACTTCGTCTTCTCAGAGAAAGGCTGAACAGATGGTTTGCAGAACGGATTCACTTCAATTGATGAGATCAAAGCTGAGATGCATATTTTGCAATATAATGATGGTATTAAAACGTAGGAACGTCGGTATTTAAATGTATAAAAAATGTAAAAAATCTTGTGTTTTTTTTTTGTCAGACCGAGAACTTTTCGAAGGACCATCGTAATATAAATAACTGCTATATCGGTAAATAATTGACTTAAACCGTGCGATTTGATCAGAAATCCACTAGTTTTCCAGGCTAATAGCATATATCCAACAATTCAATAAAAAATTATTGCCATGAAAAAAATAACTCTTTTGCACATGACATTTGGAAAATGAATTTCTTATATTATTTACTATGAGTAATTCTACAGTTATTTAAGCAGGAAATGTTTTTGAAGACGTATACCAAACACAAGCCTGTTTCCGCTTTCCGAAAGGAAAAAAAGGAAGAGAGTAGCCGAGGAGATGTATGGAATCAGGAAATAGGCAGTAAATCAAGATGCATTAAATAAAATGCAACACACACACCCTCCGAGGCACAAGGGTGTAACTACTCGAAAAATTATGACAGAATCTTCTCTTCGGGGTTAAGATTTATAGTTTTCTGTCCTGAGGGCACGAGTTCACATTAGGAATTCGCCGCTGCTACACAGGTAGCATTGATTTTTCAGTTGTTTGCCAATAAAAATTCGATTCAAGAATATGTTGGAATTGTTTTGCTTTAATGAACAAGAGCTATTTACAGATTATATATTTTTATCAATTAAAATATATATTCAATAAGACGATGAGGGTTAAGGAAGTACGAGCAATAGTTAACAGAAAAAAAAATAATTAAAATAATTTCAGAAATTCACAATTTTTATTTATAATAAAAAAAGTGAATATTGTGTATAGAGGTGGGTCGTTATTTAATGATCTGTTATTTTATAACTGTTATTTCATATTAACGTTTAACAACTGTTATGCAGGTACACTCTTAATACTATATGGAGTTTCGTAGTCGCTATTGCCGCATCCCTGCTTCTGAACGAAATAACGAATAACAGGCAGACAGACAAATAGCAGGTAGCATTTAATAACCATTATAAAATAACAGTCGTGGTCGTAGTTTTATCCTTGTTCGCTGTTGCCACGATTGGCAATCTTAGAAAATAATAGGAGCGCGGTGTCACAGGTCGACATTGGGCAGTGTTATTAATAACGTTGAGTGAGTCACTGTTTCGAGAAAAACATTAGAAATATGTGTATTTTTATATTGTTAATAAGAATTTCGTTTTAATAAAACCTTTGGACATTTACATATACTTTTTATATATAATATCTAAGTTATTTACCTATTTGGTTACTGGCATGTAAAAATTTTAACTTAAAAACAACCAATTATTATAATAATATTTCGACTCTGCCTGCAGAGTAATAAAGGGAACACCCGCATGGTCCATTGCCAACCTTTAAACTATAGAATGACTAGATAACATTACATACGAGCAATTACGCAAATGTCTTCACATTTCACATTTATACGTCAATAACATTTTAATGGCTGACTTCAAAATTATTTGTACTAGAAAAATCTTCATAATAAAATGTATATTATTATAATACCTATTAGTCACTGTTTGTAACATGCACTAGATTATTTAGATCTATTCAAGGTAAGTCAAACTAAAAGTAAATATATAGGAAATAGGAATAATAAAAAATCGCAATAATTACATTTTTGTAATACGTGTTCACTGTCCAGATTATCAGAATCTAGAATTTAAAACACAATTACTACTAAAATCAAAAGGTTATATCTATTATCTAACGATTTTTGTATTGTGGCTTTATACCTACTCCTTTTTCATATAATGAATCTGTTCTATTATGCATTTGATATAAAATTTTATAGAAACGACCTAAAGCTGTTATTTTAATAATTATTGTTATATGGCGTATAGCGCGTATATAATTGTAAAATGTCTGTTACAAGAGCAAATGAAAGCGAAAGGTGACAACCTTTAACAGTTATTTTAAAATAACACTAACAGTTCCAACTGTTACTTAAAATTAACAGTTTTACCCATCTCAAATTGCGTATATGTATGAGAATTTTGACGCTACAAGATAGAAAATTTACATTAAAAAATTATGCATTCTAGACACAAAGGTAAATTCTGCAAGAAAAATTACTTTTTTAACCTCAAATTCAGAAATTTTATACATAGTGCTCTTGTTTTGACTTGATCCATACATATTTGTATTGTCTTGAGGATTCAATAAATTATTGTTATGTCGATATTATAATGCCAAAATGAGAAAGCAGTTCAGCTCCTCTCACTTAGCATAAGATTTTACGAACAATGTGGCATGTCTGCAAGAGTACTACACGTTGTCGTACTATGCCACTCCAAAAGGTCTTACTTATGAGGCCTTCGGCGGATATAACGAAAGACACTATCTCTACCTTATGTTATTTCCACTGGTTTTTCAAATCGCATGCTAGGTTTTCATGCTTAGTGGTTTTCTCCAACTCGGTTTTCCTGATATTATGAGTGAGCGGCATTGCGATGTCAATTATAAACGCTCTTTTCTCCTTTTTACTAATCAGAACAATGTCTAGTCTATTATAATCAATCGTTCGATCTGTTGTGATTGGTCTATCCCAATATAGAATTGAATCGGATGATTCCAGTACTGCAGAAAGTGAGTACTTATAATATGGAGTACTTTAATGCAATTTGCTGATATATAATTTTTGCCAGCTGATGATATGTCTTTCTAAATAAGGGGCAAGAACTGCACACCCACCGATAAGATGTTCAATTGTTTCCCCCACTGCACCGCACTTCCTGCATCGGTCGACAACATCCATGTGTAGTATATGTCTTTTGTATTTCCGTGTTCTTACTACCTTATCTTGAATAGATGTCGCAAAACCTTTTGTTTCTGGACACCACAACCCATCGGTCAGCCATTTCAGAGGCAATGATTCATCAATGGTATCATCCTCGAGTGACTTTGGATACTGCCCATGGAGTGTCTGTTGTTTCCATTCTCGGACACAATCCGTAAGTGTTGTCCTACCATCAACACGGTTCACTTTATCAAGGTTCAGCGGGGTGAAACCTCGGTCCTTCTTAGCAACCAACTTCATTAGCGAGCTGCTTGAATTAATGAAGCGCTCTCTCATCTTACCCTCCTGGTCCAGCCAAAGATTCTTAATATTCACGAGGCCTTTGCGTCCCAACTTTCTCGAAATGTATAGTCCCTTTATAGATGAATTTAGATGCAGACATCGGAATTTTGTCAATGTTCGACGTGTTAATCTATCCAGTCCATCAAGGTCTGTTTCTGGCTATTTAACAATACCAAAGGAATACGTCAGAGTTGGCGCTGCCCATCCATTGATCGTTCTAACCAGGTTTCTACTGTTCAGTTCATTTAAAAGTTTTGTAAGCCTATTTTCGTACATAGTAGAAAAGTCTTTCTATAACTGGTTATGGTTAAATTTCTCGTTTTGAGGTATACCTAAATATTTATAGGATTCTTCTGGTGCCAGTTGTTGCATGTTACAGTGTGTTAAATGTTGATTATTGACTATTCCTTTCTGAATGCTAATGGTAGAGCATTTGTCAAGTCCGAATGACATTTTGATATCCCTACTAAATTCTTCGACCATTTTTATTAAGGAGTTTAGTTTTTCTCCAGTTTCTCCATAGGGTTTAAGGTCATCTAGATATAGTAGGTGCGAGAGCTTTCGTTGATTCCTCATGATTAGTTTATATCCTATATTACCGTTTTTCAGTAATGTGGCCATAGGGTTTAGGGCTAGACAAAACCAAACTAGAGAAAGGGAATCTGCCTGAAAAAATCCTCTCTCGATATTAGCAGTGTAGTGCATTGTAGATCGATAAAGATATTTGTTTTCCATTTCCCCATCAGGCACCTTAAAGAGCTTATTTTATAAATTATTATTATTATAGTATTATTATTATTATTATTTATAGTCATTTCTAGTTTTAGCTGTAACTATATCTACTTTTTTTCTCTCATAGGGTTGCGCGACGTTGCCAGACCTTTTTTATTATGTGATATTTTTTATTTTATGAAGTTGGAAGATTTATAGTGAAAAAATAGAAAAATCCGTGACGAAAATCAGTTTACTATAAGAGCCTGTGTATAAGAATGGCTGAAAATATCATTTTTCTAAAAAAACTAGACGGTGAATAATTTTTAAATTTTGAGCATAGTTCAGTTACATATCCTTTGCCAGAATTACCGAATTTCAACTTCTAGACTTGAGAACTCGTTTTTCCATAAAAACGTACTGCCTTACTTCCTTAAAAGATTATTTTCAAGTAGAAAGAAAATAACTTTAATGTTTTAATATTTTGATTTATAGAATTTTGTTAAAGCTAAAATTTTTAGACTGTTATGTAAAAAAATTCAACTCTTGCGATACCACGCCTGTTAGTTATAATGAACTTAATTCAGCATTATACGGGGTCGCTATTATGCATGGAAATGATCAAATATCTCGAGAACGCTTTGAGATTTCGTAATGAAATTCTGTACACAAGAGGAAATGTTTGCCACTTTTTGGGTATTTTTAATTTTTTTCCTTGTCGCATATTTGAAATTCAAGGCTCACTTGATTTTTTTTAATGATAATAGTACTTGAATTTTCCATTGTTGGAAAGAGCATATTTTTCTGAATTCAACGAGGTAAATATTGTATGTTTTTTTTTAATAAATTTTAAAAAAATGCTAAAAAATGTTTCGATCTATTTTAGATGTATGTTTTTCCATCAGAACTTCGCAAAACTCAACTCTTCGATCAAAGCCATCATCACTTAATACTTGTAGTAATTGTATTTTGTAAGGATGAAAATCTATTTTTATTATGTTTTGGACTGAGCGTCTACACATGTTAATTTACAGCTAATTGTTGGACGAAAACCCTACCATTATCTACTACATCAATTAAAATATTTAACGAATTTTCATTATTAGTTTTTGTTTGACCGTTTTTGAAACTGTTGACTCAATGATGTTTTTATTCGTATGTATTTCATTAAATACTCGATACACTCCATCATGTATTCAACAACTGTTAGTATTTCAGTTATTTCTCTTTCAGTTAAATATATATTAATTTTATATAAACATTGAAAGAAATTTTAAATTTACAAATTGATTTTAACAGTTATCAAGTGTAATCCAATACTTCTGTTATCCATTGTTTCATAGCCTACTAAATGAAAAATATATTTACTCTAAAATAGACCGGAACAGCTTTTAGCCATTTTTTTAAATCTATTTTAAAAGAAAACCATACAATATTAAAACGATACAAATGATCTTTCCAACAATGCCAAATTCAAGTATTGTTCATTGAAAAAAATATTGTATTGTCATTAAAAAAAAAACAAGTTAGTCTTGGATTTCAAATATGCGACAAAAAAAATTAAGATATACACAAAAAGTGGCAAACATTTTTTGATGTTTGTGTAAAAAAAATCATTAAGAAATCTCAAAGCGTTCTCGAGATATTTGACCTTTTCCATACATAATAACGATCTTGTATAACGATCGTGAACATTATCATTTTAATTATTATATTCTACTTTAGCAGTCTTTTGGCATACACTTTTCGATATGAACCGCTTGGATTTTCCAAGCTGTTCTATTTTTAGCTACCATATACCAGTATTTTCCTATGATTTCTTTAGTATCATCCAACCAACGTCTTTGGGGTTTTTCTACGCTTATTTCATGTGTTCTAATGTACTATGTTTTGTTTTCACTCTTCGTTGTCTTTCTGAGCAACATGACATACCCAACTCCACTGCAGGCTTGCAGTTCTTTCTATTGATGACTTCTTCCGCCTTCGTTCTTGTCCGTATTTTTTGCATGTTGTGTATGTTTTAGAAGGTGTATACAGGGTATAACTCAAATAACTCAGGGTATAAACTAATGAACATTTTTTTTAATGCTGTTAAAATGTATTAGCAATAAACTAATAAAAATAAACCAAATGAAAAATTAAGAATCTACCATTCATCAGCGAAAAAATGAAAGTGGCAACGTCGTATTAACTAATTGAGATGATCCCCACAACAAAGTGTGTTATTATTAAAGGATGTAATTATTTCAGTGTCTCTCAGATTGTGAATTTAAATACAACTTAAAGCTAAAATTATATTTCTGTGCGCCAATATCGCACGGATATATAATATTTATTTAATATATATTACAGAGAAGTCAAATTAAAAATATATCAGGACTGTTTCAATGTGTCTGAGACAGTAGGTCAGAACGGTTTGCATAGACTCAATAGGTGGACATTTTAAACATTTAATTTAATAAAACAATGATGTGTTTCTTAATCTCACGTGAATCACTTAAAACATATTATGGTGTGAAAAAATAGTGCTAATAATATCAACTTTGACATTAAATGACATTAATATGTCAGTTTTCCTTTTTTTTGTAAAAAAATAAACCAAACTGATGATGAAACATATGGAAAAAATGGCTTTAAAAATATTACATTTTATATTCACATAATACATTAAGAGAACAATGAAACAAAAAAAATAATTAGCAATGTCGGAACTCGCAACTGTTGCGGAAATAAAATATTATTTTCCTCGGACATGGTTGCATTTTGGATACATGTTTTAAGGACACTTTTTTTGGAAATAATGTATAGAATCGTTGGTTAAATTTAAGTTATTTCACTTATACCCCGTATATTTTGAGTCAATTCTTGCATTACTTATTCGATACAATACGACCCGGTCCAATGCTCCATTAAATCGAATGCTTTACTATAGTCGCCAAATCCCAGATATAGAAATACATTATATTCGTTGCAATTATAATTTTCTATGATGGTACGTATCGGTTGTCTCTTTTTCGTAACAGTCCTTTATTTGACGTGAAATATAACAGTCATTTCATGACCGTCGATAGGCCAGCGTGATGGAGTATGATTCTAATGAACACATTTACCAGAACTATAGAATTACTGAAATAAATACTATATTGGCCGAGAAGTTCCCTGTATTGACGATAAGACACTTATTATTGGCATTTTTTTATTTAACATCCTTTTAGTTTGGTACACTTTATGCAGTGAACATCTAGCTTTTCTATATATCTCTTATGAATGCAAGTCGCTTTCGCTGCAACCATCTTTACAATTCTGGAAATTGAAAATGGTCGGAGTAGTCTAATCTGGAGAATGCGATGTACAAGGATGTGAGAGATGTAATTTTGCTAGCGGAATAATTAACTTTTATATTAAATAAACAAAGATTTATATCTACAGCTCCACTATATTTAAAACTTATTACAATTATTTCGACACAGTATGTCTTTTTCAAATACAAACTATATTAATCTAACAGTAAGAAGGGTATTTGCAATCTAAACTGTCAAAAGACCTAAAAATATCATAAATGATAGTGAAAAGAGTGGGATTTTTTTTTAATGTCTAAATGCGTAATATAAATTTAACTAAGGTCAACCATTTAAGTCTACCAGGTCATTTAGCAAAATACCCCATTTTTTTCTTTTATTAAGTTCTAGGCTCTCTAAGAGGTTTAGTAATGTAGATATATTTTCATTATGTAACAGTTTAGAATGATCGTTGAAAGTGTGATAAATGTTTATAATCTAATTTGGTACTTTTTCTGTATTTTTGTTAGGGTATATGGAAATATGGAAATTTAGAAATAAATCTTAGTTTATTTACTGCTACAGTTAAATATATTATTAAATACTTGTCTATTCTATCAGCTATGGGATTTTTTTCTTTGACGACATGTGAACAATTATCTCGTTTATAAGATTAAGATTAAATGAAGAAATTAAACATCTCGCGGTAATACTAGAGCAAACCATTTTTATGACGCTAAGATTTTCAAGAAATTTGTACCCTAGTAAGGAAATTTTACTGAGTATTTTTATTTGGGTGATAAAAGGGAACGCAACACGATAATATACCTTGTTATAAACCTTCAGTTCGTTAATTTCTAGCCAATTAATTTACCGAATCTGACTGTGACTACAGGCTTAAATTAGTACTAAAATGGGCTCATTAAGAGTCTCGTAAAAGTGCCGAAATTTTAGCTCCAAAAATGTAGTGTTTCGAAAAAGTCTTTTAAATTACTCATTACTCGTTTCAAACATTACATTGCTGCGCAGGGGGAGAAGCTCAGTTGAAAAGTTTTATTTGTTATATGCTTATAGGTTTTTTATCTTAGAGAAAAATTTCATTTTTTTGTAGATTATCTGGTGTTTACCCCAATGTTTATTTGGCGTTTAATATCTATCTTAATTATATAGCCATTAACAGCTCAAAAATTATCACAATCAGATCAGATATATCTATCAGATCCTTATTTGACTTAGCTCTCTATTAACTAGAATTGATAATCTAACAGCAAGTGACTGCCAAAAGGACATCAAATCAGGCCAGTGCGGTGATTGATAACAAGAACTGATTTTTAGTTCTATTAATATAAGGTGCCCCATAATTTTTTTTTATTTCATTGGCTCACTGCGCAAACGCAACAATTGGGAAGGGCGCGGGGCGCATGTCAATCGTTGATATAGAGCGTTTCTCGGGAGCTGACCGTACCTTCTGTATGAATTTTACAGAAACAATGATTCAGCGACTAGGGCGTCTAGAGAGAAAGTTCTGCAGTCATCGTGGTCAAGTTCTGAAGTCATCATGGGAACCTGAGGCACAAGCATCAAAAACCCCTACATTCGCCTAAAGTCACTGTATCACACGTCTCTGCCACGAGTTCATGAAATTCTTCCATACAAATTGATCTCCAAGAGAGGTGACATAAATTGGCCTCCTCGTAGTCCTAATTTGAGCCCTACGGATTTTTTTCTTTTAGGGCTATCTAAATTCGAGCTTTCGTGAATAAACTAAGTTCTTTGGTGCATTTAAAAGAAAATATCGGACACGAAATGGCAGCCGTTCTAGGGATTGTGTGCTGAGCCGTCCTAAGAAATTTTCCTGTTCGTTTAGATGAGTGCCGTGAGCGTGAAGGTTTACATTTGGAGGACATTATTTTTAAAAAGTAATTTCCTAAAATGGGTTTTTCAATAATTACTAAAGGTTTTTTTGATGAAAGTGTCTCTTTTATTTATATCGCTATATCAAAACGAAACTTTCTTTTGGGACTTATGTTATTTGCAAATAGATCACATTGTAAATTGACTGATACTTTGTCATGATAAAGTAAATTTAATTCTAGAACAGTTACCAAAGTGTTTCCTAAATTACTGTTTTTAGCTTATTGGGACGCGTTATACAGGGTGTAAGGGAAATAACTTTCGTAAATTTTACCAATAATTATTTGCATTATTTTGAATGAAACGTTCTATTAAAACATGTATCCAAAATGCAACCATTTTCGCGGAAAACACTATTTTACACTCTATTACACCCAATTTAGTTTCCTTGCAATTAGCAAGGTGGAATTGTTACGAAAATTCAGTTTTTTTGTTTTATTTCACTTGCACATTAATGACCTTCAATGTCAAAGTTAAAATTACTAACACTCATTTTTCATGCCATAATTAAATATTCAAAAATGTCCATCATTTGAATCTATGCAACCCTGGCATCATTTTAGCCTATTTTCCCGAACACGTAAAAGTCTTAGTATATTTCTGACCTGGTTGCTGCTTCTTCGTAAATAAGAAGCAATAAATACAATACAAAATTTTAAATAGAATTAAAAAAAACACTTATATAATTTCCATCCCCAACACATGGGGATCATTTCAATTAGTCAATACGATATTGCGACATTAATGTTTTGGTTGATGTATGGCTGATTCTTAATTATTTAAAAATTGTATCAACAAATATTCCAAATATTCCCAAAAAATTGCCAAATATTCTTTTAGACATATTTACTTAAAATATAACTCTTATCATAGCTTTTCGATTGACGATTGATTTAACTTTGCAATTATTTTTCGCTGAAGCCCTTTTTTGTTTCAAATGATATGAAGAATCCGTGGTTGGATTTGTGAGGGTTATTTCTCTTATACCCTGTATAAATAATGATTTTATTTTTTTTAGGTAATCGATCATGAAGATTAATTGTTTTTGCATCCATATTAATTAATGCTTCCTTAAACCAGCTGAATGCTTTCAGTTCACTTCTTTTACATTTTCATACATTTTCATTTCAAATGTACTCAACATGGTCAATATCTTGCGTTCAGGGTACCTTGTTTCAGTAAAACAGATAAAAAAAGTGCATTAAATACACCATGTCATTGAATAAATAGTTCTAAAAAGTTGTTATGCTTTTTTAAAACAAATCAGAAACGGATGTGTCAACCAGGCAACTCGATAATCGTTTCTAGAGTAATGTTTATTTTATATGGTTGTCCTGCAGCAAAATTATTTCTTTTTTCCTTATCAATATAAGGCCATCTTTTCTTCAGAGCATCATTTATTCGAATCAGTTGCTCCTGGTCAGCAGTAACAGTTTGGCTGGATTGGAGCAATTCGTAATACACGACGGTCCGTTTATCCCACCAAATACATAGCAACAACTCTTCGGGAAATAATTCTGATTCGAATGGATGCTGCATTCGATAAAAGGTGGAGTACGAGAATTAAGTTGAGGACCTAACATACTAAACGTGGACAAAATTTCCATCACAATTTTTTTTTCAAGTTGTGTAGCATGTAACACTGTGTTTCTAGAAGTAGACATCAGGCTCTTCAATGCGATTCAATTATGATAGCCGCGTGAATTAAATAGCCGCGTGATCAGCCTAATCTTCGAAGAAAAAAAGTACCATAGGGTAAAAATACATTCCAATCTTTGCCTTTTTGTGGGTCCAAAGATTATTTAAGGCTAACAGGAGGATTTTGGTCAACCCATATAGGACAATTTTGTTTATTAACTAATTTAATTTTGTAATCAATAAATACATTATTAGTTCATCTAACGAAGTTAGAATAGCCCAAATAGGTCTGTTTTGTTAATTCCTGTAAGTATTGAGTTAATTTTCTCGTATTAACCAACAAGCGAATATGCAAAAATGTATATCCGATATTAAAATTTAACGTAATATGTGAATTATTATAGGGAGTCCACGAGACTCTATACGTATCTGTCTGAAAAACCCGGCGTGTGAAGCCTATAAGGAATTTTAATATCTCAAAAGTCAACGCCACTTCGCGAGTGCAAAATATAGAAATAGGTTCGGGGAACGTAGTTATTGATGTGAAATACCACTCAATTTTTCAATTTGATTTGATTTTGTAGTGGCAGGAAGAAGTATTGTTAGATTCAATTTCATAGGTGATTGAATATTATGCTTTATAAAATTAATCTCATAAAATACGTTTGAAATTCATTTATTTATATCATGTCACTGTGTTGTAAAATTCGTATGAATATTACTATAAGGTATGGTTATTACCAGGTGTGGCGATAATAACCATTCTTAATTTTTTCTTAAAAAAACAACGTTAATTTGGGAAAAAGTTAAAAAATGTTTTATTCAAAGTATGCGCCATCGTTAGCTGTACATTTTCCCATCTTTATGGCAATTTGTGTGTACATCTTTTGAGGTGGTCTAGTTATCAAAACATTTTTCGACATCTCCATAATTGTTTCATAGAAAGTGTGTGAGTCATCGATGAAAACCAATGGTAGTCGGAAAGGGCTAAGTCTGGTTAGTAAGACGAGTGGGACAAAAGTTTCCTTCCAGCCAAGTGCAGAAATCAGATAAGACAGAGATGATGGTGGCTTCAGAATACCTGGAGGATCTACATATAAAGCTGAACAACGTAAATATAAAGGAAGTTGAGATATTTAAATATCTAGGGGTCACCTTGGGGCAGAAGGGAAATGGAGAATGCGAGCTAACAAACAGAATAAATAGTACGACTAGAGCTTATTGTGCAATGTATAAACCCTTTTTCTGTAGAGGGGAAATCACTAACGAAACCAAACTTAAAGTTTATAGCTTTATCATGGGTTTTATCTGAACAGCAAAAAACAAAACTACAAGATTCGAGATGGGAGTGTTGTGAAGAATTGAAGGGATGATACGGTGGGATAGACTGAGAAATATCGATATAAGGGAGAGATTGGGCGTTAGAGGAATATTGGAGGTGATTAAGAAAAACCAATTGCGATGGTTCATGCAGGCATGCAGATGGTGAAGAGAGTATGGGCCATGAGTGTGTATGGAGGGAGGTAGAGAGGAAAACTTGGAACAAGTCGATCGCTGAAAGCCTGACAAAGTGGGGAATTGGTTGGAAAGGAGCAATAGTTATGGCCAGAGGGAGAAGGATATGGAGAAGGTTCCACCAAGGGGACTGATAGATAGTCCAAACGTCTATACCCATTAGGGCAGAAGAGGTGAAGACTAAGTAAGTATATCTATCCTACAATTCAAAAAATTGGCCTGAAAGTAGACGCAGAACTATTCTAGACAAAGAATAATAACATACAAAATTTAGAATATTTAAATCGCTGCTGGTATTTGCAGAGTTAATAGGCGTGACCCTATACAATAATTAAAAAATATCAACTGAAGCAACAGAATTTTGTTTTTACTTCCACCTTCTCTGGATAATAGATATCATCGTCCCAATGCAAACACGTTTTAGATTGTAATTTAAAGCCATTGAAATTCATATTTTTAAATACTCTCTACAAAAATATAATGCTACTACGAAATGGCAGTTACACCATTTCAAAACATGAACATGAAAGAGAACAAATTATTTACTGATGTTTTCTTCATATACAAGTATAACTCACGATCACAACGTAACATACATTATATATACATTAGGTAACATCCAGTTTGTTAAACTTGAAGAGATTTACCACTAAACACTAAAACGCTTTTTTTTTTAACTGCACAACAAGAGATGATTAAATCATGTCCTGATGATGCTAACATGGTTAGCGAAACGTGCGTCGAGCAGTTCAAAAAAAAAAAAGAAAAAAGCGTTTTGGTGTTTAGTGGTAAATCTCTTCAAGTTTAGTATTTCACATCAAAGGTTCCAACAGAAGAATTGATCCAGTTTGTTGTTAGCGGAAGAATATAGCACCAATTAGAGATATATTAAAACACATTCAACTATCAAAATGGATATTTTCAATAAAGGACATCAATGTTATCCACAAACTTTAATTGATTCCCATTTAATGATAAAACCAAAGTTTGCGAATATTCGCTTCGGATAAACATTATCCATCTAGTTTACTTTTAAACCGAAAATATTTCTCCGGCCGCTACATAGTTAAGCGTTTCGCATGCTCCATTTCAGGGCCCATCAAAGCGTAAATTATAGTTTTCAGCATCGTAAAATCTGTTTTTAACGATGCTAATAAGCAGTACAAGGCCTAGCTTACGACATTTCGTTCCCAGAGCGATTCCAACAATGACCCGGGCCAGCCCTTACCATGTCGCGGTTGATTATGCCCTTTCCGAGTACATTGGACGTCCTTCAAGTTGTCCTTAAATCATCGGCCGGTCGCCAGAAGCTCAGCTTTGAAGCGTACCGATATGATATCTTGACTTTGGAAAAGGGTCGGTTTACGGGATCCGAAGAAAAGTGTTGTTGTGGTCGAGCAAAGAGGATTTTCTTTACACGTGAAATGATTTTATTTCTTGTTTGATAAGCCGCTTACTTTTTTTCTACGAGCTTAACGTCGTATTTAGGGACATTATATGTCTATTTATACACAGAACGCTTATTCTTACAAAAATAATGTTTGGTATATACAGGGTGTAAGGGAAAGTAATTTCGTAAATTTAACCAACAATTCTTTGCAGCTTTTTGAAAAACTTTCCTTATAAAATATATGCAAAATGCAACTTTTCCGCGGAAAACAGAATTTTCTCAAAAACGGCAACGTATATTATCTCTGTTGCTTTAGTTTTTCAAAGTATTATTTGAAAATAAAATATAATATTTTTATATTACTTATTTCGTACCTTTTCGCATAAATTTGGTTTGTTTTGTTACAAAAAAGGCAAACTTTTTTTTCATAACATTCGACTACACAAATTTTTTCTGTATACCGTTGGAAAGGCAAATCTCTTAGCTGCACTTCTGCCGAAGTAAATTATTTCATAATTTCCAAAAAAAATATTATTATCAATTTTTTTGAACATGTGAATTTTGGGGAAAACAAAATTGTGGTCCTTATGTTGGGGCAGTTATTCAAATGCACAAAAGGGTTCAAAAAGTTAAATAACGCAAGATCTATAAGGCGATTTATTTATTTAAAAGGCCATACAAAATAATAAATAAAATCAAATACATGCTAGTCTTCGTCAGAGTCGCAACTTTGACATGTATTGTAGCTGTGAGTCATATTTACAAACTTCATATGAAATGGTTGCTGGTACTTGTTACATTCAACCGAATTGTCGCGAGTTAATTTGGCTGACACATTTCACAGGCAAATCATACAAAAATCAACATCCGAGAATGCCGACGATGACTTTCGCACTAGTTTGGTTTCGCTTTTTGGCTGACGTCTCTTGTGTTGATTGTCGTCGCTTGCTTCTTTGCACTGTCTTCCTTCTTCTTTTGCTTTTCTTTGAGTACGGCAACATTTTTTGGTGTAGTGAGAATGGTGCTTTTCATTGGCTTACGCCCGCGGTTGGAGTTTTTCAAAGGTGTTGCTGATCTAACTGCATCAACTCAAGACAAAACTGAGGGAAGACTTAACGAACGTGACAATGATTGTTGTATTGCACTAGATGTTGATGACGCTTTACTTTCATGTACAGCAACATCCAATAAAATAATGTGCCGCTGTTCTTCTTCGTTCAAGTTGTTTTGAACAGTAATAGCATTTACACTGATTAGTTATTTCGGTCTGAACGAAATTCGATTCAGAAAAAACGTTTTGATTGAATGAAAAGATGTCCGTTTTCGAAAAGCCAAATTTGATATTCTTTGGAGTCTAGGCTAAATCCAGAGTTTTGCAAACGAGTTCAGAGATGTGTCGAATATCCAATGCCTTTCCAACATTAGATTTTTGCCAACCGTTATATTCGGTCTTATAGCATTCCTTGACTGGACCATAAACTGAAACATCCAATGTTTGCATTTTGTGAGAACAATGAGGTGGAAAAAAGCATTTGAACATCGTTTTCCAATGCCAAGGCAATTGATTCAATAGCTAAGTGGGACGTATGATTATCAAGAAGACGCAGTGTCGGTTTGTCTGTTGATGAGTGGCTGTGTTTGATAAAATGCTTCATATATTTGACAAATTATTTCTGCATCCAGCCAGATTCATTGCAGGTGGCATCACTTTCTGATGAGCCATTATCCATGAAACAGCTTTGCATATTCTTTCTCGGGAAAATAAAGAAAGGCAGCATATAATTTACGGCAAGCGCCTATAGTTACCATAGTGCCACGTTCTTCTGCAGCAACTTGACCCACTTTTTTCGTGCTGTTTAACGAGATGACTTTTCCGATTTTCGTTGGAACAGTTGAAAAACCAGACTCGTCCATATTCCATATGGATTGTGCATCAAAATGGTACAAAAGGAAAAGAACACTTAAATGATCAAAAAATGGGTCTTACAGAAAGCCTTGATCCGGTTGAGACTTGTTTGTTCGGGCGTGCGCAAAGAAAGTTTTTTGCGCCGCAGCATGAAGCCGTAGTACCAATGAAGCCGTAGTATCCCATATGCTGGATATTCGATATTTAGTTTGCGCAAATTTGAGGGTTAATTGTTTCAATGCGGTTATGCTGAAACCGTAATAGATACGACAGCATTGCACAAGATATTCGACCAAAGCTTTTTCTTGTTTGCCATTAAACACTTGTGGAATCAAAAAATAAAAATATTAAGAATGGGTGATTAAAATGAATAAAAAAATGTCGTACCATGTTTGGCGTCGAATACGATGAAATACGGCAAACGATAGGCATCAACTCTTCATAAGACATATTTGAAATGTTGGAACTTCTTTACCCAATTTTGCGATATAGCTCGACAAACTAGATTTGCTCAATTTGTAGGCACGAGCATTGAGTCTGATACCCTTTTTTTCGATTTTGATATCTTTCAGCAGTCGAAGCAATGTGTCAAAATCTGAAACACCGTTGTTATCAGTTGTTCTTGCTTTGCGGATTGTCATTTTTACGCTCTGTTTGCTGAAAATTCAAGTAACAGCTTATTTGCTCTTTTGAATAACTACCTTTACTTTTTATTTCACGTTTACTTTTGTTTTACCACTATTCTACTTTTTCTTACTCTTTTTTGTTTTATTCTTTTCTTTTGTTGGATTGTTGTTTTTTTGTTTTCACTTCTTCACTCGAAAAAACCGAACTTATGTCAGAGTGGAAGTGAGTGTCCTTATATACCTCCGGCTGGCGGGTGGCGGGGAGCAAGTGAACATGTGTCCAGTGGTGGGGCTAGAATATCTCGAAGCTTCGATTTGTTTACAATTTTGGAATGTTCTCGAAAGATTTTGAATGTCATTGATCCTATTAAATATTCTAGAATATTCCACATAATTCTTCTGGTAGGATTTTATTGAATTTTCTAGAAAAATCGATATTCCAATATTCTAGACCATTCGAGATAATTCTAGAAAATTCGATATAATTCGATGGAATATTTTAGAAGATGCGAGAAAATATGAGAACACGTAGGGGACCAACCAACCTTCCAACTGTCCCAACTTACGTATATCGTGGCCATTTTGAAATGACATGATTTTTTCCCTATGCAAGAAATATTCGAAATAATCATTAATCATTCATAGAAATAATTATTTCATAATCATTCATCAATCATTTAGGACTGGACAAAGAGACAAAAACTATGGTACAAATGTTATATCCACCTTTTTTACCGGTGAAATAAAATGCACTTTTCTCATTTATGGGAAATTTTCAATTTTTTTTTTCAGAAATATGTTGGCTTGCTTCGGCTCATACATATTTCAAATCTTAATTCTATGAGTAGTTTTGCTCGTAACGAATAAACAACTTGACAGTAAAAACATTAGTGTGGATAGTGGAAAAAAATTGAGTAGTACTTTCCCAACATACGGGCGTCTCCCTTAAATATATATAATGTTGAAGTGCTAGAAGCACTTTACTCATTGAAAAATTGCCTCAATACATCATTCCACTGTGCTTGGTTTTTATTTATTATGAGAAAACATTTGACTGGATCTCAAAGGAAGCCATAATAGATAAATTGCTTAAACATGGTGTAAAAAGCTACAGTGACAGTTTACATTGATGATTTTGAAGTTAAAATAAATATAGAACTACGTACGGTAAGGTGGCGCAATATCGCCTGTTTTTTCTCAGTCTGCCTTGAGGAGGTATTCCGCAATCTGGAATAGGATCAAGATAGAATAAAAATCAATTATGCATACTTAAGCTATCTTAGATTGGCACATGATATCGTGTATGTGATATCGATATAATTTCACAAGACCCATAACAGCAGTTACAAAAACACATTCCAAAGCTGCAAAGACCTTGAGAACCACTTGGCTTGAAAATAAACCTGAAAAGGGGCAGGAAACCAGAAGAATTTCTGTTATTTTGTGGAAGGATTTGGATGTACATCCAAATTGTGACATTGTGATTTGGATGTTACATCCAAATCCTTCCACAAAATAATAGAAATTCTTCTAGTTTCCTGATGTATATATATTGGGAAAATGGGTCCGGTAGATGGAGCGGCGTGTTAAATGTCACTGATAGGCATTTGGCGGACAACATAGTGTTTAAGAACAAACTTTCATACTGTCTGAAGAGAAAAGCTATGACATATGATATGGAACTGAAATTTGGACACTCACATCCTTTGATGTGAGATGAGATGTATTCTTGGTATTACAAGGCAAGTCAGAAAGCCCTGAACATGGATCAGAGAATAAACGAAAACATGTGACATGTGAAATAGGGGTGAGCAGACCATATATCGAGGCGATGGGACGAAATAAATTTTGGAGTGATAATGATTAATTGACCACAAACGTGCGCGAAGAAGACCGAAAATGTGATGAACTGATGACATCATCAAGTATATTGGATCGGAGAGGCATATAGGATGATGTATATAACTTTTGAGTTTACAAAAGCTATCTTATCAAAAAGATTATTCCATAAAAGAATAATGAGTTATTTTTAATCTTTCTATACTTCAGCGTCTGTAGTGATAATTAATTTTTCTAAAAGTTAATCCACGGGAGCGGCAATGATTGGTAATCTGCGAAAATATTTTTACTGTATTTTATCTCTCGGGCGCTGAAGAAATTCAATTAGGGGCAATTAATCACGCTTATATCCGTTTTTTTTTCTTATCAATTTCTTAAAAAGAACGGACATTGTTATACCGAGATTAGGTTTTAACCCAGATTCGAGTAAGAATTCCCGGCCACTTAGAAGCCCCCAAGAAGGATAGTGCTTATTATACATATATTTTATAACTTCTATCAATTCTTATAAATTACTATCGAAAAAGGACCAAAACTATTACTTTTGTATATCTCCTCAGTGAGTTAAGTAATCTATCATGGGATAATAAGATGGCCTTTTTGGTAAGTAATAATGACATGAGAAAAAAAGTATATTAGCATGGTTCAGAAGACAGCTCTTATTAAGATTAAATTCTTATGTCTTTTAATTACTTACAGTTTATATTAAACTAACGCTACACTTTGAAACTACCTTAATATAAGGCAGAGCTATTCGAATTAATTTATTAGATCTGCGGGTTTAAACCTTTTCACCATTTCACCACTAAGTACGAGTAACGGATTTGCAAGCAAATTATTTGCATCATGATGCGTTCTGACCCCCACGATAACTTATACTACGTAAACAATGCGGTATTAACTGCCGAATCAGAAAGCAGCGTTGAAGCTAAAAGCAACCATCGCAACATCAAAAGAGAAAATTAGATGCTAGAAGTCAAAGGAAATATTAAACAGAGAACATACGATGAAGCTAAATATTTTTATGTAGAAATAAAGAACAAGAGAAAAATATAAACAGACGGTCGGCATCATGTAACGAAAGTTGAAGGAGTGTTTGACGCCGAAGCTAATAATAGTAGAAAGAAACAGACAGAAAGCCAAGGTTAGAATCAACAAAAACATCAGCAAGACAATAATGATGTACGACGTAGCCGAAACAATAGCAGATACCCGTAGGACTTCGCAAATAATAAATACAGTGGAGATTATAGAGAAAGGGTCAAAGATCTAAGACAACGGGACAGCGTAGAAGATGTAACAAAATTGATATGAAAAATAAGAAAGTATTGGATCAGATATGTAAAAAGAATGGACGAAATAAAACTGGAGTAAAATGCAAAAATATCCAAGCCATACAGTCTTCCTTCTAAACGCTAGTTCTGAAAAGACCTGATATGGAAAAACATAGGCATTTTATCTCTATTTATTTTAATGAATACTTCGTACATTTTGAATGAATATATAATAATTTTTATTTTAATGAATATCCATGTTTCGTACTTTTTGCCAACGATTCTTCAATGGGTTCAATGTCCTTACGACCGAAACGTTCCCGAGAAAAGAAATTACAAATTTATTAAGTCACTAATTGAAAAGCTATGATAAGAATTATCATTTTGAGCAACTATGTCGAAAAGTTTTTAGTTATTTGGTAAATATTTATTGGTTATTACATAACAAATAAATGAATGAACATTGTTGAAATATTAAAAAAAATATTGAGAATTAAGTTATCAATCACGTTATCAACCAACATCGTTGCGACAGCATCGCAAACCAACCGTATATATAAAAATTATTTCAGTGTTTGTCAATGCGTGTATTAACTCTTCCATTTAAAACAAAAAAATATATTCTGTGCGCGAATATCATGATATGCTTCTTATGTACGGAGAACTACTTCAAACTTGGTAGAAGAACTACTTCAAAACTGATAAGGCTTGGCTTATTTACAGGTCCCGAAACCCATAAAGGCCGCTTCTAGCTCGGCAAATATTTGTCCAAGCTTCTTCAAAACTTTTGGATATCGGTTCTCTGATTTGGTTTCAGGAATGTGGACTTCAGCGAGAAATCGACCCTGAAAACGAATAACAAATTATACATTGTTATTGAATAGGATTCTGCCGGTCGCGTTGGTGGGGCGGTAAGAGCAGCGGCCTGCCGCTGCTTTGCCGAATACGCGCTGGAGCGGTAGCTGGTCCGATTCCAGCGCTCGGATGGTTATTTTTCTTTCTTCTGTCCGTTTATCTTTCCTAAATGTTTGTGATTGTTTCTAGGCAAGAGTGTAAAATCCGACTACGAATTACCCCTCAGTCACGCCAGTTAAAGGCTGGGTAAGGCCGGATGCCGTCTGAGAAGTGTTCTGCGTTGGTCACTCGCCAGTCGGTAGGTTTCCTGATAGACTTATGGGTAGGCACATAACCGAGGGTTTATAGCCCGATTGGGGTGCTGGCCTGGGTTTGTCGGAAGCTGATGACCGTGGTTCGGAACCCACATTAAGCTGTAGGTCCAGTCGCTAAATAGCCTAGTTGCTGATGCGCCTATAACCCTAACACTTTACCTTTGAATAGGATTCTACTATACGTAGTCGCAGGATTTTGCCATAGTAGTGTTGGCCGTTAATATTTTTCCACAGAATTGTACATAGAACACTAAGAAAGCAATTACTCTACCCTTATCATTTACAAAGGGCACTCTTACCTGCTGATTTTTCACATAGGCAAAGATTGTGAATGGATGATTTCTTGCACAAGCAATGGGACGATGAACCTTCTGAACAGTTAATTTAATAAAATAATTAATCATATGTTTCTCAACGTGACTTCAATTGTTATGATGTTAACAATTAGAGCTAGTAATTTCATCTTTGACTTTAAACGACGATAATGTTTAAGTTTCCTTTTATTCTAACAAAACAAACCAAATTTATGCCGAAAGATTTGGAATGGATGTTTATAAAAATATTATATCTTCAAATAATTTAAGATGTCAATGAAACAAAAACTGAATTGTACAAAATTTACGCAAGTACTTTCCAAATCACATCCTATAAATAAATATGTGCGTCTTCCCCACACACCGCTTGTTAATATACTAAACTGTTATACTTAAAAACATTGAACACTTATATTAGGAAAATTATAAAAATGTTTGCTATTAAGAAGCATGTCTCCGCAATTCTAACGGTTCATCTGTTTAACGACTTAGGGTGAGCTTGGAATAACGAATATTAGCGATGGCCGATGATTAGGATCAATAGTTCGCATTTTGGCGTCGATTTTATTTTACCGCTGAAGCTCTTTCACGGCCCGACAATTAACCGAACGTCGAAAGTTAAATCCCCAACTCTGAATTTGGAGCGTTTGCTTTTTGTTAGATTCTTGGTCTGTGTTGTTCTTTTGTTATTTATCGACACCACAGTATTGTTTTTGTACGGGATTTAATTTTACTAATGTATCCGTTGTTTGCGTTTTGCTGTTTTTTTTTTCGTTCTGGATAGTGGTTGCATTTTTCAGACGCATAAAGTATGTAGAAAAATAATATTTACTTTCCCACGTTATTAATAGACCTATTCAATAAGAAAACTTGTCCAATTAATCGACGGAGACTAAATGACGAAAAATGTTTTAGTCGAATTTTTAAACGTGATATGACATTGTAACGTTTGAAAACTCGCAGTATATGATCTTTCACCTGTTAATTCATTCACCGGATGATTCATTCACCTCTAAAATGTTTTCTCAATTTATTTTACTTCGGTTCATAATATAAAATATAAACTATCTTCGATGGCAAATACTCAAATCTTGTGACAGTGATACTTGTTGCAACTGCAGGTACTACAGTAGCTTAACTCACAGACGAAAAAAAAAATAACCTAGCCATTATTCCCGTAAAATTTCAATATACCCTTATAATATATCACGTTACCATATTAATTATTTATAACTTTTAAAAGGAACAAGACAGATTTTTTTCTATAATATGTTTATTTCGTCGTTTATAATATCTTTTTAATTAATTGAAAAAATTGTGTCTATAATGATTCAAAGATTCTGAGGTAGACCTCTCCAACCAATTCAAGGTTTAATATGTGACAAATGGATCTCCAACAGAGCCGAAATTGCAAATAGCTTTGGCAAATTCTTTTTTGGAGTATCGGGTGATGGTCACATAAGTTTTTCTCAGCGAAATCGGAGGTCCTCCCAAATTGTAAATTTTGACGTTGATGACTCTCCCCTACAGCATTACAATCTCCCGTTTAGTCTTGACGAACTTTTATATTCTCTCTCTAAAAAATTTTATTCTAATCACCATGATTCTTCTTCCAGGATCTTCCTCGAGCAGTATTAGAAAAACTACTGGATCTATATAACGGATATTGGAGCAGAGGCACCTATCCTTGTGCTTGCAAAAAATCTATCCTGAGTCCCTTACACAAATTTGGTAAACCTTGCTCCTTAACTAGTAATTATTGACCAATCTCGTTGACAGATCATATAGGCAAAATCTTCGAAAGAATGGTCAATAATGGCCTTACAAGGCACATATAATTTCACCATTTACTAGATTTACAACTAAGTTTCAGACAATCAAGATCCACCCTAGATCATTGTATGGGTTTTCACAATGATATCTGGACCACCTTTCAGAGGGAAAAATCACCTAGTCGCGGCTTTTTTAGATATCTCCAGTGCTGTCGATACGGTATGGAGACCCACCATCTTGAACACCCCACATAAGTGCGGTTTCAGAGAATGGCTTCCCAAATTTATTTGTAATTTCCTCGCTGATAGATTCTTCGTAGTCAGGATTGATGGACATATATATGAACCAATTTCCATTAGTAAATGGTGTCCCTCAAGACTCAGTACTGAGCCCCACCCTTTTTAATATAGCAATGAATAACATCCAAAGATACCTCAGCCCTACGATCTCGCATATACTTTACGCTGATATTCTCCTGTCCCAATTCAAGAGTCTGCGAAAGAATCATTCAGTCAAATTTAACTTCTCTGAGAAACTTCTACCAAGGTCCAATTCTACAGGTCTCTTACGCAATTGTCCACGCTTCCACGCCATCACTTCATCAAACAAGATTATCCCTACAGTTCCGTGTCACAAGTTCTTAGATCTCACATTTGATTATAGACTATCTTGGAAAGACCACATTCACTCTTTGAAAGGTGATGGTTCTATGGTCGCTAAATGATCTCGATATCGATGCGACCTAAACTACTAAATTCTCTCTCTCTCTCTCTCTATTCTTCCATGGCAAATACTCAAATCTGGTGGCAACTCACAGTGATACTTGTTGCAACTGCATACATATATATATATATATATATATATATATATATATATATATATATATATATATATATATATATATATATATATATATATATTGTTCATAATATAAAATATAAACTATCTTCGATGGCAAATACTCAAATCTGGTGACAGTGATACTTGTTGCAACTGCAGGTATTACAGTAGCTTAACTCACAGACCAAAAAAAATTAGCCTAGCCATTATTCCCGTTAAATTTCAATGTACCGTTATAATAATGGGTGAGGCAGATATCACGTTACAATATTAATTATTTATAACTTTTAAACGAAACAAGACAGATTTTTTTCTATAATATTTTTATTTCATCTTTAATATATTTTTAATTAATTTAAAAAATATATGTCTCTAATATATGAGCTATTAGCAAGACTGGAACTAAGATCTAATTTAAAACTTGTATGTATTACAATTGTTTCGACACACAGTGCCTTTCCATTTAATTAAATAAAACTTCTTAAGTCAATAAACACCAGATAAACATCTTCGTTAGTTTATTTAAAATGAATTTCCATCAAAAATCGGCTACCTCAGTTAAATACATTGAAAATGACTCTTGTAAACATATTTGGTCTCAGCAGCGATTTCCGCACGGATCTTGCCGTTGAGTTGCTATATGATTCGAGACTTCTTGATGTAAATATTTTCATTCAGAAATTCCCAGAAAAAATAATCCGGACCCGCCAAATCAATTTTGCATGAAAAGTGTCAATTTGATGAGAGTGGTTTATGATGGCACTACAATATTCTAATAGTTCGTTATTGTCTCCGAGCAATATGTTTACAACAATTTGATTCTTATAGGGAATCATGTTCCTTTAAGTTTTTGGTTGATTAATTTTTGAAAAAATTGTCAATCAAATGTGAGCCATTAGTAGCAATACCAATCTATGCGTTTTAACAGATTTTTTATAATTCATAGGCGATTTCAGCGCAAATATTGTTCTTAAGTTGCTATATGGTTTGGGGCTTATTTTTTTGGGCCTTTTCTTCAAAATTCTCCATAAAAAATAATCCGGAGTCTTCAAATCAGGACATCAGAGATCTGATGGCGTTACAGTATTCTAATCAATTGTTCTATTGGAACCTTCGGGGTGAAAGTCTAAACACGAAGAGATTTTCCACTAAACACCAAATCACTTTTTGAATACTTTCTCAGGAGATGATTTAAATAGATTAAATCATCTTCTGATGATGCAACATGGTTAGCGAAAGTGCGTCGAGAAGTATTCAAAAAGTGATTTGGTGTTTAGTTGTAAATCTCTTCGAATTTGGTATTCTAATCGCTTATTATTATTTGTAGGTAACAGGTCTCGAACGACTTGAATTTTTCAGAAATATATATGCAAGTCATTTCTCAAAATTCAGCATAAACTTTCTGAAGATATTCCTAATTGTGTACTATGTCGTCAAATCGACGGTTCTCGAGACTCCTTCACACAGGTTATATATTCACAGCTTCCTACTGTTCTAAAATCTCTGATGCGGGAGTCTATTCCGAATTTCAATTGTTCCTAATTCTAAATATTGCTTGAATAAATGATAAATTGTGGTTTTATGAGGTGCTGGGTGATTCGTTTCATGCTATATCGCCAAAATGTTTATAATTCATTTCAATTATTTTTTGTGAATATATTGAATTCTTTCGCTTTTTATGTTATATGGTAAAAAAGTAACAGTACGAAGAACACAATGATAAAGGTAAAGTATTAAATCGTTTTTCTATAGAATGAGTCAGTATTGTACGACTTTGACTAAATTCACTGATAAACATCCATCTGGCTCGAGCTCCCTAATAATGAATAATGTGTGCCTGATTTTAACAGAGTGTATTTTGTGATTGGAAAAGATGGATGAAGGTTATTTTTAAAAACCAATATGCTTTTTTCAACGTGGTATACTACCTGATTTTTGAATTAGGTATTTTTGTTAGTTACTGAGTTTTTTTAATCACCATTTTCTCCGCCAAGCCCCTTATTTAACATACAACTCCGTAATAATTAGCTGTAGTAAATATTGATCACGAACACTTCCTTGGTTTTTCAGAATGTAACAAAATATGTGTACACTAAAATTACATCTCCCTGCAATTCTAATGGCTAATCCTATGTAACAAGTCCAGCTTCGCCGAGAATTGCCGATATAAGCGATGGTCGCTGATTGGGATCGATAGTTCGCATTTTGCCGTCGATTTTATTTAACCGCCGAAGCTTTATTTTCACGGCTCGATAATTAGCTGAACATCGAAGGTTTAAACTCCGAAATAGGAAAGTTCGCATTTTATTTGGTTCTCAGCTTATGTTGTTTTTTTCGGTATTTATTGGCGCGGCAGGATTGATTTTGCTCCGAATTTAATTTTGCTAATGTATCCCTTGGTTGCTTTTCCTATATTTTATTTTTAGCTCTGGATAATATCGGAACTTTTCTTACGCAAAATTTCTTTTATGGATATATATATATATATATATATATATATATATATATATATATATATATATATATATATATAACAAGATAATAGAAAATAGAAAACTCATATAAAATCACTGCAAATGACCGAGGTGGCAGACGTACTGATTTAGAAACCTCAGCCCTAATTCTTGTTTAACCCATAGTACACATAGACTAAGCTATTACATATAATTATCTTATAGACAATAACTGAAAATTCAAAAATATATTGTTCATATACAATCAAATAAGGAATTAAAAAAAAATCAGTCCCTGAAAAGAGAAGAGATGTCAAGGCAATACAGGCACAGACAAAATGATTAAGGCAGGCATATTGCTTTTCATACAAGTAGTTGTAGTAACATTTTTGAAATCACTCAGGTTTAAAGTATTTATACTCTTGATGTATATTAGTAAATGAAGTCAATTGTAAAAGTTCATTTAATAAATTCATATCTACATTATTTAGGCATCCCGATTTAAATGATTTTATTGTCGATTTTTCAATATCCTATTCATGACTACAAAAAACAAGCTGATGATCAGATGAATTGTAAACAGATTCCGTACCCGATATGCAAGAATGTATCTCTTCTGATGTTAGAATTAAGTGTATAAGTGTGGCAAATTTATCTATTATACGAGTAGATGAATCAATGTGCTGCTTAAGACCAAAACTTTCCAGGGCCATGTTGAAAATGCTTGTTATAACTATCCTCACAATTTTTTATATTAATGTTAAAGTCACTGCCGTAGACAACCGCATCACCTAGTGTTACTATACTGGTAATACAATCTTCAAATATATTCAAAGAGTCAATGAAATTAGTACTAGGTGGTCTATATATAACACCGAAGTCATACATAACTCTATTCAATCTTAATCCCAGCCATAACTGCTCAAGCGAAGGTTCCACACTTCCATACAATACCTTACATTAAAATTTGGACTTAATTAATAATTATTATGGCGATATTAATTGCAACACCCCCACCATGTGTAGACCTATACTGTCTACACAATTTGCAACCCTCAATATGCAGTAAATTATTAGTGAACTTAGATAATAATCGTGTTTTACATAACCCCAGCACATCAAATTTCCTCATAAATAAATATGCCTTAAAGTCAGCAAACCTACACGGCATAATTGCTATGTTATAAAAAGCATAACATATCCGATGCATCTCTAACCACACTATATACACATATAACTAGAGAAAAAGAAAAATAAAATAAGCCGAATAAGGAAAATAATTAAAAAAAAAAAATTAAAATACCTATCAAAAGTTTACGGCCATCAGACTTTACTTATCATATTTTAATATCCTCACTGGTTACGTTGGTGTGAGTATTATCTTTAACTTTAGCAAACACTCGTCCATCTCTGGTCTAGGTATTACGGATGCCAAATTTCATTTTGCCAACCAGCATAATTCATTGCGCTCCCTCGTAAGTTTTTCTACCATAGTCATCTTAGTACCGTTGAGCTTCTTTTTTCTATGAAAAATGTCGGTACGTACCTTTATTAAACTGAAATTGATTATTATTGGTCTCGCAATTGATCTAGTAGTGTTATTTTGATGCACCCTGTAGCAATAATCTGTCTCTGCCGTTTGTACTCCAAAATTATTTCCTATTAATTTTGACACAACAAGTTTATACATTTTCAGGAGGGTCACTAGATTCTGGAACACCATATAGTGTTATAGTATTTTTTATTTGCTTGTTCTAGTTCTTCTATTCTACTTTTTAGTCGTTCGCTATTTGCATGCGCTTTATCCAACTTTCTCTCCAATTCTACTTTATTATTTAAAACTGTTAATAGCTCGAATACTCTACTAACTACTGCATTCGCAATTTTAGCGATAAACATATCAGTATACTCAAGAGTAACCTTGATATCATTTTTGTGTTGTTTTGTTAAACGCATTTTAGTTCGATTATTTTAAATTTATAATTATTATTTATCAAATATACACTTTTCATACAATTTAGGTTCATACTGATTTACTACTAAAATCTAGTAGCCGCAGATGTAAGTCATCGGCATGTCACGACTCGAAGAGATGAGTCTATAGGTATTTTAATTGTTTATAAAAATTACTTTCCTTATTCGGCTTATTTTGTTTTTCTTTTTCTCTAGTTATATGTGTATATAGTATGGATGGGGATTCGTTGGATATGTTATGCTTTTTATAACATAGCAATTATGCCGGGTAGGTTTGCTGACTTTAAGGCATATTTACTTATGAGGAAATTTGATGTGATGGGGTTATGTAAAACACGATTATTATCTAATTTCGCTGATAATTTACTGCATATTGAGGGTTGCAAATTGTTCAGACAAGATAGGTATACACATGGTGGCAGTGTTGCAATTAATATCGCCATAATAATTAATAATTAAGGCCAAATTTTATTGTAAGGTATTGTATGGAAGCGTGGAACCTTGGCTTCAACAATTATGGCTAGGATTAAGATTGAATAGAGTTATATAAGGCTTTGGTGTTATATATAGACCACCTAGTACTAATTTCATTGACTCTTTGAATATATTTGAAGATTGTATTTCCAGTACAGTAATACTGGGTCATGCGGTTGTCTGTGGCAGAAACTTTAACATTAATATGATAAATTGTGATGATAGTATGACAAGCATGTTTAACATGGCCCTTGAAAGTTTTGGTTTTAAGCAGCACATTGATTCACCTACTCGCATAACAGATAAAATTGCCACACTAATAGACTTAATTCTAACATCAGAAGAGATACATACTTACATATCGGGTACGGAATCTGTTTACAATTCATCTGATTATCAGCTTGTTTTGAACATGATATTGAAAAATCTACAATAAAAACATTTATATCGAGATGCCTAAATAATAGTAGATATGAATTTATTAAAATAACTTTTATAATTGACCTTATTTACTGATATACCTCAAGAGTTTAAATACTTTAAACCTGTCCGATTTAACAAATGTTACTACAACTACTTGTATGAAAAGCAATATGCCTGCCTTAATGATTTTGTCGGTTCCTGTATTGCCTTGACATCTCTTCTCTTTTCAGTGAGTGATTTTTTTTATTCCTTATTTGATTGTATATGAACCATATGTTTTTGAATGTTTATTTATTGTCTATAAGTTTATTATATGTAATATAGCTTAGTATATGTGTACTATGGGTTAAAAAAGAATTAGGGCTGAGTATATATTACTGGTATATATTACTAGCTGGTTCGCCAGACGTTGTTCTGCCCTTTCCCGTAAGTGATATTCAAGATATTTATTTAAATCATTTACATTTTATTTTGATATCACTTGATTTTTTTAATAATTGATATTAATTTTTTTTAACAATAAGTAACTGTGTGTTGAGTTGATTAACTCAATAACACAGAAATGATGTTCATATGTTATATTGTGTAAATATGAATAATTTCATTTTATAAATATAGAATTTATTAATAACTTGACTGCAGCGCCACCTATCGGATCCTAACATAGTTATAAACCATCGTCTCGATAAAGCAAGTATATTGTGGGAATATGACCACAATCGGTCAAGTCGGTCAAAACACGATTACAAACAGGCGCACCTACTATTATATATATATATATATATATATATATATATATATATATATATATATATATATATATATATATATATATATATATATATATATATATATATATATATATATTAATATTTTCAAGGGCCCACTATACAAATTTTCAATCTGTTACGTGTTGCATAAACAATGTGTTTTATTTTCAAATTTTAAAACCACTGCGAACCACTGATAATAATGTAGTTTATTATCGATATTATTATTGAGTATGTTAATATTTATCATTGCCTTATTATAATAAATTTTGAGAAACAAACAATACTTTGATCTGTCATATATCACTCATCTTGTCGAGGCGAAGGATCAGATGATGATGTAATCTTATTATTAATATTGATATTAGCTTCGCACATACATGATAATGTATCCACAGAGAGGAACATTGTCTTTTTCAAACATGGCGTCCTTCTGCCCTCGAATGTATGATAAAGGAATTGGTTCCAAAATTTATTAATACATATTGAGCATTTTGAGCATCTCTACACCAATCTTCCTTTTGAGTTCAAGGACTGCAACTGCATTCCAGTGATACGCCAGTCCTTTCAAAAACGCTTCATTGGTAGAAATTCGGTTTTCAGTCCCTTGGCTTTTTAAACCTTTATTTTATGACTATTTTGACTATTTCCACTGATTAATCAAAACACAGTGATTGAAAACAAATAAAGAAAACAACACCATTTTGGGTTAGGAATATTTCTTACCGATTGTATTTATCATCTATTATGTGCATTTTACTTATGTTTTGTCAACTGCGGTCATTCTATTTTATAAGTTATTAAATACAATTAAAATAAAACTCATTCTGTCTAAATGGGCGAAGATTTTGTCTGGCAAAGTAATTAACACTCTCAACGAGAGTTAAAATTAAAGTACAACCCTTACTAATCTATTATAGCTGTTAGAGTTAGGGACCCTGAGCCTTTCACTGTCTCTCCGGAAACATAACAAAATATTTGCGGTTCACTACCCCATATTTCTGCAATTCTACCCGTTAATCCCATCTAACAAGTTCGGTTACGTCGAGAGCAGCGAATATAAGCGATGGCCTTGATTGGAATCGATGGTTCGCATTTTAGGGTTGATTTTGTTTTGTCGTGAAGGCTCTACTTTTACGGCTCAACAATTAGCTGAGCGTCCGAAGTTATAACGCAGCTCTGAATTTGGAGAGATCGCCCTTTGTTCGGTTCTCGGCACATGGTGTTTTCTCGCAATTTATCGACCTAGCGGCAGTGGAATTTAATTTTACTAATGTGTTGTTTGTGCTTAGTGTATTTTTTTTATTCTGCATAGCGTTTGAATTTTTCGGATGCATACACTATCTAAAATAAATTGTTTATTTTCGATTATTATTAATAGACGTGTACTATAAAATAAAATAATTTAATCAACACAGTACGGTGATCAATTATTCTATTGGAACCTTTGGTGTGAAACACTAAACTTGAAGAGATTTACCACTAAACACCAAAACACTTTTTTGAACTGCTCGACGCACGTTTCGCTAATGCTAATGTTAGCATCATCAGGAGATGATTTAATCTACGGTAAGTACGGTGAAGAAAATTACATTTCTCGTATTTTGTGCTTGGAAATTGTAGCATAACCGAACACAAAAATTCAGTAACAAATTTTTTCACATAATTCGTTATATAAAATATCAACTAGTCATTAATTGTAATATTGTAAATGCTCAAGGTTTTCTAGATGGAAAATTTACAATAAAATGACTAATTACGGTTTGGTTTTAGTTGCGATCTTTTTCTACAAATAGAAAGTATTAACGACCTCCTTTAATTTCCTTCTCATTCATTATAGATAACCATATACAGACATACATACATACATACAAGCTGTTACCCGCCCACTCTGCTGGGCGTAAATTATACTTTAGTAATATATATTTTTTTTTATGATGAAAATTACTTATTTTCCTTTAACTACCTTATTTTCGTTTTAATTCCGTAACTTTCGTACATACGACATCCAATACATTTACCCAATAATTTTCGCCTTTGTCTTTTTAGTTACCTCATTTTCCTTCTTCACAGAAAACCGATGAACAACTTTCCATTTCGGTGATAAATTATATATATATATATATATATATATATATATATATATATATATATATATATATATATATATATATATACATATATATATACATATACATATACATATACATGTACATATACATATACATATACATATACATATAGATGTTACTATATGTGTTTTTCAGATCGCTTAATTTTTTTTTTTGTTTTTTCTTGGAGTTTCAGTCAATTGTAATAATAATAATAGTTTTTTTATTTTGTTAGCGTTTCGATTTTTTTAATAAACCGTCATTAGCACGGCGACAATTTTATAATATGTATTATTACTATACATAGTATACATTTATATTTTAACACACCTTTTTATCACTTAATGAACTATATTTACGTTAAAGTATTAATTATAAATTATTAGTTGAGATTGTTTTTAATATGTTATTTTTTGTTTAGTTTTTAATTAATATATTTTTTGAATTTGACATATTTTATACATTTTTATCTTTCATTTTTTTTATCTCTTTTAATCAAAACTTTTCGGTTTATCACTTTTAATGGTATTAGATGCAAAAAATAAAACGTTAATTTATCATTTAATTATGTCATTATATATACTACTTAAATTATCAGTATCAGTTCTGAAATTAATTATTGTTTGCTTTAAAAAAAATTAAAGGTAAAACAGTTATAAAATATGTCAGTCAAAAAATATGACACGTATGGACACGTATGTTCTATTCCACGACATAATCGACTTCTTCTATGCTATACATTTATGCATGAGTTATGCAGTGGTCAACGACCAAGTCAGCCGATTTTCCACGCTGAATAGACAATTCACGAGGAATATAAACCTAAGTGCATTCTTTCCACCGTACAGTACAGTACAGTTTACAGTTTCACAATTTTAGTTAGTTCAGTTAGTTAGATCTTTAAATGTGATATATATTGTAATATTTTCGTAATAAAATTATTTTTAAAAATTCGTGCATCCGATAAGTTAACTGGCGCAGTCGGTAGGATTCCCAAATCGAGCGCATCGTGTCGTCGAGTTCGTTTCAGGATTTATTGGGAATTCGAAGTTGATTCGAACTTTCGGTACAACCGTCGCTGGAGAGGCCCTTCAAGAATCCAGTATCCCATTCAATTGAGAACCGGTGGCGTGCCCTAAGGACAGAATTAATGAAGCGTTGGGACAGCATAGCTCAACCTCGCAAGGAAGATTGGTGTCGGCAAGGACGAAAATAGCCGATCTAACAGAATCTACCTTATAGAAAAGGATGCACAAGTTCATTTTCACTCTACTGTAAGTGCAATTAAATGACTGAAGAATTGTCAGATATATTTGAAAATTTAACGGTAAACCCTTTAAGAGACTCTAATTTAAACAATCTAATTCAAAATTTAAGTAACATCCGAAATAAAATGCAAACTTTATAACCTACAAATTCTAATGCTAATCGCAATAATGATTTTAATATAGTAAACTAAACTAGATCACTTCTATATAGTAAACGAACCAAACCACTTTCGTAATGTTTATCTCCTAAATTGTTTGATTGGTAAACTAACCGGGAAAGCTAAAATTGTAATAAATATTTATAATGTCTCTACCTGGAACGACCTCAAAGAAATTCGGCATAGACATTTCGCTGATCAACGCGATGGAACCTACTTAAATCGTGATCTAATGATGCTTCGGCAAATGCCTAACGAAAACCCAAGCCAATTTTATGATAAAATTCTCCATATTCTAAATTTACTCTGTTCTTATGTAGACATTCACGAAATAGATGATGGTGCAAAACATCTCAAACGCAAATTATATAATGATTTAGCCCTAAAAACATATTTATCAGGACTGAGAGAACTGTTGGGGAATACAATCCGTTGTATCTATACAATCCGTTGTATCTCCGAAAGATTTACCCACTGCTTTGCAGTATGTAATGCAGGAACATAACACCAAATATTTCCAAAACTTTTCAAAACCATTTTCGAAACCCGAAATCAATCTTCAACCAAAGTTCATACCACAGGTGTTTAATCATAATTTTTCAAACATTCCACAACATAGGACTGTAAACTCATTTGCCAATTTTAACAATCATACTCCAAATAATCTATTTAGGTCAAAATCAAACTTTCCGTCACAATCAACAAATATTAGACCTAACTTTAATAATCCGCCCCAGAGATTTCCAACCAATTCGCAAGTTTTCAGGAAACCAAATAGCGAAACGTTTTCAAACCAAATCCTCAGCAACAACAATTCCTTCCAAAACCAACCCCTATAAGCATATCCACGAGACACACAAGTAACGTAAGGCCAAATAATTTCAATAGGCCACATGAACCTCCAAAATTTGTCTTCGAAGAATTATATAACGCGGAGGCTGACCCTACAAATTCACACACGAAGAATCCGATCAGGATTATCAGTTCGAAAATTACTCCGAACCATAATATCTTTACGAGGGAGATCAAGGAAACAATTGCTGCTGAGTATTATGAAATTGAATCTCAAAACCAAGAAAATGAAAATTTTCAGACTACCCCGATAATCAACAACGAAAGCTAACACCTATTATTCTCTTGAACAAAACAAGTTCCAATGAAGTATCTTATGTGATATTTCTGGAACATAACTTAAAATTTCTAATGGATTCTGGATCGACGAGGTCTCTTATTGATCCTAATTTAGCATTTAAACTTTTCCAAAATGACATTGTCGAAGATCCTTTTATTGTAACAACAGTATTCCAACAGTCGGTTCACAAATTTAGGGCATTTTTACCATCTTCAATAATTTTTAATTTACCACAAAGTCGGAAATTAAAATTCTGTCTATTTAAATTTCATAATGTTTTTGATGGTCTTATAGGCTTAGATAATCTGAAATTGTTGCAAGCTAATTTAGACTTTGATTCTGGTTATTTAATCACACCACACGCGAAGATTAAATTACATTTTCATAGAACCAAGCCTGAGGTACATTCTATTACAATATCGCCACGTGTAGAACAAGTCATTAAGATAAGGACAAATATCCGTAACGGTGAGATTATTATCCCGTATCAAAAACTGCAAAATTGCGAGATTCCATCGTGTCTAACAGTTTCTAAGAACTGCTATGCCCTGACGACAGTGCTAAATAAAACAACTAGCCCGATTACTTTAGATATTTCTGAACCGATTCAAGCAGAAAAATTTAATAAAAAAGAATTGAAAAATATCGAATTAAACAATTTTGAAGATTCAATACCAACCGAATTTGATCCATCAATAATTCGAAGAGACCATTTAAATATCGAAGAGAGTTCGAAAATTGTTGCTCTTTGCCAGGAATTCTTAGATGTATTTTACTACGAAAATGCACCACTAACGTTCACGAATAAAATTAAACATAACATCAGAACAAGCGACGAAATCCCAGTGTACACTAAAACCTACAGGTATCCGGTCATCCATAAACAAGAAGTCAATAACCAATTTTACAAGATGTCGAGAATTCGATAACTTTCTCGAAATTAAAAATTATCCATCCCAGTATAATAAAGACTGACGATCTCTTCAAGGAATTAAAAATAGTCCAAGCAACAGTTGGCATAAACAACATGCCTCTAATAGTTAATTTAGAAAATATTCTATATTTTGAAAAAATAATCGAATTGCAATGCTATATCGTAAATAATAAAATAACATATTTACTTCACTTTCCGGTAACCAATCCAAATAATTTCGATTACTATCATTTATATTCGATGCCGATATATTATCAGAGTCTCTTCAAGGCTGTTATACCGGAAAATAAGTTTTTAATTAAAAATAAATTGCACTATGCATTTGAGCCTGAACTCTGTAAAGAAGCTACCCCGGGCAATATTATCTGCGATACAGCTCTGAAAGAGATCGAAAACAACAGCCCCTGTTCAGTCCAACTACTGGACGTCAAAAACGATCTTTCGATGTGCCAACAGACAAAAATTAAACTGACACATCTAATTGCTAACCAAATTGCTAATCACTAAAATGCCACAAGCAGGAAGAAAATGTTAGATACAGAGGGTCCTATTTATTAGAAATACCAATCGACTGTCAAGTCGAAACAAAAGACATCTTTATCATCAATCAACAACAAGAAATCGAGTCCTGTGATCAAATCATTCTATTTGCCGACCTGGAAATAAAAGCTGAAAATCTGCCCACTCTGGACATTAATCGCAACACAATCCAAGACATAAAACTCGATGGCCTCCACACGCTAAAAAATCAAATCGAAATCTACCGTCCTCACTTAGTCTGAGCAAATTAGACAATCTCCAAGTATTTGGACCTTAGCCCTCTACGCCCTAATGCTTCTCGGATCCGCCTACCTTTTATTCAAAAAGTGTCACCGACACCTACCCCTGAAGAAGAAGATCCAAGAAGCCCCTAAGGAAAATCAAGTTCAGCTACCCCCTCAATCGGTATAGTTGAGTCTGCGAAGTGAGGAGTTATGCCGTGGTCAACGACCAAGTCAGCCGACTTCCCAAGAACGCTGAATAGACAATTCACGAGGAATATAAATCTAAGTGCATTCTTTCCACAGTACAGTACAGTACAGTTTACAGTTTCACAATTTTAGTTAGTTCAGTTAGTTAGATCTTTAAATGTAACATCTATTGTAATATTTTTGTAATAAAATTATTTTAAAAAAGAGATTTCGTGCATTCGATAAGTTAACTCATGTGTGGTATTTAATGCTATGGTCTAATAGACAAGTTCCAGCACAGCTCACGGTGTGAATGTCATTATGATGTTAATACTTTGTTTAAATGTTTGTCTATGTTTCAGAACATGGGAGTAAATTCTGATAAGGAATCGCCTCCAAATCAAGTCCGTAACCAAACTAGGTAAGGCCGATTGCCTTTTGAGAGATTTTTTGCGTTGATTACAAGGCCGTCGATAGGCTTTTGAGAAACTCAACATTAAATACAAGGGTTGATGCAGATCGGAGTTCGGGATCTACATTAAGCGATAGATCTAGGCGCTATATAGCCTCCGTTTCTCTTAATTCTTAACTGTAATAGATATTTTTAAGCTAGTGCACTTAATTTATTTTTTATTTCTGGTGTTTTATTATTCGTATCCTACAAAATATATAATCCTGTAGGGCTTTTTCATTGATACTACGCTCGGTTGTGTTGCTACATTCTTTGCGGACAGGCAGGAATATTCCTTCCTACAAATTTGACACGTTAATTTGTTTTCTCTAAATGAATGAAATATTATATATAGAAGTTATAAAAACGAATGCAAAGAAACAAAATGAACCCTAATCAAATTTTAATATTTCATTCTGAACTTACCTTTGAGCCTCCGGTCGAAAGAAGCACCGAAAACCTAAATACCAATTAAAAACAAGTATATTTTCAAATCGCTAGCAAACCGACAAATGCAGTCAAAGATATAGGTAGAACCTATTGAACAATGACTAAGATCGATGAATTGTTTTATTTGCCCGAGACTCCAATTCTTACTAAACGTCTTCCGAATTGTTCCGAGCCGACCCGATCCGATATTGGGCTTCGTTACCATTGTGAGGTCACATGCGCTCGGGTTTTTTTCGGGAACTGTCGGCGCGTCATTGCTACTAGGTTACAAATCTATTATCGTTTTCATATAACCTTTTAATTATAAGGAAAAAATAAAAATAGTTTTGTTATATAATTTATATATTATCTTTCCATTTATGAAAATTAAAAAAATGTGTTCAAAACCCCAATTATTCGTCAAATTTTCGCTAAAAACCGATGAAATAAATATTTACAAACTGAAAATGTCATAAGCACGATATTCACCAATTATGGTACCGTGTAACTTTTTTCGGTTTCCTCGATTGAAAAAATCACTTCCTGGATGCCGTTTTGAATTCATAAAAACCATTCAGGGGAGTTCACTGATCGCTTTACAGGATGTACCAGAAGTCGACTATAGAAACTGTTTCTTACACTAGAAAAAACGTTGGACTAAGTGTATTAGAGTGAGAGGGGATTTCTTCAATTAAGAAAAAATAAATTTGGATTAATAAAATCATCTTACTTTTTGTTCACAGAATTGTATATTTTCGATTTCAGTATTCCCATTCCATTAAATGCATCATTATTCTGTATGCATCTAGTTCTGTATGTCATTGTAATAAACATTCTCAATAAGGGCCAACATTGCAGTACAATTCTTACTAATCTATTAAGCTGTTCTAATTAGAGACCCCGAGCACACCATTGTTTGTTAGGAAACGTAACAAAATATAGGCGGTCCAGAACTACAGCGCTCTACAATTCTAACGGTTAATCCTATTCAGCAAGTTCGGCTTCGTCGTGAACAGCGAATATAAGCGATGGACGTTGATTGGGATCGATAGTTCGCATTTTGGCGTCGATTTTATTTTACCACTAAAGGCTTTACTTTCACGGAACGGTAATTAGGCGAACGTTGAAAGTTAAAACGCAACTCCGAATTTGGAGAGTTCCTCTTTTGTTTGGTTTTCGGCTTATTGTTCTTTCGTTATTTATCGACGCCGCAGTATTGGCTTTACGGGATTTAATTTTGCTAATGTATCTGTTGTTTACATTTGCGGTTTTTTTCTTTTTCGTTCTGGATAATGTTCGAATTTTTTCGGCACATTAAATATATAGAAACATATTTTTTTATATTTCCGCGTTATTAATAAATTTCTTCTGTAACATAGTGTTATAATTAACGAATATTGGCAAATGGAGAAATATTGGCTTTGAGGCAAACGTTCGTCCCATCTTTTACCGCTAGATGGTATTGTATCGAAAAAAGTGTTACCTACTGCACTCGTGTGAACTTTTGATGTTGTTTAATAAAAAGGAATTACAACAAGCACTTTGAGAAAGAAATTGTGTTTTTAATTTTTTAAGCATTAATAATGGCAGCAAATAAGAAGTGCTTTCGATATATTATGTTATTTTTAATTTCGAAAAGACAACACAGTAAAACATTTTCTGCTATTGCGTCAAAAATAGTCTGTATTAAAATTTTTGTATTAAGTATTTAACCCTTTTGTGTGTTGATTTGACACAATACGATAGTGTTGTTCGTTTGCTTTATTTTTGAACATAAAAAGTGTTATTTTATTCAATAGTAACACTTTAAATGTGTCACTATAAAATGAACACAAAATGGTGTTGATTTTACACCAGTCATCTGTTGAAGACTCCCTCCCAGTGATGAAGGCATAGGCATTGTCATGTCTTATTATCGATAGTTCTCGGTAGTAAAAAAAGATTTTAATATCTAGATATAGGCGTCAAATAATAAAAAAATGCATTATAAAGAGCTTCCCAACAGGAGCGATAGGATTTGAATTTGAAATAAACCACAACAAAATATCGTTCTAGTAACCATCGTTCATCTTGCACTGGTTGATGCGATTGGCCCAATTTTCGATGACTCGGTGGAGTATATCGGGTTGTATGGCGAGTATGGTTGCTCGAATGTTGGCTTGGAATGTGTCTTGAGTTTGTCGGTGTAAACCTGTGATTTAACATAGCCCCAAAGAAAATTGTCTAAAAGTGTTAAATCATAAGATCGTAGTGGTCAGTTGTAAGGACCATTCCGTGAAATTACCGATTCTCCAAATTGATTGCTCAATAAGTCAATCGTAATGCGTCCTGTGTGGCAAGTTGCGCCGTCTTGTTGAAAATATAGTCCGTCCACATCAATTTCATAAATTTTCGGAGAGACAAAATCGAATAACATGGCACGATAGTGTGCGCCATTCATAGTGACAGTCCGTCCTTCGGCAGTCTTGAAAAAATACGGCCCGATAATAGAACCGTACAATAACGCCCAATCTGCGAACTCACGACGTAATCGATGGTCAGTTGGCTTAAATTTGTGTGCCAATACAATCTTGTATGGGTGTAAACCGAGATCCAAACGCAAAATACGCCAGGTGGTTATCCTGGATAAGCCCAACTCTTGAGAACGGCGCGGTACAGGCACTTTATCGTTCTAGGCAACACTTTCGCGAACAGTCGCGATATTTTCTTCACTACGGCCACTACGAAGTCATGGCGGTGGCTTTTTGTCATGAAGACTAAACTCAAATTCAAACTTATCAATTATACAGTAGATGGCATTGACAGTAATTGACAGTAAATGTCAAGAATTGGTTATCAAATATGGCCTCCATTAATGGCGAAAATCCTATTGCCCCTATTGAGAAGAACTTTATAAACCAATACCATTTTGTAATATATTTAGAGTTTACAATAAAAAAGAATATATTTATTTTAAAAACTCTTAATGTCAACATTTATTATTTATTTTCAATCAACCAATCATTTTTATATAAGGAAACCAACATATCAACATTTTTTGGTTTCACTCTTGATCGTCTATCTGAAACTATTTGTTCAGCCCTGGTAAATGTTATTTCCGATTCTACGGATGATGCTAGAATGCAGAGGTATTTCTAGGATAATTATGCCTAGACTTAAATTAATTTCTGTTCACCTAAAAAAACTATACTTTTTAAATATCACAACTATTCCAGTACGGATAAAAAAAAAACATTAATCGCAGTAACCTTACCTTCCAAAAAAGAAGTGGATCTGTGTCTTGGGTTGTATTTTGACGCTCCATGTATTGCTTCTTCATAATTATTACGTCAGCTGTTGAGGATCTTATCTTTTGCTGTACTTTCTCTTCCATAAATGAAAAAACAGAATACCAGAATGCAAAGCAGATTTGGTGTCTTCATGGCTCATAAGACCTCCCTGTTTAAACATCGGGTCAAGTAAAGTTCCCATTTGGGTGGCCGTTGTTTTTTCATAAGGGAATAGGTGTTTTTGTACAGAATCCATCAGTTTAACACAGATTTCTCTACCCTCATCTGTTTTTAACTTTGGCATCTTATTTTCCAACGTCCTATGATTTCCGTTAATAAGGGGGACAAGAGATATTGTCACATATTTGGGGCCTGATATTTTTGTTGTGACTTCATCAAAACATGACAAGACATCCTGAACTTCACTTAAAACTGTTAAAATTTGCTCTATGCACAGATGTTGAGGAGCTTTAGAAACTTTAAGCAAGGTTCTATTAAGTGGATCACTAGTTTCAAGGATTCTTTTAATCATTTGGAAAGCAATATTCCAACGAGTTGTTACATGTCGGATTAGCTTGTAGGGATTTTCGGTATTTTACTCATTTTTGATTAATTCGGTGGCTTTATCACTACATTTTATGTTTATTACTATTTCTTTACATCTGGTTATAACTTTATTGATGGAATTTATGTTAATACTGCATTGAACAGTCAGGTTAATACAATGGTCAAGTCCTGAACAGGGAAGATGTTTTTTTCTTTAAAAGTTCACAGGCTTTTTTCATGTTAGCAGCGTTGTTTGTAATAGTACATGATATTTTAGTTTCTATGCTCTATTCAACAAAAATATTTAACACCATTTTCCAAAAGTTTTGTAGACAAAACAGCAGAATGTAACTTAAAATCGTTGGTCAAAAAATTTCATGTTACTGTCAAGTATGATTCAGGTGCCCTTGAAATCCAGGAGTCAGGAGTGGTGGCAATATAATTTACATTTCCCAAAATATTTTTCAAATCTTTGCAAGCATCATTATACATATACATGATTTTTTTTCGGATAGTGAATTTACTTGGCAGAACATATCTGGGATCTAGCATATGTACAAACTTTTTAAAATCACTATCATTAACAACATTAAAATATTGAAAATCAATGGCAATCATCAATGTCAATGCTTTATCAAGTTTTTTTCTTTGGGAATATTCCCCATATTCAATTTACTTTAAAAAACAGGGACTTATGGACCTAAGATCGAATTAGAGAATCGGGCACTTGATGATGCTGAAGTTGAAGCACTGTCGTTACTCTCAACAGAGTCCCTTGAGAGTAAATTGGGATGAAATATTTAAGATGGTCATTAAAGTTTGAGGTATTTCCGCTTGTTTTATACTACTTGCCACAATTAATACACTTGGCAATTTTTTCGTCACTTACTTTTTTTTTAAATTCCAGACTTTGCAGATTTTTGTTTTTTTTTTGCTTTTTTCTTGTTCGTAGAAAGTATCTCTTGAGCTATTTCTGTCAGTATCACTGGTATCAAAAACAGTTATTTTATCTTGTAGGCTATGGCTCTGGTCAGAACCAGAATTAAGGCCTGGGTTAGCGTTAATATTTTCTGCCTCACAAGATACCCTTCGTAAAAAAACATATATAATAATAATAATAAGCGAGGTTTAACATGTACAACAATAACGAGACCATATAACAAATAATTTTAAAACCTAAAATTATTTTACTGTAATATGACTTACTTTTGCTTGGTACAGAGCGGACAAAATTTAAAAATTTTGTTCATTGTTATGTAGCTTTTTCAGTACAACTTTCACAGTATCCTCTTCTTGCTTTTTCCTCCAAAAATTAACAAAGATGAATGTTTAATATTTTTGGAGGACAACGGTAAGCTGTTTGAAACCAGTCCATCCCCGGAACCAGCATGAAATTGTAATTCTTTTTCCCTTGTTCGCTGAGGACTTTGGTTTGGCATTTTCTTGATGTATTAAGAAGATCCTGCCATCCTTTTGCTGACGTTTCATGTGTATCGAACCATGTTTCATCGAGGTAGATAATGGACGATTTTCTAATTTGTATTTTTTATAGTGTTTAAGTAGTCAATCCGCCATCATCGCATCGTTGTGATTCCATTAATATTTGTCTTTTTCTAATGGTGCAATATGCAAAACCCATTTGAGATAATATTCTCTGGAGGCTAGTTCTGGTGCAAAGAATGTTGGTTTCATCTTTCCTTAGTCACTGTTGCAATGAATGCAAAGTAGGCACAGTTTGCCTACGTATTATAAATTTTGCTTCGAATTATGTCTTTGTCGCTTTCGTCAACACATTTGCTTTTACCGGAATCACGGATACGGACTTTTTTGGATTTAATTGGCTTCGTCACAATATTTTTAACTGTAGACAATGGAGTTTTGGTTAATGAAGTCGTTTCTGCTGCGGCTGCATCTACATTAAGCCCACTGATAAATTTTCTTTTAAAATTAGCACTACCGGAGGCACAATAATCATTATCTTGCCAAAAACGCCACATTTTTAGCACGTTTGGAATAACAACAAATACAATCAAAAGTATAGAACTGCACTGTTTAAGAAAAGAATGCGAACTAAACTAAAATATTTCGAAACTACTAAACCAGGTATAAAATTAATTGTATCTTTTTTCCTGTTATTTTATTAGGCCTGGCTCTATTTACGTTTCTTGCAACTTTGCCGAGTTTCGTTACGGCAAGGGTTGTTAACAGTTTATTGCCGCCAATCGGTCAACGATATATCTTGAAACGCACTATACCCAGGTATTCTTGATGATCGGTCCCACACGAATGATCCTTTTTTAAAGTCTTTCAATAACTTCTCTGTAAAAATGCTGCTTTACTATTTGTCCTTGAGACACAAATTAATCATGGACTACCTCCAAACTATCAAAAAATCAAATCAGCATGCTTTTAATTATTGTTTTTTTTTATTCTGTATTTTTTTAGCCATGGATTGAAGTGTGCCATTCTTGGATTTGGCTCTGGCACTTCGTTTCCGGCTCATATTCAAAAATTCAAGACTCGACATCTGTTCCTTCCTGTTCTTTTTATTTTTGGAAAGGTTTTTCGGAATTATTTTGCGCAGATTTTTTTATCGCAATTAATTTGTTAAAATCTTATGAACGGTTGTGTGAGTCAAATTTAACTCTTCAACTATTATTCTGACCGCCAACCGACTGAGAGCGCACAAGATTCCATATTCCGTGATATTTTCATCACTGCACTTGCAGTTGAAGACCTTCCGCTATGAGATTCATCTTTAATCGAGTCTCAGGCTTCTTTGAATGCCTTAAATCACCAGAAAACCTGTGCTCTTCACTGTTGGTGTAGGTTTGTTGAAGTTTTGCAAAAGTCGCACATTGTTTCCGTCGCACTTTGTTCATATAAAGGGTGTCTCAGAATGTTTTTCATTTTTGATACTTAAAAAATAAAACATCATAATTAATTCAAACTTATGTAATTGGTGTTAAATTACAAAGTAGTTTTTGAATATTTATTAATGAAAAACAACCATCCGTTAATGCACACTATCCGCTTCTTCACACTCATTTAGCCTGGAAGTAAAAGTCTCAATCACTCACTGGAGCATCGCTCTTGAAATCGTGTGAATTTCGTCTGTTATTCTTTGCTTTAAAACATTTACTGGTGGTAATGGGTTTAAAACCTTACTTTTTAAATAGCCCTATAGGAAAAAATCAGCAGGTGGTAAATGTGGACTCCTCATTTTATTTAATTTTCCTGCAAAATTCTACACTTTTAGCTGGACCATAGGGCTTTATTTCTTGTACAATAAAAGTTTCATAGGGGTGAAAATGCGAATAATCGTGGATCTGCGCAAATGTAAAGACGTTGCGCGGAGTTATAGAGACTGTCGTGGATTGTCTCTAACAGACTGGCGAACGCGGTCAATATTTATGCTTGTTCTTGATGTCCTTTTGCGTCCAGTTAATTTATCCAGCATTGTGTTTTCAGTCTCTTAAAACAGCGTACCCAATGTTTGATTAAATTCGCATTTGGTACTCATATTATATATTTCTCATAGTCGCAAAAACTAAAATGTATCCTATGCAGACGTCGAACAATAATGCAGGTATCGTTGTTTTTATAAAATGCTCGCGCTATGGTCCCATGAAACGATCCATCGCTACTAAACATAAAAAGAACTCATCAAGCGTATGACACAACTCCCCTCCCTCCGCTATCTGTGTTAAGTGCATAACAATCAAAACATTTTGAGACAGCCGTTACAAAACTTTGATTGTTCGAAATTATTACTCGTTTACTAAAAGAATTGTTACAGTAACTCACCAAGTAATTCTAGGGAATTCAAACTCCTACTAAAGACGCACCAGATATTGGCTTGCATCCCTTCCAAAAGGGAAGCCAATAGATCGAATGCTACGTTACCAGTCTCATTACTGTATCTGATTTTCAGTACAGTTTCATTACTGTACCCGGTATAAATTCTAGAAAAAATCTGATTGAAGAATGGATATAAGAATGAAACGAAAGTATCGAAGAATCAGTAGTTAAAATAGCGCCTAAATGTTTTCGAAGCGAATGATTGCAAACGATGGAGTAAAAAGGACTCAACAATCATCGTCTTGCAAAACACGCCATTTGAACCAATTACTCCCGCGTAATACGGAAATAACAGCGTAATATTCTGCATTTAAATATAATGCTGCCTGGAAATCCGTCGTTAACGAGACAGAAAAAATCCAGTAATCTACCACCACACGGACAAAACAACGAGAAATAAAGCGAATTGCACATCACTGGAAATGCTATTTGAAAGGGAACGTATGAATTTTGCTCCGATTTCACGCGTTTGAAAGGATTTTGTGCTGTCAGTACAGGTGGATGGATGGCTTTTGTCTTTCCGTGTAATATTTGACAAATTCCTATATCATGGTGCGGGACGCGAAATAAAGTTACATATAGGAATATTTTCGAAGCTAATGCGTTGTCAGGATGGTGGCTTTTGTGAATATACGATCCTTGAAGTCGGATCGTATTGTCGAATATCAAAGCGGCATTAATTGTATCACGCATACGCTGTGTTCAACTAGGAATAAAGCAACGGTTGCTACGGTATATTTTATAACAAGATCGCCATATGCATTCACACAAAATCCACCTAGTGCTTAACTTAACCCTTACAATTTCCAAGTGTAATTAGAATTTGGCCATGCTTTCTTGATTTTAAGAAAGCACGACATGCCTGAAACTCAATTTCTATTTTGCAAAAATTCCTGTAGGGCTCAGAATCATCACTGAAACAAATAAGAAATATATCGAAGTTGCATTAATTCATAACAATAAAACAAAAATTATCAGCATTAAGTTTCGAAATTTTCACCATCTTATCTGACTTCCATGAATTTCTGCTCGGTCTGCTGCCAACCAACCGTGAGAGTATTTAGAAAAATTTTGTTCCGAGCATTTTTCACGTATGTGGATACAACATATACACCAGTAGTAATAGGTGTTTCATTTAATAATATCGATTTTGTTAACATATGTCATCAAAAGCCAGTTCGTTATTAATTGTCGTTTTGCAAAAAAAACATACGTTTTCATATGTTTGAATATGTCGAATTATACACCAGAAAAAGACGTTTTGGGGGAGAGTTTAATAACCTGCTTTCATTTGAAAAAAACAGCTGCTAAAAGTTATCGGTTGTTGGTTGAACCTTTTTTTTTGGAAATTATTAAATGGAACGTCCTACCACCATTCAGTCCTATTTGCATTCGGATTACCATGTCTTTCGTTCGACGCAGCATGGACTTTCAGAACATGTTGGCTTGATGAATGACTGGCATCAAAAAACCAAAATTTCTTTTCGCACGTATCCCATTCTTTGACAGAAAGATGGGATAAAGTAATAGCTAACTATGGCCAATACTTTGATTATTAAGATAATTTATTTTGTTATGGAAATAAACGCTGAAATTTTGAAACACCTATTACTAAATCAGTTTTAATATTAATAACTCGAGACTGGTCTGGCTAAAAAAGATAACTGAATAAATCGTTTCACGCAATGGCGTGCATCATCAATTTATTAAATATATCTATACAGCCAAAATGTGTATACATTTATTTCAACTGTTTATTACATTTATAAATTCGACACTTTTGTAATTAGAAAATTAGTAATTGTGTTTAATTAAATATTAACTCTTCTATTGGAACCTTCGGTATGAAACACTAAACTCGAAGAGATTTACCACTAAACACCAAATCACTTTTTTAAACTTCTCGGCGCGCGTTTCGCTAACAACGTTAGCATCATCAGGAGATGATTTATTCTAATTCTCAAACTAAACTATGTTCTATTATTATGATAACCGTACCTAATGAAGCATGTAAAAATCATGAACCGTGAAATTTACTGAGCGTTACATTAATAAGTGAAAAAGTTGACTGAACGGAATAGGTCCTTTATCCCGATTCGTGGTTTTTTTACATTTTTCTATTTGAATACTTTCGTAGGTATCCAAAGCCCTATTGTTATTTACACTTTTAACCAGTTTTAAATCACTAATATCTATTTGAGCTTATGTTCGATTGCATATTGGCCAACACAATATTTTTCATTTCTCCTATATCTAATGCAGGCGAAGTGTTTTTTATTCTCAATCACAATATCACAATCTTGACAAATAATTTCGTAAATACCCGACTTTTCATGTTTATCTGCTTTATCCTTTGGGTTACCGATGACTTCTCTTAATTTATTATATGGTTTGTACACAACTTTAATGTCCACTTTTTCAAAATCTTGTCTAGCTCTGTCTTAATTGAGTATCAAACGGAATTACCATTAATTTAGTTTTGTGATCTGATCCTTTTTGAAAAGTCGAAGAATCTTTCAATAATTTTCTAAACTTATGTTTTCTAATTTATATACAATATTCTTATTATAGTCACTTCGGATACCTCCCTAATTAATTTTAATTCTTTATTGTAATTATCTTTGTTTAAAGGAAAATTGACTAATCTATTTACCATAAAATTTAAACTAGTCATCTTATTTTGGAAGCTATGATTCGAATCGTTAGGAATGTATCGCGAACTGGTCCTGTTTTTTTCTAGAAATATCAAAATCTAGCTTACTAAGTCCTTAATAAAATCTTCTAAGTTTTCATTTTTTGAATCATCAAAAATTGCAAGAACGTCGTTAACCACACCTTCGGAAAGTAACTGAATTCATGCTTCGCCTCGAATTTCAAATTTACTCATGAATAACTTGGCTAAGAACAGTGACAGAGATTGTCCATTGTCATTCCTTCTTGTTTTTCGTAAAACTTGTTATTAAGATGAAAACAATGTTGCTTCATACATAATCTTGTTAAGGAGACGTACTCAAAAACAATCTTGTTATTAAAATCGTTTAACTTGAGTAACTCCCTCAGGTATTTCAAGGTATGTGGAATCGGAACATTCAGAAATAACGATGATACGTCAAAGGAAACCAAGACCTCACCTTCCTGTAGATGTGTGTTTTTGGCTTTTTCTATGAATTTTGTTGAGTTTATCACAGAACAGAAAGGTAGTTGGTTTAGTAGATTTTAAAATTCCTTTGTTAACCATTTTGCCAAGTTGTATGTTGGATAAGCTGATACAATTAATCTCATTGATTTTCCTGGTTTATGAATTTTTGGTACAACATACTATCTTGCACTTTTGAATTAGATATATGCAGTGTGATTTTCAGAGAAGGAGAAATAAGGCTCTTGCATGATTTCAATGTAGCTCTGACTTCGTTAACAATTTTTGACAATGGTTTCCTAGGTAATCGTTTATATGGACCGTTTTGAAATAATTTTTCAAAACGTTCAAAATAGTCAGACGTGCCCATTACTACAACTTTATTTCTCTTATCTGCTTTTAACGCTTGGCAATCTTAGAAATATTTGGCATATTTTGACTTTTATTTGAAATATTTTTTGTAATTTTACCTTTACATGACTCTCTCATGAAAGCTTTAGAAGACTCGGGTAAGTGTTTAATACAAATTTCAATAACGGCTACTATATCCTCCAAAGCACTACGGGATGCTGGCCAAGCAAAATTGAGGCCTTATTTAACACATCTAATTCTTGATTGTCGAATATCTGCCTTGAAAGATATGCTATGCTATGTTGCATGTCGCTATGCTATATTCATGCTCTTTTTTGGTATATGTTCTTTCGACTGTTCAATTATGAGATTTTTCAATTTTTTATTTCAAAGCAAACCAATCCAAAAATTTACTATCTACTGATGTGAACTTATTCCTTTGGAAAGTACACCAACACTCATGTTCTACATTAGTTAATTTAAAAGTTAATTTCTCATGCGTGTAAGATTGCACGGCTAAATTTCAAGCATACTCCTTTTACTGTACAAATATTTTATTTTTAAGTCAAGCGATTTCTCTTTTGGAAAACTTTTTCTTTTCGAGTTTAATTGAATATCTCAAGTGTATGACTATGATTAAACACGTTGATATGTGGAGACTTGTTTTAAAAGATAAGTTAATAAATAGTTTCTTGCAATGGAGTGCGCCCTCACTACAATTTATGAAAATATCTATATCGACAAAATGTTTATACATTCGTTTCAATTATTTTTTATGGGTACATGGCATATTTCTTTTTTTTATGTTGTATGGTAAAAAAAAATAGTACGTATGTATATTGTTTTTTTTTATCGAACATCGATTTATTTTTCAATGGTAATCTTCTTTTAGCTCGATACGCTTACACATACACGCCCAACGATTTTTCAACTTTTTTATACCTTTCAAAAAGTACGACACATCGAATTCTGCAAAATAGCACTCTGTTTCGGTGATGACTGCAAAAAGAAATAATTTAAAAGATGCCAAGTCTGGAGAATAAGGCGGATGCAGCATCAATTCGTGACTTCTTTTACCAATTCGTGACGTCATTCACCAATTTGTCGTGAAATTTGACAAACGATGCAGCATAATACTCTCTTGTGATTGTCTTTTCTTATGTGATTGTTTTGCAGCGTCATTTACATGTCAGATTGTCATTTACAGTGTAAATCCCAAATCCCTTTTGAGTATTCCTTTTTTATCGTGAGTTTTGATGAATTATTCTAAGTTTCATCAAAAGTTACAAATAGCTCGATTTCTGTATCTCATAATAGTTTTTCGACTTTTCTTCAAATTGTGCGATATTTTTCCACGCAGAAAGTAGCGAATAAACGACACACGAAGTTTGCTTTGTTCCGTGATAACAAAAATCTCAAACTGTCGAAGCATAATTAAGTGTCATATCGTTTTATTAGAAAGGAAGACACATTCCTGAAATGCAATTACCTTTTCGATCACATCCCGGTCTTAATCTAAAGCGTTTCTAATGCTTCACTTTATGCTCTTAAGTGATCCAAATATTTCTTTCGTACTCAAAACTAAAATGTAATGGAATTCCAGAAACAGTCAATATCAATGAACTTCTGAAACATCCTGTATATTAATGTAAAAAATGTAATGAAAAAAAAAATAGTGAAATGTCCTGCGATCTATATATATATATTAATATTATATTTTAAGGAAATAATTGGAGAAATCCAGTAAAAAAATCGATACGTGATCTTAAAAAAACACAATATTGGAACTAATTACTCCTTCATAATCGCTCATAAATAGCGGCGTATTTTCCAATATTTAATTATGATATTTTCCAGGAATAAGTCGTTGCCGAGGGAGAGTAGATGCCAGTAATCCAGAGTCCATGAATAAAAAAGGAGGGAAATAAAAATGAATGTCGCATCGCTGAAAATGATATTTGAAAGAGAACGTATGAATTTTGCTCCGATTTCACGCATTTCAAAGGTTTTTGTGTTGTCAGGATAGATGGATAAATGGCTTTTTGTCTTTCCGTGTAATATTTGACAAATTCCTATGTCATTGTGCAGGACACAAAATAAAGCCGAAATATTTTCGAAGCTAATGCCCGATGATGTCGGCCGACAGCTTTTGTGAAGATATGGTCTTTAAAATCGAATCGTATAGTCGTATATCAAAACAAAATTTATTGTACTTCGGGACAAATGTCCATACTGCAGCTGAATATTACAATAGAAAATCACTTTTATTATTTCTAGTGACACATAACTTAATAAGTAACATATAGCATGTCATATCTTGATATTCCTTGGTATATTTAATGGAATCCAGACGTTGATATATTGTATACGAAAATGTTATTTTCAAATCATACATGATATTACTGAAAGTTTTTGGAAACCTTGCATATTCCGATATTTGGCTTATTTTTGTAAGGGTTACACATTGTAGATGTATTTTTGTATTATTAAAATCCATTATTCTCTTGCGTAATATAGAGTGACTAAATCTAGGTTTATAAAGTATCTAGAAATGTTTTCCACTTTTTACTGCCCAGGATCAATTTTCTGGTTTCTCTGCGATTGTGCTCTTCCATGTGATACGGTAGTCTACCCCTTGTTCTCTTAACCGGTTAGTGAACCATGTATATTTCCTTCTATTTTTATCTTATTTTTTCGTCCACATTAATTTTGTCCAGTTATTTGGATTATTTTGTTTGTGAGTCATTCAGCTACCAAATGTATAGGATTCATCCATGTTTCAGAATCACCAAGCATCACTGCTTTATTTCTGATTTTTTCTCATCCAGAAATCCCTTTATAGAGGGTTGATAATAAAATTCTTCTGGATCCGTTGCCATGCAGGCATATTGTGTAATAAACAAGCTGATTATTCGCCAAAATGGCTGGCTTTTCCATCACCCGGATGCTTTCCCCCATCTCTCTAACTGTCCAAGACATTTTCCAATTCCACTGCGAAACTTTGGGTCACTCCTCCAAGTTATATGCCATCAAGCCCATATTATTCCAATGCCGTCAACCCTTGAGCGTCACCTTTTGGTAAAGTGGAACAGGGTTAGAATCAGGCACTACCAATTCCCACATGATCACCTAATAATTGGCGACCCTCCTTTAGTATGTGCCTGATGCTCCTCTGTCGGTTTGCCATGTCTTGCTAGCGTGCCCCTCGCTGTCTGCACTTGCGCAAATATATGGACTTCCCAGGGACCTTCCGTTTATTTTGTCTCCTCATTACTTCAATTATCTTTTTAAATTTCGTCATACCAGATGAAAATAAGAAGTTTCATCTGATCTAGTTCCTCTCTCTTATCTTTAAACACCTTTTCCTCTTAAAACGTTTACACCTATTCCCCTACTCCTAATGTAAAATTTGAGCTTTATTCTATGCTTCACACCCGACTATTTGTAATGTATTTCTTTATTTACTTTTTATACACTTTTATCCAAATTAGTTTTATTTATACACCTTATGATCGATACAATACTTACTATGTTCAAATTTGAAAATTCGTTCTTCAATTCTTCTCAGTTATTCTTGAAGTTATACTCTTTATGTGCTGCCAAATGGACTAAATTTTCTTTGGGGTCTTAAATTGAAAAGATTCAAATTCCGACCAGTATTATTCCATTAATCAATATTTCACTATCGAATACAATCATTTTGATGGATATGTTTAAATTTTTTGAGTGCCAAAATTTTTTCATGCAGGCAAATATTTTTCTCACCTTATCTATTCTATCTTGGATGAATGTTGTTCTTTCGTTATTTGAGATACTGCTGCCACAGTGAGTCTTTCTGTTTCTAATGATGTACCTTCTATATTTATGATTACTAACTCAACGATACTAATTGTTAACAATTTCGGTTCATTTCTGTTTTTGCTAAGGCTAATTTTCCTACATTACTACTTTAATTCTCCTACTAAATTATTTATTTTGTTCTGTATATTTCGAATATCTATTGACAATAAGCATCTTCCTACATCGTCTGCATTAAATTCTAACGAATCCCTTTCTTGTTATTCTTGGTTGTTTCATAAATTAATGTATATATCATGATCATAAACTAAACTAACAGGTTTACTAAATCACAAAACACTGGTTTAATCATTCAAATTTATCATGCCATCTTAAAAATATGCGCCATTTGGTGAGATTATATTATATCGATTATACTAGCGAATAATTTAGTCGTTGAAACACTTATAGGTATTTTCCGTGCTGACAAAACAGCTTCCACGAAGTGGTAATTTGGGAAACAAAAAAAGTCGTACGAGGTCATATCTGGAAAATATGATGCTTTATAGATAACATCTATAAACTTTATAGATAACGAGGTGTTTTTCGGCAAATATTTTTTCGCAAACGCTTCATAATGTTCAGATAATATTGTTTGTTAATCGCTTGCCTACCTAAAGGGAATTACACTTTATGACTTATGACTTTGATTTTCAACTTTAACTTTGGTTTTGGCTGATTATCGAAGTGACATTTCAAAGTTATCTTCATGAAATGCATCATAACGTATCCGTTAGGAACTCGCTGAATTGGCTCGTTCAAGTATGTGATCAGCAAAACATCAACTAACGTGGTGCGAATTGATTTATTAGACATTTTCAGATTTTAAGCCATCTTTTTTTTTTATCATCGTTTCCTTCACTTTATCGATGTTTTTGTCAGTCAAATTCGACCGCAAAGTTGAATTCGTTGAAAGTCGACTGCAAAGAAGCAAGTCAACCAGTTCTCTTTATTCGAATGGTTTATACTACTACTTTCCTCATGTTTTTGATAAAGCTGTTCACCGAGACTCTCGCGAATGATTCAGAACTATATAATTTTGTTGGCAGTACAAAATTTGATGCAAAATTTTTCGGTATTTGTATCTACTTTATCAAAATCATAAAGCACACTTGAGATCGACTAACTTAACCAATAGCTGTAAATAAATTAGTCGATAGATAGCGCCAGAACTCTACGCGATAATTGGCAGAATTTATAGCGTTTTTTATCATTATTATTATTAGGATGCAACTAAAGTGTTTGCGTTTTTTCCTTTGTATATAAACAAAGGACTATATTTCACTCCTCAGATTTTCAATCTGATTTCAACTTTTTGCTCCGACAAATAAACATTCCTTACCCAGTATTAAAGTGATTTCATTGCGAAATACTTAGGTTTTTAACAAAATCATTAGAATTAGTAAAATAAGTCATGAAATTAGAGCAAGTTGTTTTAAAAAAGGCTTCAAAGCGCGACTGACGACGGTCATCAAATTTGCGAGGTAGAGAGGGGAAGATGGCACCTTCCCCAATCCTTCTCCTTCCCCATCAAGCCACACCACTCAGCTTTCGGTCAAGAAGTTTCAGGAAAGAGCCTTGAAGATAGAGGAAGATCAGCTCATGGTCTTTCACTGCCGGCGTTTTAAGAGCAGACTCGTGGTAATATCGGGAGAGGAATAAAATTACTGCTGAGGGTATAAAATACAGTGGCATATATTTCAAGGAATAACCTCCAAATATAATGTTTTTAAAAAGTGAATAACTAAGTACCTCAAAATGCGAATACTTTTGTTACACCATAATAATATTGATTTTATGGGATCAGAAATTGTTACACTAACAGGTTTTTTTAAAAATAATTGGAGTTTTGCTTATAAATTAAAGAAATATTTCTTATAGTCTTTTTCAGTTCAAATGTTAAAATTCTTAGATCTTCGTAGAAAGAAATTGAAGAAACAGAACAGAACAGTTTTTAATTCCCCTGCGATCCAGAAAAAGTACGAAAGAATGGCAAAAAGAATGTCTCAAAATTAAATTTTGAGAAAATACGTTTTAGTTACAAGAAAATATTGTTCCGGAAAAACATCTTAAATTGTCAATATAATCAAGCAGCAAGTTTAATTCTAACTTAATAACTTTCTATGTAAACTTTAAAAAAAACAATAATAATTCAATTTTAATTCATATATTAATTAATTCCTCTAAAGAAGAATCCTTACTGAAAAAAAAAGTGTATTAAATTGCAAACACGATTTCAAGAAGACAATAAGAGTATAAGCAACGAAAAAGTTTTCTGTTGTACAATCTATCTGAATAAGCATGGAAAGAGTATAAGATCTCCGAAACAATCTGTATTTGCTTTGATTTCAGTTCAAGTGGCTCTAAGATAAAAACGTAGTTATCTGTTGCTCGCTTAAATTTATTGCACAAAACTTTGCAAACTAAGAAACATCACTTCTAAACTCTCGATGTGACATTAACTTCTGATTTTAACGAACCTTAAAAGTAATATATCATTAAGCCCTTGGATGAAAATATACGTTTTAAATTTGTTTAAATTATTTTTCAATTATTTATTATGCAAATAAATCAAGAAATTCAACTTATATTTGGTACAAAAAAAATTATAAGTAGGTAAATGTCTGCATGGACTTAATTAAATCGTATGTGCCATCTTTTGGCTGCAGAAGCGTGATTTACATGCTTAAAGTTCGTTTAAAGTTGCTGGGCAATCAACCGAGATAATTAATAAAATGATCGGAATGATTAGTAGATTAGTGTTTAGTGTTCAGTCGGTTTTATATCTTTTAAGTTACAAACGCTGCATGCACCGCTTGTGCAGCATGCGCCAATTTTGAGATATACTGAGGATTTTGACTTCCAACAAAATCTGGCCGTTACCAAAAATCTAGAAGTCTGTGTGATTGATGATTGATGATTGATGAATTGATGATGCTTATTTGAAAACATATATTCATAAATGGATCTCTCTGACCTATTTCGCAATTCATTATCTTCAAGCAATGTGTGACGAACGAGTGTGACTCTTCTCTTCTACTTTCTATATTTGTCGATCACCGCTTAGATTTTCACCCTCCAAAAAATTAATTGGATACGAAAATAGTTACAATCTATACTTGTATGTTGTTTGTGGCCTCAGAGCGCAAACTTGTTATGTCTATGACCTCAAATCATTTTATACAGTTTGTAATTAATTGTATTAATGGATCAAATAATAAATGTGTTATTTTTTATATAAATTTCAATTCTTCTATTGGAACCTTTGGTGTGAAACACTAAACTTGAAGAGATTTACCACTAAACACCAAAACACTTTTTTTGAACTGCTCGACTCACGTTTCGCTAACCATGTTAGCATCATCAGGAGATGATTTAATCTAGATCGTAGATTGGCTTTCTCCCTCCCTTCCAAGTCATTCAGCATTTCTCACCTTTTTTATTTATTGTGCCTTGATGTGGGTGCCGATGTTTGGTTCTTTATAGAACTCTTCTAATTTCTTATTTGTATATCTTCTTCTCCAAACCCTTCTATATTTTGTCCTCCGTAAATAGCTCTTAGTATCTTTATTTCTTACATTTTTACCATTTCTTTATCTCGTTTCATTATCATCATGGCCTCACTAGCATATGTCACTGTAGATCTAATCAGTGTCTTATAATCACCTTTCTCTTTCTCAACATATATTTAAATTTCATTGAGTTCCTCAATCCGCTGAATTTTTTGGACTTTTTTGTTATTTTGGACTTCAATTCCAATTTTTATATGTTTCACTTGGTACTAAAGGGTCTTATAAATTGAGCGGTTTTTTAATTCTTGAATAGAATACATAATTTGCGTTGATTTCCAAAAACCTATTATTGATAATTGAAGCATACTGTATGGTATTTAAGCACGAAAAACAATATCTTCCAAATGACCACCTCTTGCAGCTCCAGAGATGTCCACTCTTTTGTCAAAATTTTGGATGATATTTTGACATAACCGTGGCTCCATCTCACCAATGACTCGAATAATTTCATTTAGTTTAGGAATCGTTTGTGAATTGTTCTTATAGACCTGGCTTTTCACGTAACCCCAAAGGAAATAGTCCAACTAACATCACCGTTTCTTGCAATAACTTGTCCAGGAAATTTTTCTCTCAGTAAATCAATTATTTTATTAGAAGAGTGAGGTGCAGCACCAACCTGTTGGAACCACATATCTTCTACATCAATATTATTCAGTTCATCCTGCAAAAATCCAGTTATCATTTCACGATATCAACACCGCTCACGGTTACAGCTTCACCAGCACCATTCTGAAAAAAATAACATCAAATTACACCTCCTGACCATAATGCACACCAAACGTTAACTCGTTTAAGATATAAAGGTTTCTCATGAATCAATCGTGGATTTTCCTCACCCCAAGTGCGGCAATTTTGTCCGCAACATATCCACCAATTTCAAAATATGCTTCATCTTAAAAGATGATTTTTTGAGAAAAATCATCTGTTTGTTCTTTGATCCAATTGATAAATGCACAACGTTTTGAATGATCCAGTGGCTTTAGTTCCTGTGTTATTTGAACCTTATATGCCTTAAGTTAATCCTTTGGTAAAATACGCCATGTTGTGGATTGACTGAGTCCAAATTTTTGTCGCCGACTAATAGAATTTCTGAGCAGTCTTCAGCAACAATTTCAAGCGCCAAATCAATATGTTCCTTCGTGCTTTCAAATAGATGATTGTGCAAACCATAAATAATATGTAATTTTCTTAAAGCGTTTTTCACTGAACGCCCATTTTCACAAAATAATTCAACAATCTAAACGCGTTATTGTATTGTCTACGACTCCATTTTTATAAATGTCATACATTACCTTTCTGAAATGAGGCTAGACCTAGGCAAATTCGCAAGGCCATTTGTGTTTTATTCAAGAAATAGAAAAAACCGCTCAATTTGAACGACCTCTTACTTCTAGATATATAAAATTCATAACCTTTTCACATTTATATTCCTATATATATTTTGTTTTATTCAATTCAAACTACTTTTTTTCCGAAAAACCTGTGTACAATTTTTATAGACATGGATCAAAATTTTGTTGACTGATTAAATTGAAACTGGTCCTTATGTTAATATATTATAATAATATTATAATAATATAATTAACTAAGTATTCGTCGAAAAATGGCCAACTAGTGGGAAATTTCCTTGTGTTCAGTTCATCCTAAAGAAAATCCTTCAGTGCGGGAAGGCATATTAATATTAAGAAAGAGGTTGATTTCGGCAAACATTTCGAGAAAAGAAAAATATCGAATAGACCGAAATCAAATAAAGGCACACGCATTTCGCACACAAACACCAGTCTATCCCTGCGCATACGCCCAGATACGAAACATTTCAATTACATCGGCAAACATTTATTACCAACGTAAGCAACCGGGAGACCAGGGTACGTCACGTGGCCTCTTATATGGGCACGTCCCCATCGAAGAGAAATCACATTCGAGGGAGAACCTAACAGCTATTAATTTGCGTGTTTTCGCTATTTTGTATACCGGTTATTACTTTGAGTCGAAAATAAATATGGCCCGTGGTGGTATTTCGTGCTGAATAAAATATATGGGGTATTTGAATGTGGGGTAGAAACGATACGGTTTTATATTTAACTTTGTGTTATGATAAATCGAAGCATGCCATGTATAATATGACGAGTATACAGAGAGGGTAGACTGGAGCCGAATATCATGCTACCATTTTAATTAGTTATAACTTTTAAAAGATAATTAATTGCAGATTTTTTTTCTGAAATATTCATTGATTTCGTCTTTAAATTTTGTGTTAATTAATTAATAAATGGAAATGTGAGCTGTTAACAGCAATGCAATTTTATGCCATTTTAACACATCTTCCATAACTTTTTGTCCACATAAGTATTAATGCAGCTGTATGGTTTGGGGTTTATTTATGTAAACCTTTTCTTCAGAAATCCCCATAAAAAATCCGAAGGCATCAAATCTGATGATCTAGATGTTCCAGATAAGTTTTTATTTTGATTAATTAAACGACTAGGGAAAATGTTCTTCATATGAGGTGTCCAATTGGAGTACCAAATTTTTTTTGGTACTCCAATTTTTGAATCATGCCTATAGCGTTCATCGTTGACTGTGACTGCATTTAAACTATCGTCTCGAACACCGCACAATACTATAACTTTAACTGAATGTAATGGCGTTCGATAAATGTGAAGGGGATTCCTTCTTACCCAGAAGTGGCTATTTTGTTTATTCACTTGACCACTTAGAGGAAAATGAGCTACATCACCAAATCTCAACAGCCAACACCAAATACACATCGCATGTCTGCACTACTCAACAGCCAAACCCAAACTATCACAAATATAACGAAGAAAAAAAACATGGTACCAAAACAAAATGGTAGCGTGATACTTAACCCACCCCATATTTTGGCAACAGCTGCAACATAATTTTTCTACTTTAATCATATTAATCTTCTTTGATTTTCAGTAATACTAACTGAGCACTTCGCGTCTTTCTTTTTATTTAGAGGCCAGTTGAAAATGCTTTACAATGTATTTGTTTGTATTTAATCGATAATGTAATACCAGACAAGCTTTACTTTTTTCGATAGCACAGGTGAACAAATTTAATTTTTTTTGAGATAACATTGATGAAAATAGGTGTATATGAAGTATTTAGTGGTCCTAACTTCGAAAATGATAAGCTAATTATGTAACACATACACTTTTTTTGTTATAGGGAGTCGGTGGTGGGGAAAAAAAAAGAGACGGCATATTTTTCGAATCTAATATGTATTTAATATAAACATGTAAAACGTGTTAAATTTATGCAAAAACATTACTGAGGATTATGTGAATAAAAAATATATTACGTGGGATGTCATACAGCGACAAAAACTTTCACTTTTTCCTTTTGTTGTTTGTAGCATAATCTCCACACCAACAGTAGCCGCCCAACATAAATGGGTTCAGCGTCCCATGGTATATTGCTTCCATTGTCATGATGTCCGAGTGAAACCTCTCTCCTCGTTACCCAAATTTTCCGAAAAAAAAATATGTGCGTGGAAATATTTCTTTTAGATACTTGAAACCATTACCTTCTTTGTCCATGGCTTTGACAAAGTTTTTTATTAGTCCAAGCTTAATATGGAGAGACGGTAGAAGCACATTTTTGTGTTAACCAGTGGTGCTATATTTTATGTTTGAAGTTCCGGGTTCAAAATTGAGTCCAATCTTTGTTACCGTAATGTTTGTTTTATTGCCCTACTGTCCCATAGACCCAAAAAACCGCTATACTTTGTAAAATCTCCTTGAAGTCCTAGCAACATACCTATCAGTTTTAAATCCCCATAAATATCCCACTGATACCGTTCATATTCAACGCGATTTAGTAAGGTTGCTAAGTTATCATAGGTTTCGTTCATTGTCACTGAATGGGCATGGATATAGATGGGTTTTTGTTTCCATTATGAAGCAAGAGTATTTTTAGGTCGTATTTTACGTGACAACTCAGCAAACATGAGGAGCCCAACTTTTATCTTGATTTCCAATTTGGCACAAAATATAAAAGATAGGCTTTTTTCGGATATACTTCTTCAGATATAGATTTACCTTGTGACCTTAAAATTAGTCATTCGCATATATGACAAAACTTATCTGCTGGAATATTGCAAAATCGACGACTAGAACTTGCCATTTTATATAAAATCGAAATAGAAAACAATAAAACGGCACTTAAAGATTCGTAGAATACTGTGGAAATATCTCCTCTACGGTCTTGTGATAATTCCTATATTGTTCAATCCAAAGACAGGTTCAAATGCTTTCAATCACTCCGTGATATAAAGGAGAAGTAGGTACTTGAAAATAGGATGTGCCAGGCCATTTCTGTGGAAAGGTGTTTTAATAACAACCTAAATGAAACGTAAAAGAGCATTCTCATCAATGTCACAAAAATCATGTCGACCTGTGTAATGCGAGGAGAGTTTTCTCGCTTTGTTTTTTTTTTCATCTTTCATCTTTCTGTTTCTTTTTTTTTTGGCAATCTGAATCTAATAATATTAATTTTCATTGCCGACATCTATTTTCTCATGTCATATATTTTATATGTTGTGTCTTTTATGCGGATAATATGTCCATGTTGCCTATCAAATTCATTTATATTCTGATTCAGCATTGTCAAAGCCAGTGCAAGTTTACTTCATTAAGGAATTGCTCAAATTACATTCAAAGCTATTAAGTGACCATGCAAGAGACCCATAGTACGTCAATTAAACTGGTTCATTTACTTAAACTGAAACTAGACGAGAAACGGAATTGACGGCCTATAACGTTATTACTACATCAGATTTTCTCTAATAGTTCTTGTCAGGTAAATGAGGTTGTTTTTCTATTGAAATTGAAAATTTTATATGATATCCTTTTGTAACATTTTTATGTGCCTTGATTTATGATTAAATAATAATTATATGATAATTTTGTAAATTGAAGTATAAGAACGGGCTGCCACATTTTTTGTATTTTCATATCATTTGCGTATAGTGTTTTTCTGTTTTGAACAGTTCTTTTTTTTGAAAATGACAAAAATTTTCTCTGTTTGCTCCAAATGTTTCAGACTACACCAGATTTATTTAATTGAACTAAACAATCGAGTTTTACAAAGAGAAGAACTCATATAGTAAAACAAACCAAAATTTATATTTTCAAGAATTTTCGTAATTTTACAAAGTAAGAAAGAAGACTTAATTTTATACTAGGCTAATTCAAAAGTTCGCGGAACGAAAATGATCAAACAAGTATATAGTTAAAAAAATGACTTTATTCTTCCGTATTTTCTCCCTTAAGCTCAATACATTTTTTTCAGCGGTTCTCTATTTCATTTATTCCATCTCTGAAGTAATTTTCTGGAAGTTCTTCAAAATGCTTATTTACGGCTACTATAACTTCTTCATTTGATGAAAAACACTTGCCATGTAAGAATTGTTTGTGGTTTGGGGACACATGAAAGGCAAGGGGGGTCAGATCTGGTGTGAATATGGTGAATGTTCCATGTTCCAACAATTCGTAGTGTTACTGCTTCAATTTGGCCATTGCAAGAACACCTTTGTGAGCCTGTGCATTGTCTTGATGAAAAATGATTTTTTTCTTCGCTAAACCAGGCTTTTTTTTTCAGGAAATTTTGCATCCAATTGATATATAAGGTTTGAGTAATACTGCCCTATTACTGTTTTACCAGTTTGAAAGTAATCAATTAATAAAATGTCTTCTGGAAAAAAAATGGTGCCTGAACAACCGGGCTCAATCCACTCTGCGGTTTGTTGTCGCAGTTCAAGATCGAAGTAGTAAACCCAAATCTTATCCATAGTTACAAAACGACGTTTAAAATCCATTTTATTCTTTCGAAAAAGATACAAATGTTGGTTAGAAAGTATTACTTGAAGTCGTTTTTGATCAGAGTCACAGTCGTTTCTGATTTGGCACATAACTTTCTCAAGTCCAATTCATTTTTAAAAATATGAAACACTCGTTCCATTCATGGCCTTAGCAATTTCACTTAAAAACAATTGTCTCTCATTCATATCATGTATAGATTTAATTATTTTATTTAGTAGTTGCCCTTATTGGATGTCCAGATCATCATCCAGGCTTGTACGACCACGTTGAAACTCACCTGCCCACTTACAAAACATTGTTTTTGAAAGAGCAGACTCCATTAATACATTACCATTTCACTATGAATTTCCATTGCCTTTGAACGCTTTTTTACAAAGAATTTAATCACTGCACGATACGTTTACTTTAAGCTGCTGTTTTTGTACGAATGAATTGATAGATTAACTTCAAACTTAACATATGTTTATGTGAAGGATGAAACTTCAAAATGTAGTAAATTATATAATTATTTTACTGCTATATAGGTGTCGCTACGCGGACTTTTCAATTTAGCCTGCTATAAATATCAAATTGATAACACCTATGAAACAATATTTGAGTCTCCAATTTTTAACTGTTTATTGTACAATTTGATACGCCCAAAACAAATTTTTAAGCGCAATTTTTCTATTACCCACAAATTTCTGTTTGCAATATGCATACACCGTAAAAAAGGTTTATTTAAACCAAGAAAATAATTTTCCAAATTTTTTCTTGAATAAAAATATAATCGTTTAATTGGTTCAAGAAAAACATTTTGAAACAAAACTATTAAATATATCGAACCAAGTAATAAATCGTTTTGATTGAAGTAAACATATTTTTCTAACCAAGAAGTACGTTTTGCCATGTCAGAGAAAATTTTTCCTGGCTGAAGAAAAAAATTGAACTGAAGAAAAAAATGAACATTTAATCTCTAATTTCAACAACCTGACTTCTTGGTTCAAAAAATCATTATTTTTAATTATAAATATGTTTTTTTCAACAAGAAAATAAACGGCTTAAATATCAATAATAAATATCTTGTGTCGAGGTAATAAAAATGTTACTGTCTGTTTAAATATAATTATCAACTGGATAATAATGTATTGACGCTATTTCATTTCGCACTGAAAATAAAATTAAAAAAAGAAATTAAAAAAAATCAAGTTACGTAAAAACCAGTTTTATGTAAATTTCGTCCAAGAAAAAAATTTTCTTGGATCAAATAGTCATGTTCTCTGGTTGAAGTTAGTAGCACTGTTTCTTATATACAAAATATATTAAGAGAAAATATGTTTTTTTATATTGAGCAGGTTTTTATTTGTAATTTTTTTTCTGTTAAGGAAAAATCAACTTCAAATCTTGCAATAAAAGAAAAAATTATAGATCTTGCTTGAAAAACATATTTACTCATATTGACAATTAACAAATCTTTATGTGAAAGTATAAGTTTTGATTTAAATGTGAAATATATGTCGACTAAAGAATGAAGAAATTGTTTCAAGATTGAATTATTAAAGAAAATGTTTTACTTTGTTGTAGACGGTTGATTTTCCTTACATATGCTCAAACATTTTTTTGAGTCCAAAATATTTGTCTTGGTCCAAATATAATTTTCCTGTGTATGCATTTTGCCATATAAAATATTTGCATTAAATCACGGCGTGTATCTCCATTGAGCAATGACGAACATAACTGATTATAATCTGTTTATTCGTGTTTATTATCTCTAAAAATTATGCTTCAAATACACATTGCACCCATTAGTAGGCTATCGGTTTCTGAATGGGAAGTATTTTCTATGTCGTGAGTAGTAAGTTTTTGAGTTCTGGGTAGTTGATGTTTTCTATTTTACATTGATATTTTGAATAAAGTCCTAGGCAGTACATAAACAGTGTCAACAAATTATATTTTGTGTGTGGAGAGCTCACTTTTAATTCGCAAAAACGTAATTTCACCTCGCTTGCGTGAATGGCTTATGAATTTTATTTCGAAATTATTGTTCGAGGCCAAGACAAGGGCTCCTCATATATACAGTTTAGTTTGCAAATCGTAAAATACGGTTTGTAGTGCCAATGATTTGGAGAAAGTCGATTATGTCACATAATCCTATTTTTGTGTCACTAATATAAAATGTACTTGACCAAAATCTAAACATATTGAGCAATATGCTAATTTACTATCAGATTTATGATTAGTCAAACTTCAACGTCCTGATCAAACTTAGTAATCAACGTCAACCATCAGAATCTTGTACTTTGAGTGAAGAAGAACTTAAATTCCCTTTTTTTTTAAGTGACCATGCAGAATTTTTACAAGAAATCGAAATCGATCCTTTAGTTGATGTTCCAAGATGTTCAACAGGGCGGCATCTGATTTCACAGCCAAAACTTCATAATTTAGTTCAAGATTTAAAACAATCAAAATTACAATCATCGTAAAATACAACACAATAATATGTTACTAAATAGCAAAAAAATTATGGGCAAAAAATTATGGGCATTATAGCAAAAATATTTATGTAATATAATTAATATAAAAATGTTATATAATAATTATATTACAACCAAGCTGAGGTTGTTTTTTTTTTACATTAAACTTTACATATGAGATCATGTTTTGTTCTGTAATATTAAACTTAGAAGAACGATGTACTCAATTCAGCTATTTTAATTATACAATTTGAAAAAGTTGCTATGTTAAAAACCGTTAATTATACCTTCAAGTTTAGCGTTACATCGCTAATTTTGGGTGAATCTTTTACTGTGTTCAAACTTTCTATAGGGTTGCTATCAAACGGCCTGTGGATTCGCACGCCTCTGCTGTCAAAATTATTCGGTATAGTTTGGCAAATCATCAAGTGATGTTTAACATCAATACAACGCTTGCAAAGCATCAAAATGTATGATCAAAATCAGTGTTCTGTGCGCTGAACGCGAATTTTATGGTGCACATGATCGCCCAACTGAGCGATGTATTCGCTGAATTATCGACAAATTGCGAACGCATTTCACGCTGCTCGATATTAAAATAAAAACAAGACAAAAAACTGTGCGTTTTGACGAAAATATCGCCGCTGTTGCTGGCAGTGTTGATGAAGATCCAAATTTATCAATTCATCGCCGTTCGCAGAAACTTGGATATTGTTATTCGACCACATGGAATTTGGTTGTTCTTTTAATTGAATTTAAAGTTCGGACGCATTCAAAAATCACCCTTCATAGGTTTGAAACTGGAACACGTTTGCGTCATTCAGAAAATACAAGCAGTTGATATCAGAAAATATTTATAAATTGTAATTTTTTCAATTCCACTAGATACTGCAAAAAATATGGTAATTTTTCTATAGTATCCTACAACTTACGTAGCGATTTTGAAATTTTGAGACCCCAAACGACAACAATATGTATTGTCAACAATACACATATACAAAATAGCGGCTACTTTATGAACAAAATCTGGAGGTTTTATATTTTTTTAGTAAATAGTGTAAGAAAACTAGAAAAATGTAGATAAAAAATTACTAGAATTTTTTTTTTTTAATTTATTAATGAATAAGAAGAAATACTTACTAGCAGGATAGACAGTGATTTCAAACTTTAGCACCTTTTTGTAGCCAGGGAAGATGAAAGATAAAATGATGCATCGTGAAGAAATATAGTGCTAGTATTAACATCCTTTCGATGTTTCGTGATATTATTGAACTAATAGTAATTATAGTTTAGATTGATTGGGCGGTTAGCTCTTAGTGAAACATAGTAACAATGATAATAATTAAAACATTTGTTGTTTCACAATGTATTTGTTTCGCAGTATATTGTGAAACAAATACCAAGTGTTTTAATAATTATCATTAATCGTAATTACTTTTGCTGTGGGTCGCATTTTGTTCACTGTTGGAGTTTTCTTCTCATATTCGATGAAGAACTAATTTCAAAAGCGGTACAAAAAGAAAAAAGCTTTACTTTTTATGATCCTCAGTTAACGATTTATTTTATTTCATAACTATATTTTCTATTTTTAGCAGAAATCTATTTTTCAGTTTATGAACTTTATAAGCCTCTGCGTCATACATTTGAGATTTTCAGTTCAATATCTGGACATATTCCTTTGTATTTTCCATGGTCGAACCACGCTTGATCGAACGGAAGGGTTAAAAGGCCAAGAAAATTGACTTCAAGCAGCTTAAATCTTTATGATGCATCCGGGATTATATTTTTGTCATTTATCGTCGGATGTTCATGCGGAATGACTCATTCCATTAAAATATATGTGGTGTGCAATTTCGTATATGGATTTCAAATATTTGCACTATGAAGCCACATAACTTTCAGAAATATTTTCCGTTAATATAGTAATCGAAAGGAGTACATGGCGCCCTTTTTAAAGGAAATTACATTTTTTTAAATTATTATTGCACATAATTTAGATCGCAAATTGTCTTCCTCTGTTTTGTTTTACCTACCCAAATTTTTTAAGTATTTAGATGACACGTCTAACGGTTTTTCGTTTAGCACTTGAACTTATTGGAATGTATTCCCCGCGTTAAAAGGAGTCTTACTATACAGTGCTTGAAATTCGTGCAATAATTAAAGCTTTTGTAGAAATATGTCACAATTGTTACCAACTGCGTTCCGAAAGCGATAGTCTGACGATATAGCGGCTAAGACGGTGACGGGTTCGATTCCTATTCACATTTTCGATGTTTCCACAATGTTTAAACTTATATGAATGTTTCTCTGCAAGAGTGTAAAATCCGAAAAAGAATCACTTCTCAGTTACACTAGTTCGAAGCTGGGTAATGGATGCCTTCTGAGAAGTAAGAAGATTAGCTAGGTTACTCGCTAATGAGTCTACTTTCGACAAAACTGAAGGTTAAGCATTAAGAGCCCATAGAAGAGGCAGCTGATCAGAGTTAATCTGTAGCGAATTATTCCTTGTTCTATTAAGATTATCAAGTAATTTGGACGTACTATGATCTAAACTAATTATAAAAATTCACAATGCATTCGAAGAAATTTTACATTATTACAGGATATCAGCTAGATCATATAAAGTTTGTCTAATCTAATAATGCCTATCTGCATCCACTAATCCACGGCTCTATTCAATACCCCATCTCACTTATACTATCGATGGCATCACTCAACATCAGTACTCAGCTGTGAAAGGTAACACAGAACCATGTTCTGTAATCCATCAGTTCGCAACAACTTTGTAATATGGCACAATTCCTCTAAGCAAGAAGTCTGAGACGAGAACCCTAACGTTCTGTAGTTTCTGTTCGACGACCTGTACCCCTACTAACGCCTTTCTCAGACATCTTCAGATCAGACAACAAATATAAGTTTTATTCTGGGGTTGGGAAAATGTCAAATTCAAAAGGACCGGAAGTTGCTCTTTTCTTCTTCATATTCTTCTTTACATAAGAGCCGTGACCTATGGAAACTCATTCCGTTTTTTACTTTTTTGACTAGTTCTCGTCAGGGTTCTCAATTTCTGGCTTGCATACTTGATAGAATACCAGTTAGGTCAGTAATTTGTTATATTCATTTTTTTGAAAGTGTGTTGCGATATCTAGAAATCTCCATGCCTCCCTGCATCACCACTGTTTTCATGTTATTGCCATCCGTGCTTTCAATGTGGCCGAAGAATCTTAGTATATGTTCGAGAATAATTTTGGGATAGCCTTGTTGGTTCATTAAAAATATTATCGAATAATATCGAAACGGATACGTTTGTTAGTCTGGCAATCCACGGAATTCGAAGGACCTGTCTCTAGCACTAAAGTTCAAAAGAATCAATGCGCTTGAGGTCTTGTTTTTAATATTACAGCGGAATATAGCAATACTGAAAAAACTAAGGTTTTAGTATATGTTTCTTTGTGTTCTTTGTTATGTCCCTATCGCCGCTATGTGTTGTTGCCGCCTTAGTTCGATATTAAAGCCCCAACATAAATTAATTGGCTCACTAACATAAATTACCCGATTTAGTTAATGTTGGGCATGTTGTTTTGATGACATTGCGTCATGGGTACCGAATGGGTTTTAAAGACGGCTTTCGTCTTTAATTTTTTATTTGTTTTAAGGTCAGTTTCTCGGCCGATCAGGCAAGAAGTGTAGTATGATCGGCACTTTCACCATCGGCTGTTTTCACCATTGCTCTTTTTTCATAAAGACCGAAAATGCACTAAAACAACAATAGTTTGGAACAAAAAAAGTGGAATCCGAATATCATAAATATATAAATATACTTCGAATATTACAAATATATATATTTAACAAAATAAAAACTGGACAAGCACTGTCCACATTGCCTACATAAACCGCCTGATCCAATATGGATAAAGTCTGTCATGAGAATTGTTAAAATATTCTGAAATAAACTGAATATTTGCATATCTATGCCAGAGAGCATATATGCGAACAGCAATGCTAGGAACAAAGATGTGAGGAAATAATTAAAGTATTGCTTAATTACGTATAACAATTTCAGATTTGCTTATAATTAGTAACATTACCAGTCCTTCAGTTGTTGACAAAGTTGGTTTATTTCAGATTTTATTGAATATTGAGCCCCCTAAACACAGCAACCTAATCAAAATAAAGATTTAGTGCAGCTTACTCTGTTTATTATCGGGATAATCAACGTGTTGTATTTGTTTTACGATATCGGATCGCCTTGCTGATAATCCAAATTTATGCGAATTGCTCGTTAAATGAAAATTTTATACTACACTTAAATAATGCATAATTTCGATCTTGTGAGAGCAGTTGAACGTGTAATCAACCAGGAAACGTTGATTAACCGGATCGACGGCGGATGCGACGGCAACTCTGCCGCCTGTTTATTCGTAAAGACAATGTTGCCACGTTTTTCATTTTTAATAGACTTCTGCGGTAAAGTTTCAGTATGTTTCAATATGTTAATTATCTAGACAATGCAAAGTTTTCTTTTTTCCTCTCGTTTTTTATTAAATTATCATTGTTAATGAATAAATTGAATTATGATTAATTCTCCTTGTAATAACGAAAAACTAAAGGAGAATGTCCTCGCCGTCAGTCCTAAACCTCCTATGTACAGTTTTTATCGAAATGCACTTTTTCTCTTCTTCCCATTCCTTACATCTAAATGAAATATAAATGTCGTAATGAAATGTAGTCTAAAAAGTTTCAATAAACCGGAAAACCAAATCTCGTATAGTTTGAAGGAATGTCCCCAATGAACGACCCCAGTCTGGTGCCATTGTTGTCGATACGAAGTTTGGTAAAGTTTCAATAAATCGAAAAACCAAACCTCGTATAGTTTGAAGGAATGTAACGACCCCAGTCTGGTGCCATTATTGTCGATACGAAGTTTGGTCTGTCAAATTTTTCATTTGAGTAGCTATGGGAACGAGGTAGCTTTGAAGAAAGGTGGACAAACGAAGGAGGGTAGCCATAAGGAGGAATGAGATTGATGCTAGCGAAGTAGGTGCTATATAAAAATAGATTGATACCGCGAAGTAGGTGCTATAGAAAATAAGACTGATGCTAGAGAAGGAGATGCTGCACAAAACCAGAAACAAATTGAGTCTATACAAGATGAGAATGAAAATAGAGATGAACGTGCTATTTTTATACAAGGTCGAAGAGAAGAGGCGTTAGGTACGTACACATTTTTGTCTATCATCTTGGTTTAAGAAAATCTAAAACTTGTTTGGAAACAGAGCCGTGCTTCAAGCGGATCTACGTCGGAAACAAGGAAAAAAATTGAAGCAATAAGACAGAGATAGAATGCAAAAGCGTACACAGGTAGAAAAGTTGAGGAAAAAAGAAATCTGCTGCTGCAAAGCCGGAAATTAGGACCGGCTTGTGAATGAACCATGCGGCTAAATAAGTGGCGAGAGTTTACAGAAGATTTTCGAAAATAAATTTTTAACAGATTTTGGGATGACATTGACTGGAGACAAAGGAAAGTTTACGTGGCCTCACTAGTTGACGTTTCTCTCCCCATTTGAATACTTTGGACATAGGTGAATGGTCCGTTCGAGATTAGGCGATAAATGTAGCAGACGGTATGCTAATGTTAAAATTACAAAATCACCTTCTGGTAAAAAAGGTCTTAGATGAATTTCTACAAAGTTTACCCAATATGCCCTCACATTACTGTAGGGCATCTTCGAGCAAATTATACGTTAAGCCTCTGTTTTGTTCGAAAGCCAAAGTCGATAACATGTATACACAGTACTGGTCAGGAAATTCGAAAGAAGCTATTTCTTTGACTCAATTCAAAACTACATTTTACCGAATGAAACTTGCTATCTTTAAACCCAAAGAACCAATGTGATTTGTGTGGCATGTACGAAAATGGAAATTTGAAAGAGGAAGTATGGGTGCAGATTAGAAATAGAAAAGACCAAACTCGAACGGCAATGCAGTCGGATATCGAAAATGCAAAAAGTGATAGCAGGTATGTGATAATAGCAATGGGCTTCCAAGGAGTACTTTTAAGCCCTCGTCTGCAGGTGTCTGCTCTATATTATAAAAACAAATTAATAGTACATCATTTTACCATGTACAACAATGCGAACCGCGATACGATTTGCTTGCTACATCTGGCATGAGAGAAAATTACAATCATTAAAAAGATCTTGGAGAAAGGGCCCTGCGACTCATGCCATAGCAAAATAGAGACGAGACTAAAAAACAAGATTAACAACGTTCCTGGTAATTATGTCAGCATAGCAAAGGTAGCTGGAAAAAACCCAGAACCCTACAAAGTTAACTACCTAGACCATACATTTTGTAGGACGTACTCCTCTTTAAATTCACTATCGAGCATTAGTGAAAGATGTAATTTTTAGTCTTAGTTTTTACTCTTTAGTTTTAATTTTACCTACTTTTTTAAATTTTATGTTAAAACAATAATTTCATTATACTTCCATATTTCGAATATAAACAAATTTTACCAAAGTGAACATGATTAATATTAATTTGTTGATCCATTTTAATTTTCTTTTGATTAAGAAGGTAAGTAACTATAATAAACATAGAACCTCGTATTTTGTCGAAAACTTAGTAACCATAACTCGCATCTTTTTCATATTTTAAAAAAATATTATATTACTGTATCCGAACAACTATTTATCATAAATGTATTAAAACTTTAATATTCATCCACAAATTGGAATGAAAACAATTTACTTTTGGCATAATAAGGAAAAGAGAAAAGGTTTGTGTAAGCGATGTGTAAGATTTACGGAACTATATTGTATAATGTTCATGCGCCAGTGTAATAACATTTATGTGTCAATATATTCATGTAAATGTATGCAAAATGATCATTTAAGAAAAAAGTTGGTATTGAGATCAAGAGTGATTACTTAATGAGTATCCGCGGACAATTGTAGTGAGCCTTTCATCTGTTCCTGCAGCTGATTGCTGCAGCTAACTGACCACATGGTTTTTCATATTTTCTGCAATATTTTTGTATCTTATACCATATACTGAAGGAAACTGGTCTAATGGTCAAAATCAGTTGTTATGGCAACTGTTTTCTGTTTGTAGCGCCATCCCACAGGATGGCATTGTGAGATAGTTCAGTAACAGCAGTGCCAACCTTATGGTCAAGAAATTACAAACCGGTCATTTTAAATCAAAAATAATATCATCTAGTGACTTATTGAAGATGTTACAGCAACTGTAAGTCAAACTGTAATGACAAAAAGTCATTTGTTAATTCCTGTTACATTTTCTAGACTCTCTATGTGGCATTATTGTTCCTTATTCTCTTACTACTGTGATGACTTTTTCAATAAAACAAGGTATTTATTTATTCAACCAAATGTATTGTTTCCTTTAGTCTTCAAGACTCGAATTTTTATACTCAACTTTTGGTATTTCTTTCAAAGTGGCCATCGAACTATCTTGAACGGTTCTATGGAGTCAAAATTGCGCCCACGCGGTGCCATATGTGCAGTATATTATTGTGGTGTATGATGGTATGTTACCGTGATGCAAAAACCATGAAGTGTTTTTCCACAAATCTGGAAGTTTTATTCGAATAAACTCACACAAATGACGTATAACATTTAAATAATAATTTGGTAATATTTTCTTCTTTGGTTGATGTAGAAGCTCTTTTTGAAAGAGGTTCATCTTCAACTGCTTTGCTACCATCACTAGAGTCCCTGTGTCTCTTCAAATTTCTGTCAGATGTCAAGGACAACAGCTGATGAAGCTGGTAGTTGTATCGATACGTGATGCACACGAATTTTTAAAACCAAAATTACTTTTTAATTATAGTAATATAACAATCATCTACTAATCATTACATATTGTAATCATTACATGATGTAATCATTACATAATCTACCAAAGAATAATTATACAGAACCTTTTTACTTAAACCATTTTCATATTTAACGTAATAATTTGAATAAGTTAACCTTGTGTCATGCTGTACGGTGATATTTTCATATATGGCAAATATTTAGCCTCTTAACTTAGTTTTGGTATTTAAAGATACATTAATAATTAAATCATCATCGTTCTCTTAGAATACAACGGAAAAAAATAGATCATGTCCAAATCGTGTATGCACAATTCGCTTTTGTGGGGCATTTTTGTTTTTACTTTTAGATTTTCTAAAAGTTTTCTTTAGACTTTACAAAATATTATATGTTTGAATTCATAAAGCAAACATGGCCAAATTCCAAATTACATTCATTTCAATTAATCCAATTGAATTCTAAATCCAATTTTTGATATTAGTCTCTCTTATTTATATAATGATATTTTCGCACTTTTGCTAACCTCTCTTAGAATGGCTCATATATGTAGTGTTAAACTTGTTTGGACTGGAAGGGACGGGTCAAGCAACTAATAAAATGCTGGTTGCGTAGGTTGTTGTGGTTCCATATGAGATTGTGGAATCCTCTAGTAGGGTGTATAATACTTGGGTACTGTTATCTCATTGGACGTAGTCCAAAAAAGTTTAACACTATATATATATATATATATATATATATATATATATATATATATATATATATATATATATATATATATATATATATATATATATATTTATATATATTATATTATATTATATTTAAGACTCGCCGTCCGAAAATCGGATTTCTCCTCAACTCTAGCAGAACATCATATCCAAATGGATCACAAAATATATTTTGATAAGGCTAAAGTAATTGCACTTATATATTACTAAACTCTGCATAATTCATGAAGCAATTGTGATAGAAAGACGCCCAGACTGCCTAAACAAGAGGGACGACGGTCTTAGAGCTCCAAAACATGGAAGCTCCTTATTTCCAAATTGCCCATCTGTAACACTTTCAATCAGAAGTCTTTTCTCTCCTCCATCCCTCAACCGAGCATCCCAACCTTAACCTTACCTATTAATGAAGAGGTCACGCCACGTTGTTTTCTCTTCTTCATCATCTTGCAGCATCTTGGTTGATGTTAGGATCTTAGAAGTTGTTTGATTTTTGTTTTGCATCGTTTTCCAGGCTTTTTAGGAATGTCTTCCATATTGCTGCTTTGTTATCAGTTCATTTCTATTTCTAGTACTTCTATAAGTACGCGTGTTGTGTAATGTTATTAACCTCACTGACTTTTTGTGTTATTTTCATTAAACATGATGACAAAGAAATTCATGAAAGTAAAGGAAAGTATATGATATTTACTTTGAATGTTTAATTTGCCCTATCGAATTATAAATTAATAGGCATTTCCCGTAGCAGTGGAGAGTTTTTTTTTCTGTGGACAAGAACAGAATTACAAATTCTTGGCAACGTCGATTCGATGACCTGAGGCCGGTGATTACGAGATTAGGGTGCCCCCCTGGCTGTCCGTATTCATTACGTGTTATCGGCGGGGCTGCGTTGCAACACTGCCGCTAAACCTCCTGTAACCCTTTTATGTCGGCTGCCAGATATCGGGTCCGCGGCCACTTCCACTAAATGGGGCCCGAGATTTCGATGGGAGCTTAAAAGGGTCCGAGCCGATAACAACGCTGAAAGGATCGATTGATTCTGGATATCCAATTGAAAGTAAAAGCATGCTCTGGCTCATTGAACACGGCCACTGACGTTTTTGTTTATTGCAAGAAAACGTAATTATCGTTGATTGTTCTGGAACAGATCGGATATTTCAATAGTCAATTTTAGTTAATTCAGTGCTGAAGCTATGTTAGTATCTTGTAACAAGGATGAATTAACAGTACTTTTCCGGTTTCAAAAAATGTATTCAAAATAATCTATGCAGCTTATTTTAGCTTATTACATTAACAACAGCTATCGAATATTTCTAATACTTTTTCGGGAACGTCTTTGTAAAGAAGTTATTTTATTGCAATTGAATTAATAGAGAACACTGCGGTATCTTTTCGATCCAAAAACTGGCTATATATGATGTATATATTATATATATATATATATATATATATATATATATATATATATATATATATATATATACATCAACTGAAATCCAAACTTAAACTTAGTTTACTACGAATTCACAAACTGGGTCAATTCTTGATATTTTGCTTCGCGTTAGAGATATTGAAAATAGTTATTAGAAAAAGTTGTTCAGAATATTATTCTAACTACACATGCCGAGTTTCATGGCAAAATTCGCATTTTTAATGTTTTCATTATTTTGGTCCATACACAAAATTAATACAAGTTTATTGTTTAATTTGATAATTAGTGTGCTATGGAAAGTTATAATTTGACGCTAGTTTTAAATGTCAGTCAGATTAAACTTTGAGTTTATTATGTTAAGTTCTAGTCAGTAATCAGAATCAGATTTAGAGTCGAAAATAATCCGGGTGTTTGGTGATTTTGCTCCTCGTAGTAGCAGAGAAGTTGATTTTTTGAGTTTATTATTATTGGTTATAAATTTTATATAATTGGATGATCTTTCCGACTTGCTCGCGACCGGATGAGTAAGAAATGACTATATTTTGTTTTACTCTATGAATCTCCCTCTTTAGAAAACTGCGATTGTTTAATCCATTTAAAAAATACAAGTAAAATAATACTTCCTAGTATTTTCCTAATGTGCAGTGTGGTGCAAAATATGTTTCCTAATTTGTTTGTAAAATTTGAACGAAACATAACCGTCTATTCAACAAATGAAAGTTTTATTCTAGATATTTTTTTATTATACATGAACAATCATATCAGCCAAATGATCGTTCTCCTGCTCGCAAACATGTGCTCTTCTCACAGCGTTTTCAAAGACTCTTCTCATCATTTCAGGAGATATTTTGGCTCTCTCATGCTCTCATGCCTGATCTTGTCCTGTAGGGACTCGATGATTGGAGGGTTGATGGCATATACTCTATCTTTGAGATAGCCCTATAGGAAAAAGTCTGGGTCATTACCATTTTAGAATTGTTTGCGTTAGAATTATTGACAGATTATTTAAAAAAAACCAAAGTGACTATTCTGGTTCGCTGAGCAATTGTGTACCTCCCCATACTTGAATTCTCTGACTTTTATCTGCAAAACAAAAAAGAAAAAATTAAAAAATATAAAGTACTAAAAAGTTATGATTTTTCAAAAATAGCTATCTTATTTTGCGCCATACTGTAGAACTATCTGAAAATTGAATCCACGTATGTTAAAGACATCTAATGAGATATTATCATGGACTAAAAAACTAATACATACATTAAAGTGTTACGAAAGTAACGCAAAATATGTAATAGTATTTTTTATGCTTCAATTTACAAAATTTTATCATTATTATATAATAATGAAGCAAGACGTATCAAAATGTTACAAAATCGAAGTCATATATCAAGTAATTGCGAAAAAATAGATTTTTTATGGGAAAACCAACTAATTTACCCGACAAGGACTATTAAACAAATCGAATGTGGTCTAGTTTCCTTTTTAGTAAATAAACTAGTTTAATCATCGTACTGTGGGTGTCTTGGATGGTTACTTAAGAGCTTTGGATATAATTTAAGCAATTTCTTGATGAAGTAAACTTGCACTGGCTTTCATAATGCTAAATTCGAATATAAATTGGATATATACAATCAGTCAAAAAATCTTTATATAGTAGTCTTTTTTAAATATTTTTTAGTCTTCCTTTTTATTTAAATTTAATAGAAATATTTTTCAAATTACATGTTGGCAATCTCCTAAGGATTAGTAAAAATAAAACTAAAGTCGTTTGAAGCACCTTATTTGAACAATGAAAAATAAAACGATATTAGCAACAAAAAATGGTATCAAAAAAGTCTCTATACACTAACATTTCGTTTGCTAAATTGCAGTTTTCTTAAACGCTAATATTTTGTACAATTGCCATTTGCTTTAGTGATGGCATTAAGCGTTTTTCCAAGACCTAATACAAGTTTTCTTGTAACTTCTGGTGTAATGTTCTCCCACCCTTGCCTTATTTTATTTTTGAGATCTTCCCTATTTCTAAGTTGATGTTTTCTCACGCGACACTTTAATTCTTCCCACTGGTGTTCTATTGGGTTAATGTGCGGTATTAAAGTTTACTTCGCATTATATAACTGGACAAATAATATATATCTAGACAGGGGCTTCAAACATTTTGGAATATTTAATTTATGATATATTTTACCATTAGACCAGTATTTTATTACTTAGTCACAAGTCATTCATTTCTTATTACCTTTAGATATTTATATATTTAGTATTGAAACAATAACCTCTGCGTTACATACAATCACTTGCGTGTTTTTTTATGAAAAAACATAGTTTCCATCATGAATTCTTAAAGTTATTTTGAGCATGAAAATATTGGTATCGCCTGAAAGGTAAGTAACATTTTGCCAGTAGGATAACAAATCAATTCTTCAATTGGAACCTTCGGCGTTGAATACTAAAATTCACAGATTTATCATTAAACACCAAATCACTTTATTTAACTTCTCGACGCGGGTTCGCTAACTATGTTAGCACCAATCAGGAGATGATTCATTAAGCTGAATCTTGATGATAACGATCTCCTGATAATGTTAACATGGTTAGCGAAACGCGACTCGTGAAGTTAAATAAAGTGATTTTGTGTTTAGTGGTAAATCTCTTTTTTGAGTTTCAACAGGTTTCTCTCGAGTTTTAACAGAATCGCAAAAAAAATAACTTTGGCGAATATAATAATATTCTGGCAATATTTCTGGGAAATAGATAGATTACTTCTTCATTAAAAAAGTACATACCAATTTGTTGTTCCCCTATTCTAAATTTATATGTCTAATATTTGGCTCTTCTTCTTGTATAATTGTACATTCAAGATTAAAATTAAGCCTCCCACGGCCCACAGTATCTTTGCTATAAATATTTAATTCTGCTATGCTTGATTAATTTATTTTGTAGATATTCATTATTCTCAATATATTTCTCTCAAATCGGACTGATTCCCAATTTTTTAAACAAAAACGTAACACTATTTTAACCGAAATATTATGTCTGTCACATTATTTTATGTTATTTATTTTATTTTAGATTATATAAACGACTTGCTCCAATTTATATGCCATGAAAAATATCACTTTAATTGGAATAAAAAGAAAAATTATATCATAATATAAAGAATACGTTATAGTAAACCTACTGTTAATCAGACATAGAACAAATTACGACAAAAAGAAGGTTGTAATCAATTGGTCCCCATTAAAATTTTTGTTTGTATTGAACTGACATGATATGAAATATAAATGAAGACGTTTAGATACGAAGACGAAAAAACGAAATATACTGTAAACTATTTTCCATTACTAACTGTAAACGATGCCCTAGAATATTCAAGATATATTCATATAATGGACTATATAACATGTGGTATTATCTGAAATTACTAAATTTTAAATGAAAAAATCTTTAGAATTCTGAACGTCACAGTGAGTAATTCTTTTAAATTCTTACTGACTGACAGTGACAGTTTCGGTCAACAGATCTTTATTAAACTCAACGGATATTACAGATTTTATACTGTCGAAAAGACTGAAATCACTGGTCTTAATTTTTTTTCAACCAGCATTGACATGTTCTGTTCCCTAAGGCTTCAGAATAAATATCATTAATAGCATTAGTGGCATTGTTATGCTTTCGAAACTCATAAAGAATTGTCTGATGTGGAACTTGATTGTATCCACACATTCCCTTCTTATAGGGTTCACTCAATTTTTTTCAAAATTTAACAATAAGGATACTAACTATCAATATATTTAACTGGAATATATGTTATGTTATGTGAAGTTAAATTACCTTTTCAATATGAATTTAACATATAATTGCAATATAATTTAAATCAACATTCTATTATTATTTTATTGATAAGGTCATAGGTATTTAAAATGGACTATTTTGGTTTAAAATTCATATAATGAAAAATAATTTTAATAAGTTTATCTGACAATTTGACTGAAGGAGCTGTAACAAATGAGATTAGTGGTCTAGTTGGGTAATTATCTTTGTGTAATTTTATAAGCGAGTATAATTTTGGTGCCTGAGGATATATCATTATTAATTGTTGTTTCTCGTAATCGTTAAAAATAGACGAATCTTTAATTATTTGTTCTATTCTTTTTTGAAAGGTATTCCTAGGATCAGAATTAATTTTGTTAAATTTCTCTGATTTTAAAAAGTCCTTGGTTTTTTAATTATAATTATCTTTAGCATCGCAACAATGGTCTTACCCTCCGATCTTGTCATTATGATGTTCTTTTCTTTGATCTTCTTATAAACCCTTGTCGCTTATATGGTATTCATTGATCTGATTTTTTCCCAATTTTTCAAAACGAAAACTTTTGATTCTGTGAGCCCCTAGGTGTTTTTATCTTTTATCTGATCGTCTGACTTTGATAGAACGAGTTCGCACTCCGCTCCAATGTATTTTCTATTACGTTCATTATTTTTGGACTTTATATTATATTGGAAATCTCTATGAAGTAACTTACAATAAGTTGCAGTAACTTTTACAGGTGCTGATAAACAATTAAATCAATTCTTAACTTACATACATTCTTTATATAAGAACATTATATTCACAGTTGAAGAAGAGCAACATAATTATATTAACTTTTTAGATTTAACAATTACTAGAAAAGGCATGATATTTCAATTTTTGATAAACCATCACATACAGATTTATTTAGACAATAAATCTTGTCATCCTTATTCATTAAAGATGGCAGTATTTAACTCATTTATACATAGAATATTAAATATTCGAATGTCAATAGATAATTATAATAAAGAACTGAATGTTATCCTAACTTAAACATTATAAATAAAATAATTTTAAAAAAAGTTATAATCAAACCATTAATTTAATATATGCTGTTAATAATATCAAAAATGTAGCATACAAAACCATTACATATACAGGAAAAGTTACCAAACTAGTTTCTAAACATTTATCGAAAACAAACGATATAAATAGTGCCTTCAAAACGAATTATTGTCTTGGACGCCTCATTAAAAACAATAAAAGTCAAACAAATAAACTCTATAAATTAGGGATATATTTAATTGAGTACGGGTAGTGTCCAAAAGTATATGTTGGACAAACAGGAAGGTCTTTCTCTACTAGGCTCAATGGCCATAAAAGAAGTTATACTAAACAACAAAATAATTCTCATTATGCTAACTACTTAATGTTAGAAAATCGTACATTCAATAATAATTTTAAAATGTTACATGATAAAAATAAATCTAAAAAATTAAATGTTTTAGAGAGCCTAGAAATTAATGAAAGGAAAAATTTGGATATTTTGCTAAATGACCAGCTGGACTTGAATGGTTCACCGTTATTAAACTTATATTGCCCTCCTAGACATTGAAAAATTGAGTTTCCTCGCGATCATCTTTTTGGTATCATTAGGTCGATGGACAGTTTAGATTGTAATTACTTTTCTTACTGTTAGTTTAACATTTTATATTTGAAAAAGGCAGTGCATATAGAAACAATTGTTATACATACAATTTTAAATGTAGTGGAAATTTTAGATATTAATCTTTGCTTATTTACTTTTCAATATGATTTTTTTTTGTTATTTGTAAAATGTTGCTGTTTGATTCAATAAGTAATTAATTACCATTTGATTTAAATGTAATTATAAATATAATCGCAGACAAATATTTCAACCCTATAGCTTACATTTTCAATCACCATTTCTCCTATGATTGTGGTTCTATGTCGCCAGAGACATGTCGATTAATGTTATTTAGTTCTTGAACCCTCTGGGGATTATTCTTATAAAGGGTCTTTCAAAGTGAGCGGTTTTTTTAAAATTCTTGAATAAAACAGAGAAAACTCGTTGGTTTCAAAAATGTTTGTTGATGAATGAAGTGAAATATGTGACCTGAAAAAGACCACCTCTTGTGACTCTACCACACCAATGACTTTAATTCAGCAATCGATTGTAGATTGTTCTTATAAACCTGCCTTTTCATGTAAACCTAAAGAAAATAGTCAAAAGGCGTAAAATCACATGTTCTTGGTAGCCAATTAACATCAGTCATCAGAGTGGGGTGTAGGCGCTATCCTGTTAGAATCACATATCCTCCAGATCAATATTATTCAATTCAGCCCACAAAAATCCAGTTATCACCTCACGATATCGAACACCATTCATAACATTCTGAAAGAAATACGGCCCAATTACTCCTCCTGACCATAATACACACCAAACAGTGGCTCTTTTATGATGTTAAGATTTCTCATGAATCAATCGTGAATTTGTCTTATTTCAAGATATGTTTCATCCGGAAAGATGATTTTTTGGACGTCGTTTTGAATGATCCAGTGGCTTTAGTTCTTCTGTTATTTGAATCTTATATGCCTTCAGAGCTAAATCATTTCGTAAAATATGCCAATTTGTCGATTCACTGAGTCCAAATTGTTGTGAACATCGACTAATGTAAATTTCTAGGTCTTCAGCTACACTTCAGCTACACACGTACTAAAATTAATATGCTCTTGGGAATGACCACTACGACTATATATTGCTCTTTTATCTTCCACCGAACCAATTTCTTGAAATTTTTGAACAATACGATTGGTAGTGTTTTGAAATGGACGATTGTGCAAACCGTAAATATCACGAAATTATCTAAAAACATTTTTCAGTGAATGCTGAGTTTCATAAAATAATTGAACAATTTTAACGCGTTGTTGTATTGCGTACAACTCAATTTTTATAAATGTCACACATTACACTTCTGAAATGAGACTAGACCTAGGCAAATTCACAACGCTATCTATGTTTTATTCAAGAATTAAAAGAACCGCCTAATTTGAAAGACTTGTTAGATATTTCCCTTAACGGGACCATGCAGAAAGTATTACCAAATTCTTAGTTCGCAAAATCTTTATCGCTAGTTTTAGTGAGAATGGATCCTGAAAGTTGGGGTATAAGAACCGAATTATTTCACTGAACGACCATCTCCATTATAAAAAATAAACACTTCTCCATACTACATATATGATGCAATTTTTAGAAATGGCAACTATTTTTTTTTAAGTGGCAAAAAGATTTCATTTTGAAAATCATTATTTTGTAGTTGATGTAAAATTTACTTATAATAAATCAAAAACGCGCGAACTTATGTGTCATCCTGATATATTCATTGTTGGCCATGTTATTTTTCAATATTTTCAACATTGTTTTGATTTTAGCATGACTACCAAACCGACAAAATAGAACAAATTTCAATTCACAGAGCTTGAATTGTGTTTTCAAAATTAGATTTCCTTTTGATTCATTTCCCATTTTGCTTTATCATAAAGCAATAGATTTCACCGGGCCGTAATAGTATATTAACTAATAAACATGTTATCTTTTATCTAAACGTTCTCTTAACTCTATTGCCTTATAATTTCCAATAGCGACAAATAATTTTGATTATCAAATAATTTTGATTATCAATATTAATTTAATATATTTTTATTAGTCTTATTTTTTATGCGATATTTAATTTGCTTTTATAGCATCAAATATATCTATTATTTCTATTATTCAATATAAAAATGTTCTTGAATTTTGTTCATTTTTATGTAGTTTTTCTTCTGCACGAATGAAAGATTATTACTATTAGCCATCAACTATACATGCAATGATAGGTTCACTTCAAGATTTAATAGCTTCTAGTCTTCGTGGAGTCATTGTTTTTATACAAGTATTTTGTTTATTAAGTTCGTAACACTTCGTTTAATGGAATCATTCATTTGCAGCATTTTAGTTATTATAATTCGACTTGGATAATTCAGATTATTTTAAGTAGCTTCAGCATATTATTCTCTAGTTTGGTTTATAATTTTTTTTGACAAATTAAATTTATACTTTTCCGTTATTTTTATGTTATAAATTGGTATTTATTAGATAATACAGTAATAAATCCCTTTGTAAGTTTATAGATCTTCCACTTATCCTTTCAAATTATGAAATTATTTTAATTTTTTATTGCCAGATTTAGGATTTTATATATTTATATTAGTTAAAAAATCCAAACACAAATTTGCCGATATGCTTAACTAAGAAAGACTTAAACATACAGCAACGTCAACTCATTTGCTGAAACCTTCGGTGTGAAATTAATACTAAACACCAAATAACTTAATCTAATTCTCGCCCTTGTTTCGCTAACTATGTTAGCATCATTAGGAAATGGTCGAATCTGGCAATTAATCTGAGATTGCATTATCTCCTGATGATACTAACATGATTAGCGAAACTCATATTGAGTAAAGTCATGTTGGTCATTCTCTTAGAGTTACTTTTATTTTCGTAATGCTTTAAACTGAACAATTTTGCAAAAAAATTGAATACTTGTGCATGAATATTTTTTATTGTTTCAAAGGTGGGCTAATTTAAGCCCCAGTGTATGAATTTCAAAATTTCAAATCTAGTCCCGCGTATGAATTTTGTGATGGTCATCCATCTCTTCTGACATTCCAGAAGACATCAATGCTGTAATTGAAATGATAGAGATCGATCAACATTTAACATATAGCAACGTTCCTAGACAACGCTATGAAATGAATATATACATTTTGCATGAACATTTGACTATAAAATCCATTGTAAGATCAAAGCAATCAAGTTCAAAATAGTTTGCGTCAATAAGTACAAGCAAATGCAGAGCTGCAAATTTGGTATATAATAGCGTCTCAGTTGACAAAACCAACAATAGTTCATTCACATATTGTTTCAAATAATTCAATTCTTCTATTGGAACCTTCGGTGTGAAACACTAAACTCAAAGAGATTTACTACTAAACACCGAATCACTTTTTTTAAATTTCTCGACATACGTTTTGTTAACCATGTTAGCATCATCAGCTAATCTCATAAATCCCCGACTTTTCATGTTGATCTACATGTTGATCCTTTGGATTACCATGTTGATCATGTTGTTCATGTTGATCCTTTGGATTACCCAGGGTTTCTCTTAATTTATTTTATGGTTTGTACATAACCTTAATGTCCACTTTTTTCAAAATTTTGTCTAGCCCTCCTGCTAATTGGGCATCAAAAGGGTATTACCATGAATCTATTTTTGTTCTGAACGTTTTGAAAAGTAGAAGATTCTTTCAATAATTTTCTAAACTTATGTTTTCTAATTAATTTATCTACAATATTCTTGCTATAACCGTTCACTTTGGATACCTCTCTAAATAATTTTAATTCTTTGTTATAATTATCTTTGTTTAAAGGAAAATTGATTAATCTGTTATATTAATATGTCTAACCATAACATTTTAATTAGCCATCTTATTTTGAAAGCTATGATTCGAATTGTTAGGAATGTATCTCGCAGTGCTGGTGTTTTTCTAAAAATATCACAATCTGACCTATTTTTATTATTTCTACTGCCTCTGGATGTTTTAGTCAAATGTCAATTGTCAATTCAAATGTCAAACAAAATTAGATGGATCTTTTAAATTTTGTGGTAAACAGATTAATCAATTTTCCTTTAAACAAAGATAATTATAACAAATAATTAAAATTAATTGGTGAATTATTCGAAGGTCGAAGAACTATTAGTACTGATTCACGTACAGTAATTTGTTTGCCAAAATCAGTGTATTCATAAATAAAATCAATATCCTCACAGTATTCACACAGCCACTCAAACATTTTTTTATGGAAAAGATATTCAAATGATTTCTCATCCGCCGTTTAGTCTTATAATAACCTTATGAACTATTTTTTTACGAATAAAAAAATTAAATTGCATGGTTGTCGATTTTAAGGCCGATCAAGCTATGTATTTCGAAAATTCATTCAAGGGAATGAAAAAATAGGGTTGCAAAATGGGTATTTGTGCCTGTTAATTGAAATTTCTTATTGTTTACAGAAACGTTTTCAATAACCTACATATTATATGCAAAACAACTATTATCAAGTGTCAGGCCTTCTCTAAATGTTTTAATTGTTTTTTATTTATATAAATAGTACTAATTCTAAATGAATCAATCAGGATTCAAATTGAATATTTAACTGAATTTCTGGGAAGGAATTAAATTTTCCTTAACCGTAAGGTGTATAATTACCATTTCAAACTATTTCAGTATATGCTAAATGCGGTTTTCTATATGGAAATGAAATTATCCAACTCCATCTTCATTAATGGAAATTTCATGAAATTATTTACTGCATATTGAACTAGTTTCAAAAATATGTAACCATTTTTATAAACCAGAAAGCAATCTTTTTTTTTGTATTTACTGATTTCTTTCATATTTTTCAACTTCAAACAACGCAATTTTCAAAGAAATCCCATATGCGAATATAAAAATATAATAATATAAATAAATATATTTGGCTACTTACAATCGATAGACCGAATAAATTATGTTTTTTGATATTTGTTATCGCAGCCTTTTATAACATTTTATTATCATGAATGTTGATCATGTTAAAATAAAATAAATTTGATTTAATACAAACTGAAAGAAAGGGAATTACATATTGATTATCACTTCTCTTTTGGAATATAACAAAATATTAGGCTTATGACACTATAGCTTGTACAAAATAAAAACCGATGCACGTCATTAAGCACGTAATCAACATTTAGATTGCCCTGTTGCCAGATTGCGATTAAACATCATAACCTTACCAGAATTTAACCAGAACCATAACTAGAATTTAAAGAATGAACTCTAAATTAAACGCAAATTACTAAGAAACCAAAAAAAAAATGTTGAAAATCTTGCAAGTGTCGTCGACTTAGTATCACCAGATAGATTAATTACGTTTCAAAATGCTTCGTTCCAAAACCATCGACATTTTTAAAATTTTAATGATTATTAAAACAAAAACATTATATAATTACCAATAACATTTATTGATATATTATATGCAAGTACAAAACAGGAAAAACAATAAAATATCTGTATGCACTTACTGACGAATACTTACTGTGTTCGTACATGATATAAATGGTATCAGGAATAGAACGTGTATCCAAAACTGCAGTATTGGTAACCCTTTTAGTAGAATTACGCTTTCTAGGCGATTTTAAAACGTTATTGTTTTTCACGTTTTGTAGATGCAATAACCTCCAAACGTATCAATAAATATCAACAAGTAAAACTCGTCAACGTCGCATATGCTGCCAACCGAATGCAGCCGCTAAATTTGAAATTTATTTAACACATTCCATTTGATTCTCTTATTATTTAATTTGTGGAGTGGTATTTCTGCTGTAACATCGATAATCGTCATCGATGACGTCAACGGTTTTTGTTTTGTATGGACTATATGTTACTAGCCTGTCACTATATTATACAAGGATCATTCGAAAAGTGTTTGGCTGTATAATGCGATTTGTCCAAATCTGCAAAATAAGCTGTTCTCTCAGTCTTTACCTCATCATTTGAAGTAAATCTTCGTCCAGTAAGTCATCCCATTCCATTAAGAAGAGCTAGTAATCGCTGGAGGCCAAATACAGTGCATGTTAAATCATTTCGAGGCGTCGGCCATGGCGTTTTGTAGCAACTATGCGAGACATAAATGCAGGCGCAGGACTTTTAGCCTGAATAGCATCCATCAATTAGTCTTGTAGTGAAGCGTAATACTCCCTGATGTGGGTCTTGCCTTTTGGCAAAGTCTCTGAGCACCACTCTATCAGAATTCCAGAAAACTATAACCATGATTTTTTGTGCAAGCTTTTACGCTTTCTCTGGCACAGTCCCACCTGATCCTATCCAGAACTGGAATTGCTATTTAATTTCTAAATGGCTGCTTTATCTGTTAGTATGTAATGTTTCATCTTCTGTTATAAAACGTCGCAGAACCTCAGCAAAATCCCGTTTAAATAAGTGTAAATACTCTGTATATATTTGAATTCACCTTTGGTCGACTCTTAACAAATGAAGCATTTATCAAGCGGAAAAGTTTTTCATACTAAATTTGTAATCTTTTTGTATTATCTTAGTCCTTAGCAAAGTTCGTTAATTTGTCAAATTTTCGCCATATTATTGCTGATGGGTTAGCAGTTATGGAAAGTATTCACTACTATATATATTAATATATGTATATTCAATTTGAATTTCCTGCCGTTTTATACCACTTCTAGAGGTCGCGATTGGCGTCCAAATAGCTTGACGCATGTATTAAACAGCATAATCCGGTGTCCGTGTTCTACTGTATATGATGTCGTCGCTAAGTATAATGATTCGAAAAAATCCAACGAAGGTTTTGCAATACCGACAACAAAACTCACACAAAGAAGCGCGTTGTCAGGACGCACGACATCATTCAATGGGCTCAGGAGCTGATTTTGGATGATCCAAGGCAGTCGATCCGAAAATTGTCCTCCGTTGTCGGTGTGAGTAAAAAACTATCCGTGGAAAGGAGGACTTCCGCTACAAGTCTTACACAATTAAAGTGAGACAGATGCTTTCCGAAGCTGCCAGGACTAAGCGAGTTGAACGCTGTAACCTGCTTTTGTGTGTCTTAAGAAACAATGCTCCGCGGACGCCTCAGGTTTTTTCCTGACAAAAAAAATTACTGTCGACGCGAGAATCAATCGAAGCAGTGAATGTTGGTTCGCACATAACCCTAAAGATCTTCCCATTGAACCCAGAACAAAAGTTCCGGCGAATGTTCACGTGCTAAGTTTTGAGTCCAATGGGGGTGATGTGGTGCCCGCATTTCTTTAGCAAAGGGGAAAATGTAAGAAAATAAGTTTATTTTCATGTTCTGACAAATGTAGTGAACTTGAAGAGATTTACCACTAAAGACCAAAACGCTTTTTTGAACTGCTCGACGCACGTTTCGCTAACCCTGTTAGCATCATCAAGAGATGATTTAGTCTCATTAATCAGATTAAATCATCTCCTGATGATGCTAACATGGTTAGCGAAACCTGCGTCGAGCAGTTCAAAAAAGCGTTTTGGTGTTTAGTGGTAAATCTCTTCAAGTTTAGTGTTTCATTCCAAAGGTGTGAGGTAGAAGAATTGAAAATGTAGTGAATACATGGAAGGAAACTGTGTCGTCTCGTAAGTCGTATGCTTTCCAGCACGATGGTGCGCCCTCCCACACAAGCCGTTTTGGTTCAAAATTAGTTGTCGAACAACATTGACATGTTTGGGTCAAAATAATTGTGGCCTCCCAACAGCCCAGATTGAAATCCTTTAAACTTCTATGTAGCGTGGAGAGCGTGGTTGAAAGGGTCACCAATAAGTCCGGTCATCCGAAAGTCGCATCATTGAGAGCAGCTATTGAAGCGGCATTCGACGGCATGAACCGTAACGCATTAAAACGACCCTGCGAGCGATTTAGACCGAGAATGTCGGCGATCATTCAAGCAGGGGGGGGGGATATAGTGAGTAAATGTGTTCTTTATAACCATACAAACAATTTGTAAACTTTTTTTTTAGAATAAAAATTATATTTGAAAACAATATATAATTTGTCCGGATTTTGGTGCCGCGTCTTGTATATATATATATATATATATATATATATATATATATATATATATATATATATATATATATATATATATATATATATATATATATATATATATATATCGGTTTCAACTATATAGAAAAAATATTCATTTGACAAAATATTTGCTACTTAAAACCCCTCGTGTAATATGCTTTCTTTTTCTGAAAATATAATATTGTCTAAATAAATTGTTAGATTATTCCGCACACACACTAAGATCGTATTTACTTCAAATAGGTTTAGATTATATAACAATACATTGAAGTAACGCTTTAAGTAATTGAATTTCCCGCGATAAGTACGACATAATTCACTAGATAATACAGGAAGCTGTAGCTCATCAGGTTCTGAAATCTAGTTTGACATAATTAAGTGCCTAACATAGGCTGCAATTGTAGTCTATATAGTTAGAGCTGAAATGGAAATTCAACCATTATTACATAATATATATTAAGCATTACGTTAATCTCGTTTGTATTAATATCTCGCTAAATTCTACTCTGGAGGAGTGTGCTCCTTCGTTTACAACAGTAAAATATTGGGCGGCAGAGTTTAAATGAGGCCGTACGAGTTGCCAAGACGAACATCGCAGTGGTCGGTTAAATCAGGTGACCGTGCCAGAAATAATGAAGAAAATCCTCAAAATGGTATTGGATGACCATCGACTGAAAGAAGCGCGATCTAGCAGACATGGTAGGAATTTCAAAAAGTGTTGTACACCGCATATTAATTGAAAATTTGGATATAAAAAAGCTGTGCGCAAGCTAGGTGCCGCAATCACTCACAAGAAAAACAGCGTCGTGAGGATATTTGAATCGAGTGTTTGGCGAAGTTTTACAAGAATAAAGCTAAGTGTTTGCGTCGATTCATAATCATGGATGAAACATGGCTCCATCACTTCACACCTGATATGAAGGAACAATCAAAACAATAGACTGAAAGGGGAGAATCAACTCCAAAGAAGGCGAAAACAGTTCCGTCTGCAGGCAAGTTTTTCTTTAGTTTTTTGGGATACGGGTGGGATAATGTTCATTGATTATCTTTATAAAGGGAAAACAATCAACGGCGACTATTATGCAAACTTATTACAGCGTTTGATTAATGAAATCAAGAAAAGACGGCTGTAATTGGTAACAAAGAAAGTTTTGTTTCATCGAGACAATGCCAGTTCACACATCCCGTTATCGCGATGGCCAAAATCAAAGAGTTAGAGTTCAAATTGCTTCCTCACACACTCTGTTCGCCAGATTTAATCCCATCGGATTATTTTCTGTTTCCAAACTTGAAAAAATGGCTCGGTGGTAAAAGATTTGCTAACAATTGCGAGTCTGCGGTTGATGGTTATTTTGAGGAGCTCGACGAATCTCACTATAAACAGGGAACCTAAGCCTTGTAGGTCTCTTTCTGAAGGTTTACAACAATTTGATATTACTGAGACTGCCGTGTGACAACATATTGTCCCTAAGTATTTGGAAATGAATTCATATAAAATTCAATTAACGCCAAATTTGAAACCAACTATCCATCGTAGAAGTTGCCATTTCGTGAAATTAATTGCACCACATTGCAAAAATGATTGATATAATTAATTCAAACGAATATTAAAACAAAATATTTGTATATGGCGTGACATATGTGTATAAATACGAACTGTATATATGATCATGATCAAACTTTCATTAACATTCCTTAAAAAGTCACTATTTGTGAAGTATATTATTCTCTCTAACTCTCATCATAGCATCAGACCAACTCGGACCAGAAATTGTTATGCCAAAGAATATGGTCTTCAACTAAACATCTCTAAACGAAAACGAACGTCATAATAGTAGACGGAACAAACAACAACTCAATATCCGTCAGGTAGTACGCTTTGAAGTGGGGGATAAAGTCATATGTCTGTGGTCCACCATTACCAATAAAGGAAGAAGCGAATCCGAAATCAAACGCCGACTGGCAATAGCTAGAACGACCACCACTCAATGCAGCAGAGTGTGACGAGGTACGGCAACATCAAACAATACGAAACTTAAGCTAGTCCACGCACTCATTTTTCCGATAACAGTTTATGCAGCAGAAAGGTAAACCCTGAACTAGGCAAAAACATAATTGATGCTTTTGAGATGTGGGTATAGAAGAAATGCTTCAGAGAACATGGACATATTCTGAACGAATTAAAAATCAAAAACCGCCTATCTAAAGGCATCAGCCAAACATACCTGAAATACTTTGGCCACATAGCAAGACAAACGGTACATCATCCATCCTAGAAATTTATGATACGGGGAAGGGTCAATGAGAGAAGGCCAAGAGAAATATCACTGACACGATGGATAGATTAAATGCAGGTATTGGTAAAACAAATCGCCCAACTATCGACAACATAATGTCATTACACCTTTATAATGGTTAACGATTGAGAATAAGACGATTGAAGATCGGTGTATTTAATTACGCTACCTTAATTTTAGTATATACAAAAGTAGTTTTACGAGGCTTGCTATTTACGTATCTGGAATTGGCAACAATGATGTTGCTAGACACCATCTGACATCTACTTCGTATAATTGGACATTATTTACTGTATACGTACTCAGAACGTTTTGTCATACGGACGCTATTTGTGTTGTTTAGTGACTTGAAAATTTCATCTCGGTCAAAAAGATGGAATTAAGGTCGAGGCCGCACTACAAAAACCGTAACCGTTTCCGCGAGCGGTTAACCGCTATAACCGCGAAACCGCTCGAGACGCTCACATTGCGATTAGAAACCGCAAAACTGCTCGGGATTTTCACAGTTTGAAGATGGATTTCAAGAGAGCAGTATGTATTGTTGTTCTAATACTAGAAATAGAAAAAGAAGACGTCAACACAAATTGCTAACTAAGTTCTACTGGTTACAAATTGTGGCGCGGTGTTTACCCGCGATCCATATTTTATGGCTTTAAAAGTAGTCGTGGAATAAAACCGCAAGTGCGGCCGCTTGTATTAGTTTTCTTGACTAACAAAATCGCGCGGTTAAAAACCGCGGTGGTTTAGCCGTTGTGCGGTCACCGCTTAACTTGAGAATTTTCATGCGATGACTTACTACGGCTTTGGACGTGGATTGTCTCAACAACAGTGGATCGATCAAATCACTTCGACTATTGGCGATGAAACACCATCTAAAACTACTACATATGATGGGTTTAGTGAATCGTGGCCGTCATTCGCTTACGGACGAATTTAAAGATGGTCTTCCAAAATCTGTTGTTGAGCCAGAAAACATCGATACTGTGCGTGAAGTGATAAGCAAGATGGTCATGTGATATACCGTGAGATCGAGGCATACCTGGGCATTAGTACGACAAGCATACATAAGATTTTACATGAACATGTAACCGTGAAAAAAAATTGTGGGTGCTGGATTCCCCATAATTTGACAATCGCTCAAAAAAAAAGGCTCATATCGATTGGTTTAACGAAATGCTCAAAAAATACAATTGTGCTGCGTCAAAAGCCGTGTGTAACATTTACACAGGTGACGAATCTTAGATCTATGCGTATGAGCCCGAAAGTAAACAGCAGTCGACTATAAGGGTCTTTCAAAATGAGCCAAAACCAACAAAAGTTGTTTACGCAAGAAGCATTTCGAAGCAAATGGTCGCCTGTTTTTTTGGGATAAGTGAACGTATGGCTACAGTGCCACTAGAGAATTTTAGAACGCTCAATTCTGAATAGTACACAACCATTTGTTTGCTAAAAGTCTTTGCAGAAATAGGAAAAATTGACCAGCGACGCAGGATCGTTGTTCACGATGACAACGCGAGCTCTCACACATCGGACCGAACAACTCAATATCTGACCGGTCAAAACATCGAATTCATAGGTCATCCGCCGTGCAGTCGTGATATGGCACCCAATGATTTAATTTTGTTTCTGTCTCTGAAAAATAAGCTATGTGGTCAACGACGCCAGAAAACGCAATTGATACGTTCAGAAACAAATTTTGAAGATACTTCAATTGGAATGGAAAAGGTGCTATGAAAATTAATCTATTAAGCGTACCACATTACTTATGCTAGTTCATCATTATAATCAATTGTTTCTAAAATGTTATTCATGAAATAAAAATTCTGTTAAAAATACAATTCAATGATATTCAAAGAAAGCATATAACGTTATGAATATTAAAATAGTTTTAAAATATCTTCCACGTCAATTGATGGACATCATTGTCAATAACTAAATATAGAGAATTACATTTTCGAAACTAAAAAACTTTAATCTAATTATTTTATGAGTAATGATGATTGCGATGTGCAAGTATTTTCGTACCGTGGTCAAATTATTGGTCAACTCAAACTGACCTGAAGCGAAAATCCAATGAATAATAGACATTTTGGATGGCAAATTACTTTGGTTTGGACTTCCGACGCTTGTGGTTGTGACCGTTCAAGCGTTCAGTTTTGAGGTCGGGACGTGCGGTCGAAAACAAAAAGCCTTGCGTTTTCTTTGACGTGACCAAATAACTTTTATGTCAGCTTTTGCTTATAAAACGACCGAAAAGGTAAACTGTCTAGACTATATTTTGTTTTTGTTTTATAACATATTATCTTTGATAAAAAAGTTTAATATTTTTAGCCCCAATGATCGTCTTCCTTCTCGAAAGTTTGGAAACCGGTTTAAAATGTTCTTGCGCCTGGTTATTTTATTGCCAGAAACAGCTTGAAGAATATCAAAACTTCCTGTGCCACTTTTATCAAATTGAAAACCAAACTTAATGTGAGATTATAATTTTTTTTAAACAGTGTGAAAATAAAGTAATAGAAGTGATAACGTAGCATTCGATGTGATAACACTGTTGGCTCCCCCATCCCCCAACATCTGATGTGTCCGCAATACGACTTAACGTCGCTTGATGGCCCGTGACAATTATTTTCCTGAACCAGATTTTTCTAGAGAAATTTTCATTCTAGCAAATGCAAGTAAAGATATTTTTGTAGGCGCCTCTTTCTTAATATTTTACTGCAGAGGCAATTCACTTTATTAAACCGTTAAGTTTCTCTGTCAAGTAAACATCATTAATTTAATTTGTTGCCTTTACTATAAGCCCTATTTGATATTTTGGGGCTTTAATATACTCAAAATGGTTTCTCCAAAATGATAATAGGCATTTAGGGTAGACAAAAGTGACACAGGGCTATACTTGGCGAATACGGTACTTGGTCGATGATATTAGTTGGGTTTTTTTAACAATAAGTTGTAACAATTCTTGGAATATGCACTACGATAATGTGCAGTTCCTTGTTCCATCGATTCTCATACGCAGATGTTTTACCAAAAACTCAACGAATTTTATAAACCAAGCACAGTATTCTCCAATAAAATTCTCCAACTAAATATGTCAATGGCAGCCGTACTGCCATTGACATATTTAGTTCCCCAAAAGTCTAATTAAAATTTGAGAGTAGTCCATTGAAACCATAATACTAAATTTACTGAAGAAGTTGAAGACTATATCGGAAAGTACCTTAGAGTATATGAAGTATAGGTACGACTAATATATAGTAACGGCAGATTTATTGACATGAGTCTATTACATATTGCATATTGCATAAGTGTATTGCAAACGAGGCCTATTTTGTAGTCGGCTAAATAAATTTAAAAAATTATAAACTAAGCCAACAGTTTATACTTTATTGTACATTTCGCAACATTTATAAAGGGAATGCAAGTTTGAGACGTTATACATGAATACAGTTTTCTTTAAATGCAAGTGATCGAGCCGTGCATATAATAAAGAGTTTTCCAATAACAGTGTCAGAACTTTCAAAAGTGATAGCGGCAACACTATTAGATATACAAATGACACTTATAGAATACTATGTTGAGACAGAAGGGCGAGTGTCAATTGAACACGGAAAGTTACATAGTTTAATAGCATGTAGAGATTGAATGTTGGAAAGCGAAAGAGTAACCGAAAATTGGGTCTACCAAAATGCATTACACCAGACGAAGCCGAGGAGAATATTTGAACGACATTTTTTTTTCAAAACGTAATGCCATTGTTTGCTCTTCAGCATAAAAAAAGCAGATTTATCGAATTATTAGGTGCAATTATCATTGTGTCTCATTTTAAAGTTATAACACTTTGTTACTGTTATATTTATTTCTATACTAACATAACTGTTTATTTATTTATCTATTCGTATGGCATCATGCAGCATATAAACATATAGTACAATAACTGTATAGTACAAAAAAAGGGTAAAAATGAAGAAAAGAAAACAAACAGTGTATACAAAACATCCAGATGAACTAAACATTAATATCTAGGTTTCTAATACATTCCATCACTGCAACGTCGGCTCTCATGCAATCGTTCTCTGATAAGATCGTAAGGGGCAGTCTCCACTAATATGTCTGATGTATTGTTTGACTTTGGTGTTCCATTTGACAAGCTGGAAGCATACAGTAGTGTCAGGTTTCTTGATCGAAGTCTATTTTGTCGCAGGATAGATGTATCGTGATGAATGGGTTGTTCCAGGTTCTCTTGTATAATGTTGTATTCTCTGAGCAGAGCCTCGGTTCTACGAATCGGAGGTGGGTAGATATTACTTAGTAAGGGAAGTCAGTAGGTAGGAGTTGATCAGATTGTTCCAGTGATTATGCGCATGGTATTGTTAAGCTGCGCATCAATTAGTTCAATTCAAGTGCAAGATCAAATCAAGTGCAATCAATTAGTTCATCAACTCAGCCACACTGGAGCACAGTATTCAGCAGCTGAAAAAACCAGCACGAGTGATGCTGTGCGCAAAGTATCCATTGAAGCCCCCCAGGTTGTACCACACAGTTTTTTAATGATATTGTTTCTTATTTTTATTTTTATACGATGGAGTGCGATCGAGCGTGATTCCGTGATCGAGCGTGATCGAGCGTGATTATTTTGATATGTGGGGTACTGGTTATGACGGAGGATGTTACCGTTAAATTGTACCTGGAGTAACCCATTGGAGAAAGCCACATACTTCAGTCTTATTGACACTGGACTATAGTCTCCACTTTTAAGAGTTAAAGGCATCTAAGTCCTCTGTGAGTGTTCTCTCCGTCTGATCAAGCTCTTTCGATCTATAAGCAGGAGCGATGTCGTCTACGTAGCGGAATTTTGTTGAACTAGTATTTGGAAGGTCAGAAATATAAAAACTAAAGAAAAGAGGGGTCAGGACCAAGCCCTGTGGCAGACTATTATTTATACCCTTGTTATACTTTTACTTTTACCCAAGCAAACCTGAAAGTATCTGTTGCTTATCATGTTATTAATAGGAGGTGCAGTTGTTCGGCACTCAATCACATTCAGGAGTTTACACATCATCCCTTCCCTCCAGACGGTATTGCATGCTGCTGTTAGGTCGACGAAGGCCACAGATGTCTTAAGTATTTCTCTCGGAAATCAGCCTCTATAAAAGGTCTGAATCCCACTTTCACAACTGGAATTTGTTCCAGAATATATTCACTAATTCTGTTATAAATAAGTTTCTCCAAGAGTTTATATAAACAGTTGAGCAGGGAAATGCGCCTAAAATTTTGGGGGTAATTTAGTAATTTAACGGGTTTCAGAATAGCCGCAATTTTTTTTTTCGGTTCATTGGGAATCTACCATCTCAAAGTAGTGGAGAATAGGCGAGTCAACCAGTGTTTGGCATTTTCCCCATGGTGGACTAAAAATTCTGGGTGTATGTTATCAAACCCCTGTGCTTTGCCAATGTGTATTTGTTTTAGAGCAACTTCCAAATCATATAGAGTGAAAGGTGAGGAGAAATTTGATTCGTTTGGAGACTGAGTTTTAAAATTTGTTGCTTCTTTCTTGATTCTGAAGGTATGCAGTTTATAGATGGATGATCTGGACATTTCTACTATATGGTTAGCAATGTGATTTGTTAAAACACCAAGCTTCTGAGCAGACTTACCATAGGATCCGCGCTTTCTTTAAAGCATTGTGACTGTGAAGAAGCTCATCTGCAATATCGCTGTCGTCACTTCTCTTATATTCCTTATATAGTTGTTCGCATTGCTCATTCCACCCTGGGACATATACTTTTAGGTATCCAAGAGGGACATGTTTCTTAGCAGATGATAACTGAAGATAAGGCGTCAATCTTGGTCGATGTTTGGATTGGCCTTAATAAAGCAATATACATAACATATAAATGTAATAAATACCTTTAGATCGAAAAGAACACAGTAAGAAAAACTTCAGATATACAATATTACAACATTATCATATATAACACTATTTCATAAACTTTTACACGTCCATAACAGCCCTCCAATATTTCGTTTTGTGTTTTGTTTCCAAACTAATCAAATATCCAAACAAATGCAAACAAAACTCCAAAAATTAATCCAACTTAATGCACTCTCTATTATTGTTATACTCTGATACTAAAGTTTCAGATGTATTCGTAATTTGTTCTGCCTCATAACATTTATTTTCAATGGCTCATTTTTGATTCGGTTGGTTATTTCTGTCGTCCAGATTGTTTTATTATACCTCATTCCGATGTTACCACTTCTGAATCATTGAAATCACTCTATACATGTCCTTCCTGATGGAGTTAGCTTGTTATAATTTTCAGATAGTATTCAGTGTGGTGTAGCTGAAATTTTATTTAAACTGAACTAATCGACAAGTACTTATCAACAAAATAACTGATGGTGTTCCATATTTTCTCAATTATTTATAATTTGTTTTATGTTTTAAAATATTCTGAAAACTAGCAAACTTTCTTCCCATGTTTCACGTAAATTTCTCAATCCTTCAGTCGCCATCAAACGCCAACAAGCATCTCCCGAGGGAGAGTTTCTGGCCTTAAGCCGTCATCAGTCGGGCTCGAGTCGAACGTTCGAAATCAACTGAAGGATTGAACAGGGCCCTGACCATATTAATCGGCCAAATCGTATGAAAGCAACATTTAAATGCAGGTCATGCCATCCGGTAGTTCGTTTTTCATACATCTGGTTTTCATGCAAATCTGGTACCTTAAGGGGGGTACAATAGCTTTAGACGCCTCAAAATGAGTAATTTTCCAGAAGTGTTAAAAAAAAGTTTTAAAGATGATAAAATAATTGTATCATTTTAAAGTTTTAACATCATTTTATTTGATCTTTAAATAGTATAAATTTATTATTAATATTATTTTACAAATTAGCGGTTCAATTATTTTTTTTTGGGCGTCTCTAGCGGATGGTCCAAAAGTACTGCACTCGTCATTCATTTTCTATTCATCTGAAACAAAAAAAATGCATTCTATTTCTAATATATGCACGGGAAGGATAAACCTAAAAAACAATAAAAAAGTATTAAATTAAAAATGAAGTAAGCTTTAAAAAAAATCAAATTTGGTACTATTTTTTTGACATTTTTATCCCAAAAATGTAGTTTATTTACACGTGATCGTCCAATGTAACAAACCTCTTTAGCTAAACGATAGGCCGTCATTTACTTCAATATCCTTATGGCTATATCCAAAACATTGGTAGTCAAGATGTTGAACGTGTTTTAGTCTTCGAAGACATCCGGTACAGTTAACGAATCAGAGCACAAAATTTAATTTATACGTGTAGAAGTTTTCAAAAACTTCAGAAAATTTGCAGTAATTTGAAACATTTTAGATAGCAAATAACACATCGGTCAATAAGTCCCCGGTCTGACGGGAAGGATAAACCTAAAAAATAGTAAAAAAAGTATAAAATTAGAAATGAAGCAAGCTTTAAATAAAATCAAATTTTGGACTATTTTTTCGACATTTTTATCCCAAAAGAGTAGTTTATTTACACGAAATCTTTAAAATTCAGGTTTATCCTTCCGATAATGATATAGAGAAAAACCTCCTATTTCAGCCAAATCGATCAATAACTTTTTGAGTTACATAATGAGCAGTTTTTGAAAACACAGTTTCGAGATAATCGCGTTTAAAGTTTCAGTACGATAAAACGATTAGTTTTAGTGACTTACCGATAATCAGCGATCCCAGGCGCATATAATAGACCTTCAGCATCTTCGAAAAGCTGGCTTTTTTCAACCTGTTGCTGTTTTTGAGCTGTACGAGCTGCTTTTGTCTCGGAAAGACTCCTCCGGTTGTCTCGTTAATCGCGCCTCATCTGTTGTTCCTGCGAAAATTTAGGCACATATGCCAATAATTATACTTGCACTATACACACAAATACACTTGCACTTTTACTTGTACTTGACCTGAAACTTTCTCTGTGTTTATCAGTAAATTGATTACCTTGATAATGTCTTTTTGTACAATTTTTTCGAGCTATGTTATACAAGAACATAAAAAAGATATCTTAAATAATATAAAATGCACTGGAATGTCTACACATAGTATTAAAAACAATAATTTTATAGATATAAACAATGTTAAATTATTATATTCAGAAAAGAAAAGTAAAAAATTAGACCTACTAGAAATACCGGAAATAAAAATATCTTTAAAAAATGGTCATGTAATAACCAGGAATGACCAGCTAAATTTCCAAAACACCTCGGTAATAGATAAGATCATATTGTAATTGAATAGCCCGGTTTTTACTTACCGATATTTACAACTCAGCATCTAAGGTCTAACACCTTAGGGCTCATTCGAAGCAGTGCATTCATCGTGCTAACATCGGTTCAGTACGATGTTTCTGTCTCTGTTAGACAGTGGCCTACTCACCCTTTCATTTGCGCATCTCAGAGGCCAAGATGCTGATTAGGCCGTCTGGGTCGCGATATGCGGGCTCCGGCGCGCTCGACTGTATGTGCGATAACTCCGTAAATATTTAATATTTTTATTTTCCTCTTGCCAGTATACTCTCAATATATTATATTTTCGAAATATGAAACAAAACCGATTTTTTGAAATTTTCAAAGGGATTTCCCCACTTAATATAGGGTCTGGGTTTGTGCCCGAACGTTTTTACACAGTAGTACTGTTACGAACCACCGGATGGCATAACCAGCATGTTAATACTGCTTTCAATCGATTTGGCCGATTAATATGGTCAGGACCCTGGCCAATCCTTCAGTTGCTTTCGAACGTTCAATTTGAGCCCGACTGATGATCGCGTATGACCAGTAACCTCGGAAGATGCTTGTTGGTGTTTGATTGCGACTGAACGATTGAAGAATTTACGTGGAGCACGGGAAGAAATCGACCTTATTTTCTGAAAATGTTTAATACTCTACACCAGCCCACTGTGTATTTTTATGTTTTTTATGTTTATGTTTTATTTCATTATTGTTACAGCAACACTCTTAGTGTTATTTAGTTTAACTTTCAGTTGCTATAATAAGAACTGAAAGATGTATTATAGCGTATTAACAGACGACAGGCACACGAACAATTATCCATCCTGAATGAAGAAGCAATGACCAATCATGAGTCTATCGCTTTTGACCATTTTGGATTAGTTGAAAGGACTATAAATAGGTGAAGAGAAATCTGTTTTAACAGGCTAAAACTTATTCTCGTCCTTCAACAAGTTCTAGTTTATTTGTATACTGTTAAGAATTTTTGCTTTTTTTATCAGAATAATAGTCCTTGAAATATTGGATATTGTTAACTGAGTGATCGTCCAATGTAACAAACCTCTTTAAATAAGCAATAGGCCGTCATTTACTTCAATACCCTTATGGCTTGGCAAAAAAATAAAAATGATGTTAAAGGATTTTATCAATAAAGAAAATTATCCAAAACATTGGTAGTCAAAATGTCGAACGTGTTTGAGTCTTTGACGACATCCAGTACAGTTAACGAATTAGAGCACAAAATTCATTTTATACGTGTAGAAGTTTTCAAAAACCATCAATAAGTCCCCGACAAATAAAGCACACTTTTTTTTGCAAATTTCGACTTTATTCATCAATATATTCTCTCTATTTTAACGCTTTTCTAAAATTTCTACACCTTCTTTATAGAACGATTTCTCTTTGCTTTCAAAATTTCAAAATATCCTTCAGTTTCAACAATTACCTCTTTATTGGAACGAAATTTCTTTCTAGTGAGCATTTTTTTTGAGGTCTGAGACCATGAAATAGTCGCTGAGGGCTAGATCTGGAGAATACGGTGGAGGAGGAAGCAAGTCGAAATGCAACTCATGCACTTTAGCCATTGTTGCTAACGATTTATGACACGATTATCTGGATGAAACAGCACTTCTTTTGGTCATTTGGAGCCTTTTTTGCCATCTCCTCCTATCGCATCATTGATGGTTTGATCTTTCTCGAGATAGTTGATGAACAATGTCCCAAGCGCATCCCAGAATACAGAGGCCATAACCTTGTCTGCCAAAGGTTGTGTTTTTTTGTCGCTTTGGACGGCTTTCGCCGGCTGCTGTCCACTCAGGTGACTGCGGATTTGACTCCCGAGTGTAATGATGGATTCATGTTTGATCCATTGTCACATACCGCAAGAAAAAAATCTTTTTATTTCGCTTAAACAACACCAAACATTGCTCAGAATCATCAATACGTTGTTGTTTTTGGTCCGCTGTGAGCAAACGCGGTACCCCATGTCGATAGCAATTTACGCAATGCCAAATGTTCATACAAAATGGTGTATACAATTTCTTGCAATATATGCAATCAACTATCATCTGCAGCTTTACTTTCCAGTTTTGCTCAATAATTTTGTCAATTTTTCTGATGTCTGATATAACCACCTCATTTGGATGTCCGGCGAGAGCATTCAGCAACGTCGGTGCTTGTACGGCCAGGTTTGTATTCAGCAATCGATTATGGTTGATTTTCCTATGCCAGAGTCCGGGTATTATTTATCAAGCGATTGTTTTGCTTCAGCCATGTTTTTCTTCATCAAAAAAACAATGTTTTAACCAACACACGAAGTTCTTTTATATTCGTTTTTTTTTAAATAACAAAAGTAGCGGCACTTAAAGCACGATAACTCAAAAACTACTTGACAGATTGTCATGAAATGTTAACACATGATATTTGAAGGTTTGGTTTGGTTTGGTACACAATCGACCACTGGTAAGGATTTTTCGTAAGTGACGCCATCTATATGTCAGACTGGGGACTTATTGACCGATGTGTTAATTCGGTCAAAAAAAACTAGAAATTTATGGGAGACTCCTTCCAAGGATTTTGATTTTAATATGTGATGATAAAAAAATAGATGATAAGGAAATAGAGGTAGTGAAAATGAGATTTAAATACGAAGGTGGGAAAGTGGACTTTTCATGCTTTAGAAGGGAATTTTAAAAGGAGGGTCCCTGGAAGAATAGAAGAATAAACTGAGGGGAAAGATTTTTTTTATTATTTATTTATAGAAAGATATATATGATCTAAATTGTCTGACACTGAAATAGTGCAAATATGATTAAATTGCTAAAACAATTTCAATTGTGATTCGTTAGATTATTTATTAATTATATACTGCGTGTTTTCAAACGTGTGGGTTTAGTAATTATTTGTAGCGATCGAGTAAACAAGTTTTGATTTTTTCTGAAAAATAGATGCAGCTAAATTCGAGCTGTTAGTTAAAAATTTAGTCAAAAACAGTTAGATTTAATTTTAAATGAGTCTTCCTCTTCTTCTATACATCTGTCCAAGATGATAAACGCTCGGGACTCAGAAGGGTTAGAAAAATCTATAATGTTGCGATAAATGAGCATCTCAAGGTGCGTCATTTAATGTGCTGTATTTAATTTATTATATTTTATTATATTTTAAACGATGTTTTGAATGGTCCGTTCGAAGTGTGAGGCGTTCTTTAATAGTCAATAAAAGACGTATTCGAATGAACATTTCTCGAGAGTGGTGAGTTTTATTTAAATACTATTCTGCTAAGTTTCTTCTACGTTTTATAACAATGGATGAATCATGGATTCACCATTATGTATCAGAGATGAAGCATCATTCCAAACAGTGATTGGAAATATGTGAAAGTGTGCCAAAGATAGCGAAGACAGCGATAGAGTTTCGCGATAATGTCTTCATAGACTACCTGGCGAAACGCAAGTGAATCACCGGGAAGTATTTCGTTACACCTCTGGAACAACTGAAAGGGCCAGTTCGGGCTAAACCTTCACATGGGGCGAAAATAAAAATGTTTTTACCACGATAATTCACTTTTATACAAGTCTTGGATTTTTACTGTAAAAATCCAAGACCTACACTTCGGAGTGCTTCTACATGCACCGAATTTACCGAATTTGGTTAACAGCGATTACGTCCTCACCTCAATGAGGAGTTCAAAGGCTGTGACAACCGCTTGTTTTTGCAAAATTGAACAAATCGTATAATACTGAGGTTATTAATATAGTGGAATGTCGTTAACTTTAATATGTTGAATGTAAAGTAACTACGTTGAAAAATAAAACATTTAATACAGACAGATCTAATACAGTAAAACATAAAACAGACGACGAATTTTTAAATTGTTTTATAGTAGTTGAACGTAAAAGCATTAACTTTTAGACATATTTACCTAGACTCTTTTTCCATCCACCAAGAGGGACATCATTAATAAAAATTACGTTTCAATCGAATAAACGCCTATTGGATTATGTGACTCGGAAACAGATATTTAAAGAAAATGTGGCTATTTACGGACTGAATTTTGCAAAAGGTGATTATTGCCTGGCAAAGCCATCAAACATCGGCCTTTGAATCTTGAATGCAATTGCAACCTCTTGCATCGAAATAGGGAAATATTTATGCACTATACGAGGATATACGTCCACCGTTTCTTGCCATGTATATTGCTATTTGAACACGGGAACGACGATAGCGGGGCATTTTTAACAACTATGTGTTTTATGTATTCGTTCTATTTAGTGGTTCTGTGTGTTTGGAAAACTTCTTTTATGTATCTATTTTTCTAAAATAAATGATATATAAGTTCACAATGTTATAATTAAAGTAGAAGAAATGTTAAAGTATTTCTTCAGTTTATATGGTATTTTCAAGTTATGGTTTAAACTAAATTCAAAGATTTACTGCTTCAAATCACTTTTTTTTTAATTGCACTTTTTGCGTTTCTCTAACCATGTTAGCATCATTAGTTTAAATTATCTCTTGATGATGCTAACACTTTTTAGAGTTATATAAAATTTTATACTGCCCGAATTAACATTTTATGATAATTTATATCTACATATATAATTTAACTTAACTATAAAAACATATAAATTACACTTAACATCGTTTGATACTTGTGGTTAAGCAAACTTTTAAAGCAAAAGTACTAAAATAAAAGCACAAATTGAATATTTTTTATGACGGTGACACACTCAGGTAATGTTGCTGTTTCTTTTCGAGAATCGTCAGGTGTTTTCTGTGAGGCCACGTTGGACAGCTGTAACTAAGGAAAAAATCAATCAACTCAGGATACGCCCACCAACTTACAAGGACAGGTCTGATTTTTGAAAACTCTATAGCGAATTTGTGAAATGGCCCTAGAAGCATAGCTGATTCAGTTGCGGATTTCCGAATCTATGTTTCCCTAGACTCAGCGAGACTACCCAGGTAGCTAAATGATTCCATAGGTTTCAGTGGAGAGCCAGATGCCTAAATGCTGTCAGTGTGAGGCGATGAATTACTATGTCTTATTTATATTTCTTATATTTAGTCTTATTTATGTTAATGTTAATGTTCATACCCTTAGATATATGCATCAAGAATTTATTGAAGCGTAACAGGATCTTGTGTTATTAAAGCATAGTCGCCCGCTTATATGAGTTATGTAATGTGGCGTATTCGGATTTTGGAGTTGGCCTTTAAGACACGATAGATTTAAGAGGCCTGCATCGGTCCTATAGCTCATCACAATGTCTCTAGACTCCAACTTCCTGGCAACGATAATAATATTAAAAGTATAATGCCGTATAAAGATGCTGAATAAAACTGGAGCCATAATCCAACTCTGCCTAATGGAAAAAGCAATATCAAAAAGACCTACCGTCTGCCACTACATCTTATATGGTATACAATTAGGTAAAGCTACTGGACATGAATCTGTAACAATTGAAATGATGGAAAATATAGAAGGAACAATTTATCTTGAATAGCAGATTATTGTAATCAAAGTGTACGAAAGGGTTTTAGAAGAGAGACTGACTATAATAAGAGGGTTGCTGTTTATGTATCCGGAATAAAAAATAAAAACATTTATTTATTATTGAAAATGGTTTTATCGTTTTTCAAAATATACTCCGCCATGATCGATGCCCTTTGGCATACGTTTGAATCAATTTTCATAGCACTTTTTCATTTCAATTGAGGTATCTCTCAAGCATTGCTTTTTGAACGCATCAACCACTTCTTCTGGAGTCAAAAATCGTTGACCACGTAGGTTTATTCTTCATGGATGGGAACAAAAAGAAATCATTGGGTGCCAGATCAGGACTCTACTGCGGATGACACATCAATTCGATGTTTTCCGGTCAATAATGAATTGTTCGGTGGGATGTGCTTCGCATTGTCATGGTGAAGAATGATCCTGTGTCGCTGGTTATTTTTTCTTACTTTTTCAAAAACTTCTGGCAAACAAATAGTTATGTATCATTCAGATTTGATCGCTCTACGATTCTCTAGTGGCACTGTGCCCATCTGTCCCAAAAAAACAGTTCACCGTTTGCTTCGAAGTGTTTCTTGAGCGAACAACTTTTATTGGGTTTGGCTCATTTTGAAAAACTTATACGGTCAACTGCTGTTTACTTTCGGGTTCATACGCATAGATCCAAGGTTCGTCAACTGTGTAGGTGTTATACACGTCTTTTGATACACCACGATTGCATTCTTTGAGCATTCCTTTGCACTAATCGACAAGAGCCTTTTTTTGTCATTGTCAAATTATGCGGAATTCAGCGCGTACAAATCTTTTTCTGCGGCTTAATGTCCATATAAAATTTTGTGTATGCTTGCCCTGTGTATGTAATGTTCAGGGATGCCTCAATTCACAGTATGTCCCATGACGATCTTGCTTTATCAGTTCGGGTACAGTATCGACGTTTTCTGGCACATCAACCGATTTTGGACGACCTTCTTTAAATTCGTCCATTAGCAAACGACGGCCACGATTGAATTCATTAATTCAGTGATATATAGTGGTTTTAGATTTAGTGGTTTTACATGGAAACGGCTTTTTTGACGAAACTTTATGAGACCTTTTTTGTAGAGAATTCAATTCCCTTCAAGAATATGTATTGCTCAAAATTTTCGTTTAGGAGTTTTGGACGAAGCTTTGCTATTAAAAAAAAACGATTAAAAGTAAAAAAACCAAGTATTAAGGGCTCTAGCTTTCACAATAATTATTTTTTGTCATCACAAATAATATTTTCTGTATTCCTTTAAAAAAAATAGTCGATTTTTTTGGCTCAGTCTACTGTATATCTTCTCCATAAAATGAGACCGCCATCATTAGAATCGATCAACGGGTTATACAGATACAACGCTTAAACTGATAGTAGACTCCTCACAAGAACACGATGAAACAAAGAGCTAATATTTTGCAGAAAACATTTTACAGAAATATTTGAATTGATGAAAAAAAATGTATGGTGATGATTGCTTATCCCGTACATGTATGTTCGAGTGGCGTAAGCGATTCTAAGACAGTCGTGATGCTTTGGAAGACGATCCAAAGCCAGGCCGACTAAATAACAAAAATCGCGATAAGTTTGTGTAAAAAGTGCGTGAAATGATCGTCTACGATAAAAATTCGACTATGAGATCGATATAACGGATCGATAACGGAGGAACTAAGTACGACCAATGACATGATTCGCGAAATTTTGACAAAGGATTTAAACCAACGGAAAGTCTGTGCTCGATTTATTCCTCACGTATTAAATGAGGACCAAGATATTGTTCGCGTTGAACATTGGAAGGACCTTATTAAAACAGCCAGATGGAACTGCACATTCTTGGAATAGATTGTAACTGATGATGTAGACTTGGTGCTTCAAGTACGATGCTCAAACAAAGTGCTACGTGCAAGTCCCCAGGCTCTCTGAAATCGACAAAATTGCATTTCCATAAGTCACGAGAGAAGAAAATGTTGATTTGTTTTTACTACTGTAATGGTATTATAGTTTGGAAATTCATGCAGGGTCAAAATGTCAGTGGTGATTATTAGGGTATTATGGAGCGTTTGTGGAGGAGAATCGTTCGAGTTAGGATCGAATATTGAACACCGGAAAGTTGGTTTTTGTTGCATATTAATACGCAATTTTACTGGACCGTCGCTGTTCGTGAATATTTTACGTAAAAACAACAACGTGTATTTTAACATCTTCCCTATTCACCTGATTTATGTCCGTGCAACTTTCCGAAACTCAAATTGGCCAATAAAATATACTATGCTAACATAGGTTGAACGTCTCCAGCGGTGTATTGTGTGGAAGGGATGTATTTTGATTAAACATGCATAATTTTGACAAAATAACTATTTTTTGTTTATTTAATAAATTCTGTTCCGTAAGAAACACGTTTTTCAAATTGTAATTTGATTTGCTGATTGTGGTTAAGATCGGAAAATTTAAAAAAAACGGTATCATTGAAAATAAATTTCCACTAATTCTTTAATTACCATTTCCATCGTGTTACACTACGAATGAAACCGAAAGAGTATTAAAATATCAATTATCGAAAATAATTACTTATACAGACTTAGATTTTAAATGTTTTAGAACGAAAATAGGACAATTTATTTTAATGAACATGTAATCGACCCTACGACTGCGGAGAAAAATACTGCATGCATACCTCTTTGACGTTAATCTACTATAAACCAAAGTCCAAAATACTGCAATTTTATGCAGTAGTTGTGGTGGATGTGGTGTTGTAAACAGGAATTTAAGCTAATCGTAGTTGGCTCTATACTCACTATAAAACAAAATTAAGAAAATAAAATTTTAAATTAAGTATATATTAGACAAAACCGGCCGTAAAGTCTAAAATCACGAATAAAATTGCGTCGGTTTATATTTGTAAATGTTTACAGTACATGAGTTCTTTTTTGTTATAGTTAATGCAGTATTTAATTTTTTTTGTGTATATTATAAAATTTGAGAGCAATATTTTTAAAACCAAAATTAAAACCAGTATAATCTGATAATGCTATCAAAATATAGGTTAAAAGGTTTGAAGAAACTCATTCTGCAGTGAAACTGTACGTTTTCGTTGTGTGCTGTCGTGATTTCGCTGTGTATATAGTAACTGCATCACTTTGAATATATAGTAGCCTGCAATAAAGGCAGGCTGTTAACTTACTTGGAAATTTCCGAAATTAAAAAAGCCATATACGGCAGTAAAAAGCTAACAAACACCCAGCTAGACTTGGCAAATACCCCAATTATTGAAAGTGTCATTTAAGGATACAGTTTACGAAGAAAATCGACGTTCATTAGACAGAACTTCGAAACATTAGTTTAGTTTATACATAACTCTTTTTGAGAATGGTCGAGAGGCCGAAACATATCAGAGAATATCTTGAATATATTGTGAAATAAATACCAACTGTTTTGGTCATTAACATTGTTACTATGTTTCATCAAGAGCAAACCGCGCAATCAATCGAAACTAGTATATTTAGTCGCTGTTCAACATAATCGTTCGGTGTTCAACCCACCATAGTAGCTCCGTAGTCTGTTCATGTAGTATTCAGCAGTTTTTAAACAATTTTCACAGCTCTTTAAGATGAAAATAAAAACTCTATTCACAATGTGTTTATTTCTGATTAAGAACATTTTTACCTTAGGGGTTTTGTGAATAAACATAATTTTCGATATTGGTCTAACGAAAATCCTCGCTGACTGCACGGGGAACTCTTGTGGAGTACAAAGGTCACAGTATGTCACAACATCATCTTTTTAAATGAAACATTCAAGCCCCCATTAAAATTGTATCACGCGATAGGTTTGAAAAAGTAATCGAAAAATGTATTTCCAGAAAGCATTCCACCAGACGATGCTGAGGGGGTATTTGAATAACATTATTTTCATAACATAATGCATTATTTGTTCTTCAACATAAAATAAAAATGACCAGATTATCACTTGTAATCACAATTGTGACTAATTTTAAAATGCTTGCACTCTTATTGGACAACCCTTTGTTATTTATATATATATTTTAAGTATTAAGTTCGATTTTTTTCCTATCTGTATTTTTTACAAGTTTACTATTTTGTTAGCTATCCCCATAATTCATCATAAAATATTTTTATACAGATCGACAATACTTTTCCATTAATAGTGTTGTTTAAATTATTTTAATTGCATTTCTGTAGTAAAATAAAGCAATGAACCTCTAAGAGCTATAGTTCAACATTCATTATTTTAAATAATCATCGCGAATTCTGATTTTAAATGCTTTGGAATGACAATTTAATTATTCGTTTTAGAGCTAACATTTTTCTCGCTAATGGGTCAACTAAACGAGGAGAAAAATTATATACATGCCTTTAGAACAATTAAGCTACTGTACACCAAAACTAATGTGGTGCTAATAATAATCAGTTTTACGTAAAAGTGTGTGTAGTCCGTTTCAGTATATTTCGTTGCCCTTCGGCAAAATGTTAATTGCCCCAATAAATTTCAATAAAAAAATTCCTAGTTTTTCAAAAGGCGTCAGAGTCGGAGTGGTTTAACTTCTGAATAATTTTGGGAATCATAAAATAATGTTAAATTATTATTCAATTTTTATTATTATTATGATGTATGATTGAAACATTGTTTATTGGTTTGTGTTTATTGAATTTATTAGTACAATAAAAATAAATAAATAAATAAATGTATCTATTAGTACAATGAAAATTATAACTTAAATTTAATTATACATTTAATTCGGTTCTCACTGTAACTTTGATTTACATTAATAATAAGTGGTTCTATATTATTAGTAAATAGTAAATTAGTAAATTATATATTGGCATCTTCCATTTTAATAACAGGGTTAATCGAATTTATTCAACTTTCTTTGAAAATACTATCTACAACCTACCTAATTAATGTTTTCTGCTTTAACTTTTGATTTTACCTGATACCACATATGCTCAATTGGGTTAAAAATACCGTAATACGGGGGAAGGCGTTAAACCGTATGTCCCATTTAGAACTACCGGAGGCACAATGATAATTATCTTGCCAAGAACGCCACTTTTTTACCACATTTGGAATAAACAAAAATACGATTGAAATTATAGAACTGCACTGTTTAAGAAAATAATGCAAATTAACTTAAATACTTGGAAAATACTAAACCAGGTATACAATTAATTTTACCCTTTTACCTGATATTTTATTAAGCCTGGTGCTGTTTACGTTTCTTGCGACTTTGTCGAGTTTCGTTACGACAGGGGTTGTTAAAAGTTTATTGCAGCCAATCGGTCAACGATATATCTTGAGCTGCACTATACTGTAGTAGTGATACTCGAAGTTTTCTTTTCCTTTTTATTTTAAACGAATTTTATTGGAAGTCATGCAAACGAAAGGTAAATTTAATATGAACTTGAACTAAATATAAAAAATATTTGAAAGCGTTGAAGTCTTTTTTTAATTGGAGGGACTGCGTTGATAAATTAAAAATAAAAAGTAAAATTTTAGGAATAAGAACGCATCGGTAACTGAAGTAATTTCGCCACTGTATCTACAGCTTAATGTGTGCTTTGAATTATGGTTTTCAGTACCCTCCACAGGCTATAAAATCTCGAACATACAGTTTTAACATTTAGTTTTTCGAAAGGTTTATTGACTGACAGATAACCAATGTAGAAGATCTTTCAGAAGGCATCCAGCATTGTCTAGCCTGGTTACTAGAATTGGTGATAGGCGATTCTTTGCTAGATTTTATCATGCCACAGTGCAAACGTCTTAGGCAAACATATTAAAAATAACCAACGACTGCCGCCATGAAAATTACAACCAAGGAGATAGTCATAATCAATCTGTTGTATACTACATTAGAACCAGAATATAATTTACTATTTCTTACAAATGGGAAAAGGTAAATAGAAGATTACATATATTAATTACTTAAATGGATAACAATGCAAGAAGAACTTATAAATAGAATAAGATGTGCTGGTGCCAATTTTAGACCTTTGATGAGAAGAGTGTTCATAATTCATTCAGAAGAGTGTCATCATAATTCGCAGTGTTCTCTAGGGAGGTGAATCCAAGGTCCTGCATAGAAATCAAATAAACAACTCAAATAAAGAAATTAAATAAAACACGAGAGAATTTATCAAGGCTGCCACCGGGAAATATTGAGAATAAAGGGCAAGACTATCAAACCATTGTAGAGGTACCTGAAAAAGTCAACCACTGAAATACATAGGTCATTGCCAAAGGATGCATGACACTAGGATGTCGAAACGGATCCTCCGGTGGTGAATTAAAGATCAAGAAATGAAATCTGAGAGATCAAAAACAAGATAAAAGACGTCATAAAATCGTCTCTAAAGCGCTCGTTATCCAACGTGTGTGAATGGGGAAAGACGGCAAACGACAGATCCACATGGCATGAGGAGGCATACAGAGCTATTCAGCATCATAAGGAAAATATTGACCAAAAAGCTGCAATCTAAAGGCAAGCGCGAGAAAAACCAAACAAGCTGGACCGCGTCTACCAATAACTTGACCTAAATGCCCAGCATGCGAAAGACCATGCAGGTCTAAGTTGAGTTATTTAAGCCACTATAAAATCCATAGTTCTTTATCAGTGATTCAGCAAAGCTAATAGCCATAGTTGAGATCATACTTGTATCGAGTTAACAGCCATCATCATATAATTAAATGGGTGGTATATGAAAAACAACAAGCCCGTAAAACATTATTAACAAATTAACTATTCCAGAGTAGTCAGATTTTAGGGGATTCGAAATGGAAACAAGATAAATAAAGTCGTTAAATTCAAAGAGTTTCACCCATTTCATATTCTCTTATCCTACAATAAGCCACGTCTGCAATATTAAAAGGGTTTATACAATTCTTAATTTATTATTGCATATGGAGTTCCTAACGATAAATGCGGACTGAGTCAGTGTTATACCTTTTCCTATATTAAAATATAGACATATTATGAATATATTATTGTAATGTATACAGATAGAGTTAAATTTAAGGGTAAGCATCGTAAACATTTAATGAATGAAAAGGAATTGCCCTGTTACCAATTTACCGAAACCAGTTTCAATGGCATATATTCCAATTTTTATTCGGTGATATAATAACTGTGTTGTAATGTCTCAGTTTTGTGTTTTTAGATAGGCATTTTTTGTTGTAAATATTTTGTGTAAGTCCCAATGCCGTTTCCATTTTTTGACATCTACCCTTATTGGCCGCTTTTTCCAACCCATTTTCCATGATTATTTCATTCAAATATTTGAATTGAGAGATTCGTCTGATGCTACCATATTTTGTTTTTAGAAATGGTGTTCTTAGTCTGTTGCAGGTCATGTATTGTGTCTTTTCAAAGGAAATTTGGAGTCCTAACTTTTCTGCTGTTTCTTTTAGGATTTCAATCTGTTTCTGTGCCGTTAATACATCTTGAACTAAAATTGCTAGATCATCAGCAAATGCCAGACAATCAATTTTGATGTTGGTTCTCCCCAGTTTAATGGGCTGGTCAATATTCAGGGCCGATTTTTTTTCACGCCACTCCTGTATTACTTTTTCTAGAATATACTTAAATAAGAGTGGCGAGAGTCCATCCCCTTGTCTCATTCCAGTTTTAATTTCGAAGGGTTCTGAGATGTCACCCATGAATTTAACTTTTGACCTTGTATTAGTTAACGTTGCTTTAATAATTGCCAGCGTTTTCAGATCTAGTCCTTGTTCTTTCAAGATTCGGAATAAAGATTCGCGGTCAATAAAATCATATGATTTTTTGAAATCCACAAATGTACAGACGAGATTTTTATTGTACAGTTTTTGATGTCTTAGAATCAACTTTAGATTCAGGATCTGTTCAGGGAAGGATCTGCCCGGTCGAAAACCTGCTTGATATTCACCAATGTTAGGTTCTAACTGTCCCTGTGCTCTGTCTAGTAGACATTGAGATAGAATCTTGTAACAAACTGGGAGAAGAGATATCCCTCTATAGTTGTTTACATCCGTTCTATCTCCTTTCTTATGTAGTGAATGGATTAGAGCCTCTTTCGAATCTTCCGGAATCCGTTCGGTTCGCCAAACTTCTTATAAAATGTTGGTTATTTCCTTGATTGTACCTGGACCAGCGGATTTCAAAAGTTCAGCAGTAATTCCATCTTCACCAGAACCTTTGTCATTTTTAAGCCGCTTGATTTGCCTAATTATTTCATCTTCATTCGGTGGTAATAAATCTGGGTTTGTTTGTTTAGGGTTTAGTGTTGGTAATTTGTTTAAGGGCTCAGGACAGTTTAGTATTTGTTCAAAATATTTCGCAAGTTCTTTGCAATTGTCTTGGTTATTTAGAGCTAATTGTCCGTTTTCCTATTGGAAGCAAAGACTTTGCGGTTGATAGCCTGTTAATTTAGTTTTGAATGTTTTATAAATGTTTCGGGTGTTATTTTTTTGGAAATCTTTTTCTATTTCATTAAGTTGATTGTTTTCATATTTTCTTTTAGTTTGTCTAATTAGCTTCGATGTTTCTTTTCTTACTTCCAAAAAGATGTTATAGTTTATTGCTGTTTTTAGACTGTTCCAATCTTTGAATGCTTTACTTCGGCTTAATACTGCTTGCTCGCAAACTTCATCCCACCACAGATTATTCTACGTTTTTGTAAAGGGATCAACTTTAAAGCTGTTTTAAAAATTGGTTTCAATTCTTGCCAGTTCTGTGCTGGTTGTTTATCAAGTTCTTCTGTTATGGTTGGTTTTATTTTCGTAGGGTCGAACTTTGGTATTAGTAGTCTTTTTTGTATATGTTTTCGAGGTTTTAAGCTAAGTTTGATTCTAGTCAAGTAGTGATACGTGTCTATGTTAGCTCCTTTTCTGACTTGAATATTGAAAATCTCTTTATAATTGGGGTACGAAATGGCAACATGGTCAATTTGAAATTCACTCATATTCATGTTTGGGCACCTCTAGATCTTTTGTTTTGTTATTTTCTTCTTAAAATGGGTTGACATTATTTATAGATTAAACTGTGAAGATAGTTCAACCAATCTTCTACCATTATGGTTAGTCCATTTATGAGCGGGAAAACTGCCGACTGTTTTCCTATACTTTTTTTCTTTCCCTAGTTGGGCGTTGAAATCGTCCAAAAGTCCAGTTCACATACGTGAATAATAAAAAAAAAGAATAATATATATATATATATATATATATATATATATATATATATATATATATATATATATATATATATATATATATATATATATATATATATATATATCATCATCATCATCATCATCATCATCAGCCCGCATCGATCCACTGCAGGATGAAGGCCTCTTCAGCATGCTTCCAACCTTCACGGTCCTGGGCTTTCCTCTGCCACTCGGGTCGAATATACTTAACGATGTCATCAATCCATCGTGCTTTCGGTCTTCTTCGCGGACGTTTGCGATCAAGCGGTATCCACTATAGGATTATATATATATATATATATATATATATATATATATATATATATATATATATATATATATATATATATACGGAAACCGTCTACCAAATAACATTCAGCTACCCGGGTTACCCGAGAAACTATCGTTACATTCTATTTCACATTCTAGTAATTTGTTCCAGTCTTCTCTATTTGTCTCTATATTTACTGCCTCTTTCCATATCCAAAAAATAAAGTATACTTCTGTTCTTTACACGTTCTATTTATATCATTCACTGTAAACATCTAGCCTTGTGCTTTCTCGATGATAATAAATAAGTATAATCTAGGGGAAATATAAATTAAAATTCTCTTCCCATTTAGTATTAAAACGAATATCTCGTTTTTTATTCCGAAACATATAAATCCGAATATGTCGTGGTTGTTTAAAATAATTGATATTGAACTAGTGCTATTAGTCTGTTATTGCTGTAACTGAGATAGATGAAATCAAATAGAGAATATTAAAAAACACTATTATAGCAATTAATAATTCAAATCCGTAAAAGAAATTTTGTATATTACAAATGCAGGCCCAGGAGAATCTCATGCGATATTTAACGGTTTAATTTATATTTCTAAAATATATTCTTTTCGGGTTAATGCTTTTTGAGTTTAATACGACTATTTATGTAACAATCCAATGTTATTATTGAATGTCGAATGTAACATGCCGGAATGTTTGCAAATTCCACTCCAGCTTTACAGGCGCTTCTCGATTAAAAAAAAACGCTGAGCATTGAAAGAACGTCAGGGTAATAAAAAAATAGGGGGGAAGATGAGGTAGTTATATGTAACAAACAAAATTGATGCTATAGGTCATAGTTCAAGCCCTTTTATCCCATTCTCCAAAATATTTTTGTTAGGGGCACGTTCGTCGATGCTTTTACTTTTTCAAGCAAATTTATTTTTTTCTCATGCTTTTTTTTCAAGTATGACGCTACCATTTTAATTATTTTGAACTTTTAAAAGAAACAAGTTAGAATATTTTTTCTCTAATATGTTTATTTTTGGGCTTTAGCAGCAGTGCAATTTGTACCCCTTTTAACACATTTTCCATAACTTTCGTCCATATATCTGGAATTAATGCATCGATTTCAATACATATTGAAATACATTCAATACAATATTGTTTTGTACTTGCTTTATGGATTGAGATTTATTTATGTAAACATTTTAAAAAAATCCCCGTAAAAAATAATCGGGGGATGTCAAATCAATTTTTACCAAATTTGCCATTTGCAAAAATGGAAGTGATTTATGATGGCATTACAGTATTCTAATCGCTTATTATTCTCTATAGACAACAGGGAAACATGTGCAACTCACGCTCCAAAATTCGGCGTAAACTATGTGGAGAAATTCTTAATTATGCACTAACGTTTCTGGAGTCTCTTCCACACGTACAAAATTTTTATCTCACTGTTCTTGGACCACTGCTGCGAAGCCTACCACTGCATTCTTTTGACGTGTATCTATCCATTAAAAAACTTGCACATATACTCTACACAAAAGTCCAATCTCAAACTATCACAAATATTGGGAAAATAAATGATGCCAAAACAAAATAGTGGTGTGATACCCGCCATTTATATAAATTAATAAATATATTTCATAAATAAATTTGAGACGTATAGTGTAGGTCAATATTTTATTGAACTATAATTCTACTGTGCGGTACATATTTTTGTAAACGGATAGTATTTAGGAAGGGGGAGAAAGTTGACTACCTCACTCAGGACTTGTGAGTTGTTCAAAAGGTTCAGATTTCGTAGCGATCGTGTAGAGGAATGTGGAATATCGCGTTTTTGACCTTGACCAGTTAAATAAAATATATTTAATCCTTTCGCACAGCGGAATCAGTTAGGAAAAAGTCAACTTCAGAAAATGTTGAGGAAGGGCAAGGCTCACTCAAGGCCTTGTGCTCAAATTTTGGGTCTGTCTCTTCGATCTTTCTGGCGCATCCTACATGATGAGTTGAAATTATATCTGTACAAAATAATGACTGTTGAAAAGCTGCTTCAAAATGATTTTGTTGGACTGTTTTACGAAATAAATCTACTTGAAATGGTTGTTTATGATGATGAATTATTTGAATTGCATGAACTAAATTGATTTTGAATGATTTTTTTGAAAATCTCGACGTTTTGGCTTCCAGTTTGAAGTCATTATCAAGATAATCTAGTTGATTTACTCCGAGGCCTCAATCTGCCCACTCCCCAGAGTACACAACTAGAAAGGAACGTAGTTGGCGCGTCCTCTGCATTTATGGGTAAGGCTGTGGGTGGATCGCTCGGTTGAGGGGTGGGGGTGAGACGGGAAGTGGACGTTTGATTGGAAGGGGTTTCGGATGGGCAATTTGGAAATAAGAGGTTTCCATGTATTTCGAACTCCAAGACCGTCGTCCCTCCTGTTATACACAACCTCACTTATAAATGCAGAGGACACGCCGACCACGTTTCTTTCTAGTTGTGAACTCTGGGGACTAGGCATCGGAGTAAATCATCTAGATTCTCTTGATAATGGCTTCAAAAACTTAGTAATTCTAGCATATATATATATATATATATATATATATATATATATATATATATATATATATATATATATATATATATATATATCTAAATTTGTAAATGCAACTAAAATATGTTTAATTTTATATTTTACCCATATCTCCAACAATTTACTTCTAATAAAACTCAAAATAATTGATCTTATGATAATATAATAGGGGTACCTATAAGTAATCAGTTATTAATAGTGTAAAATATTTGCTTCAGTCTGGCTCAAGAGTGGCAATATATAAAGAGTTGTTTTGTTACGCAATATTACAACATGTGGCCTTGACCTTTGTGACAACTAAATTCAAACATTTTTATTACACTGCTATAAAATGTATATATATATATATATATATATATATATATATATATATATATATATATATATATATATATATATATATATATATATATATATTTTATATTTTACTCATACTTAACTCCAACAATTTACTTCTAATAAAACTCAAAATAATTGAGACATTGAAACATTTTTATTACACTGCTATAAAATGGCGGACAATCAACCAACTGAAGAACATTTATGACATTGCATGCTGTTTCATTTTCGATCAGGTATTAATGCAACTGTTGCAACAAAGAATATTTGTGATGTGTATGGAGACGTATTGAAAGTCAATAGGTGCCACTGCTGGTTTAGGAAATTTTCCAATGGTGATTTTGACGTATCTGGTAGCGATCGAAGTGGACTCTTTAGACTTTGATAATGACGCTATAAAATGACTGGTGGAAACTGATCCCCAACTGAGTTTCTAGGAAGTAGCAAATAGTACTGGGTCAACAGTCCAAAGATATCTTCGAGAAATCGGAAAGGTTTACATACAGAGTACATGGGTTCCACATCTATTGTCGGAGATCAATAAAGAACAACGGCGTACAATTTGCACATCTCTATTATGCAGACAACGAAGTGATCCGTTTTTACGAAGGATTGTTACTAGTGACGAGAAATGGGTCTTGTACAACAATGACAAGCGCACCAAACAATGGCTTTCTCTAAATCAACTAACCGTACCCACTCTTAGACCATTCTTCAGTTTAAATAAGGTATTTCTGGGCATTTTGTGGGACTGTGGTGGCATAATTTATATTGAACCATTGAAAGCGGGAGAAAAAGTTACGGCTGAATTGTGACGAGCCCCACCCATCCCTTCAATTGGATGGCACATGTTTCGCCTCTTGATGTTAGGCTCGTCAGGGTACCGACACATGCTCTCACACAAGACCGGTTTCTGCCCTTAAACCGTCATCAGTTGGTCTCAAGCTGGACACCTGAAAAGCGGATGAAGGAACGACTAAAGCCATGACCATTTAAATTAGCCATGTCGATGGAGGTTGCAATCACATGCAACCACGCCATCCTGCTGTAAACGGTCTCAGTAGTCAGACTGTGCGAAACTGTTCGTGATCCGTGATTCGACATGACCAAGTCGTCAATCGACATTCGATTTGCAGGACTGGCTGTCTGCAGTCCTGCAAATTCTTGCCACAACTTGAGTATATCACGTACGGACCCATGGTTTATCTTGATTTTTAACTGTTGATTTATCTTCATTTGTTTATTTTCCTACAAAAATATTTTTGAGAATTAGAAGACTGGGAAGACTTAGAAGACTTTCATAAGCCTTACAGTTTCTTTCGATTTAGTAGTTTTCTTTAAATCCTGACCCGATTTCAAGTTTAGAGGGAAATTTGCAGATCTTCAAAAAGCCACTTTAGGTATGTTTTGGAATATTGGCAATTAATTATTAGTGAAATAATCAAATTTAGCTGAAAAAGTATTACCTTTAAATGGTAGGATTATTCTGAAAATATAAAGCAATGATGCTACTATTAGCTTGTTTGGAAAGTCGTAGGGATTTTTCATTAGCTGGTCTTTTAATGTTTGTGAACAAAAATCTGAATTAGACTAGAAATATTTATATATATATATATATATATATATATATATATATATATATATATATATATATATATATATATATATATATATATATATATATATAGTGTTTACAATGTTTATATTCAAATTCGATTTAATTTGCCTTCCGTTAAGTTCATTTAAACTGAAAATGTTTTTATTTCAAAAAGGGCCAGAAGGCTGAACGATTTTAATTACGGCAAAAGAAGGGCTTCATTCGAAGAAAATTATGCTTTGCATTTGGTGGGATTGAAAGAAACCCGTACACTTTGAGCCCCATCCACGACAACCAGTTCATCAACACCAATCTCTCCTTTTTCATAAGATAGTTAGATGAAGGGGGCTGAAGGCAGCAATTGATGAAAAACGACCAGGAATAGTAAACAGGGAAGGCGTCGTGTTTGACAATGCACGGCCGCACATTACAATCGGTCCCAGCAAAACTGTTGAGCTTCAATCGCGCCCTCAGGTTACCATCTGTCCGCTCCTTCCAAAATTCTCTAAATGAAATATTTTTTAAAACAAAAGAAGAGGAGGAAAACAATATTTTGTGGCGATAAAGATGTTAAACCACTACGTTGACACAGAGTTGTAAATTACATAATAACTAAACATAATACATAGACTAGATAATAACTAGACATAATGGAAATTACATAATAAACTAAATAAATATTTATCTAAACTATCTGCATTTTTCTTTATTTTAAAAAAATCCCGACATACTTCAGAACAGTTAGTTAGTTAGTTAAATTAGGATGAAGGTCGCATCGGTGACAGGGACCATTTAACGATCAACTTCAGAACAACCCGATGCAATAGTATAATAACATTTTGCACATTTACTTATTGACTGTTATTAATAATATATTTTAATACTCCTAATTAGATTTATTCCATCAACATAGACAATGAATCTCTGAATATGGTACAAATAGCTAAAAAATTAATTATTTCAAATGGCCATTGTATATTCGAATTTTAAACGCTTCAGTATGAAATTTGAGCCAATCATTTTAGTAATCATGCTAACAGACCGGTAAAATGGGAGAATAATTCTACACACGCTTTTCGAACGATTAACCGCTGTACACCAGAAATAATATACATTAACAGCTTTATGCAATAGTTAAAGTTGGTACTGCGAAAGCGATGCCAGGTTTAAATTTAACCTAATTTCACGGCGTTTCGTACCTCTTAAAGCTACATTAAGAAAATAAATTCCTTAAACTAAATGTAAATAACTTAATGTTTTAATATTAATGTATATAAACCTAGTAAAAGTATAAAAAGTACCATACATTTATTTACAGGATCTCTATAATTTTATGTGCAGCTTATCTAATATATTTTTGAAAGCTGTTCTTTTGTCTTACAACTTTTTTTAACAACGATTATACATCAATAACTTTTAACTTATTAAGTTAACACAAAAAAAGGTACATAATTATTTAAAATTTTAAAAACAGAACACTACGTAAGCAATAATATTAATTGTTTTGAAATGGATATGACATTTCTTTCAACATTCCTGTAACTCCCGTTAAATTTAAAGAAAAGTATTCATTTCACATTAACTGATCAGTACAATAAGCCAAACGTGATATATTAAAAGGATTATTTAGTATTATATATGGGGTCCTTGGGAATGAGTGATATGAAGGCAAAATTGTTGAAAAAAACTCGACTAAGAATAATTACAAATAATGATTTCCGATGTTGCCAGATGCAATCAGTAGCTACTAAAACAATATTTTTTTAAGTGGCAACACCGTATTTTTTTAACATAATTTAACAAATCTTAAAATTCGAAATAGAAAAAGTTTTAGTTTAAAGTGTTTTAGAACAATACAACTTTTTTTGCTAAAAGAAACTAGGTTAAAATAACAATAAAAATTAACTCTTATTTACTAATCAATGATTATTTTAAAACAAAAGCTCAAACTGGTGCCCTCCTTGTAACCTCTACAATAATGCATTCTTTTAACAATATTATTACTAACATTTTCTTTTCAACATATTGGGCGAAATGTTGTTAATTTCTCGCCAAATTGATTGTTTCAGTTCATCAACAGAATTAGGAGCGGTCACGTATACTTTGGTTTTTAAGAAACCCTACCGGAAAAAGTCTAAAGATGTAAGGTCAGGCGACCTAGCAGGCCGCTCAATTAAACCCCTCCTCCTATCCATCTATTTATCTTTCTGACAGCAGTTCATGAAGACAATCCCGCACATTTTGTAAGCTAATCCCGCACAAAAAGCTCCTTCCTCGATATAAAAAAATTGTTTCTCAAAATTGGGATGCTGATGTTCTTGCCCAAAACCAGTTACAAAATTTCAATCTTCTATCACAATCATCATCATGCAATTCTTGTACGTTTCTCATTTTGTATGGATGATAATTGTTTCCCTATAAAGTGGTTCACTCCATTCATTGAGAACAACCTTCCTCTTGGGCAATTTTGTGCGTTGACTTGTGATGATTTTCCACATTACAAAGAAGAATATTTTCTTCAGTAACGCTAACAGTTGTTTTTAGTTTTACTAAGTTATTTCTTAAAAACTCCGTGGAATTCAGTATTCCACTCAATACATCCTTATAATTTCACGCATCACGTAGACTTAAACCACCAACATTAAGAAAAATTAATTCAACTTTCTCTTTTTAATTAAATAACTGATTCATCTTTACAACTGAATTAAAACATCATCTTTATACAACAGCTATTACATAACACAATGACCGACCTGCAGATATTTTACTCCTGCCGACTGTAGATTATTTAAGTTGTGTTTGCTAATTGTTCAAAAACGGCTACTCCAATAATGAAATGTGACAACATTTTTTATTTCTAATTTTAAGATTTGTCAAATTATGTTAGAAAAATACAGTGTTATCATTCAAAAAAAATTGTTGTTTGCAAATTTTTCTTAGTCGAGTTATTTCCTACAACTTTGCATTTGAAGTACTAGCCTATGAAATAAAAAAGTTAGCCTGTCAGGTTTAAGAAAATTACACTGTATTTATGTGTGTGTGTGTGTTTTATGGAAATGGGATGTTTTTGGAAATTGGACAACTTTGTTTTATTTATACAATTTAATATGAATTTCCATGAAGAAAATGCCGTAACCATCCTCAGTTTAAAATCTAGACTGATTGATAAAAGAAATAGAGTTGCATTTCAGGACCCAATAATTTCTATCTCGGCTCTATTCTAAGTATACCAGTTGTTGCGCTATTTTTGTTCCCCAGTATATATAGAGACATAATTTTACAGATTTCACCTACTCGTTGCTAATAATAGTTTTTTTAATAGTTTTAATTCGATTTTCTGTATCAACTAAAGTAATAAAACACCAAAAGCGCTAGTTCAGCGTCAGTTATTTAAAACGACCACCACACATTCGGGTTTTAAACGTTTCGAAATGAGAATTGAACCATTCGTTTTAATAATCATGCTAATGGCCGGCTAAACGAGGAAAAAATTACTATACACGCCATTCGAACGATTAAGCCACTATAAACCAGAAATAATATGCTAAACAGCTTTATGCAATAGTTAAAGTTGGTACAGTGGAAGCGACACTAAATTTGAATTTAACCTAATTTCATGGCGTTCGGTGCGACATAAAGCTAAATTAAGAAAATAAATTCTTAAACTAAATACATGTAGGGCAGAAACAACTGGAAACCATTACAAAGTTTTGAATTATATGAAGGAATTGCGTTGTTAAATAAAGAGAAATAATAACACAGATGTTAGTGAAATTACCGGAAAATTCACAAAATTATATCAAAGCGTATGGATAATATGTAAATTTCCTCGCGAGCAGCTGGAATAACTTGCGAAAGTTTTAAATCTTTTTCGAGGAGAATTTTACTTTACGTTTTGACTAATGAGTAGTTTGTAGCAATTTAACTTTCAAATTTGCATCTAATAGGGATAATTACTGTTTCGTGACGAACTCAGTGTGAATTTTAATGAATGTGTTACAAGGTTAGTATATTTTTTTATAGTATTAGAATATATATATATATATATATATATATATATATATATATATATATATATATATATATAGATATATCGATCCACTGCAGGATGAAGGCCTCTTCAGCATGCTTTCAACTTTCACGGTCCTAGGTTTTCCTCTGCCACTCAGGTCCTATACATTTAACGGTGTCATCCCATCTCGTCGCTATATGGCCTGCCCATCTCTTTCAATTGCTTTACTCTTCCAATGATGTCATACATTTTCGTCTGTTCCCTGATCCATGTGCAGGGCTTTCTGTCTCTCTGTCTTTCTGGCTTGTCTTGTAATGCCAAGCATACATCTTTCTATTCCCCTCTGTGCTACTCGAAGTTTTTGAATTTATTGCGATATAAGTGTCCAGGTTTCACTTCCGTATGTCATAACGGGTAGGATGCACTGATCGCAGACTTTTCTTTTCAGGCAAAGTGGAAGTCTGCTCCTAAATACCATGTTGAGCCAGCCAAACGCCTGCCAGCCACATTTAACACGTCGTTTCACCTCCCGGGCGGTATCCCCCTCCATTGAAATCCTCTGGCCAAGATATATAAAGTGGTCCACAATCTGCAAGTTCCTTTCTAAAACTGAAATTCTTCTCTCTTCAGCGAATCTCTTTATTGAACTTAACTTCTCTCCTTATCGAACATAACCTGACTCTTTTTTAGGTTTATTTTTAAGCCAAATGGTTCGCCAGCTCTTTGCAGCTCTTTTATGCGTCTTTGCAGCTCATCTGGATCTTGTTACAGAAGAATGATAGCATCTGTAAATCTAAGGTGGTTTAAGTTTGCACCGTTGATCTTTACACCATCCTGTTCCCAATTCAATTTACGGGATACTTCTTCGAGGCCAGCCGAGAAAAGACTAGGCGATATTGCGTCACCCTGCCGTACGCCTCGTTCTACATTAATTCCCACTTCAAGATCATCAAGATGAATTGTCGCTGTAGCTCCATCATATATCGATCCTAATAGGTTTGCATATGCTTAATCTACCCCTTGGCTAAGCAGTGCATCCATTATCGCATGTTTTGAGATCGAGTCAAATGCTTTTTCGTAGTCGATAAAAGCCAAGCATAAAGGCATGGTGTATTCGGTGTGCCTTTCTATGGCCTAGTGGAACTTGGATCTGATCAGTTGTACTGAATCCACTTCTGAATCCTGCTTCTTCTCTTGGTTATGCGTCATTCAGTTTTCTGTATATTCTTTTAGATATTTATCTTAGTGAACACTTTGTACATTACTGATAGAAGGCTTATTGGACGGTAGTTCTTTAAATCTTCCTGTCCTCCTTTTTTATGTAAAAGGATGACATCTGCATTTTTCCATAAGTCAGGTACTTTTGGTTCTTTGATGCATTTTGAATATAATTTTGCCAGTGTTTCATGTAACGTCTGACCACCAGCTTTTAGCATTTCGACAGTTACACTGTGCTTTCATGGAGACTTGCCGTTTTTCATCGATTCTACAGCATATGTTAGTTCTTCCTTGTTTTTTTTTTGCCTTTTTTTGTTTCCCAGCTTCTGCTTAGCCTTGTTTAATTCCTTTGTTTTTCTACCAGGGTTTTTTGCACTAGCTGCATGTTGAACCAACGCGTGTCCTCTCTGATACGTTTTCTTATCGTTTTCGAGAGCTTACTGGAGCTCAGCTTACTGGACCCTACCAAAAGGACTACCTATATTTCTCATTGTCCCGTCATTTCTAGATTAAATCAATGGTATCACTGTAGATTTTTGTCTGTCTGAGGACATTCTGGTGCTATTGAAGTAACCGTTTGAAGCACATTGTTGGTGATTTTTTCATACTGATATTTCCATCTCCTAATATATCATATATATATATATATATATATATATATATATTATATATATATATATATATATATATATATATATATATATATATATATATATATATATATGTATATATATATATATATATATATATATTATATATATATATATATATATATATATATATATATATATATACTGACTTGCATATACTTATATATATATATATATTATATATATATATATATATATATATATATATAATATATTATATATACTGACCAGCTTGACTGATGGCGGCTTGAAAGGCTAGAAACCGGTCCCCGAGAGACACATGACGGCCGCACGGCGACAGTTGGGCGAAGGCGATCGATGGCACCACCTAGTGCCACAGATCATGCTTATATTGCTATATATATAATATATATATATATATATATATATATATATATATATATATATATATATAAACTATATATATAGTATATATATATATGTATATATAGGAGATGGAAATATCAGTATGAAAAAATCACCAACAATGTGCTTCCATAGCACCAGAATGTCTCAAACAGACAAAAATCTACAGTGATACCATTGATTTAATGTAGAAATGACGGACAATGAGAAATGTAGGGAGTCGTTTTGGTAGGGTCCAGTAAGCTGAAGCTCTCCAAAACGATAAGAGAACGTATCAGAGCGGACGGACACGCGTTGGTTCAACATGCAAGCTAGTGCAAAAAACCCCTGGTAGAAAACAAAGGAATTAACAAGGCTAAGCAGGAGCTGGGAAATAAAAAAAAGGCAAAAAAAAAACAAGGAAGAAGTAACATATGCTGTAGAATCGATGGAAAACGGCAAGTCTCCAGGAAACTGTCGAAATGCTAAAAGCTGGTGGTTAGACGTTACATGAAACACTGGCAAAATTATATTGAAAATGTATCAAAAGAACCAAAAGTACCTGACTTATGGAAAAATGCAGATACCATTCTTTTACATAAAAAAGGAGCACAGAAAGATTTAAAGAACTACCGTCCAATAAGCCTTCTATCAGTAATGTACAAAGTGTTCACTAAGATAATATCTAAAAGAATATACAGAAAAACTGAATGACGCATAACCAAGAGAAGAAGCAGGATTCAGAAGTGGATTCAGTACAACTGATCAGATCCAGGTTGTACAGCAGCCCATAGAAAGGCACAACGAATACACCATGCCTTTGTTCTTGGCTTTTATCGGACTACGAAAAAGCATTTGACTCGATCTCAAAACATGCGATAATGGATGCACTGCTTAACCAAGGGGTAGGTAAAGCATATGCAAATCTATTAGGATCGATATATGATGGAGCTACAGCGACAATGCATCTTGATGTTGACAATTCATCTTGAAACACATTTTATCGGACTTCCGAGTAAAATCAACAGAGAGCCCGAGACAACGAGATCGTTCTCCATCCATACAAGCCGTGCTACTGACAACGGGCCCCGCAAACACGTAGCCAAACACGGGGCTCTCATTGGCCGGAATCAACCGACCAATGAAATCGCGCCTCCAGCAGACAAAACCCGACGGGATAGACTGACCAGCCGCATTTGTCGTCGAAATACCGTCGAGTAAATGCTTTGAAAATGATGGATGAGATTCCATCGAAACGTCAGCGAAAACCGTCTATCAGTGAACAGCTACCACGGGATACCCGAGAAACTATATATATATATATATATATATATATATATATATATATATATATATATATATATATATATATATATATATATATATATATATATATATATATATATATATATATATATATATATATATATATATATATAATATATATACATATATATATATATATATACATATATATATATATATATATATATATATATTATATATATATATATATATATATATATATATATATATATATATATATATATATATATATATATGTATATATATATATATATATATATATATATATATATATAAATATATATATATGTATATATATATATATATATATATATATATATATATGTATATATATATATTATATATATATATATATATATATAATATATATATTATATATATATATATATATATATATATATATATACGACGTCACGTGTCTCTCGGGACCGGTTTCCAGCCTATCAGACGAACGCAAGGAAAGCAGTTCGGAGAGACGATCGGGGGCCAGACCAGGTAAACTGGCCATTTTTAATGACGGGTCGTGATCGCTACACAACTCACGCCATCATACGGCGAATGCTCGTAGCAGTCAGGGACCGCTTGTAACATTCTGCCTGGAACCTCGGGTATAGTACCAGGTATGTCCACAAAGTAGCGTAACGGAACCGTGGAGCGAAATATTACAGAAAATCTTTCACCCTCTCTCCACGTGGTGCCACCGGTCGCCTTCGCCGAACTGTCAACCATGCGACGTCACATGTCTCTCGGGACCGGTTTCCAGCCTTTCAGCCGTAATCAGCCGAGCTCCAGACGAACGCAAGGAAAGCAGTTCGGAGAGACGATCGGGGCCAGACCAGGTAACTGGCGATTTTAATGACGGGTCGCGATCGCACACAACTCACGCCATCATACGGCGAATGCTCGTAGCAGTCACGACCGCTCGTAACATTCTGCCTGGGAACCTCGGGTATTGTACCAGGTATGCCCACAAGGTAGCCGTAACGGAAACCGTGGAGAGAAATATTACAGAAATCTTTCACCCTTTTCTCCACGTGGTGCCACCGATCGCCTTCGCCCGAACCTGTCTCCGCCTAAATGAACATTTTGTTTATTGTGTGTTTAAACATGTTATTTTGTTTGACTCCAATTGAAGAGATGGGTGCGGCTCGTCTCCAGTCAAACGCCTAACAGAATGTTCATTTAGGCGGAGACACAGGTTGCTGTATGTTCCACATGAGATTGTGGAACCCAGCAGTTGGATGTATGTGACACTCAACTACTGTTGTCTCATTGGACGCTGTCCAAGGAAATCTAACATTTCATATATATTTATATATATATATATATATATATATATATATATATATATATATATATAGTATAATATATATATATATATATTATAGACACATACACCCACACACACACACAATTTATGAGGATTTAAAACCGCATAGATACATTTGAACATTTAATGCCCCCCTCCTATCCATAGTTTTCATCCAGTAAACAATCATTTAGGAGAATCTAGATTTATTTGTGCTTTTTTTATTTTACTATCAACTGCAATAAAAACCACTCAATGTTCAATAGGGGTCATCCTTTGATGTGACGACCGCGTTTGACCGGCGAGCTTTATGCGTAGCGCCGCCTGTTTATAAATATCGACGTGGGCGAACTGTTGGATGTGTGATGATAATGCCGGACACATTGTTGCAGTATTATCAGAGCATAAAATACCATTACTGTTCATTTTTTCCGTTCAGTTATAAAAAAAGGTATCGAGCTATTTTCAATGTTTGAAAACAACGTCAGCTGTCATTTGCATGATTGTTAGTGATGGTTTCCTTTTTGTGTCGGGTAGGTGTAAAAGCGCAAAATTTCCATTTATAGGTATTGAATAAATTATTATCTGATGTTACAATTTTTCATCGTTTAAATATTACTTGGTATAAAACCACAAAAAGTACATTATTAAAAAGGAAAAAATCAATATTACGTAATGTACACATTTAGGTATCCCATTTAATCCAATTGCTGCTGGATATCATGAGCGTTTCTTGCACTAGCTCAATTTTGTATTGATGCATATAATCTTGTTTTAAAATGCGCTGTAGGGACCCTTTTTTAGTTCCGGTTGATGTTTCTGGAGCTTGCAGAACACTTTTCCTTATTCGTTTGATTTTTTCAGGGAATCTTGTTGTACGTAGTTTACCATGTCTTCTAGCGGCAATCAGCCTCTAAACATTTTCCACCTATTTGCGTATTAAGCTTGGTCCACATCAATAAAAATTTGCTTTGTGCGGGCTGTATGTGTTGTATGTGGTGTGCATCCGCGGCAATGTAGACGCTTAGACACAGATAATTCAATCAAATTGTTCCAGTCAATTCAACACACACGCAAATTTTTGTTGGTGCGGCCACAGCTTTACGCGCTTCGAACGACCGTCTCTAATGGTAAACTTAACGAAATTAAACGTCGAGTTGAAAATATTGTTTCTTCGATATTTAAAATAATTTGCAATAATTGCGTTTTTAGTTTATTCTGAAATAATAAACGAAAAACGAATATTACATCAAAAATTTGATAAGTTAATTAAAAATAGGGAACCTTGTGCTACCCTACATAATACAGGATACCCCATTTTTTTTTTTGATTGTCTGTTGATTGACACTAAATTAGTTCAGTCTAATTCAATAAATAAACAGTTATTATTTATATGTTAGCTTTATGTAGTTATGTAGGCTTATGAAGGTTATGTATAGCTCATTCAGGGAAAAAATAGTTGCACGCCATCAATCTAGAGAAATCTATTGCCAATTTAAATCCATAAGAAAGAAAAAAATAATTTAAAGTTCAAAGCACTCTCTTTCCTTCTTCCTTTAATCCTATTAGAATGGCATAAAAATACGGTGAGCCGGCGGATTACATGCTGTGAATTCGCTGTTAAGATAACATTTAGGTTTGTGGTTCTGAACAGTGTTGCCGACCTAACACAAGTTTTTCGTAGAATCTGTCATTTTCATGTTATGATCGTTTTTGAGTTGTATCTTCAAACGTTTTTGAATTATTTTTACAGTATTCTTAGCTGTTTTAGCTATTTTCTGGTTTAGTTTATGTTTTTGTCAGTTCTGTACTAAAAAATCGGCGATTATAATTGCAAAAAAATGCCAAAACCTTTAAGCAGTCAGTGTAAGCAACTTGTCTCGTCACTTATCAATTATTTTGAAGAGGAACGAGATAATGGGGCTCCTATTTTGCTATTAAACGCTGTGAGAGAGGTCTGTATTAATAACTTACTAGGTCTAATGGTTGATTGGAGTTTTTTAGCGAGTTTCAGCTCCACTAAATATTAGTATTGGTACAGTGCAATTTCGAAAAAGTTGAAGAATAACGAAATGTTAAAATCAACGAAGAAAAAGCGTCAACATCCAAAACGAGTTACTAACCTAGATCATCTTGATGTGGGCTCAATTCGCAATCAAATCTATAAAATGTGTCAAAAAAGTGAGTAGATTTACATTGTAATATTGTATTTTTATCAAATTTTATTAAACTATTTCAAAACAAACGGTTAATCTTGAAAAACTAAAGAACATGCAGCTCTTTGATGGATGTAAAACTTTGCTTCGTACATTTCCAAAAGGAATTGGTTTCAAATGGAGTAAAGGTAATCCACGTAGGGGCCTGATGAAACTGCATATTGCATATTCAACTCTATAGAATTGATATGGGGGGATATGGGTGGCCAAAAATTATTACAAGTCATATAGGTCGAAATGGAAGAACGATTGATAACTGTTTAGATATGTGGAAAGAAGCTTTGTCAACAGTTACACCACAGATCTGGATGAATAGCATTAGACATACAGAAGAGATTCAAAAATGGTCGAATGGCGAAAGATTGTTTGAAAGAGTTGTTTTAGTGATACTATATAATTAAACTTTGTATGAACTAAATAAAAAGCCCCTATATTTACAAACAGAAGTTTCGAAGCAGATTTTTTATTAAAACTTTTAAAGAAAAAATTTTCCGTGTTACTTTTTCATATACAGTTTTATCGATCATACAAATGCCAAAGTCTGGGTATTTTGGTGTTGATGTGCCAACATTGTAACGTGAGTTCGTCATAGATTTTGATGACGTGAAACCATTGTTTCCCTGAATGAGCTGTAGGCTATATGTTAGCTTTATGTAGGGTATGTATACTATGTTTCACCATGAGCTAACCGCACAATCAATCGAAGCTTTATATCTAAATCAAAATAATATAACAGACATAAAATAATGAGCATAAATTGGCACAATACTAATAAGGAATTTACCATTGTTGAGTATTTTCACTATATATATTCGTGGATTCCGTTTGTTAGGACAGACACACACTCACGCACACGCACACGCACGCACACGCGAACACACGCACAAAGGCACTCACACACATCCACACACACATATAGTATACATGGCTATATTATAAATAATAACTTCAATAGTATATTACTTAATATCATTTATTGACAATAAATTTAATATTTTATTGATCCACCATAAGCTTAATAGCCGCTTTGAAGCGTTTAGGCATCGTCGACACCAACTTGTGACATAAATCTGGAGGATTGCCATTTCTCGAATATTTTTTGTTGAGGTTGGGTTTTTCCATGACAGTGATACTTGGCCACATATCTCTTTAAGATGTGCTAACGATTTTCGATAGGCGATAGGTCTGGACTACAGTGCCGGCCATTCCAACACACGTACCCTATTATTAAGGAAGGACTGCATTTAAAAAGGAATACAACAATTTTTTACTTTGTTATCTATTACTTTTATTTTGAAACAACATTTTGTGGGACTATAGTTTCGTAAAAGGACTTTACATTCTCAAACACTACTTTAACTTCTTTAATATTGTTTTATTCCTTTTTAAAAAATGAACTATCACAAAGTAACGGATAAATCAATCAATAATAAGGAATGCATTGTTGCTTGAGCCCAATGACAACGTCCGTTATCATGCTGATAATAACACTCCTGCAACTCGTCACCGCAAAGTCTAATTATGAACTGTTCCAAAAACTTCTTCGCGCATTGCGACATAAAGTTCGGCAATTTTGGGATAAGGCCTTTGGTTTGGATAAGGTTTGGATAAGGTTTTGCGATAAGGGATAATGCATTTGGAAGAAAATGTATACATTGACGAACAAATTGTGCTGTTAAGGGGACACTTATCAATCAAACAATACACAAAACGTAAACCAACTCCCTGGGGTATAAAAATATTTATTTTATGTGGAAAAGTTGGTATGGCATACGATTTCATAATTTACCAAGGGATTTCTACTAGTAGTTGGACGTAGATAACCTAAAAACATTTGACCTTGTTGCCTTAGTGGTCATTCATCTTTCAGAATGAATACAAAAAGAAGGCCACAAATTATATTTTGACAATTATTTTTCATCATTGCATCTTCTGCAAGTCCTAAAGCGTAAAAAATATATGCTGCTGAAACAGTGAGAGTGAATAGATTTATACATATTTAAATAAGTTTGCCTGTATTATTGGATTACAAACAGTTGAAACAAAGAGGTAGGGGGTCCCATGATGAATTGACAACCCAAAACAGAGATATTTCATTAGTAAAATGGATGGATAATCGTACAGTTGCACTTGTTTCGAAGTGTGTCGGTGTTGGGCAGGAAGACTTGGTTTCTAGGTTGGATAAGACCGAGAAGTACGTACACAAGGCCTGAAATTGTAAAAATATATAATCACTCAATGGATGACGTTGATTTACTCAATCGTATGATCGGATTATATAGAATTTAGATTCGTTCTAGAAAGTGGACACTTCACCTAATATTTTATGCAGTTGACTTGGGTATTGCCAACACTTGGTTTGAATATTGAATTTGACTACAGATCCCAAATAAATTTCAGGTGGGGTTTTTAGACCATTTACGTTTGGCATAGTGTTTGGTAAAAATTGATAAACCAGTTCAAGGTCAAGGCAAAAGAGGAAGGCCAAGCAGCATCACACCTGAGGTGTCAAGATCAAAAATTCCACAACTGGATTTCTGATATTATAAGTGTGAGGTACACTTATGTAAAAAAAAAAAGAAACTGTTTTGTTATGTATCGTAGAAAATAATTTTGGTAAACGTTTATGTAGTAATTAAATATGTTTAATACCTATGTAATATTTTTTTATGTCTATTAAAATATTTTGTACATAATTGGGCTTTTGAACAACATTTTATTTTGTCATAAATAAAACAATTTATCGATCTTAGTAATTGTTCTATAGATTTAACCTATCTCATTGACTGCATTTATTGGTTTACTAGCGATTTAAAAATATTCTTATTTTGAATTGTTATTTGGCTTTCGGTGCTGTTTTCGATGCCATACTCATATATCTTTATATAAAGATGTGGAGGCTCAACGATAAGTATATAATGAAATATTGAAATTAGATTAGGGTTCCTTTTGTTTTTTGCATTCGTTTTTATAAATTTTATTTATATTATTTCATTCATGTAAGGAAAACAAATTAACGTGCCAAATTTGTAGGAAGAAATATTCCTGCTATGAGAAAGCCCTACCGGATCGTCTATTTTGTTGGATACGAATAATAATATTCAACTACCAAATAACAAAAATTGCTTAACTAATAACAAAATTACTAATAAACCTTATAAATATATAATAAACCTTTTAAATATATAATAAAATAAACCTTACTAATAACAAAATTCGACTACAAATTTGGAAGCTAATTGTATATGAAAGCTAATCATATATGTGACTAAAAGTTTTTCCTCTTCCAAAAAAAAAAAAAATGGGTTAGGTGCCTTCTTTTATTTTGGAAATCTCTAGCTGGTCATACATTATAGATAGTTAGCAGCTGGATTTATTTATATTTGCAAATATTAAATTAAGAGTTTAATGTGGCGGTTTGTAAAACATGTAAGGCGAAAAATCGCCATGGTTTTAAAAATACTGAAAACCTTAATTAAAGCTATAATGTAGAATGGGTGGATTTTTCTTGAAAATATTGTTAATAGTACTTAGTGTGGTGGATTGAAGAAACGGTGTGGGTCTAAAAGTATTGCAAACTTCAATGAAAATAATCAAACTATTATAATAACAAAAAAAATATATATATATATATATATATATATATATATATATATATATATATATATATATATATATATATACATACATATATAATATACCGTCAAAATTATTGTTGGTTACTAATTTAGTTCAGTAATGTGTCACAAGGGGTTTATAAAGACTAATTCTGATAATATACCTGCTGAGGATGTTTTTATGGTCACAGATTTTATATATATATATATATATATATATATATATATATATATATATATATATATATATGTATATATATATATATATATATATATATATATATATATATATATATATATGTATATATATATATATATATATATATATATATATATATATATATATATATATATATATATATATATATATATATATATATATATATATATATATATATATATATATATATCATCATCAGCCCGTATCGATCCACTGCAGGATGAAGGCCTCTTCAGCATGCTTCCAACCTTCACGGTCCTGGGCTTTCCTCTGCCACTCGGGTCCAATATACTTAACGATGTCATCAGTCCATCGTGCTTTCGGTCTTCTTCGCGGACGTTTGCGATCAAGCGGTATCCACTCCAGGATTGCCTTGGTCCATCTGTCGTCCCATCGCCTCGCTATATGGCCTGCCCATCTCCATTTCAACTGTTTTACTCTTCCAATGATGTCGCAGACTTTTGTTTGTTCCCTGATCCATGCGCAGGACTTTCTGTCTCGTCTTGTAATGCCAAGCATACATCTTTCCATTCCCCTCTGTGCCACCCGAAGTTTTTGAATTGATTGCGATGTGAGTGTCCAGGTTTCACTTCCGTATGTCATAACGGGTAGAACGCACTGATCGAATACTTTTCTTTTCAGGCAATATATATATATATATATATATATATATATATATATATATATATATATATATATATATATATATATATATATATTTATGTAATATTGGATAGTGATTGTTTTCATTCTGAATTGATTATTAATGTAGTTTACATATTATAATCTACTGTAATATATTATCCATATTATCCTCGTTGGGGAAAGTTTTATTATGTACATTTACATATATTTACATATACATCAGTGTATTCAACACCGTTGTTTCACTTCTTGAGGATAAAAATATAGAATTAATTAAACCACCTTCGGTTAGTTCTGGTATAAAATTCACAATGTTAGGTTTTAGAAGGCAAACGAATTGCTGTTCTAGGTATTCATATAGAATGTGTAATTTTCTCAAACCTGACGCAGTTATTAATCATAATATGTTACCTTTTTACAGATTATTATTATAATTGCTGTACTGATGTTACAATCACCTATAACATCAACATAAATTTATTAATATTAATTTAAAAAAATAATAACTAATTACGTTTAAAAACATATTTACTCAATGTTCCTTTTATAAGTTAACATCAAGTTATTATAACAAAAATATAATTTGCTACATGTAGATTATATTAAATCTGTGACCATAAAAACATCCTCAGCAGGTATATTATCAGAATTAGCCTTTATAAACCCCTTGTGACACATTACTGAACTAAATTAGTAACCATATTAGTACCATACTAATTAGTACCATAATGATGTTACAAACCTTGCAGCCAATCGCAGCGTGTTCGTAGGCACGTGATTTTTTAAAATTTTATAAATTTGCATCGGTTATCAATATTATTTATGATACAGTTTTAAAATAAGTAAAAAAATCGATAATTATTTTGTTATTATTAAAGTTAAAAAAGTTAAAAAGTTAAAATTATTAAAATTGAAATAATTAAATAAAAGTTAAAAAATATAATTATTCAAAAACCCAATTTTGTTTTAAGGAAAGTAATTTTTTCAAAATATGTAAAGAATTGTTAGTTAAAACGAAAGTTATTTTCACCCTATATTAACTATAGTTGTGATATTATCTCAGTCTATAAGTTTAATTTTGAACATATTTCAATATTTTATAATACTATAATTTTATTTGTTTCAGGTAAGCTTTTCCATCATATTTGTCATGATATGCATTTCTGGTAAGTTCACAATGATACAATAGATGTATCAGTCAAAAGTAAATATTCAAATCCCCCTAAAACTCACTTTAAACAACAATATGTATTTTACGCATATGAAATATCTGGAAAGCAATTTTCTGCAACACTGTTTGGGCATGCATATTTAGGAATGTTGACCGACCTCGAACTGCAGCCCGAAAAGTATTACTTTTGAAAATATCGCCTCGGAAAGCCAAAGTTTACTCCGTTAGATCTAGCAATAATATTTATGCAGGTGGTTGTGCTTTTGCATAATGGAAATTCCGATCCCCAAGGCCAATTTTCCACACCGGTCTTACTTTCTTGTCGGAAGAAGGTGGGGTGAGCGAAGACGAGGTGGGATTTTTATCGGAAACGCGGAATATATTGAAGGAGAACGGAAATTCAGATCATATCAATAATTTACTGTTTTTAGTTTTGTTATTTTACCCAAAATATGTTATTGGACTTCCCATAAAAATAATGTACTGAAAAATAATTAATTGCCATTTTTATTTGACAAATTGAATTTGAGTTATGTGGGTTGCTTAGACTTCTTCATTTTAATGATAAATATCAGGGATACTAATATAAATAATAAACCAAAATATCAGGGATACCTAACAGTATTGTTTGTTTTTAAATTTTTTAAATATTGCTATCTACTGACAATAATATACCAGGTATTGCAGTTAATAACTGTTATTTTTTTCTTAGAAAAAACACATTTCATTTGCGAGAAAACTAAAAAATGGTCTATTCAAAGTATGCGCCATCGCTTGCTGCTTATTTTTCCTTAAGTGTTTCATGGAAAATGCGTTGAACATCGATAAAAACCACTTTTAGTCGGAAGGGGCCAAGTCTGGTGAGTACGGTAGATGGGGCAAGAGTCCCCAGCCAAGGACAGAAATTATTTATCTGTTCGCTTTCGCTGTGTGTGATGGATTTTTGTCATCTTACAAAATCACTTTTCCGTGTCTTGTAGCCCATTCTGGTAGCTTTTTGATCAACGTATGATTCAGATTGACCAATTGTTTATGGTAGCGAATGGTATTAACTGTTTCACCTGGTTTCAGAAGCTTATAGTTCACGACACCCTTCTGATCCCACCAAATGCAGAGCATTGTCTTCTTTCGAAAGCTTCTTCTTTCGAATCATCTAAACTAACAGCCACAAGCATCTTGCATTGGGACATTATCACCGTAAGTTTCCACAAGTACCAGGTATGTAAATATGAAACCAGAATTTTTGTATAGAAAATAAACGTTTATTGTAAGACAGTGATAAAAAATATTTTCTTCGAATTATTGCCTATTGCCTGCTATACATTTTTCGTCACAATTTGATGGAGAAATGACTTTGTTTTGACCTAGCGAGCAGTATTTCGCCACTGGTGGAACCCACTTTCTCATCTTCTGGATCTTTCCCATGACTTTCAAACGTATAGAGACGGCTTCTCTCATCCAACAATGCTTGCAATTCTCTGTCTTCAAATTTTTTGAGTGGTCTTCCACGTTCTTCGTTTTTCACATCAAAATCGCCACTTCACTTCAATCGCCAAAGCACCGTAAGCGACAAGCATTCGACAAGCATTCATTGCGATTCTGCAGCAGTTTTCTTTAAATGTTAATAGAAAATCAATGCAGTCCGCAAATCGTAGTTTCCAGGCACAAAATTCGACATGTTTAACGCTATACGAACCATGCTGTTGTATGAAACTTGTATTGTGGGTTGGAAACATTTGTCAGATATCAACAAGGAAATGGCGCCAATGACACGGTTTGACAGTAACTACATTGGCAGCTAGGGCCATCTATGGGCAAATTCCGATTTCATATTTACAGACGTAGTATAAGAGAGTCTTTACGCTCGTTTTTCTTTTGCATGAAAAAAAAACAGTACGTATCGCAAATGATGATTAGCTCGAAACTCGACTTGTTTACCACACGAAAAAAATATGAAACTAACTCGAAATATGAATAACTCGAATAAAATTAATGGCGTTTTGAAGCGTACTCTCGTAACAACAAAATGTCATAAAAGATTAGACTGTGAACCGACCCTTGTTTCCAGCGCCATCTCTTAAAAAAAAAAGAATTATTAACCGGCGCACCTGGTAACTTAATATAACATAACGTATATTAACTTCTGCCTCGTTTCACATAGTGTGGAACGAGACTATCGCCGGGTTATATCCACGTGTATCCTGATGTCCCGTAATATTTTTATTTTGTTTGGACGGGTTTTATCAAGAGAAAGTTGTGGTGCGAGCCACTGAAGTAGTATTTCGGTATTCCGTCTGTTAAGTATAAGTTTCCTGTATATTCCGAAGAAATATATTTGTGACGTTCAGTATTGTCAAACAATTATCGACCCATTGTCACGCCGATATCTAGACCGGATGTTTCCAGTGGCAATCGAAATAATAATTAACCTTCTGGCCTTGATTACAGTAATACCGTCTAAACTGTATAAACAGTGACGAAGTTATGGCCTTAAGCCAGACTAATCTTCGTCACACCTAATGAAATGGTGAATTGTCCATCATGGATATAAGCCATAAAGGAAGTATAATCCTTACTACCTATCATAACCTATATTGTAGTAAGATATATTAATATTTAGTTTACTTATTGTTAAATTATGACAAAAGTTAGATGAACCATATAAGAAAGGAAAAGCAACATGTGAATAAGTTTCATGTTAGGCATTTGATGCTTTATCAGTTTCAAAAGCGTAGCAATGCCAGTAATAAACTTAATAATGTTGACCCTGTTGTCTTAGATAGCAGAGCATGTCAGTGTTGGTTTAAAAAAATTAGAAACGGTGTCAATCTTTTCGATGGTATAACATCTAAAAGACCCATTAAAGCTAATCCCAAACAAATAATTTAGGAATTAGCCACATAGCTTAAAACTGCATGGTCCCTAATATAACTATGTTTAACCTTTAGCTACCGACGTGGTTCTTTTTGTCACACAAGCACTGACGTGGGGTTTGAGAGGCCGCAACTACACCATTGAGTTTTATAAAATATATGTGTATATATATATATATATATATATATATATATATATATATATATATATCTCACAAACTCTAGCTTATATTGTTAATTTGGGATCTACAAATGAAAGAAAAGATAAAAATAATAATCAACTTTATTAATCTTTGAAATTACATGCCTTTAAATATTTGGCTCTGTTTTTTAACTAAAAAATGACACTAAACGAAATAAAAATCATAAAAAATATCACTTTTCAGAAAACAGGTAAGTTGAACACCCTTCTCTTCATGTGCTCAAATACTAGTTGTCGTGCTAATTGTTTTATAATCACATTACGGTCAGTTTTTTTGTTTTAGATGCACATGTAAAATATGCGCATTGATTGAACTTATGTCTAAAATTCTACAAAAAAGTGTCATAGGCCAACGTCTTGATCGGCGGCTGCGAACACTTCTTGTCTATTTCGTCTAGTTCGCCTTTTTTTTGGAATTTTAGAGTTTTATTATTTTCGGCTTTCCTGACTCAATATCAATACCTTCGCTATGATGCTTCGAGGTAGCTAATATGATAGCTTTGCCTTCCCTAGGTACATGGGAAATTAGCGTTATGTCTTTTGTAAAGCCGTACAATGTTGAACCTTCTTGTCTAGTTTTAGCCGGTAAAAATTCAGGGGGAACGTCCCTATTGTTTTTTTTACAGTGCCGACACTTGTCAGTCCTCTCTGCTTCAAAGCTTCAGTTAGTAGGATTGAGGTAAACCAATTGTCGGAAGTGATATTTTAGTTGCTATCATTTAAAGGTTGCGTCAAACGTAGCATGACTTGAGAGGACACCAGTAACTTTTTTCTTTGTCTGTTAGGATTTATCCGTCTGAAGCTTTGCCAGAATATAAATAACAATTATAAAAATATCCATTTTCAGCATCACACAAACACATGATTTTTAGTTTATATTTCGCCGGTTTACTGGCCATGTAAATCATCAAAAATGACCCGCCTCTGAAAGGTACCAGCATCTCATCTACAGTGGCATATTGACTTATGTTATAGACTCTTTGGCAATTTGATACAAATCGACCCAAAACATAAGATATCGCAGCTAATTTATCCTATTTATTTTGTAATTCTGGCCGATCTTGGTTGGTATATTTCAGTCTATATTCTAATAATTTAAAGTTAGTTTTAGTCATAATCTCTAATAATATGTCATCATCTATATACTGTTTCCATAATTCATATGGATCCTTTCCATCATTTTCTGTCAAATTGGAAGCAGGTACTCGCAAAATAATATTATGTAGTGTTATTTTAGCTGATGATCGGTTAGGAGAAGCTTTTGACCACTTATATTTATTTTTGCCCCAAAAATAACTGAGCCTAGAAAGCGGTACATCTTTATCGCCTGACGAGGATTCGCAAATATTTTCCGTTCGAGTTAGGGGCTGGGTTGTAGCTTCAGCATATTAAGATCGCTGATTTCTGGTATAAAATCGTCTCCGACATCATCTACTTCCGATCCGCTGGAGTCTTCTGCAATCAAGCTCTCAATCAAAGCCACGTTATTTTGGTCCAAAAGATTTGAAGGACGCCATGGTCTTTTGTAAAGGCGTAGTTTATCTGTAGGTAAACAGCGTTTACCTCCCGACGTCCCGCGTACATCCATTCTTGAAATTAGCAGTTAGATTTCTGTAAATAAGCATTTTATTTTGACCGTATCTCAAACAAAAACTAACGTAAGTACCGACGTCGGGCCTGATAAGCCGCGTAGTAATTTGAAATCGACATAACTTACCAAAATCGTATCCGCCGGCACTACTACCACACTCAAGGGCGTCGGCGCAGCTAAACTCGCAGCTACTAACGAGCGGAGATCTCTCCTGCGTGGGGAAGGGGTAAATCTAACAACTTCAGTCAACCCGCCACGGACTCACAGGCCCCACGTCGGTACATAAAGGTTAAAACAACTGCCCAAAATGCAAGGAGTAGGAGTACGAGTGTCATAACTTTCGGTTGAAAACAAAATTCTGCATCTGCAATGCATTTTCGTCCAGCTTAGGCAGAGATCCTTTTGTTAACAATTTGTTACTGAAGATAAAAAGTGAATTCTATACCAGCTGTGTCGGTTAATAATTCTTATTTTTTTTAAGAGATAGCGCTGAAAACAAGGATCGGTTTACAGTCTAATCTCTTATGTCATCTTTTTGCTTTGACGGTACCTTTCAAAACACCATTGATATTTTAACGATACGGTTTTAACGATCGGGTTAGCGTCATATTTTTTTCGTGTGGTAAACATGTCGAGTTTCGAATAAAAAAAGCGTCATTGCGACATGTACTGGTTTTCTTATTCAATCAAAAGGAAAACACGAGTGAAAGCCATCGTATATTTGTGGAAACTTACGGTGACAATATCCCAACGCAAGACGCTTGTGGGCGTCGGTTCACATGATTTAAAAGTGGTAATTTCGACTTGAAAGGAAATGAATCCCCAGGTCGCAAGCGTTGTTGGAACAAGACGATATGCAAACTCAACAACAAATTGCAGAGAAGTTAAACGTTGGTCGCCGAACTATTTATAATCATCTACATGTCATGGGAAAGAAAATGGGTACCACATCAGCTGAACTACAGACAGATGGAAAAGCGAAAAACGGTAGTATACGAAGTTTTACTTTCTCGGCATGAAACAAAAAGTTTTTTGCATCGGATTAACTGGGACGAAAATAGATATATTTCGAGAAAATGGAAATATTTCCAAAACACAGAAAATCATGGATGGACCCAGAATAACCATCAAAATCGACAGCAAGATCGAATCGCTTTGGAAAGAAGTCGATGTCTGTCATGTCACTGTCACTTTCCATGAAACACTTCAACAATTATTGCGATGGTGAAAAATAGCTTGATAACTTGACCACTTCAAAAGATTTGCAGTTTTTCTGGGAGGGCATCCACAAATTGCGAGAGAGATCTGGTACAGCAATCCTTATAAAAAAAAACAATAGTTATCACCAAGATAACCAACATTGGTCACTCCAAAACCGGGTCTTCGCCCAAAAAAGTGCTACTGTCAATATGATGAGATTTTAACTTGACGTTATGAATCCTAATGAAACTATAAGTCCTGAATATTATTGTGCTCAGCTTAATCTGACTAAACATGTGTTTGGTTCAAAACGGTATATTGCAAGCAGATTTAAGCTAATATGAGTCGTTAAAATTTAATATAAATTGAGTTTAACTAGAACTATATTTTTATTAAATTAGATACAATTTTAAATTTGAGTAATAATAGCCTTGATTATTCGCTATGTGAACAAAAAATTCAATTTGCTTTCGATTTATTGTCCAAGAAAACAGTTTCAAGGAAACATCAGGTTAAGCGCATAAGTTTCCATTGCCAATTTTCTTATCGCACGAGATGACCGACACTTGATTTACTTGACAATCTCTTTGGTAAAATGAACTGGAGAAAGTTTAGAGCGGCTCGGTCCATCTAACAATTCCGGAGCCTGTTTGGTAGTTCGGGCATTCGCTTCAGTGTTTGCCGACGAGTCTAGGGCCGGAACCCTTCCAAGATTTATTTGTTTTTCTTTTAAAGTTCTCCGTTCCTCGAAACCGAAAGTCGGGATTGGACCATCGGAAAAACTTTTTCCGTTACTGTCTGCTACTCTGTAGTTATTATTTATTTGTCTGTCGATAAAGAGGTTTTCGGGCGAATTTAGATGTATAAATAAATCAAAGGAATGGGCGGCCAACAACAGGAAATGAAATTATTCTTTCCGAGATTAAGGTTTTCGGCAAGCTTTAAGCATGAAAATTACGTCAACGGTTTAAGAAAGTTTGGGAAATCTCGTTTAGATGTGGATTGGAGAAATTGGAAAAATCAAGATAACTTAGGGGAAATTATTGTATTATTTTGTTTAAAATTCTGAAAGAACTCTCTGATAACATTATCCATTATGAAACTGAAACCTAAATGTAATATTACATTCGCTTACTGCTTGCTCTTTCCATATCCAGCCATATAATCCAGTTCCATATCATATTAACTAATAATGATTTCCTAATTAAGGTTAGCATATTGCATTTGAAAAAATCAATTTTGAAAACCTGATTTTTTCGATATGAGGATACTCCAGCAGAATCGTTTATCATTCTTGGTTTCAGGGGATATTATAAAGCAAGGTAATTTTCCTTTAAAGATCTTTTTAGTATAACACGAGAAGTAAGGCAAAATATCTCACCTTAATTCCACAAATGCTATATTCTATTTTAAAAACATTATATGAGGTTCCATGAACAACTCGAGATTCCTGTAAATAATGCACTGTATTCGCCGGATTTGACTCCCAGAAATTATTTCCTGTTTTAAAACCTGAAGAAATGGTTCGATATATTCACTGCAAATGAGTTCAAAACTGAGACAGTTGCTTATTTTTTAGAGTTGGACAAATTGCATTATACCGAGGGTATTAAAATGCTGAAACATCGTTTATCTTACTGTATTAAATTGCAAGGTGACAAATATAAAAATCTGTTAATTTATTACAATACAACGTAAAAAAAAAGAAATAATCCAATATACTCACAAAAAATAATTTAAATTAATTTATAAATATTTTGGCTATATAGATATTTTCATAAGGTGAATTGATGACACTCGTCATTGTTTGAAAGGTTTTATTCTTTGTTAAAAGGCCCGGCCTCTAGTGAATCATTGGTTTTAATACAAAAAAAATCAGTTGCAAAAAGCAAGCAATAAAAGGAAAAATTATTTTTAATACAAGAACATTATGGCGTTTGAAAATTTAATTAGAATATGTTCAGTGTTCACTCGAACTCAAATCGCCAAATCTTTTTTTCTTCATTATAATGACGACTTTTTAAGTAAGGAAAGCAAGAACTGTTCTGTAATATTGTCAGCAAAATCCCTTATACAGGTTAATGTTAATTGACTCTGTTATCGTCGGCCACCAGACTTGTTAAATGCCGCACAAAATCGGGTATACGTATGGCCTCATAAAAAAAAACTCTTTGAGGTTCAATTCCAGTTTTAACAGCGATTCAACACGTAGCATTCATTATATGGTTACTATCGTTTTGATTTTTTATGTATGTTACGTCAAAATTTTCAAGTCAAGTGCACGTCCAATGTAACCATTTACGAACAGCAATCGTTATTGCGAATTATCTTGGTTATTAATAACTTCTTATAACAATATAATATCTCATGTTTTTTTTAGACAAAATTTAATTGAAATTCTTTTCTGTATAAATTTATGCGTTTTAAAAAATCGGCCACAATTTTTTTAACAATTTGAAAAGGCATTATCTCTCAAATATATTTTGTCAAAGTTGTCCCTTTAAGAATGTTGGGGATGCTGAAAACTCGCTTTTTTTCATTGTATGCACTGCATTCTAAAAATATGTGCTAAACTACCACCTCTATTCCGCACACGTTTCAAACCGGTTGGTCTTTTCTCTCCACTATACATGGTCTCTGTTATATACGGAAACGGTCAAATATCTCGAGAACGCTTTGCCACGAAATCTTTGCCACTTTTTGGGTGTACTTTCATTTTTTTTCTTGTTTCATATTTGAAATCCAAGACTAACTTGATTTTCTAAACGATAACAGTTCTTGAATTTGGCATCGTTGGAAAAAACATTTTTTTCTGAATTCAATGATGTAAATATTATATGGATTTTTCTCAAAATAGATTTTAAAAAATGACTAAAGGGTGTTTCGGTTTGTTTTAAGGTAAATATATCTTTCATTTAGTAGGCTATAAATCTATAGATGGCAAATGAAGTATTTAATTACACTTGACAACTGTTAACGGCCATTTGTGAATTTCAAATTTCTTTCAATGTTCATATGGAATTAGTATATATTTAACTGAAAGAGAAATAATTGAAATACCTACAATTGTTGGATACGGTGATAGGAAACGCACTTACGCTGAAGTTTGTCGAGTATTTAATGAACTACTCCCGAATAAAAACATCACTAGGTCAACATTTCCAAAAACGGTGATAATATTCAATGATGCAGGCAGCATTAAACGTCTTCCAAAATTAGGAAGATAAAAAACAAAAAATAATGATGAAAATTCTTTGAATGTTTTAATTGATGTAGTAGACAATGGTAAGGTTTCCGTGCAACAATTAGCTTTAAATCATAACATGTGTTAAAAAGGTTTATTATCCTTATAAAACACAATTACTAAAGAATTAAGTGAAGATCATTTTGATCGAGGAGTTGAGTTTTGCGAAGTTATGATGGAAAAAAATAAATACCAATCCAAATTTTGTTTCAAATTTTATTTTCACGTATGAAGCAAAATTCTATTTAAATGGTCATGTTAACAGACACAACTGTAGATACTGGATTGATACTAATCCGCACTGGATGGAGCAGGTTCATACACTGTATTCTCAAAAGTTAAATATTTGGATGGAATTTAGTGGAAAGAATGCTATAGGACCTTTTTTCATTGATGGTAACTTACCATCAAATAGGTATTTAGATTTATAGGAAGAAAATATCATCCTTCAATTTTTGCGTCTGTTTCCAAATTTATCTAACCAAAACCAGGAAATATTGTTACAGCAAGATGATGCACAAGCACACTATGGCGTTAACGTTAGAAATGTTCTTAAAACTTTCCCAAACCGATAAATCGGTCGACACTGGTCACCAAACTTGACACCACCCGCTTTTTTTGTAGTGCTATTTAAAAAGTCGGGTTTACATTAATAAGCCAAAAAAATTCGAAAATTTTAAATTACGAATTCGATTCGAATTTTCGATATACCTCTCATCTGATGGGAAAACGTAATTCAAGGCTTCGTCCGACGTATCCATTACTGCCCAGATGTTAAAGGTAGACAATTTGAACAGCTTTTGTATATAGTTCTTAATAAAAAAAATGATATGTTTGTTTTTTGTTTTTGTTTTGTATCTGATATTGATAAAAGAGACCGAAATACCTTTTAGTTATTTTTTTAAATCTATTTTGGAGAAAAAACACACAACAGTTACTTCGTTGAATTCAGAAAAAAATGCTCTTTCCAACAATGCCAAATGCAAGTACTGTTGTCATTAAACAAAAATCAAGTTAGCCTTGGATTTCAAACATGCGACAAGAAAAAGAAATTAAAATATACCCAAAAAGTGGCAAAAATATCTTGATGTTTGTGTACAAAATTTAATTAAGAAATCTCAAAGCATTCTCGATATATTAGACTTTTCCATAAATAACAGCGACAGTGTATAATATGGTGACCATATACGTTATTTTATTTCATTTTTCTAGTTACGTAAAGCACACATCCACCTAACCTATTAAAGTTCTGTATTAGTATTCGGAAAAAAATTGTTGGGCTTTAAATTTACGGTTATTCAAAAGTGTAGGCAGATTAGTTCATATAAGAGAATCATTTTTATGCGAAAAATAACGAATATAAGAATAAAATGAAACACAAGAGTTTGACGTAACCTCAACATATAACCTTCATCAAAAACCTCTTACGTAACCTCATCAAAAACCTTTATATACGTAAATATTAATTGACTTTGTTATCGTCGACTACCAGACTTGCCAAACAACGCGCGAAATCAAGTGTATGTATGGCCCCATCGGAAAACAAAATTGAAATTTGGGGTTCAATTTCAATTTTAACAGCGACCCGATACGGAGATTTATATAGTTTCGCCTGTTTTTCATTTTTATCTCGGGCGTGTCAAAATTATTGTCTACCCGGCCGATGTTACGATTCGCTGCCACTGAATTGCCGTTTTCTATTTGCTGGATATTTTGCGACAGCGCTTATTCATAATTTAGTAACTGTTTCAATATAAGAATTTCACCGTATGTATGTCGTTACTTCTCTCCCTCTCTTTCCTTCCACATTTTAGATGTATCATTCCCATTTTTGGTGTGATTTTTTAATACCTTGAATAAATTATTATTATTTAAGATATATATATATATATATATATATATATATATATATATATATATATATATATATATATATATATATATATATATATATATATATATATATATATATATATATCATCATCATCATCATCATCATCATCATCATCAGCCCGCATCGATCCACTGCAGGATGAAGGCCTCTTCAGCATGCTTCCAACCTTCACGGTCCTGGGCATTCCTCTGCCACTCAGGTCCAATATACTTAACGATGTCATCAATCCATCGTGCTTTCGGTCTTCTTCGTGGACGTTTGCGATCAAGCGGTATCCACTCCAGGATTGGCCTGGTCCATCTGTCGTCCCATCGCCTCGCTATATGGCCTGCCCATCTCCATTTCAACTGTTTTACTCTTCCAATGATGTCACAGACTTTTGTTTCTTCCCTGATCCATGCGCAGGACTTTCTGTCTCGTCTTGTAATGCCAAGCATACATCTTTCCATTCCCCTCTGTGCCACCCGAAGTTTTTGAATTGATTGCGATGTGAGTGTCCAGGTTTCACTTCCGTATGTCATAACGGGTAGAACGCACTGATCGAATACTTTTCTTTTCAGGCAAAGTGGGAATCTGCTCTTAAACACTATGTTGAGCCTACCAAATGCCTGCCAGCCACATTTAACACGCCGTTCCACCTCCCGGGCGGTATTCCCCTCCATGGAAATCCTCTGCCCAAGATATATAAAGCTGTCCACAATCTCTAAATCCCTTCCTAGAACTGAAATTCTTCTGTCCTGAGCGAAGTTATTGAACATAACCTGACTCTTTTTCAGGTTTATTTTCAAGCCAAATGGTTCGCCAGCCCTTTGCAGTTCTGGTATGCGTCTTTGCAGCTCCTCTGGGTCTTGTGAAATAAGAATAATATCATCTGCAAATCTAAGATGGTTCAAGTTTGCACCATTGATCTTTACACCATCCTGTTCCCAATCCAGTTTACGGAATACTTCTTCAAGGCCAGCCGAGAAAAGAATAGGCGATATTGCGTCACCCTGCCGTACACCCCGTTCTATATTAATTCCCACTTCAAGATCATCAAGGTGAATTGTGGCTGTAGCTCCATCATATATCGATTCTAATAAGTTTACATAGGCTCTCTCTACACCTTGGCTAAGCAGTGCATCCATTATCGCATGCTTTGAGATGGAATCAAATGCTTTTTCGTAGTCGATAAAAGCCAAGCACAGTGGCATGGTGTATTCGTTGTGCCTTTCTATGACCTGCTGTACAACCTGGATGTGATCCATTGTACTGAATCCACTTCTGAATCCTGCTTGTTCTCTTGGTTGTGCGTCATTCAGTTTTTTTAATATTCTTTTAGAAATTATCTTAGTGAAAACTTTGTACATCACTGATCGGAGGCTTATTGGACGGTAATTCTTTAAATCTTCCTGTGCTCATTTTTTATGTAAAAGGATCACTTCTGCATTTTTCCATAAGTCCGGTACTTTTTGTTCTTTGAGGCATTTTGAGTATAATTTTGCCAGTGTTTTATGTAACGTCCGACCACCAGCTTTTAGCATTTCGACAGTTACACCATCCTTTCCTGGAGCCTTGCCGTTCTTCATCAATTCTATAGCATTTGTTACTTCCTCCACTAGGATATCTGGCATTATATATTGTTCTTCCGTGGATATTGCTGTCCCTGACTGGCTCTGATCTTCATATAACTGGGAATAAAACCTTCTGACAATCTCTAACATTTGGGTACGCGTCCTGCACACTGTGCCATCCTCACGCTTTAAAGCATATATTTGCGTTCTTTTGTTTTTCAGCTTCTGTTTAGCTTTGTTAATTCCTTTGTTTTCTTCCAGGGTTTTTTGCACTAGCTGCATATTGAATCGGCGCGTGTCCTCTCTGATACGTTTTCTTATAGTAGAGCTTAGTGTACTCGACCCTGCCAAAAGGACTATCTGCATTTCTCATTGCTCGCCGTTTCTTCATTAAATCAATGGTCTCACTGGAGATTTTTGTTTGTTTGAGACATTTTTCCTCTGGTGCTATTGAAGCAGCCGTTTGAAGTACATTGTTGGCGATTTCTTCATATTGAACTGATATTTCCAAGTCCTCTGGATCTTGTAACGCAGCAAACGGGTTTGACAAAGCAATCTCAAAATCGCTTCCTCTCTCCAGCAGTTTTCCAGAATGCACCTTGCCCTTCTTTGATCTTACCATTCTTTCGCGCTCTTTTCGACAGTCAATCCGAACCCTTGCTCGTACCATTCGGTGGTCACTTCCAACATTAAAATTGTTAAGGACAGTACAATTGGTAAATATTGTTTTATCGTTGGTCATGATGTAGTCAATTTCGCTTGTGAGCCCAGATGGACTTTTCCATGTCCATTTTCTGCTAATATTTTTCTTATAGAATGAATTCATAATATATAGTTCTTGTCCTTCAGCAAAATCAACTAATCTGTCACCTCTATTGTCTCGCTCACCAGTTCCATATGGGCCAGTTGCATTTTCGTCTGTTCTTGTTGTTCCAATTCTGGCATTAAAATCACCCATCAGGATTTTGTACCTACATTTCTCCTTGTATAAAAGCTGGGCCACATCATCATAAAATTCCTCAATTTCCTCATCTTTATGGCTTATAGTGGGTGCATAAGCTTGGACGATTTGAAGCCTAAACTTTTTATTCAGCTGAATGACGCATTGGGCTAATCGGTCGGATGTACTTTCAAATTTTACCACACTGTCCTTCAGCTTTCGATTGATGAGGAATCCAATTCCGCCATATCGGCCATTTTCCGTACCTCGAGTGTAGAGTACGTGTCCAGTTGGTTCCAGTTTGATTAACTCTTCACCCTTTCTTCGTGTTTCACAGAGCCCAATAATATCCCAATGTATGTTGTCAAGTTCGATTAACAGTTCTTTGCTAATTTTTCCTGCAAAAAATGTTTATAGATATTAGTGAAATGTGATTTATTTTATCACCAAAAAAGTGATACGTTACCATGGATGTATTATTCGAATAAACATTTTATTATACGAGGGTAGAGTGATGTCAGATACTTTTTAAATGAAATATAGTCAAAGCTCCTTATTCGCGGGGGGATACGCTCCGTAAATATACCGCGAATACAGAAACCGTGAATACGGAAGTTGTACGGGTTATAGGGGTTAGGATCCAAGGTTACAAAATAAAAAGAAAAAATATATAATAAAATCAATTTAATGAGATATTTTTGAACAATATTAATAATTATTATCAGGCTTAGGCTATGGTTTAAAGAATTTAGTTTTTTTTTCTTGTTTTGGCGCTTTTAAAAGGTATTTTAATTCGGATTGATATTCCGCTGTGGCATTAACAATTTGTCTTTTAAAAACAAGACTTTTTTCCATAGACGCATCAGTTTTTATGAAGAAATCACAAAGTTCATTTACCATTCGTAAACCTTCAGGTTTTTTAAATTTAATGTTACCTTTTCAGTGCTCGTTGAGGCTTCCTCTTCAAGGGAATGAGGATTAAGCATTTCGTCCAAGTCGGTTTCAGTCAAATCTTCAGTGTCACTTAGTTCTATCTGTTCGTATCGAAACCATTCGCAACTTGAGCAGTGTTTTCAGTTAATGTTTGAATTTGCACGAATTCAATGTGTGATTCAACGTGATTTCAATGTGTTTGGCTTCAGCTTTTGCAATGATTGTTTTATTTTAACAATGCACTTTGTTATGTCAAAATTTTTCCAGCATTACATAACATTCATATGAAGATAACACTTCAGTGTCCAGTATGATGCTAAAGGTTTGTCTAATGTATTAGAGCTTAAACGCCCGGATTATTCCTTGGTCCATAGGTTGGAGTAAGGATGTCGTATTAGGAGGCAAAAATATCATCTTTATATTTGGATGCATAGCTTCAAGCTCATGAGGATGACCTGGAGCATTGTCCAAAACTAGAACTGCCTTGAAATCGAAATTATTTTTCTTTAAATAAGTTTCAACTTTAGGAACAAAACAATCTCAGAACCAGTGACTGAAAATAAAACACAACGAAACAAGTCACATGAACGGGGCAGCAGTGTAACACTATATTTTGCTGCCTTAAAACCAGAGGCGGACTTTTCACTTTTGAATATACAGGCCAGTTTCGTCTACATTAAAGACTTGTTCAGATTTGCATCCACAATCGGCAATTAACTTTGAAAATTCTTCTGGATATGTTGCTGTTGTTGAAGTGTCTGCAGATGCAGCTTCTCCGGCAATTTTGATGAGGCACTTTAAACTTATTGAACTAACCTTCTGATGCTTGAAATCCTCCATCTGTAGGTTCTTTAAAATGAGCGTAAAGACGATTAGCTTTCTCAGGGATTATAGCATCAGTTAGAGACACTGTCTTATGGTTATTTTTGCTGATAGTGAGGGTGAAGCTGTAGAATTCCTTATTTTGTCTTTTGATTTCTTGATGGATAGTACCGTTGACATTAAAAAACGTGATATGGATGCAAACGACTTGCCAAGGCGTAAACGATCAAGCATTTCTATTTTTACCTTAAGTGGCAACACTTTTTTTTCACATAGAAACTAATTTTCCTTTGTTTTTACTCAACATTATCATTATAAAATCGCAACACAACACTAAGATTATAAAATCGCAAACAAAGAAACACGTGCTATTCACTCGAAATTATTGCGACGAATAACAAGTTGAAGCAAAAAAATAAAAGATTGAGTACCGATCGTGCGAGGGCGGCTTATATTAAAAGCTATAGCGTCACGCGTAACCCGGCGGCGCGTAAGGCGTATCTGTCAAAGAACTTTCAACCAAGCGGCAATAAGATTTGTTTGTTTATAAATACTTTGATACTTGTTTGTTTTGAAAGGTAACTGGTAAATAAATACATATTTCAAAAATATAGTATGTATCATTACTTTTCGATCCGTAAATAATAAAAAAGTTTTGAGCCGCGAATACAAGAAGTGGTTACAATTTTTTAATCCGCGAATACTGAAAACGCAAATAACGGAACCGTGAATAAGGAGCTTTGACTGTATTGTTGTTTTGATGGAAAATCCATTTGTTTTTTTATCGTTTCATATAAGTGGATAAAGTAAGTCAGATACTTTTTCAATGAAATATTGTGTATTTGATCGAAAATCGATTTATTTTTCAACGTTGTCGGCTTGGAACTGGATTACACTTCACCCAACGATTTTCTAATTTTTATATGCCTCCCAAAAAGTACAACTTTTAAAATTCTGGAAAATAGTCCTCTGCTTCGGAGATTAGCTCTTCATGTAATGTGAATTTCCTTTCTTTTAATCATTTCTTCATGGTTGTAAACAGAAAGAAGTCGAAGGACGGCAAGTCCGTAGAATAGGGTAGGTGTGGCATCAATTCGCCACGCAAATTGACTAATTTCACTATTGCAATGGCGGATGACTAACAACAATATTTTCTTCGCCAAATGAGAGCGATTGTTATCAACTCTTCATGAAATTTGACCAATAATTGTCCTTGATATTCTCCAGTGATCGTCTTTCGTTTTTCGAAATAGTTGGTGAAGATAATTCCTCGAGTATTACAGAAAACAGAGTAACAGAAAACAGTGTGACAGGAAAAATAAAATGGGTAAAACCCACTGTTTTGATTATTTCTTTGTTTTTGGTGTGTAGTAATGAAGTTTCATCAATTGTGAAGTGATCTCTCGATTCCGTTTTTGGTTTACTGTGGGGTTAAGAGGGCACCACCATAGGGCTAATAACTTTCTCATATTGGAATGTTTATGTAGGATGTTCCATACGCATTAACAATCTCTCTAAATTTCACTCCGCAATCGGCTAATACGATGTCATGGATTCTGTTATCCGTCTGTCAGTAGGATGCACCATTGAGTCCTGAACGCGAAGAGTCACTCGTGCTGGTTCGACAATATTGTATGTAGAGTTTCCATAATACTTTTTCTTCGCTTCTAGTTTTTAGGTTGTGCCATGGTTTCTTCATGTAAAAAGTAGAATTTAATCACCTCACGAAATTCATTACATTTCATGCCTTCAATATATCGAATTTATCTACTTTCGAAGACTGTCAAAACAAAATTAAATGTAATATCAGTTTAAAATTCATAAAGCTTTACTAGAAAGGAAGCTACTTTTCAGAAATAACTGAATAAATTATATACGTTACCTTTATAAGTGTAACTGTGAGTTGTTAGTAACTAATCAGAAAAAATCAAATTTTGTAGTATTATGTCATTTGATATTTAATGATGTTTAATTTTCTGTGCTTTATACAACACAGGTTGTTTGTCATTTTTATCACTGCCACTGGATTCTCGGTTTCTGCTGACTGTATACTTTGCGACTGCGATTATTCATAATTTATTAAACATTTATATAAGAATTTCGCCGTATATTTGTCATACCTTCCCTTTCTAATTTACTTACCCTTCCTTTTCATTTTATATTCGCTCTAATTCGAAACATCGTGTTATTTCACGAAATAGTAATGTCATGGCCACCAAGATCATGCTATCTCACCACATTAAATAATTTTTGTGTAGTTACGTTAATCTCTGGTGTACAAAAATATATCCCGTACATTTGTCGACTTTAAATGAAATATTCAAGCTACCAGTGAAAAAAGGTAGTATATATGACCCTATTGAAAAATAATATTCAAGTTGTATTGTTGGATTCTCAACTTAATCCATCACTTAATTTCATCGATCGCACAACCTATTCGAACCCGATGTTTTTCTCGTCGCATAGTTTTCAAACGAGATATAATATACGAGCCTATTGTACATATAATCTAAAGAATCAGTTTTAGACGAGATTTCGTTCGAAAAATAACGGTCCAGACACTGCCTTCTTTTTAACTTTCAACTGAAAAATCAAATGCTGGCGAAGCGTAATTGAGGACTAAATATTTGCAAGAAAATAAATTTTGAAATTATTGATTGATTTGTCCGTTACTTTGTGATAGGTCATTTTTTAAAAAGGAATAAAACAATTTTTTACTTTGTTATCTATCACTTTTATTTTTAAACAAAATTTGTGTGACTATAGTTTCGTAAACGATTTTACATTCTCAAACACTACAAAACCAAGGTTTCACAGCTGCTTATCTATGCTATGTACCCAATTTTATACCTTTATTGGGGTTAATTTTTTAAATAGTGGGGAATTTCGGAGATCCGTCTGATCGTTTAATAGCTGTCTAGACGGATCTTTATTATATTTATAAATTTCAATAGCTTCTAAAATGTTTAATTTTTTGTTTTTGGGCGCTATATGTAAAATTTTCAAATTTGTAATCTCGGGAAATATATGTCCGGTATCTATGAAATGGTTCGCAAACTTAGAGTGTTATTTCTTTAATATGTATGCAGATTTATGTTCTTTGTATCTGGTCTGAAAATTTCTGCCGGTTTGTCCAACATAGCAGCTACTGCACTCGTTGCAACTTAACATATAAACTCCAGATTTTGTACTTGCTGATGTTCTATCTTTGGCATTAAAAATTCATTTACTGATTGACTGGGTGGTTTTAAACGCTATTTGCAAATTATGTTTCCTCAAAGAGCGAGCTATTTGTTCTGAAATTGGGCCGAAATATGATTTTTTTTTTGAATAAATAGCTCGCTCTTTGAGGAAACATAATTTGCAAATAGCGTTTAAAACCGCCCAGTCAATCAGTAACTTAATTTTTAATGTCAAAGATAAAACATCAGCAAATCTGGAGTTTATATGTTAAGTTGCATCGAGTGTGGTAGCTGCTATGTTGGACAAACCGGCAGAAATTTTCGGACCAGATACAAAGAACATAAATCTGCATACATATTAAAGAAACAACACTTTAAGTTTGCGAACCGTTTCATAGATACCGGACATATATTTCCCGAGATTACAAATTTGAAAATATTACATACAGCGCCCACAAGCAAAGCAAAAGATAAAGTAAAAAATTGTTTTATTCCTTTTTTAAATTTTGAAATATCGGAAATTCTGAGAGATACTACCTTTCGTTCAAAATTATCCCACAGTTTCTGATCGTTGTATATGATAAGAAATTTTGAAGCAAGCGCATAAACTGTACCCTTGTAACGTCAGCAAAAACCGTTATACACGTTAATGTTAATTGATTTTGTTATCGTCGGGCGCCAGACTCGCGAAACAACGCACGAAATCGAGTATATGTATGGCCTCATCGGAAAATAAAATTGAACTTTGGGGTTCAATTTCAATTTTAACAACGATCCGAAGCCGAGCATTATATAGTTTCGGCTGTTTTTCATTTTTTATCTCTGTCGCCTCAGAATTGCGAGTATTGTCTACCCGGCTGATGTAACGATTCGCAGCCACTGTATTGTCGTTTTCTGTTTGTTGAATATTTTGCGATTGCGCTTATTCATAATTTATTAACCATTTTAATATAAGAATTTTACCGTATGTTTGTCGTTGCTTCTATTGCTTATTTACATGCCATGCTTTCCTTTGCATTTTATATGTTCGCTTCGATATAACAAACCAAATATTTTATTTGTCAGCTTTCTTTCTGTCGTTTTCGATATATTTATTAAATTTTTTTCTGATTTTTTTTATTTCGTCTTCCTCAAATGGAAACAAATATAGTTTTAAATATATTTATAGTATTGATTTATTAAAATTATTAGCTTTATTAATGAATATTTCAGTAAAAATATATAATGACATTTTTGCTATGAACTTATTATTAACAAACTTTTATTTTCTTACATTATTTTTAAATAATTGTAATTTTTTAAAGGAATTAATGATACTGTTAAAAAGGTAAAGTGTTAGGTTTAGAAGCGCATCAGCAACTAGGCTATTTAGCGACTGGACCTACAGCTTAACGTGGGTTCCGAACTATGGTCATCAGCTTCCGACAAACCCAGGCCAGCACCCCCCTCGGGCTACAAACTCTTGGTTATGTGCCTACCCATAAGTCTATCAGGAAACCTACCGACTGGCGAGTGACCAACGTAGAACACTTCTCAGAAGGTATCCGGCCTTACCCAGCCTTTAACTGGCGTGACTGAGGGGTAATTCGTAGTCGGATTTTACACTCTTGCCTAGAAACAATCACAAACATTTAGAAAGTAAACAGACAGAAGAAAGAAAGAAAAGCAACCATCCGAGCGCTGGAATCGAACCAACTACCGCTCCAGTGCGGTTTCGACACAGGCCGCTGCTCTTACCGTCCGCATCAACGCGACCGCCTGATATTGTTAGATTTAGATTTAGTCTTTATTCCAACTTACTCATTTATAAGCCATAGGTCAACACAAAAACATTATAATTTGTATCCAGAATATATTCTTATATAGATTCTGATTATATATTGAGCATTTGATAAAAAAAGACATAACATAAAAAGACATAACAATCCGCATTAAAAAGAAAACAGTTTTTATACACTAAACAGATTTATCAACCATTCCTATATCTACACTACAAGTAAGTTTTATCTTATAGCACAATTTTTTTTTGAGCATCGCATATTTCTGGTATAAATGTTTCAATGATTCGATCATTGATTTATCATACCAATGACCGAATTATTGTGTTTTTTGGTCAAAACTATTTTGGTGTTCTCGCAGCTGTTTCGTGCTACACAAAATTGTTTCATGCTACACAAACTCTCTTTCGCATTTTTAACATCGACACCAAATTTTAATGATTTGTTTTTGTAGGGGACAGTATCACCTATGCATCGCGGATTCCATCATAAATTTCTTATGACTATCAATGAAGCCAGTGAGTCACTATTGTCACTATTGGTCATTATTTTTAAATCGTGTCACTTTTTTCACTATTTTCGAAATTTGGTCACTATTATCACTATTTCAGAGCTAAGAAGTGGTTATAATAGGGGACAAATTTGTACCTCGACTCGTTTACTACGGTAAACTCGCATAGGTAGGGGACAAATTTGTCCCGCGCGGAATCGCTTTCAATATATGGTATGCGAGAGCTAGTTTGGCCTTAGATTTGTATTAATCTTTGGTAAATGTGTACAATAAATTTTCTTCCATATGTTATCACTAATATGACGAACTTGAAGGAAAAAGAAAGAAAAGTCACTTTTAAGTTCAGTTTTTCGTTATGCAAAGTTTTGTGGCATAAGAATTTTTAGTTTTCGTAAAAAAGCTTTTTCTTTTCCCTAAACAGTCCGATTTTTCCTCCATTTAGTTCACTGTTTTATCGCGTTCCGAGACATTGGTGTTCAGTTCTATTTCGGATCTTCTCACTAAGCAGTTTAAATATCGCGCCAAAACTTACGCATCATTAAGAACGAGTGGGGAGGGACCGGCGGGGCAATGGCAGCCACAACTGTGTGTACGACAAAGGCGGGGACTTCGTGTTTGGTGTTTTGTCGGGAGTGGTTGTGCGGTGCGGTTGTTAATTTGTTCTTTTGTGACCCCACATAAGTTGAGAGAGGCTTCTCGGAGTCAAAGCAGCAACTGTCGTCTTGATTTGACACCCGCATCAAAGAAAGTCTCTTCAATGCGAAACTCTGGGTTCGAGATGGGCTTAAAATGTATGACGGTTGGCCAGATTTCGTCCCCATAACAAGGAAGCTTCTGTCAGCTGACCTCAGCGCGTATCACATCAATGAACAGTACATTCAAGGGTAGCGCGGTAGCGCGGCACGAGTTAGAAAACAGGCCGAGGATGAAGAAGAAGGCCATCAAAGGGTGGCGAATGAGCAGCAACAGAGAAATAATTGCCAATCTCGAAAAGAAACTCAAAGAGAAGTAGGAAGCAGAGAGAGAACAGAGAAAAACCACCGACCAACTCTGGGAAGACGCAACCAAAAAGCTTGTAAATACATTGAAGAAGAACGATATGACAACGGCGAAGGTGACTCAAGGAATGTTAGCAGGAGTGAAGGCTACGAGAGAGGGCTGAGAACTACTACAAGGAAAGTGCGCCTTTGCAGAAGAAAGTAAAGAGAAAATCAATAACTTTACTTAAGAAGTTATTTTAAAACCACATCGGCAAGAGAAGAAAGAGCTCCGAAGGCCATGAAAACTCTGCCTTAATTTTATAATATAATAATAATAATAATAATTGTCATAATCATCATTATTACTAATAATATAATAATAATGATAATATACAAATAATATTATAATAGTATAAATTACTTTTATCTTAATAAATATTCTTATCTTTTTATTGTAGCATTTGTCTTGTCCTTTATTTACTTCCCATATCCTACAAATTTCTCATGAAAATACTGCAAATGAGCTCTGAAATGGTGAAAAAATACGAGTAACTTTCACAAAAGTTTCTAAATTGGTTGGGAAAATGTCACTATTTTGTCAGTATTTAGACAAAAAAAACGCCTCAATCGTTTCCTTGACCAGTTTTGATGTCACTTTGTGTTGCCTTTTTTGATATTCTGGTCGTCTTTCACGTAAAGCTTGATTCAAATCGATCATTTGTTGATAGTGGCATTAGTATTACCGGTTTCACCAGGTTTTAGCAGCTCATAATAATCACACCCTTCTGATCCCACTAAACACGGAGCATTGTCTTCCGTCCATAGCGATTTGGCTTTGCAGTCGATGTCGATGGTTCGCCTGGAGTTATCCATCATCTTTTATGCTTAGGATTCTCAAAATATATCCACTTTTTATCGCCAGTCACAATTTGATAGTGAAATGACTTTCTTTTGTACCTGACGAGCAGCATTTGGCTGGTGGTTTTTCGGTTTTCCTGCTGTCTTTCATTTAGTTCATGTGGAACCTATTTTCCCATATTTTGGATCCTTTCCATGGCTTTCAAACGTATTGAGACGGCTTTCCGTAACACATTTAATTGATCCGCGTGTTGTTGTTGCATTTGAGCGTCATCCTCATCCAACAATGCTTGCAATTCGATGTGTTCAAACTTTTTCGGTGGTCTTCCACGTGCTTCGTTTCTCATGTCAAAATCGTCACTTTTAATTTTTTTAAACCACTCACAGAGCATGCCCACCATAAACTTCGATAAGCATTTGGTGCGATTCTGCAGCAGTTTTCTTCGAATGACAGAAATGAATGAACAGAATGAATGAATGAATGAATGAATGAATGAATGAATGAACAGAAAATTTATGCTGTCAGCAAATCGTAGTTCCCAGGCATAAAATTCGACATGTTCAACTCTATTACAAACTATGCTATTGTATGCTACTATATATTGTATGAAACTTGTCTTGTGAGTTGAAAATATTGTCAGATGTCTACAAGGAAATGGCGCCAATGAGGCGGTTTGACGGTAACTAGATTGACAGCTATGGGCAAATTCCGGTTTCATTTTTACGGACCTGATATGTTAGCTTTAATAAGAGTGGTCAACAAATTACCAACTTTTGTAAGTCCATGAAATAACTTAAACTAATTTTGAGAAAGCATTAAAAAATAGAAAACATCCACTAACGATGGATGAAGCATGTTTTCAGATCCTGGAGTGAAACTTTTCCTAGGTGGCCAGACTTTTCTGGCGTAATGATTTTCTCTATCGCAACTATGCCAAAGGTAAAAAAATAACAATATTTAGAGTAACCCTGTTGCATACTGAAAATTACAGCAATATCTTTAAAATGTGCAAGATCTTCCAAGAATATTTCTCATATGTCATCTTTTCAAGTAAAATCTTCTAATTGGCATAGGTTTCTTTTATGGAAAAGCATGACCCATGGGAGCGGAGGATATTTATTACCGTTGTGTAACAATACTGCTTTTAGACTAATTTTAGACGAGTCTATGAATAATCTACAAGCATGTAGGGCGTGATTAATACCGAAAGCTTCAAAGAGTGCATCGATGTTGTTACAATAAAGGAGATCGCTACCAGCACTAAGGAAGTGTACAAGACACTATGACGGTTTTCAAAAACGGTACTCTTTACTAAGAGATTCCATTGCTTCAGACGCGAGGTCAGAAATGGCTGTGCTTTTATTAGATGCTTGTACTTTTAATATATCTATGTCTCTAACCAAGTCATTTAATTCAACTTGAGTGACTAAATGAGGTTTAGATGAGTGGGGAATAACGAAGTCTTGATCTGTGGGGTCGTCGTTTTCAGTATCATTGTAAGAATCGTCATAAGGCGGTGTAGGGACTGGATGATATTCATCGTGTGGTTCAGGTCTTTGAGCTGATATTGTACGAATGTAATGATATTTTTTTTTATGGGTATGGGGTCCTACAGTCCTGCACAATCTTCAACATGGCCTTGTGTTCTTTTCATAGCAGTGGTGTTGCAAAAGGTAAATTTGATCGACGACCAGATGACCAGCCAATGGCTGGACCAGATGACCAACCAATCATGCAAATTTTTACCACAACTTGAGCATATCACGTACGAAATTCACGGTTTATCTTGATTTTTAACTGCGACACCAAACTAAACTTCGTATGCCCGACAAATTCGTGAAGTTAATTTTTCACTCTTTTCTTTCGTAGTAAAATTACCACACATATAACAGAAATTGTTTGACTTACTTTTGCAAATATGAGGCATTATTATGATGACAATATTATGACTTAAATACAGAAATACTTTAACCATAAATTGGTTAAAAATACATTTAATATATTATTTCAGCTATTTCGTGGCAAAAGATATAACAATATACGGATTTGAGAGTGCTCTATTAATTTGTTCTTATATTTTACACTCGCCAGTGTAAGTTCAAGAATATACCCGATACATGTTTCAACGTGCATGACTCGATAAAGTCAAGCTAAGCCAGCGGTAAAACTTCTGTTGTTGATGAGCTTTTTTCAACTCATTATCGTTGAGCAAAAACCTTGTTGACCAGTATAATTTGCCAGCTCCTCTCTTCTATATTGTCAAACTTTTAATAAAACCTACATAAAAACTATATATTTTAACATAACAATCTCGCCGTCTGTCTATCGTTTTTTTTTTCTTTCTCTTATTTATATTCCTTTTCTTTGTATTTCATATGTTCGCTTTGAGGTAACACATTATTAAAATATATTAATTTGCTACCTATATATATATATATATATATATATATATATATATAAATAACTTACTAGTATTATAAATGTGAAAGTATGTTTGTCCTTCAATCACGCTCGATGGAATGAAATTTGTCATAGAAGTCGATTATGTTGTGGAATAGTGTCGTGGACATATGATATTTTTTAGAACTCTAGGAAGTTCGGGCGAGAGTTTACATCGATTCATATATATATATATATATATATATATATATATATATATATATATATATATATATATATATATATTGTACAAGATTCTCCGAAACTATAAGACCTACAAACTTAAAATTTGGCAGAAATGTTCCTCATGCGTCGTAGATCCTCGCTAAGGAGTGTTCATAAAAATTAACCCATAATGGGGGTTGCGGCGGTATAAAATAATAATATACGCCTGTGTTTGAACTTTAAGTCCTATGAACTTGAATTTTGGCAGGAATGTTCTTCATGCGTCGTAGATGTTCGCTAAGGAGAAGGGTTCATAAAAAACAACTCCTAAGGGGGTTGCGGAGGCGCAAAAGATAAATATACTTTCATTTTTGAACTTTAGGTCCTCCACACTTGACATTTATCAGGAAGTTTTCTCAGGCATTGCAGATGTTCGCTAAGGAGGAGGATTAAAAAATCAACCCCCAAGGTGGATTGCGGGGGTGTAAAAGAAAGGAAAGGAAAGGATTTACGGTTAAAGGCGCATCAGCATATAAGGCTATTTAGCGACTGGACCTACAACTTAACGTGGGTTCTGAACCATGGTCATCAGCTATCGACAAACCCAGGCCAGCACCCCCCTTAAGCTATCAACTCTTGGTTATGTGCCTATCCATAAGTCCATCAAGAAGCTTACCGACTGGCAAGTGACCAACGTAGAACACTTCTCAGAAGGCATCCGGCCTTACCCAGCCTTTAACTGGCGTGACTGAGGGGTAATTCGTTGTCGGATTTTATACTCTTACCTAGAAACAATCACCGACATTTTGGGTGTGGATATGTGTGGGCGTGTATGTGTAGGGTAGGAAGTAAAACGGACAGAAGCATTAAAGAAAAACACCCATTCGAGCGCTGGAATCGAACCAGCTACCTTTAGATTGCCAGGCAGGCGAGTAACCCACCAGACCACCGCGGCCGGCAGGGTGTAAAAGATAAATATACTCCCGTTTTTAATATTTAATTTAGAAACAAAGAAACAAATCATACATGTTAATAAACTAATTTCATCTTATATAATTTTAATCTTAATAAAATTTATACATATTTATAATACTTATAAAATATTTATAATATAATTATAATTTATACATATAGCCGCAATTATTTATTTGCCTGTCAGTTAAACATTTTGATTGATTTCGCTTAAAACATAAAAATATAACTAAGAAAATATAAAATATTTATAAAAATATATAATATATGTTAATAATAATTAATCTTAATAATTAAATAACAGGTAGCAAGATGGCAGGTAGCAAATCAGTCAGTTATCTATCGCAGACTATAGTTTTTCAATAAGAGTGTCAGAACTTTGAACTGTAATAGTTGAACTGTAAATGTGTTCAGTACATTGTGTGAATTCACCATAGAAATATACACAATTCAATTGCGCATAGTTGGAAGTTGGAAGACGACTCTCTAACCCCCACAAATATAAGTGCATGTTTTGACCCGTGGCGAAAATCATCAAGTGGTTCAAGAGTTACCTTTTTATCCTCAGAAAGTCACTGTTTGGGCAGTTTTTTTGTGTTGAAGGAGGGATAGGCCCTAATTTTGTGAAGACATGATCCAAACTGTTTTGTTAATGGTGAACGCTATAGGAATATGCCAGCAGAATATATTTGACCTGAAGTAATAATTGTGGTTATAAACAATGTTTTATTTCAACAAGACGGTGTGACTTCTCACATATCTCGCTAGACAATATAGTAATCAGAAGAAAAGTTTCCTAGACGCGTTATTTCGCGAAATGGTAATGTCAATTGACCACCAAGATCCAACCAAGATCTCACACCCTTGTATGTTGTTGGGGTTTTGTTAAACCTCTGGTTTACAGAAATAAACCCCGAACAATTTTTTACCTTAAATGAAACGTTCAGTAAACGTTGAAAACATAATGCCATCATTTATTTTTCTATATAAAATAAAAATTACCGGATAATCTTTGTACCTCATTTTAAACTTCTGACACCCTTATTGAATTACTCTTTACTTTTAAGCCTGCGTTTAGCAGAATATCATATGGAGTTCGAGCCAAAAAAAAAATAAAAATAATATGCTACTTTTGGCACTAGAATACCATTATCCAATTTACATGTCCGATTTTTATAATTGTTACTAGAACTGATTGAAAAAACTGTGGTTTGTTATTTTCTTTAGCCAATGTTAAATAAAATCAAAGTGCATCGGTTCTTTAATCGAGAACTTCTACAAATGAACTATTCCATCTCTAATCCGGCCAGATATATACTTTTGTGTAAATTTTACGATGTGTTCTTGCAGCATGTGGCGAACTGAGAATTGCAAATTGCGGCCCGCTACACTTTTACTAAAACCGAAAACCGACAATAAACCCAAAAAGGAAGGAAATAAAAAGCGCCATTATGGGATCGGGGACTGATTTAACCTGAGATAAGGAAGTACGGATTTCGAATTAGATTTAACGTTGAAAGGATTATGTGGATATTCTTCCTGATTATTTTCCATGGATGGTTTTTGTTGTTTCCAGTTATTTTTTGTTCTATTGCTCTGATGTTTTTGATAAAAGGGCTTGTCATTTGATAAAATAAAAATAACAAAATATAAAAAAAGTTCGCACTGGTTTTTTGGCATCTCTAAAATTTATTGCTAGAAATATGTAATCTTTATAACATGTTATGTCTATAGTGGCAATTTTCGACAATTACATCTTTTTTTTTAAATACAAGGCAACGCAAAAGTCGGTGTCCCATGTATTCTAATCGCTACTGAAAGTCGAGGGTTTAAGCTCTTGCACTAGCTGGATTTTATGGAGATCTTTTAAAATGTGCTGTCCGGAGCACCACGGCTGAGCAGTGGCGCCGGATTGATATTTTTAGAGATTTCCGAAGGTTGACAGGTTGAAGGTTTTCAGCTGATTTTGCTATTCGTGGCCCAGTCTACAAATATTTGGCCACAAAATTGCGTATGGTGTGCTTGGAAGAGGCATTTCTAATGTTAAACACTCGTCTAATACTTCTTTTATTTTCAAAATAAATTGTAACAATTTCTGTTCGATCTTTGTTTGTATACCGCTCCATTTTCAAAATGCCAGAGTTTTTAGCTTATTTTGAAAAACGAAAAGAAATATACTCGAAAAGTTGCATAGTGGACTCGCGGAGAATATTAAAAATATTCAAAAAACGGAAAAATATCTTCGCTCCACGCAAATACTGCTTATTCCTTCAGCCGCCCCAAAAACGTAAGCTATTGTCGGCAAGACCGGTTTCTGGCATTAAGTCCTTATCAGTCGGGCTCATGCTGAATGTTCGAAAGCAGCTCAAGGAACGACCAAACGTACGATTATATATATCAGCCATGCCAGAGGTAGGCTGTGATGCAGTGCAGATCACGCCATCCTGTGGTGTCGTTCGCAACAGCCAGATTGCTCGAAATCGTCGGTGACTCTTCCAGGTCCTGTCTAGGTACCGGGTATACATGAAAAGTTGCATAGTGGCTCTTTTTTGTTTGGTCATTTCTTCAGCTGCTTAGGGCCAGAAACCGGTTTCGGGAGACACTTACTAACGTTTTGGTGCGGCTAAAGGAATGGGCAATTTTTGCGTAGAATACGGATTCATTTTTGGTTTTTTGAATATATTTGAAAATACATATGTTAAACCAAAAACAAGATATTTAAAATTAAAATGGGGAACCTTCTTTTGCGCCAACTTGTATATTTCAATATCTCTCTTATGATCAGTCAATGCCAAAGAAAGTAATAATGAGTTGGAAAGGTGGTTAGATATGTGAAGGGTGAGGTTGATTTTTTCTCCAAATACATCATTTATTCCTCAGTAAACTTGAAGAGATTTACCACTAAACACCAAAACACTTTTTTGAACTGTTCGACGCACGTTTCGCTAATATCAGGAGATTAATTAATCTAGAGATTAATTAATCTCCTGATGATGCAAACATGGTTAGCGAAACGTGCGTCGAGCAGTTCAAAAAAGTGTTTTGGTGTTTAGTGGTAAATCTCGTCAAGTTTAATGTTTCACACCAAAGGTTCCAATAGAAGAATTGATATTCCTCAGTAGTTGCATTCTTTTCTAAAAATACGTGATTTCCCGAATTATTTTCCTTAACAACTGAAAACATTTAAGATGTTTGAAATAAAATATACGTTTTTTACATAATCTAAACGCTTGATATATTGTTAAGCCTCTCATTCACTGGGCGTTACAATGCGCTACAATTTACGACATTGAGCGATAAATAGCTACAATCTGAGACACGAATCAAACCCGTACAATAGCACAGAAGCTCATTCACTGAAAGGGGATCTGCCTCACATCATGCCATTGTAGCGAGTTGTTGCGCTTTAGTGGTGAAGCTCTACAACATCCGACAGACCCCCTTCCAGTGAACGAGCTCCTGTGCTATTCCACGGGCTTGATTCGTTACTTGCGTTGTAGTTAATTGTCGACCGATATCGCTAATTCTAGCGCTTCCTCTTTGTAGTGCCTTGTAGCGTCTAGTAGAGATACCTTATGTATCTATAACAATGGACTTCGAAGCCTTTAGAAAGTCACCCTTATCATATCCTACTAGCTACTCATTTACAGCAGCAGTTGCATCTCTGTTAAAACATTGACTTCTTCGTAAATATTCTTTGATTTTAAATGTAGCCATTTCAAAATTGTGAAATATTTTCTCGTGTTTATTACTGATTTGTATAGTTATGTTCTCTGCTTCGCCAAAGCGTAAGCTTTTGTGAGAACTTATTTGGCACAATTACAAAACCTATATAGGCGAGAAACTATTTATATGCGTAACGGAATTATTAAGTCAGCAATATAGTCACACTAATTTGGTACACTAATTTGTAAACCTAATATTGGGTTGGCCGGAAAGTTCGTAGGGATTTTTTTAAGAGAATGAGCCAATATAGCCAAAAAATATCAACTAGTTGTTTTTCACCTTTTCTTCAGGTTTAAAAGATTTCCCTTTTAAACAATTTTGGAGGGAGCGGACGGTAGTCCGGTGAGTAAGATGGATGGGGCAAAACATCCCAATCGAAGCTCAACAATTTTTGCCGGGTTCTCACTGAAACGTGTGGTCGTACATTGTCATGGTTGTTAATTCTTCCCTGTTTGTTAATTCTGGTTAGTTTTCTTCAACTGCTGCCTTCAGCTGATCTAATTGTGAATAGCAGAGGTAGGTATTATGGTTTGGTTGGGTGAAAGAAGGTTCTTTCCTATCCCACTAAATGCAAAGCATAATTTTCTTCGGATGGAAGTCGTTTTCGACGTAGTTAAAACCACTGACCCTGACAACCCCTATGAAATTTTTTATTGCAAGTTGTTGTATACAATCCACTTTTTATCATCAGTTACCATGCGCCTCAAAAAGAGAGCCTCAGATTTTTTTCCAGCAAAAGATCGAACGTAGAGATTTAGTCCAGCAGATTTCGCTAACCAAGTTTGTGAGTGACTCACACATTGTATCGACAGACGTACCCTTTTTTCAGAAGGTAAGAAACGATTGACTTACCTCCTATCTCACGGGCCGTAGAGGGTGGATCTTATGGCCTTTATTTCTTCGACATCAGTGTTTCAAGCACGGCCAGAACGATGCCCGTCTTCCAGATCAAAATATCCGCCCTTGAACAGACCAAGCCACTTTTGCAACGTGGTCTTCCCAACAGAATCTTTTCCTTAAACCGCACAAATCTTGTTTTTTGTAAATGCAAGTTATCGACCGACATTTTCGATTTAACCCAAGTTGGCTAACTGAAGGCAAATCAACGCGATTCTGAACGTAAACATTATAAATACTACAGGAAATGTAACTGTAAAGAAATATATACTAATCCAATACAGATTTTTGTTTACAAGCTTTAAAACATCAAGTAATGGAAAATCCCTACGAATTTTCAGAACAACCTGATATTTCTTTTTTTTTTAAAGCTCTAGCTTTTGATATTGCACGACCTATTTTTATCCTTAAGAAGATAACTTGAACATAAAATGAGGCACTTTCTGTTTCAGACGACAAACTTACTTATTTAAAACCGTTAGAATATTAAGAAAGAGGCTCAATTTTATGGGGTTGTTTGGTGCGACAAAAACGTACTTAAGGGCTTACTGCTCGTCATACTTAGCAGGAGGGTGGAACAAAGTGAAAAAAATTGTTATGAACGCGTAATAGCCGTCGGAGATACGCTTTATTTTTCAGAGGGGATGTTGAGGGATTAAGTTGTAGTCAATAAATAAAGTCGTTAGGCGCGGAACGAGCTAATTTGACAAGAACTGGTGAAGAAAATGAATATTGATTATTTATAATGAATATGTATCATAAAAGTTGATGTGCTTGTCAATGTATTACATCCGGTGAAAAAAAAACTAGATTTTATATAACTTTTCAGAAGTTGATTGGTCGAAAATGAAAATTTATTTGCTCTCGGTTTTCGGAGCTTAAAATTGTAGTAAAATGCGGTTCAAGACATATCGTTGACCGATTGCCTGCAATGAACTCTTAACAACCCCTGCCGTAACGATACCCGGCAAAGTTGCAAGAAACGTAAACTGGGCCTGGCCTAATAAAATAACAGGTAAGAATATAAAATTAATTTTATATCCGGTTTAGTAGTTTCGAAATATTACTTCGAAAGTTTAGTTCGCATTATTTTCTTAAACAGTGCAGTTTTGTAATAATTAAAAATGTGGCGTTCTTGGCAAGATAATGATCATTGTGCCTACGGTAGTGCCAATTTTAAAAGAAAATATTTATCGCCCAATGCTAAGCAAATTGTTAAAAATGTGTATGTTTCTTTATTGAATAGGAAGCTTAGTATAAATGCAGCCGCAGCAAAAACAGTTAAAGATGTTGTGACGAAGCCAAATAAAGCCAAAAAAGTCCGTAGTGATTCTGGTAAAACCAAATGTGTTGATGAAAGCGACAAAGACGTAATTCGAAGCAAAATTTATGCTATGTATGAAGAGCAAACTGTACCTACATTGCATTCATTGCAACAGCGGCTAAGGAAAGATTGAACCAACATTATTTGCAGCAGAACTAGCTTCTGGAGAATATTATCTCAAATGGGTTTTGCATATCGGACCATTAATAAAAGACAAATATTAATGGAATCACAACAATTGCGACGATGGCGGTTTGACTACCTAAACTCTATAAAAAAAATACGTATTAGAAAATCCTTCTATTGTCTACCTTGATGAAACATGGTTGGATACACATCAGACGCCAGCAAAAGGATGGCTATATACATCAAGAAAACGCCAAATCAAAGCCCCAGCGAACAAGGAAAAAATAATTTCAATTTTACATACTAGTTCCAAGGATGGATGGGTTCCAAATTGTTTACGGTTGTCCTCCAAAAATATTAGACATTCCTCTTTGGACTACCATGCCGACACCACAGCAGAACTTTTTAAAGATTGGTTTATAAATAGCCTTTTGCCCAATATGCCTAAGGAAACCGTAATTGTAATGGAAAATTCTAGTTATCTAAAAAAAGTTCTGAATGCAAATAACACTAAATTGGAAATTCATAACTCGATGTTAAAAAACGATGTATACTTCGAAAATACATCACATAAAAAATGTGATCTAGAAATATTAAAGACATTTACTATTAAAAAGGAATATTTATGTCATACCATTGCTGCCGATATGGGACATACGGTTTTGCGCCTTCCCTCGTATTACTGTATTTTTAATCTAATTGAGGATATGTCGCATCAGGTAAAAATCCAATGTTAGAGCAAAAAATATTTATCCGACTCTAAGTGCAAATGCGGCAACATTAATTAGGAAGGTTGTCGATAGTATTCCCAAAGAAAGTTGGATAAATTCGATTAATCATGTTATTAAAATAGAAGATTCATATTTATTATTTACTAATTATATAGAATCACTTATTATTAATGTAGATCAAAGTGACAGTGAGAGCGAAACCGAATTAATTGTATTATTAAATTTAAGCTATAATTTTTATTGTACTAATAGATAAATTTATTTATTTATTTATTTTTATTGTACTAATAAATTGAAAATACGCAAACCAATTAACAGTGTTTTAGTTATACATAATAATAATAATAATAATCATAATCAAAATAAGGAGAGGATAATAAGGAGAGGAGGAGGAGAGGAGAAGGAGAGGAGCTGAAATGCTTTTTCATCTTGGCATTGCCGATATTCGCCTGCATGAGCTGAGATTCTACAGTAAGGATGAGCAGAATAATCATAATAATAATAAGAAAGGCTCCAAGGAACTGCTTGTAATTGATACCATAATTGCAAATCAAGCCAGGTCTAAACAGCGCAACCTATCAGTCGCTTGGGTGGACTATAGAAAAGCTTTTGACTCTGTGCCTCACCAGTGGTTAGTACATATTCTAAAAATATACAAAATCGACCCAACAATTATACAACTTTTGCAACATCTGATGAAACATTGGAAACCCAAATTAAATGTGCGAAATAATAAAACTGCATATACTACACCATATCTACATATTAAAACAGGGATTTTCCAGGGTGACAGCCTCAGTCCGCTACGGATCTGTCTCGCACTGAACCCACTTAGCAATATGTTGAAACGTAGCCCATATGGATATGGAATCGAGGGGCCAAGAGGCGGGAGGCTGTCACATCTATTCTACATGGACGATATTAAAATATATGCTGCCATTAAAGAACAGTTGCAAAGTCAGTTGGAGCTAGTGCACAATTTTAGTAGAGGAATATGCATGGAGTTCGGTTTGGAAAAGTGTGCCGCTATGCATGTAAGAAAGGGAAGGCTTGAAAGACGGGATGCAATAAAATTGATGGACGGAATTGAAAACACGATATACACGATATACACGTGGGCAATACCCGCGGTTATATATATATATATATATATATATATATATATATATATATATATATATATATATATATATATATATATATATATATGGAATCCTCAAATTGTCAACAACTGATCTCCAATCCATGGATAGGATGGTGAGACTCCCCCTAACTTCATATAGAGCACACCATCCAAATTATTCCACAGCTACATTATATATCAGCAGGAAAAATGGCGGTCGGGGACTGATGTCTCTTGAAAACAGCCACTTGAAACAAAAAGAAAACCTAATATCTTATTTCCATAGTAATATTAACTCACCTGGGTACTCTGCCCTAAAACATGCTGATAAAAACTTTACACCGCTAAACCTCTCCAATCCAATGAAGCTTCCATCTGTTAGTAAAAATGAAGAAGGACTAATAGATGAGTGGCTAGGAAAGACAATTCACAGCAGATTCGCGGCGTCACTTCAAAGTTGCGAAGTAGATAAAAATGCCTCAACTTTGTTCCTAACTAAAGGATGGCTTACAAGAGAAACTGAAGGTATGCTATTGGCCATACAAGATCAGGTTATGGCTACGCGATATTATTGTAAACATATTCTAAAACTAGATATTGCAACCGACATATATAGAATAGGCCAGATATCTTAATAATATATAAGAAAAGAAAATTGGCATTCATATTGAACGTTGCCGTACCAGTTGACGACAATATCAGAGCAACCTACGTTCACAAGGTAACTAAATATCAGGACTTGAGTTACCAACTGAAAGACATCTCTAGACTTGAAAAAATCGAGATATTGCCATTCATTATATCAGCCGCAGGACTTATTGAGCGGAGACTCCAGCAAAATCTAGAGAGGATTGGACTTCCTAATGAATTGACAGCCGTTATGGAGAAGACTGCTATACAGGGAACATGCCATATTACCAGGCGGTACTTGTTGCGTGAATTATAATCCTGACAGAAGCTGTCTGATTATAGATTCTGAAGTAAAGCAGAAAACCCCCAAAAAAGGGGCGGAAGGAAAAAAAAAATAAAATAATAATAAAGGAAATACCAGAAGTTATAATATGACTTATATTATAATATGATATGAAGAAAATATGACAAAGTACTGGTCAGTCATATCGTCTAATAGTGTGAAATTCGACGATAGGGCGTATTGGATCGAAGAAGAGAAAAGAGAACATCAGTTTTTAACACCAATGGACTCGGGTAATATTACAATTATCGACCTCAGGATGATTATAAAAAGATTTAAGAATGGAGACATCGCCTGGTGTAGATGGGATTCACAACTATTGGTAGAAAGTTTTCACTTGCAGCCATGAAGTTATAGCACGGCAAATTCAGGACGCAATAGATAATCCCAGAAAGATCCCTACATATTTTACTTTAGGAATAAGATACATGTTGTCCAAATCAGAAAACTTGGAAGAAGCCAAGAATTTTAGGCCAATTACGTGTTTGCCAGTAATATATAAAATTATCACCGCAATCATAAGCTCCAAAATCAGAGAACACCTCACGAAATCAGATATATTGGCTTGGGAGCAAAATAGATATAAACAACGAGCACGCGGTTGCAAGGAAATACTTGTTAGTGACATAATTATCACCAAGCAAGTTAAATCAAAACACAGAAAAATATCACTAGCATGGGTAGATTATCAAAAGACCTTTGACTCCGTGCCCCATTCTTGGCTTAAAGAAATACTATATATCTACAAAATTGATGCTCGAATAATCAATCTTCTCATTCATCTAATGGGAAGCTGGAGAACCAGTCTGTGTTTGAAAGACTACAGAACTGCTGAGATTGCTATTAGACGAGGAATATTTCAAGGGGACAGTCTGAGCCCACTCTGATTTTGTATGGCTCTCAATCCCTTGAGTCGTATGTTGAACAGTAGTGATAACGGCTGCAGTATTGGTAACGGCTCCAATAATAACCTACACCTTCGGAATTTTAAACTGGTCCTCAACAGAAGCATCGCAAGCTCGGCGCTACCTTTACCAAGCATCGGATGTTGCATTCAAACTCTGCTATGGAGAGGTTGTATTTGTCACAAGACAGAGGCGGCAGAGGAATTGTCAGCTTCGAAGAAGCACAGCAAAAAGATATATACGGGTTAGTAAAATATTTTCGGTCTCAAGATATCCCATTTTTTCAAAAACTTGATGGGTATGATGTGGCTGTTTCGCCTTTAAATTTAGTTATGGTACAGCCTATCTATAAAAATTTTAAAGAAGAGCTAAAAAATCAGTGGCAAAAAATACCCATGCATGGAAGATTTTATAACAACCTAAATCAAGAAGACGCAGACCCCAGAGCAAGCAACACCTATCTTATCTTTGGATATCTGTTCCCTGAAACAGACGGAGCTTTAATGGCAATCCAAGATCAAGTGGTCCCTGCTAGATATTACAAGAAGCATATCATGAAACAACTCCTAAGCACAACAAAATGCCGGCTATGCAACAGAGAAGAAGAAACTGTTCAACATCTCATTTCAGCTTGCACCTATTTAGCTCCAACTGCTTACTTAAGCAGACATGACAACATGGGGAAAGTTATCCACTTAAAGATAGCTCAGAGAGCCGGCCTAGTAAACCAAGAGTTGCCTCCTTATAAATATCAACCCCAACCCATTATTGAAAACACCACAATAAAAATCTTATGGGATACATCTCTAATAACCCACCGTAGTGTGGTGCACAACAGGCCAAACATGGTGGTTGTGGATAAGGAAAACAAAATATGTCATATCATTGATTTCTCTCTCCCCCTGGATGTCTGAATAAGACATATAAACAAAAAGTGCAAAAATACCCAAAACTAGTTGATGAAATTCGAAATATTTGGCATATGAAAAGAGTTACTGTTAAAGCTTTCATAATATCCGCTAATGGCCCAGTGCATAAACTATCATTGCTGCACTTAACTGATCTTCAAATAGAATACAATTCCATAAATTGGATGCAGAAGGCAGTCATACTCGGAACAACAGCAATTATCCATCGAACCCTTTGGACTTGACACCTAGTCGTCTTGAGCAATCCGACGACAAAAGGATAGACCACAGAAATGTGTGGAAAAAGAAGGAACTGCCAGAATTTATAATAACGAGAGGCGATGTAAAAAAGGCAGTCCAAAAAACGCTTAACTGGAAAGTGCCAGGTATCGATGGCATCCAAAATATGTGGTGGAAGTATTTTGTTAGTAGTCATGGGACGCCGGCAAATTTTTTTCAAGATTTAATAAAAGAGCAACATAACATACCTGAATATATGACAATGGAAATGACATATATGTTATAGGGACAGGACAGTTTAAATCCAAAAAATTATAGACCAATAACTAGTCTACCAACTCTCTACAAGATTCTTACCTCTATTATTTTATCCATAATAAATGAACATCTATTAGAAAATAGTCTTTTACCGCCTGGGCAAAATGGGTGCCGTAAAAGTAGCCTAGGTTGTAAGGAGTTACTTGTAATTTATGAGGTAATAACAGAGCAAGTACGGAAAAAATCCCACAATGTATCATTGGCGTGGATTGATTACAAAAAAGCATTCGACTCTGTGCTACACTCGTGGCTCCGGTATATCGTTTCAAATATTTCACGGGGATAGTTTAAGTCCTCTATGGTTCTGTATGACTTTAACACCGCTAAGTAGAATGTTGAGAGAGTCCAGCATGGGCTATATGATGAAGAGAAATTCTAACATTCAGGTATCACATCAATTCTATATCGACGATCTAAAATTATATGCATCAAACTCTAATAATCTTCAAAGTGAAATAGAACTTGTTAAAAGTTTTAGCGATATCATCTGCATGGAGTTTGGCCTTGATAAGTGTGCAGCTGTCCATGTCCGCAAGGGGCAGATATTGGAACATAGAAGAAAATGGGAGAATAGGAGAAAATTATAAGTATCTTGGTATGATGCAGTTGTTAGGAATATCTCACTCGCTAGGGAAATGATTATAAATAGAGTCATAACGAGAGTTGAAAAAATATGTAAATCTTTGATCGGTGGCAGAAATAAAATATTGACAATCAACAGGGCTTTGCTTGTGGCTGCTTATACGTTTAGTGTAATATAGTGGTCTGACACCTCTCTGACAGTATTTGATCAGAAAATAAGAACAAAATTAACAAAATATCGTATGCATCAACCAAGAAGTTCCATCGAGCGGCTCTATTTGTCTCAACATATTGGAGGAAGAGGCTTACAGAATGTAGAAGTAGTGAGCCGTCAACAGGAGGATCGGCTAAGATCTTATTTTCTTAGCCAAAAGGCTGTCATAAGGCTATCTGTACACTGTGTAGGCTGTGTGTAGTAATTATAGTACCCTCCGTCTAGCACAAGCAACTAACGAGGCAAGCCATATAACTTCCCAGGGGCGTATTTCAGTTTGGAAAGGAAAGGAGCTCCATGGTCGCTTTGCAGCTCTCCTCGATTGTGAATACATTAATAATAAATACTCTACAGAAGCGATGAGCTCCGAACATCGAGACTTTATGGAGAGACAGAAGGTTTCCTATGTGCTATCCAAGATCAGGGGGTAAGTACCATGGCATATAAAAAACATATATTAGGCCAAAATATCGATCTAAAATGTCGCTTATGTAAACAAGATTTAGTATCAATACAGCATATAAGCAGTGGGTGTCCTGCGCTGGCTCAAACAGACTATATGCAGAGAATACATGATTGAATACATTGAATTGCATGATAGATATATGCCAGTCATGAAAAAGGCTGCCCTACTGCTTACAGCAAATATAGTCAGAAAATTTTTAAGCTTTCATTGAGCCTCGGCTGAACCCTCTTGTTTAGTGCAAACATTGCAGTCTTGGGTTACAAACCCCGGCTACCGTGGAGATGAATAAAAATATAAGATAAACATAATAATAATTTAATCAACTTCATCCAGAGTACAATGGATTCACAAAACAGCGCCTTAGAGATCAGTCGTCCTTTATGAGAAGAACTGGCTATGTGGGTGTCCCGTCTGCAGTAGCATCTCCGGTTATGGTGGCCCCGGCGCCCGCTCTAGTGGGTGGCGAGCTTCAGAGTACCAGGAAGCATGCCAGTGTTAAACTGGAATCTAGGAAAAAAACCATACATCGAAAGATTAACCTAAGCGATCAAGATCTAAGTCAAATGAATGCACATCTAGATACTGAACTTTTGGAATCTGCTGATATATATGACTTCAAAGCAGCCGTATACGACGCTGCATCTCAGCTTGTGCCGCGTACGAGGGGCATTCCCGAAATCTTGCAGAAGACACGGCAGCGAGTTAAGAAAATTGAGAATAAACTTCGGATGGCGAGGAAACATGCAGCCAGAGTTCAGTGTGTAATGGAATATCTTATTGCTGGCAAGCCGTTTTCGAATAAGATCAGGCGGATTGCAGATCGCCTTAAAAGACAGACCATCAAACAACATTGCATAGAAAGAATTCGATCTTTAAGGACTATCAAAGACACTTTAAAGCGTAGGGAAAAATGGATAGAACACAATTCTCAATTCTGGCTAAAATCCGGAAGTTTATTTCGTAACTCTTAAAATGATATCAAGAATCCGCCTACCGCTGGCATAATCGAACGCTTCTGGAGAGGAATATATGGAAAGGCCTTCAACATCAGTAAGAACAATCCAGCAATAGAGGAGTTCCGTAATTTTGTTGGAGGGCTTGCTCGACCTAATGCGGTATTTTCGGCAATTGGTCTAGAAGAGGTGCGTCAGACATTGAATGGTACCAAAAGCTTTACTGCCCCAGGTCCAGATCGTATTAACAATTTTTGGTGGAAGAAATTCACTTGTACTCACAGGCGACTGGCCAGTGTTTTTGATTCATGGATGAGTGGGATTCAGTCAATGCCTGACTGGTCTGTTGAGGGACGGACAGTGCGCATTCCCAAAAAGGGTGATTTGTCTGACCCCAAGAACTATCGCCCGATCACTTGCCTAAATGCATGCTACAAGATATTTACCCGTATTTTGTATATGATAATTATTAATATAGTTGAGGCAGTATTTCAGCAGATAAATGAACAACGTGGTTGAAAAAAGGTGTAGCAGGTTGTAAAGAAAGTTTACTTATTGACCGTTGTATCACACAAGATGCGGTTCAGTATAAACGCAGCCTATCCATGGCATGGATAGACTACCGTAAGGCATTTGATACAACATCTCATGAGCTTATTATTCACATGCTCCAATCTTTGGGGGAATCAGAGCCGATTGTAAAATGCATTGAACGCCTGTTGCCGCTGTGGAAATCCCGCTTTGTTATAACATCTAAGGACCGAAATGTTTCAACAGAGGCAGTGGCATTTAGAAGGGGTGTATTTCAGGGTGATTTACTTAGTCCCCTGCTCTTCTCTATCACGTTTTTGCCTTTATCTGTGCGTCTTAGTAAGCTACATGGGTATAATTGTACCTAACCATCGAATACATAACGTTCCTCATCTTTTTTATATGGATGGTCCAGGAATATTCGCGAGATATCGGTGTGACCTTTGGGGTGGAGAAATGCGCCCTGATCCATTTAAAAAGAGGACGAGCTGAGGGGGTCTCTGAGGATATGTTGTTAACTGATGGCAGTGTGTTTCACCATCTGGAGATCGGGGAAACTTATACCTATTTAGTATTCACCAATGTATTCATTGCACGATGAGGCTCAGGTAAAGCGGGTGCTCTGGGGCAAATATAAGAGACCATTGGGACAGATGTGGTCCTCTCAACTGTCCGGCAGAAATAAAATGCTGGCCATTAATCTGCTTGTCCTATATATACTATTGTATTATTTTGGAGTTGTAAGGTGGAGAGTGGATGAGTTAAAGCAGCTGGACAGGGATTCCCGAAAGATGTTAAACGTGCAGCGCAGTTTGCATCCAAAATCATCCGTCCTTGGGTATACCTGCCACTGTGTCATGGAGGTAGGGGCCTTTTGAGTTTCGAGTTTATACATACCCGGATTGTTCTATCAGTAAAACATCAGACCCATTACTTAGACTCGTTAACGAACATGAAAGGGCGGGAGTGCGCGCATTTTTGTTTAAAGCAGCAGAAAGAGCTGCCCATGAACTGGGTGTTCATATCGATTTATGGCACAGAAACAGAGACGTAATCAACCAGTTTGCTGATTTGCAATCAAGTCGCCGAGCCGCCCAGATAAAAGTTGCAGAGACCAGTCTACTATTGCAGAAACATAACAGTAAGCCACTGCATGTTTTTTTTTTATAGAAATGTAGAGGATCAGGGATTGTCGAAGAGACTCACCTTTGCTTTTCTCAAGTCAGCCAGCCTTAAGTCAGAGACGGAAGGATTTATATTGGCCTGTCAGGATGGTGTAATAAACAAATTAGTCTATCGGAGATAGATTATGGGTATGGAGGTTTCTGATGTAAACTGTAGGGCCCGCCATCGAGCACCAGAGACACTCATGCACTTGTTATCTGGATGTAGTGCCTATGCGATCTCCGCATATATCTATCGTCATAATGCTGCTCTGCGAGTACTGTACTTTCATCTAAGATACTCGTATAAGATAGACCAGACATCACTGCTGCACTTTGTCCCAGAAGAGATAGAGTATGTTGTCGAGAATGGGAGTTGTCGCATTTACTGGAATTTCTCGTTCTCGACTATTAAACAAATACAGGCTAACAAACCTGATATTGTCCTCCTTGATAAGGACACGAAAACGATGTTTGTTATTGAGTTCTCCTCGCCAGCATAAACAAATATTACTATCAAGGAGGAACAAAAACGACTCAAGTATCAGGATCTCCTTTACGAACTAAAGCAACTCTACAAAGAGTACACCATGCATATCGTTGTGTTGGTAATAGGTGTTCTCGGTTGTTGAAGCATTGGCTGCGGCAACGCAGAAGTCTGTCATCCTGGGGTTCCTGCGTCTGCTTAGATCACACGATTGCCGATCTTATGATAGCTAACCTTGCTGGTTGCAATGAGTTCTCATATAGCAAAACGAGCACGAACACCAACTGCTCTACCAGCGCGTGTTAGCTTGTCGGAGGGCGAACACCTGACTGGGTACAAAATAAAAAATAATGATAATAATAATTTAATCATAATTTACCAATAATGTATTTTTCCCAAAATTATTCAGAAGTTAAACCGCTCTGGCGCCGTTTAAGAAACTAGGAATATTTTTATTGAGATTTATTGGGACAATTAACATTTTGCCGAAGGGCAACGAAATATCTTGAAACGGACTATTACTGAAACCGATTTCGGATTAGTAATACCAGGGGTGGCGGTAAATAATTCTTAATATTTTTAAGGAACGGCGCTGGAAATAAGGGTTGGTTTCCACTCCAATCCCTTATGTCATTTTGTTGCTACGACAATACTTTTCAAAAGACCATTGACGTTTCAACGATTTCAAGTCAGTATCATATTTTTTTCGTGCGGTAAGCATGTCGAGTTTTGAGCCAAATAAAGAGCATTTGCGACACGTACTGCTTTTCTTGTTCAATTAAAGGAAAAACGCGAGTTAAAGCCATTGTATACTTGTGGAAACTTACGGTGACAACGTCCCAAATCAACGCGCTTATTGGCATTGGTTTAGATGATTTAAAAGTGGTGATTTCGACTTGAAAGGCAAAGAATTCCCAGGTCAACCAAAGAAATTATTGGAAGAAGACTGTCGGAAGAAGAGAAGCATTTGTGATCGTTTGCATACCATGGGAAAGATCGAGCAGGCTGGAAAATGGGTATCACATGAAAGAAAGACTTTTTTAGCAACGGATCATGACTGGAGATGAAAAAAAGGTATATATTTCGAAAACCCAAAACACAGTAGATCATGGGTTGACTCACGACAACCATTAAAAAAAAGAAGACCATGCTGTGCATTTGGTGGGATCCGAAGGGTGTTGTGTACCCTGAGCTTCTGAAACCAGGTGAAATAGTTAATATGATTCACCACGATCAACAAATGATCAATGTGAACCAATCATTGTTCGAAAAGCGACCAGAATGGGCTACAAGATACGAAAAAATGATTTTGCAGAACGCCATCACCTCATCACGTACAGCGAAAGCGATCTGAGACACCATTTCTACACTTGGCTGGGACCTCTTGCCCCACTCGCCGTACTCAACCCACGGTTCAATATATTTGGACATACGACGTTTCAACTCTTTAATATCCTCACTATGATGCAATTTGTCCAACTCTAAAAAATAAACTCTTGTTTCAGTTTTAACTTCATCATTTGAATCTCCGTTCTTCAGAGAGCTATTTGTTCTAGTTTGGGAAAAGGAAGTAATCGCTAGGAGCCAAAATAAAGGGGATCCCAGAACGCAACAATTATAACATTTCCTGCAAATGGAAACATAATTGCCTTCTTTGGCGCACTTTGACTTACTCCACCCACTGTTTTGACTAGCTCATTATCCTGGACATGTAATGGAGAATGCATTTTTGATTTACTATTAGAAAAGTTCGAACAATACTTAACAGAATGCTATTTACAATATCAGTATACAGTGGAATACTTTTTGCGTATATCCGCCGGACTTAAACTCCCAAAAATAAAATATTTTATAACAGCTCGAACTTCAGTCTATTTTTCAGAAAATATCAAAAAATTTTTGCTTAACTTACTCTCCATATACTCCATAAATAAGATACTACTCGTACGCGTCTGAAACGTCGCAAATTGCTGTCTAAGGGAGAGGTGTTCAAACTACGTCCAGCAAGCCAAATCCCGCCAGTGTCCTCAATCCGGCCTGCGACTAGCGAATTTAGCAAGCGTATGCTCGTTTAGGGCACGTACTCGGTGACTAGTTTAGAAATTATAAATAATGGCAGGAAAATTAAAACCGTTTTGGCCCTTGGCACTTACTGGAGTAATCAGTATAACCCTAAGGCTGGAAAGTTTGGAGACCCCTGGTCTAAGGTATAATATGATAGTCATTTGGTGATACTTCCGCCATATGTGTGTTAGGTCGAGAACTTTTCGAACACTCCCCGAATTGTAGTTCTCCGACAGGCTTCATAAGACAGTCATCGAATGCTCGATGCCACACAATTGGTGCTGTGAACAGATTCAAAGACATATTTATTATTACGATAATTAGTCCTATCGCTTTCTAATAAGAAAACGCACATGAAAGTGTAATAATAATCCAATTTTTAGTAAAATTTTTTGGTAAAAGTAAAATTTTCTTTTTTATATGATTTTATGGTAGAAATGATGTAATTCCATAAATATTGCCTTAGTGTTCATAAATCACAGGGTACACTTATCTATCAAATATGAACGAAACTCTGCAACTCAGAGATAAAACACCCAATTTCTGATAACACGGGACTATTAATCGAACCAAAAAATTCCGACCGTCACAAAACCGGCTAGTTTAAAATGATCACCTTCTTAATCCCCGAGGAATCGGCTTAATTATACCCATATCACTGGTCCCCGATTTTCCCTCTATCTAGCTGACCAATTTGCTGGATTCGACTATAATTTCCCCATGACCACAGATTATTCGTATTGTTACAGCAGCGGCTGGAAAGCTCACCGTTTCTATCCTCCACCGGCCCACTGCCATCTACGTACGTTCCTAATTAGGGCCATTTGAGTTTGACACAAACGCGAATTCGGCAGATGATACCTGCTGTAATTTGCCTGATGTTGCCGGCACTACGTGCCAAATAATTGGCTTAATCCCCGTTGAATACGTGCCTGAAGGTGTTTGGATGTTCGTCAGGATTTTCGACGCGATATAAATAATTTTAGAGGCATGCCTTCCAGGCAAATGCTGATTGTGTGGAACGGGAATGTCGTCTGAATCGAGAAAATTTTGAATACTTTCACTAATTGCATCAATTTGAAAGATAAAATGAGTAGTGTGAGAGAATTTAGTATTTGAATATATTTGATCTTAATTAAATTGAATGTGCTCTAATAATATAAACCTAGTGAATATTACTGATAATTGTGTTCTGAGAATGTTCTGCGAATAAAAACATTATTTAAATATGGATAGTAAAGAGATTTCCTTTTTTAATATAACCAACAATTTTAGAAAAATATCTTGCTTGTTTATTTTATCAAAAAGTAGACTTGGCAGTTATATTTTAAAAATATTATGCTCCAAATGTCCCGCTCGACAGTTTTCTATAGATAGCTATTTTTTTAGTAAAATCGTCATTAACAATTTGGTACAATCGCAGTTTAATTTCACCAAGAACTTGACGCCTGTTTTACTTCAGGTCATTAATCGTCTGCGGATTGTCAGAATAGACTGTGCCCTTAAAGAAGTCCTAGAGGAAAAAGTCTACTAGGGTTAGAATGCATGATCTTGCAAGCCACTGAATATCACCAAGTGAATTTCAACAGTATCAATATCATTTTTTTAAAAGAAGATACTGTTGGAGGTGGATCGTTATTTAACGATCTGTTATTTTATAACTGTTATTTCATATTAACGTTTACCAACTGTTTTCAGTAAGAAGAAATAACAGGTACACTGTTAATATTATATAGAGTTTCGCTCTTGCCGCATCTTCGCTTCTAAACGAATTAACAAATAACTCCTCATTAGACAAATAACAGGTAGCGCATTTAATAATCTATAGAAAATAACACTTGTGGTCGTAGTTTTGTCGTTCGCTGTTGTCGCATTTAGCACTATTAATGCGGTGTCAGCGGTCGATATTGAGCAGCGTTATTAATAAAGTGAGTCACTGTTTCGAGAAAAACATTAGGAATAAGTAAAGTTTTATATTGTTAATAAACATTTTGTTTTAATAAAACGTTTGAAAATTTACATATACTCTTTATATATAATATCTAAGTTATTTACCTATTTGGTTACTGGCATGTAAAAATTTAAACTTATAACAATCAATTATTATAGTAATATTTCAACTCTACCTGCAGAGTAATAAGAGGAATCCCCGAAAAGTCCACTGCCAACCTTTAAACTATAAAATGGCTAGACAACATTATATACGTGCAACTACTGTCTGCACATTTCACATTCATACATTAATAACATTTTAATGGTCGACTTCAAAATTATTTGTACTAGAACAATCTTCATAATAAAATGTATATTATTATAATACCTACTAGTTACTGTCAGTAATATGTAAATGTATAGGAAATAGGAGTATTAAAAAATCGGAATAAAATTACTTTTTTGTAATATATGTTCACTTTTCAGATTATCAAAATCTTGCATTTAAAACACAATTATTACTAAAATCAAATGGTATTATATAACGATTTTTGGATTGTGGCTTTATACCTACTCTTTTTTCATATAATAAATCTGTTCTGTGCTCATATTGTACGATTGTATTATGTATCTGATTTAACAATTTATAGAAACGACCTAAAACTATTATTTTAGTAATTAGTGTTATATGGTATATAGCGCGTAAATATGATCGTAAAATGTCTGTTACAAGAGCAAATGTAAGTAAAATTTGACAATATTTTTAAATTAACAACAATAACTGTAACCTGTTATTTTTAACTGTTCTTTTGAAATAACAGTAATAGTTCCAACTGTTACTTAAAAATAACAGTTTTGATTATTTCAATACCTGAAACACGTTTTAAGAAAAAACAAATATAGAATAAGGCTACTTTGCTAAGTGCTAACTGCACCTACAGCTGACAGTCAAGGATGTGTTCATTCGGCCTTACCTAGCTGAACTCACATTATTGAAGTGCGATTCCTTGTAAGATTTTATTCTCTCTCTTCGGCCTTTTGCCTACATAAGTACTTATTATGTTATTATATTGAGTGATCTCTTAAGTACTACCTTTTTAATTTGCGTTGTTTTCTAAAATCGTTAAAGCAATTAAAACAATACACCACAGCACATCAAACAAACTGATTTTGTAAAACGCCAACTTTATAATAGTGAATTGGCCTTGGAAGTTTTCTGTCACAACCTATTGCAGTCACTTCAACATTACCTGCTAATAAACATTTTGAGGAGATCAATGAAATTCCATATATTCCAGTCAAACTATTAAGTTTCTTTAACAAGAACATTGGATTTCAAGCTATTTATACTTTTCGGCCCAAGGGTTTCTAATAAAACGTTAATTAACCATTGTATTTTATGTATATAAACATATGTGTTCACGATTTCACTAAAGATAAATACGATAAAAGGAACAACACCCTTAATTACACTTAAGGTACAACATGAACTTAATGGGGTATATCAATATTATTTTGATTATATAAACAGGTTTTTAAGCGTTTTTAAAGAGGATATTAGAAATTGTTACACTTCGCTTCACGAAATGCATTAAACAGTGGTTTAATTTCAAAAGTAGCTACCCTCATTATTTTGTTTAGTAATGAAAATTAGCTCTCGACAAAAAAACACACCAATTTAAATATCAAAACCAATGTACGTTATATTTTATGTTTCCCCTTCTAATCTCTAGTCACCTTTACTTAAACATTTTAAATGGCAACCCCTATCTTGTAACATATCATTTTATAGACCTTGAAAATCGTAATTAAACTGAGGTTACAAGACTGAAATCGGTTGATCCGTACTCGTAATAGTGGGAAAAATAATTTTTATATAAGTATTTAACCGAATCGCAACATTGTGTTTACAATGATTGTTTTAATTCTATTACGTACACCGCCCGCCGCGGTGATCTGGTGGGTTAGTCGCCTGCCTGGCAATCCAAAGGTAGCTGGTTCGATTCCAACACTCGGATGGGTGTTTTTCTTTAATTCTTCTGTCCGTCTTACTTCTTACCCTACACACACACTTATATACACTCACATACACACACACGCCCACACATATTCACACCTAAATGTCTGTAATTGTTTCTAGGTAAGAGTGTAAAATCCGACAACAAATTACCCCTCAGTCACACCAGTTAAAGACTGGGTAAGGCCGGATGCCTCCTGAGAAGTGTTCTACGTTTAGTCACTCGCCAGTCGGTAGCCTTTCTGATAGACTTATGGGTAGGCACATAACCAAGGGTTGATAGCCTGAGGGGGTGCTGGCCTGGGTTTGTCGGTAGCTGATGACTGTGGTTCGGAACCCACGTTAAGTTGTAGGTCCAATCGCTAAATAGCATTAGACGCTGATGCGCCTCTAACCGTAAATCCTTTCCTTTTACTTACACCATTTTTTTTCCTAATATAAAAATTAAGATAAGATACTTTTTATTTTAACTCGTCACTCATTTGTGTTTTCATGCACACTTTATTCCTCATTACAGCTAAAATTATAAACATTTTTATGAAAAGTGCCGATTTTCAACAGTTTGCCAAGTGGTGTTAGTTGTACTGATAGTGGCACGGTGGTGTAACGGTATATACTTTACAAGAGAAAAATAATTTTTATTAAAACATTTTTATTAAAACTGACTTTTTAATTAAAGGCATCCGAACAAAAATATAAGACATCACTACGTAATAAAAGTTCAAAAATATGATGAGACTAGGTCCATGTGTAACAAAGTGAATAAACAGCTGAGAGTTCCTAATGAATCTACACAGATTGAAATTTTAGGCCATTTCACTGTTGATCAAACTACTTCAATTCCAAAAGTCGATAAGTTAACAAATATCTTCACTTGTTTCATGCACAAAATTTTAAAACAAAAGTTCTTTCCTTACAAATTTAGTATTTTTTTTTAGTAGCTCAGCGAAGATGATTATGACAGAAGGATTCAATTTTATGAAATAATGACTGCAATACGTGTGACAAAATGATCCGAATGTTATAAAGAATATTTGTTTTAGTGATGAAGCGACATTTTTCCTTAATGGCTTTGTAAATAATCATAACTGTAGATACTGGAATAATAATAATCCATATGTGTTTCATGAGGGTCATACGCAGTTTCTCCAAGAGATTAACGTTTGGATTGAAATTCTGGGGAATGAAATAATAGGTCCGATTTGTATTAAAGACAATTTAACCGGAATTGTACTTAAACTTATTGGAAAACGAAATCGATCCACTCATTACACAGTCTTTATAAAAACCAAATTGATGAAGAAGAAAACCCACTGTTGGATGAATAACATAATTTTCAACATGACGGCGCACAGGTCTAGGCACAAGGGTCGCTGTGGTATGGCGGCGAGATATTCAGATATAATGCCGCTAGATTTCTTTCTTTGGAGTTAACTAAAGACAGTTGTATACAAAACTCCGCCACACGATATTCAGAGCCTAATAAATAGAATTACGCATACATGCAAGTTAATTAATAAAGACATCTTTCAAAACGTTTGAAAATAATTCGGGAATAGATTACACTGGGGAACAATTTGAAAAATAATTTCTGTTGAGTTCGATATTTAAGCTTTTTTATACGTAAATTGACATGCTAATTCCAAAACTTTATTTAATTTTTTTCTATCATGTCTACTTTTTTCTCTCCTACCGGCGAACCTTCTTCGGCATAGGAGTGGGGGCGTGAGTGACGTTGCGTCATCCAAAACTAGTTCGGTCAGTTACGCATGAGATGCTAAAATACGCGGGTCTGTGTCGCTCTGATATAGTGAAGTCAAAGTACACATACACAACTACAGATTTTCGTTATGTCTGCCTCTGATAGTTCTCGTCGTAAGTGCTTAAATAACCCTGATTCATTTTGTTATATATGTGGCCGTTTTACCATCCCCATTCAACGGACTAATATTAGTACATTTGTCAGGCAAGCCTATTTTGCTTATTTTAAAGTGAAAATAGCTGACCAAGATAAATCATGGGCCCCTCATAAAGTGTGCAAGCAGTGTATAGAGAGTTTACGAATGTGAACGAAGAGAACACGTCATACACTTTCGTTTGGTATACCAATGGTTTGGCGAGAGACCAAAGATCACTTAAGTGATTGATACTTTGGCATAGTAAAAACATCAGGATTCAACAAGAAAGACAAACATAAAATTGAGTACCCTAGTTTACCGTCAGCTATACGCCCTGTGCCTCATTCAGCTGAAATTCCAGTGCCAGTTTTTCAAGAAATACCTTCTTTAGAAATACAAGAATGTGAATCAAGTGAAGGTCGAAGTGACTCCACCGACGAAGAATTCAAAGTTTCCAATGATTCTGTTCATAAAGGATTCAATCAACATGATTTAGCACGAGATTTGAGACTATCCAAAAAAGCATCGAAATTATTAGCATCAAGACTGCACGAAAAAAATTTGCTTGACAAAGGAGCTAAAGTCACTTACTATCGATCCAAAGAAAGTGAATTTAGGCAGTATTTTAGGCAGAAATAATGACGGATTTGTATATTGCCAGAACGTAGAAGATTTAATGAAAGAATTGTCCATTTCTAACTATAACGCAACTGAATGGTGATTGTCTATAGATAGCTCAAAGCGTAGCTTGAAGTGTGTTCTCCTATATAATGGAAATTTATACGGTTCAGTCCCAATAGGTCATTCAGTTTCTTTACGTGAAGAATATGGCGACATAAAGAAAGTCATTGACTTGTTGCAATATAACATGCACCAATGGATCATCTGTGTTGACCTTAAAATGGTCTGTTTCCTTCTTGGCCCGCAACGCGGGTATACCAAGTATCTTTGTTTTTTGTGCATGTGGGACAGCAGAGCTCGTGAGAAGCATTGGGGGCAATTGAACTGGCCGCCAAGATCTGACCTAAGACCTGGTGATCCAAACATTTTAAATCAGCCACTTGTCGATAGAAAAAACATTGTATATCCGCCTTTGCATATAAAACTAGGTCTTATGAAGCAATTTGTTAAGGCTTTGTCAATTGAAGGAGACTGCTTTAAGTATATCATTTCGGTATTCCCTAGCCTGTGATATGAAAAGATAAAGGATGGTGTGTTTGGTGGTCCACAGATTCGACAACTCGTTAAAGATGAAAATTTCACTGAAATAATGACCGAACTTTAAAGGAATGCTTGGCTTTTAAAAATATTGCTAAAGACTTTCTTGGAAATACACGAGCCCCGAATTACATCGAAATTGTTCAACAACTCTTGGAGAGCTTTAAAAAGCTTGGTTGCAACATGAGTATCAAACCGTATTTCTTACATAGTCATCTTGCTAACTTCCCAGAAAATCTTGGTGCTGTTAGTGATGAACAGGGCGAGCGATTCCACCAAGATCTAAAGGTTATGGAAGCGCCGTATCAAGGTAGATGGGATGTCAGTATGATGGCTGACTACTATTGGAGGATCAAGCGAGAAGGTCAACAAACTGAACACTCCAGGAAAAGCTGTAAGAAGAAATTTTTACCATAATATCTTTTATTTATTTTTTGTATAAACACAATTTAACTTTTAGTAATATGTTAACCTCTGTATGAATAAAATATTCTAATCTATTTGGTCAGATCTCACCTTATTTCCTTTCGTATGTACACTTTTAAGGTAAAATGAGGGGTATGCTGTAGCTTAAGAACTTGAAGTGATAGAGAAAAACTGTGAATATTTTTGAATTCAGAGATGAAAAATTAATCAAAAACAAGTCACAGATCCAAGTCAACAAAATTGCTGTTCTCCAGTGTTATTAGACCGGGCGCTGGACGTAAGTGAGTACGCAAAGTGTGCGGACCGAATTCCACCAATGGATTTCAGTAAAGAATAGGTCAAAGATTAATAATACGGATCTTGCCGATCCATTTTTTGCTCCATTTTTTTACCTCCTCTCTTCTTATTTGTAAAGGGAATAGATTGAGCGCATGCTATATAATCATTTTAATGATTATTTCAGTAATGATTTTTAGTTTTTTCTAGTGATGAAAGTAATGATGGGTTGAATGAAAAAAAAGAACAGAAATAAAAGTAATAAAAACATTTTTCAATAAAAAAAGTTATATACGAAAAAATCAGTGAATTTTTACAGAAATATATATAAAGTAGGTAAACAATTCCTCATTTTTATTTATACAATCGTTATTGAGACATTTACATAAAGAACTATAAAATAATCCAGATTTTTTGCAACTGCAAGACATTGAATGATTGTGGCATGTTCATATACTTCGTTCTTTATTTGTATTTAATTTAATTGTCAATTTAAGTATCATTGACATACACAAAAAAATATGTTTACTTCCTATGTTTTTATAATCTATATAAATTAATATAATGTATTTTTAGATTCGTTTTGAAAACGAGAGGAGAATGCTTCCCGAAACGCTAACGTCAAGAGTTTGTATATTTTTTTTAGAACATGTTTATATTTTTCAAATTCTGTTCGTTAGGCAAATTTATTACAAAAAAGAATCACTGAGAAATTTGTCTCCTTTTGGTTTTTTTGTTTTTACCCAGTGATTCTTTATTTACATAAGAACTGATATTTTTGATATTTTTTGAGTTTTAGATTTTGGCGAAAAACCCAAATATAGAAAAAAATAAATTTGCAATACACTTGCAAGGTTGAATTAATAACTCTGGTAAAGATGGCTTAGTCATTTGTCGTGAACGTATGTCATTAAGCTTTTCATAGCCAAATATGCAATAATCAATGGCTGCAATTTTTCCAAAGAAATGTTTGTACTGAAGCCCTTAATAGGTGCAAGTGCAAAGCATTTGACGTGCGACGAGTGACGTTTTTCTTTTTAAATTAACCACTTCTAGCGACATTTCTAACGTTTTTCAATAAAACACGCTTTAAATAGGCACTCAAAAATAAAGAAAATCAAATTATTTTATGCGTGTACAACCAGCACGTCTTTATAACGCAACATTTTTGCATCGATAGTCGCAGAAACACACTAAACAGCTGATCACGTTATGCTTACCACAGGCGCAGAAAGGGGATGGGAAGGGAGTGGAAGGGACCACCACAGCTTCTGGCAAAATGTGTTTTTTTCATTGTTTGAGGTCTCTCAGGTATAACAATCTGAGCATAGTTGCCGGTCCTCACATTTTACATATCCAACTACCTCTAACGCCTGCACTATATTATATAGCTAAGAGTGGTGGACATTTTGAGCACATAATAAAGTACATTTTTAAACCGTGTTTTTAAAAGTACATTTATTTAATTAATTTACTTTTGTGTTTTTGTAAAAAAAATCACTCGTACGTAAAATGCTATTAACAGCCACCGATATACTATTATACTATTATTATAATATACTATTATTTTTCCCTTTATTACGAGAACGAATGAACCTATATCAGTTTTGTAAACTCAGTTTAATTACGATTTTCAAGACCATTAAAATTATATATTACAAGAGTGCCATTTAAATTTTTTTGGTACAGGTGGCTGGAGGTAAGGAGGTGAAACAAAATATAACGGTCATTGGTTTTGAACTTCCCCCTCGATATAAATTGACGTGTTTTTGTCTAGAGCAAATTTTTATTGCTAAAAGAAATAACGAGGGTGATTACTTTTGAAATGAAAGCACTTCTTGTATTTTTTGCTTCAGTAGTATTTGGAAATTTTATTTTCTTAATCGAATTGTTCCGTTTAACAGGACACATTCCATTTGTCTAACACCATTGCTTCTAAAAAGTTTCTTATATGATTGCGTACCTTATTGTCCCGAGCCGATTAACCATCTGCGACCCTTCGTCGAACTTTCTCTTTCTACTTTCAAATGGAGACAATAAATAAATGTTTTCCCCGGTTCTAAATTGCACCCAGACATAGACTCTCTCGAATCGATTCCGGCGGACGTGGTGCAACGTAAAAAAGTTTCGGTATTATTCTGAATAGGCCATTTATTTTCGAATCGCTACGACTAAACTTTATTGAGAATGGCAAAAACTTTCATTTGGCATATGTGGGGATTTTCGCGTTTAAATTTGCCGAATGAATGGAGCTTTAAAGTTCGTTTCAAGTTTTTTTTTTGTTTGAAGGGGCTTAAAGGAATTTTGCTACGTTTTGCATTCAAGGACTTTTAAAATGAAATTTACAATGATAGATAAAGAACTTTTGAAAGTCAACTATTTTGTTGGCTCTAGAGATAATATTTCATGAATTCATGAATATAATTCAATTTAATTATGTGTGCAGCTAGGCAATGACAACTGAATTTTAATTAACGAGTTTTTAAGCAAGTTGGAATGTTGGCAAGCAATTAAACAAACGTAGCACAATATAACCAACACATTTAGTTTGTTAACCTTTATTATGAAAATAGTGGTTTGTAAAAATTGTTTATCGTAGATATATCTATTCAACATAGCATATTATTTTATAATATGAGGTAGGTGATTGTTGATGTTTTTTTTCTAATTTTTCATTTTTGTTATGCAATTTGATACATTTAAACTAACGATATTCTATATACCCTTAGTATAATGTGACATTTTTATACCCTTAGTATAATGTGAGTGAACTTTGCAAACTGATTTTCTCAATTTGACCTCATCATTTGAAGTGAATCTTTATTCTGGTTTGATAAGAGAAAGTAATCTATAGGAGCCAAATCCGGTGAATACGGCATATGTTGAAACAAATGTAGGTCATGAAGTTTTGCAGCAATCACCTGAGACTTATTCAGAAGCATTGTCGTGATGATAGAGGATTTTCTTTTTTATCAAGTGACCATTTAGCGATGAAACGTAATGCTCCTCTGTGATAATCGTGCCTTTTGCTAAATAGTCTATGGATATTCTGTGGATGCCAAATTGTATAAAATAGTTTTTAGGTATCCTGAACATTCGTCATTGGATATACGGTTACGTTTAAGGGGGGAAATCCCTTTAGAAATTTCAAAAAATCGATTTTTTTTTCATATTTTGAAAATATAATATATTGAGAGTATGCTGGCAAGGGGAAAAATAAAAATATTAAATATTTACGGAGTTATCGCACATACAGTCGAGCGCGCCGGAGCCCGCATATCGTGACCCAGACAGCCTAATCAGTATCGGTCTCTGATATGCGCAAACGAAAGGGTGAGTGGGTCACTGTCAAACAGAGGCAGAGAACGAAGATTTCTGTGGATGTATAGTACTTAACCGATGTTAGCACGACGAATGCACTGCTTCGCATGAGCTCTGAGGCGTTAGGCCGTTAGGCTACTGCGCATCCAAACCTTAGATGCTGATCTGTAAATATTTGACAGGTAAAAACCGGGCTATGCATTACAATATGATCTTATCTATTACCGGGGTATTTTGGAAATTTAGTTGGTCATTCCTGGTTATTATATGACCATTTCTGAAGGATAAGTTTATTTCCAATATTTTAGGTAGGTCTAATTTTTTACTTTTCTTTTCTGAATATAATAATCTAGCATTGTTTATATCTATAATATTATTGTTTTTAATGTGATATGCAGACATTCCAGTGCTTTTTATATTATTTAAGATATATTTTTTATGTTCTTATATAATATCGCTTGAAAATATCCTACAAAAAGACATTATCAAGGTAATCAGTTTACTGATTAAACACGGAGAAAGTGTCGGGCCATAAAGTGTACAAGAAATAATGCAAGTGTATTTGTGTGTATAGTGCAAGTATAATTATTGACACCTATGCCAAATTTTGTCCTAAAATTACCGGTAAGGCGCGAGTAACGAGGCAAACGGAGGAGTCTTTCCGAGACAAAAGCAGCTAGTACAATCCGAAAACAGTAGCAGATTGAAAAATACCAGCTTTTCGAAAAGGCTGAAGGGGTATTATATGCACATAGGATCGCTGAATCATCGATAAGACAATAAAATCCATCGTTTTATCGTACTGAAACTTTAAATGCGATTATCTCGAAACTGTGTTTTCAAAAACTTCTCGCTCTGTAACTCAAAAAGTTATTAATCAATTTGGCTGACATTGTGGCAGGCTTTTATCTATATTATTATCGGAAGTAAGTACCTAAAGTTTTGAAGATTTCGTGTAAATAAACTATTTTTTTGAGATAAAAATTTCGAAAAAATAGCTTACTTAATTTCTACTTTAATACTTGTTTATAGTTTTATAGGTTTATCCTTCCCGTGCATATATCAGAAATAGAAAGAAATGTTTTTTTTTCAGATAAATAGAAAAAGAGTGACGAGTGCAGCACTTCTGGACCTCTCACAAGAGACGCCTGAAAAAAAAATTACTGAGACGCTATTTTATAAATAATAATAATACTAATAATAAGGCAGGGGCGGAATATCCGCTTGGTGAGTAGCGCCACCACCTACCCGAGCTAAGAGGAGTAAACCTCTGGAGTAAAAAAATCCCCCTAGCTCAAGGTGGAAATCCATCTTGCCGAGGGGCTGAATGGCACAGGGTTAAAGTGTTTCTAACGATGTCTCCGGATACCTAGCGCTCTCCGGTATTAAATAGCTTTCCCATGGTAATTTGGGGCTCTGCCTTGGGTGACCGTTTTTTTTCCTTGAACCCAAAACTAATATTTATGGAGAAAGATACAGATAAAAGTATTATACAAGGCGGTAGGGTTTTGCGGACAAGAACCCTTCGGAACTGTCGGGAGGATTTGTCCGGTGTTGGTGAAGCTGGAGCGAGGGGCGGCTCCCAACTCTATGGCACCACAAGATTGGCGACGAAAATGGCAACATCCCAATCAACAGCATCCGCTGAAAGTGTTCCGCCAGTTAGTAATCCTTTACTATCTGCGGCCACCCAGGCTGGAAGGAAACGAACACGAATGAAATGGACACTTGATATAAACACATTTATCATGCGTACGTTTTACAAAATCACAAAATTAAAATAACAGATCAGACATCATACCGAAATGAACTTCATAGGTTATTTTCCTTGCAGTATCCAGATATCCCAGTTACAGCACAACGTATATCTGATCAAAGAGGGTCGTAATAAGAAATAACCTCACTCCGGAAAACGTACTCGCGCAGTAACAACAAGAAGTTGCAGACGAATTACATTCCATAGACCCTCATACTAATGAAGATATTGAGAATACTAGAGCAAGCACTCCCACCGACGCATCACATTATATAATCAATAATATTACATCAGACCAAACAGATATTTCAAATGATGCCCAATCCGATAGAAAACTAGTTCGCTTGATCCGCGAAACGCTCACTACTATATTAACCGAATATCTAGGAACTGACCCAACAACAAGGCCTTATATACCAAAACAAAGTTCCACCCTTAGACTGGCAAATATCGATCATATTCTAAATAAAGAAATTCTTCCTGAAACGGGCAACATGCTCAACTTATTCGACGACCTACACACAGTTGTCTATTGCGCGGCTCAAACTGCAGCAGTTGTAAATGGATCTAAAATAGTCAAACAACCTTATGAAAAAATACCATCACAGCAGAACTCTAAACAGGGATGGGAAAAAAAGATTAGAAAGCAAGATTGAAAGTATACGGGCAGATGTAGGCAGACTTCTGAAATTCAGTCGAGACAATCCCAACAAAGAATTGACGACAAAAGCAACTAGAATATTAGAAAGATTTAGAATTCATGCTAAATATGACAAAACGTATCAGCATATTAAAGAAGTCATCGATACCCTAAAACAAAAACTTAAACTATATAGTTCCCGCCTAGATCGATATAAAAAAGCGATGAGGCGTAAGCAACAAAACTGTCTTTTTAGAAAAGACGATCGGAAATTTTATAGAAACCTAATAGATAGAAGTAATAACAATATTCTTGTGGGGAGTTCTGAAACTCAATCCAGCCAAGATATACAGGCATTTTGGACCAAGATTTGGTCAAATAACGGTCAATATAACAATCATACCAGCTGGCTGCGTGAGGAAGAAGCAAATACGAATGCAATTGAACAAATACCCTATCCTGAAATTACTATAACTGAACTACAGAATATAACAAGCAACCTACATAATTGGAAGGGCGCTAGAACTGATAACATGCACTTTGGATTAGATAAATGCAGAACCATTAGCATAAAGAGGGGATCTAAGTTAGAGATGATAGAGTTTGTCATTGCAGAACAAGAATTAAAGAGCCAATGCAGGAGGGCGAAGTATATAAATATCTGGGAATAGAACAGTCTAAGAGTGTTGAGCATAAACTCATTAAGGAAACACTAACTAAAGAATTCACGTCTAGACTTGAGAGCATATGCAGGTCTGACCTAGACAGTAGAAACATAGTAAAAGCTATAAACACTTTTGCTATACCAGCCTTGACATATTCGTTTGGAATTATATCTTGGTCAAACGCAGATAGGAAGAAACGCAGAAACGAAATATAGGAAACACCACCCGCACAGTAGTAAAAACGACCTACTTTACCAAAAATTGGAGGAGGGAGGGGAATTGTAAATATATGTAATCTACACAAAAAACAAATATCCAGTTTAAGAACATATTTTCATCAAAGAATGATCGAATGCCCGCTATATGCCATCGTGTGTTTAGCTGATGATAAGTATACGCCTCTGAATCTTAAACAAATGGAACGACAAAATGAGAGCATTCAGAAAACTGGAACAATTATCTTGACCGTCATGAAGTCGACAAGAGTCCGTCAAACGCCTGGTTGACATGGGGAGGTCTTTTTTCGGAGACTGAAGGCTTTATGTGTGCAATTCAGGATCAGGTCGTGCACGTGTATCAAATGTGCACGGTGATGCACGTGTATCAAATGACACCTGTAGGAAATGCCACGAAAAGCCTGAGACTATCCAACAGATTGTTGGAGCATGTGGTAGACTCTTCTAGACGGACTATCTTCACCGTCATAATCAGGTGGCTAGTATAGTCCACCAGGACCTTGTAAGTCGTAATAACCTTACAACAGAGCGAGTTCCTTATTATAAATACAACCCGGAGGCGGTACTAGATTCAGCCGATTTCAGGTTATATTACGACTGAACAATAATAATCGACAAAACCGTTCACTGTAATAGGTCAGATAGTATATTGCTGGACAAAAAGAAGAAACCAGCATTCCTAATCCACATAACTGTTCCAAACACACACAACATTCAAAAGACGGCTGAAGAAAAAGTACAAAAATATACAGACCTCAAGTTAGAAATAAAACGGATGTGGAAGCTGGACCAGGTTCATATTGTCCCATTGATAATTTCAACAACTGGCATTATACCAAAGAATCTGAAAAATAACATCAAATTTCTGGGACTAGAAGAAAATCTGTTTAGTACCACTCGCATCGCCTGAAAATTTTTGGAAGAATGAGGTTGTTTTAGCTGCGGCCCGCACTTTATTTAAAATCCAGCTTAGCTGGGAAAAAATATATAAAGGAACATAATAATAATTTTATACTCTTCAAAGATCAAATAAAATGATGTTAAAACTTTAAATTGATACAATCATTTATCACCTTTAAAAACACTTCTAAAGATGACTTATTTTGAGACCTCTAAAGGGATTTTCCCCCTTAAATTCAGCAGCATATATGTTTTTTTGTTAAAAACGAAAGTCAACTTAATCTATTTTTTTAAAGGGTGGGGCACTAGTCCCACACATTACTATTTTGTTTTGATCTCACTTTTTTTCATGATATTTGTGACAGTTTGAAACTGTTAAAATTTACATTAAATAATAATTCAACTATTTCAACTCAATTGTGAATTTAGACAAAATTATTCTCACTTTCCGGCATCTCATAAAACTACAGTGTATGTTTATTCAAGCAATTTCAAAATTTTGGAACAGTTCTCCGCATCAGTCCAAGTCCAAAATCAGTGCAAAGCGACGAAAATATTGCATGTGTGGAGGAGTCTTCAGAAACGTCGATTCGATGATATGGTACATAATTGGGAATTTCCCAACGCAGGTTACGCTGAAAGTGACTTACTTGTTTTCTTATAAGATTCAAATTGTTCAAAACCTGCTGCAATATAGACAATAATAGTAATAAGCGAAAGGAATATTGTAATGCCTTTATTTTTATGTGGATTTTTAAAGGAAAAGGTTTACATAAATAAGCCCATTAAATTCACACTGAAACGCTACAATAACACCAGATATGTTAATGTCTGAATGATTGTGGCGTGTTCATATATTTTTTTTTCCTTTATTTGGAGTTTTCGCCACTATCTAAAACTCGTTACTTTATATATTACAAATTAATATAATTTATCTTTTAGTTTAGTTTTGAAAACGGGGGGAGAATACCCTCCGAAACGTTATCGTTAAAAGTTTGTAAAATTTTTTATAACATTTTTATATCTTTAAAATTTTGTTCGTTAGGCAAATTTATTACAAAAAAGAATCACTGAGAAATTTGTCTCCGTTTGGTTTTTTGTTTTTACCCAGTGATTCTTTCTTTACATAAGAACAGATATTTTTGATATTTTTTGAGTTTTAGATAGTGGCGAAAACCCAAATAAAGGAAAAAAATACCATATATGTTGACAAAAATTATGGAAAACGTGTTGAAAAGAGCACAAAGTTACAAATAGGTTAAATTTGATGAAATAAAATAATTTTCAAAAATTATTTATTGCAAGAGTTATAGACGAACTAAACATAGAAAAAAATTCTGTCTTGTTTCTTTTAAAATTAATAAGCTATTAAAATGATATCATGATACTTGATCCACCATTGGCCCATTGTTATATCCATCGGAGTTAAATTCCACAAAACATAGTACATTATTATAGTTCGAACAATTTTATCCATTTTAAACGTGTCTGAAACTTCAGGACATGTCATCTAACGAATCATACTTAACAAACTTACGAGGGTAAGAGGTTAACAAGGGCAGCCTGAAAAGTTTCTAGTCTAATACAGAAACAAGTATTTTTTTTGTCAAATTCTGTTTTATTTCTCAACATTGCCTCCTTGTAATTCTATACATTTTTCCCAGTGATGCTTCCATCTATTTAACCCGTCCAAATAGTAGTTGGCATCTTGTTCTGCAAAATAGTCGTTATTTCTGTCCTCCGAGTGAAACTTTGAGCCTCGAAAAGAGAAAAAAGGCGCTGGGGGTCAGTTCTGGTGAATACGGTGGATGTTCAATCAATTCGAATCCAAATTAGTGAATTTTTTACCATGGCGACTACTGAAATATGATACGGTCGTCTGAGTGGCACAACATTTTCTTTTTCTTCATATGCGACTGTTTTTTCGCAATTTAGGCCTTCAGCTTATCAAATAATGACGCGCAGTATGCCCCTGTTATTGTTTTCTCTTTTCACGATAGTCGCTTAGCACAACTTCATGATCATCCTAAAAAACAGTTACCATCACTTTTCCGGTCGATTAAACAGTCTTCGCTTTTTTCGGAGTCGATTCATCCTTCGCGGTACACTGAAACAGTGTATTGCGAAAAACTGTGCCTTGGAATTTATTTTTATTTATTAAATTTATTTTCAGGAGTGGAGTGGCGTATCCAAGTTTCATGTACAGTTATTAACTGACGTCAAGCTCCGACTTATTTCACTTAAACTGCTTCAACGGGGCTTCGGAAATGTTCATTCGAATGCGTTTTTTTCGCGCCCAAATATTGTCTCATTATATGATAAACACGTTCTTTTGAGATGTTCTTTTGAGATGATCTTTTACTGTTCCTCTAACCTTAATTCGACGGTTATCTAGCACCATTTAGTGAATATGGTGCAGAGTCCCCCTAAATAGCATCCATCTCGGCTTTAATTTGCGTAAGAATATTACCTTTCAAATGCAAGAATATAATAACGGCTCGATATTCGATTTTTTCCATCTTTACAAAAACACTAACATCCATTGACATATGTGACTGTTAAACAACTGAACATCTAATACGGCTGAAATTGTCAAGGTTATCTTTTATCTCATGCGCAATAATATTACCAGAATAGCACATGCGCAATTATATTACCAGCTTTTCTAACCATCCTTTATGCTAAAAGTTTCTAGCCTTTTGGAAATTAATAAGTTAATCGAAGTTACCACAATACTGTGAACTAAGAGTCTGACTGTATTAATACATGCAATGAGAGTGAGATCACATACAAAATATTTAGTGAAAATCGTCATATGCTTGCGCATATATTGTTCGTAGAAATGTTATATGACATAAACTCCATTATTTTAAAATAATAATGGCAATCCATCTGTGCTAAAATAGGAAAATATATGATCATTGCGAAATAAATAAAACTAAAGAAGAAAAGGTGTGACCCGTTTACATGGCATAATTTCTAAATTTACGCCTTACCTAACGGTCACCTTTGTCTCTTTAATTAAAAAAAAAAAAAGAAAAAAGAGAAAATGTAGGTCAAACTCAAACATAACCCTGCACGTTCCTTTGTCAAGTCGTTGAAGTCAATTAAAAAAAATGTTTAAAAGTTAGTAACGAGTTCCTTAAGTAAATATTTCGGTGGAAATATGTTAGTCCCAAAAAAAAAAAAGGAAAAAGGTCGAGTCAAATTAAAAGAAATAAAACTTATTTGTGGGATTGTTGGAAATAGTTTTTAATAATGGAAGACGGGATATTATTCGGTTTAACAGCAAATAATAAATATATTCAGGTTACTTTTCTTGATATGAATGACATTATTTATACGGAACTGAATGTTATTACATTTCAGAAATAATTGTTATTTTATCACTTCACAAGTTTTTTAGTTTTAAAGAGAATTTTTTAATTGCAAATTAAGCCCGTTCATTTGTTTCTAGTAATTTATTTAATATATGATCCCTTGTAAACTTGGGCCATTAGGCATCTTTTAATATTGGGTGAAATTTTAACGTACAGTAAGATATCTCATTTTCACAACAATATACAGGGTGTTTTCAAAGTTGAGTCATCTATGTTAACAGGTTGTAGAACTCGTAAAAATAAGTAATTTTACCAAAATTCATTTATATAAAAGTTGCAAAATAAAGAAGTTATTATCAGTTACAAAATTTGAAAACCGACTTGACTTTTTGATTTTTTCAACCACTGCATTGTAAACACATAAAGTATTTATTTACTGCTGATACTGAGTATGACTAGTTTTTTGTATTCTTGTACGATATTTCTTTTGAGTGCGATGCTCGATTTGAGCAGAGGTAATAATTCCTTAATAGTGCATGTTTAATTTTTGGGTACTTTGTGCGATTAAAATGCCTCACGTTTAGAAAAATAATGTAGCCATAATATTAACTCACGGGGAGTGCCAACAAAATGTAACATGTCGTTTGTACGTGGAATGGTTTCCTTTAAGAAATTTATTTACAAGACTTTGCGATACAGGGTACATAAAGGTACAACGAGGAGGTCACGCTCCTCCGCTTCGAAATTGTAGAGACAGAAGAGTTACATTCCGAACATTATCGTAGAAGAGTTGAATTTTGTCAGCGGCTTTTACATCAGTACAATAGAAATGAAAATTTTACCAAATTTATTTTGGCTACCGACGGGGTCATATTTTCAAGAAATGGAGTAAATAATTTTCATAACAATCATGTTTGAACAGTAGAAAATCCGCATGCTGTGAGAAGAACCCATTTTCAGCACACATTTTCAGTAAATGTTTGGGCTGGCGTAGTAAATAGCATGCTTATTTGGCGTTTCTTTCTTCCAGGTCGAGTGACAGGTGAAAATTATTTAGACTTTCTTCAAAACAATCTGCCACAATTATTACAAGATGTTCCTTTAAATCTTAGGCAGAATATGTGGTTTCTACAGAATGGAGCTCCGCCGCATTTTAGACGACGTTCACGTTCAAGTTTGTAAATAAGACCAAAGCAATAATTTATTGGGAGATTTAAATGTTTGTTGATATAGAGAAAATTTGAAAATCTAAAGAAGAAAGGTTTCAATGCTAGTTAAGAGGAAATACTGGTTCCGACATTTTTAAACAGCTTACTCTCTAGATTTGATCCACGGCGATTATGTTTTATTTTCTAAGCTGAAGGAGTAATTATTGCTACAATAAATTGGTGGCAGTACAAAAAACACTGTGCTAAACACTGCTTTAAGTTGAAACCAGGCTGCTTGCTGGCGAGATTACCCGCCAGAAAGCAGCCTGGTTTCAGCATCGCAGCCTGGTTGCACCATCGCAGACTTAAAAAAATGCACGTTTTCATGAGTTGTATATTATCTGCTGTTATTTTGCTAATGAAATGTGACCAAACTTGCAGATACAGTAAAACTCGGTTACAACGTACCCGAGGGGATCTTAATAATTGGTACGTTATATAAAAAGTTCGTTAAAAAAAATTAAAATATGTATCTATTGGATGCTTCAAAATAACTGCCGGAACTTGGTTATTCGGTTCGTTATACGTGGATTATCTCAACAACAGTGCACCGATCAACTCACTTCGACTTTTGGCGATGAAGCATCATCTAAAACCACTGTATATCACTAGATTAGTGAATTCAAGGTCGTCCAAAATCGGTTGCAAGAAAATACCGATACTGCGCACGAACTGATAAAGCAAGATGTGACATACCGTGAGATTGAGGCATCTCTGGGCATTAGTATTACAAGCATACACAAGATTTTAAAATTGTGCCTGTTGGATTGCGCATAATTTAACAATCGCTCAAAAAAGGCTCGTGTCGACTGGTGCAAAGAAATACTCACAAAATACAATAGTTGTCCATCAAAAGCCGTGTATAACATCTATACAGGTGACGAATTTTGGATCTTTGCGTATGAGCCTGAAAGTAAACAGCAATCGACTGTATGGGTCTTTCAAAATGTGCCAAACCCAACAAAAGTTGTTTGCGCAAGAAGCACTTCGAATTAAATGATCACTAAAGAATTGCAGACTGAATGATACACAACGATTTGTTTGCAAGAAGTCTTGAAAGAAATAAGAAAAAACAATCAGCAACCCAGGATCATTCATATCCATGACCACGCGATCTCTCCCATATCGGACCGAACAACTCATTATTTGATTGGTCAAAACATCAAATTAGATGGGCCATCCACCGTACAGTCCTGATTTCACACCCAATGATTTCTTTTTGTTCCTGTCCGAGAAGAATAAACTACGTGGTCAACGATTTTCAACGTCAGGAGAAGGGGTTGATGAATTCAAAATGCATGTTTTGGAGATATCTCAATCGTAATGGAAAAAGTGCTATGAAAATTGGTTCAAACGTATGCAAAATTGTAACGATCATCGCGGAGAATATTTTGAAAAACCATTTTCAATGATAAATATTTGTTTGAATTTTTTTTATTCCGGGTACATAAATAGCTACCCTAATGACGAGCTGCAATATTTCGGTTAGATGTGCTGCATTTTAATACATCTTATGTTTACTATAGATGACCTGTTTCTTAAGCATATAGCATCCCATATCGTAATTCATAGAGTAATAGTTGTGTCATTCTAGTACGAAATTTAAATTTTATATCGTTACATATTACATACAAAAACAGAAAGATAAACACCTCCCAATAACAGTAACCTTAAGGAAACTGAGCTTTTTAAACAAGAGTGACTCGACAATATTAATTAGCTAGACGACACGTGTCTCAAGAGATTAAACAGTTATGTTAAAAAAATTGAAAATTCTTCGAAACCGAGATTGAGATGTAAATCTGATCACTAAATAATCATAAAAACTCAGTCTATTTTTTATACATGGACTTTTGTACAAATATATTTAAGTATAAATTTATCTATTTATATTTTTTGTCAGTTTTATAGTCAAATATATTTGTCTCAATTCTGAATAATGCTCAAGTCATGAAAAAGCTGTTATAATTTCAAAAAGTAATCGTATTTTAACTGATACTAAAGTAAATCTGGATCAAAAAAATTAAAAACAATACTTTATAGCTTATCGACACTATATGAAATTTAGGGACACTGTCATAGCATTAATTTTAGTTTAATTGGTGGCGTTTATAACGCCATGAACACGCGGACATTTGCAATTACAACGAACTGTTACAGCGCTGATTACAACCGTTCCTCGCCATCGCACCCGTGCATAGACGTGCGGGTAAATCTGCGCGCCATTGTGAAATCAAAAGGCAACCGGAATTCGGTGTGCTGCCATTTTGTCCGAATGAAGAGTTTGGAAGCGCGACAGCTGTGAATTGTACGGTAACGTATGTACGAATTTTGATTTTCGATACTTGGTTGGAGGAAATGATGTTTATTTTGACGAGACAATAGGAAATTCGTAACTACAAAATGAATAAAACAAAATTGTCTATATTTGTGGCATTGTGATAATGTCAAACAAATAGAAATACTTATGATAATATTAATAATACAAATTGTAAAATAAAATTTAATTTAGTAATAATAAAATTTATTACTAATAATAAAAAGCCCATACTTGGCATCGCTCCAAAATCTTTTAGGGGCCATACAACTGGTCAGATGCACCTGCACTATATTATATGTACGAGGGTGAATCAAATATATAACAGATATTTTTTATACATATTTATTATTTATAAAATAATACAAAAAAATTATTCATCATTTTTCGACATGGTCTCCTACACGCTCTACACATTTTTTCCATCGGTTTGGAAGCTTGTGAATTTCTTGCTTCGTCTTTTCTTCACCATTCCTTACTCGCCATTTTTGATTTTATAATGTAATAATGCACCCAAGTTTTATCACATGTCACGATACGTTTCAAAAAAGTATCTCCTTCCCGCCGAAATCGATTCAGAAGTCTCTTACGGATTTGCAATCGAATGTTTTTTTTTATCTTCGGTCAACAACTTCGGAACCTATCGGGCATATATTTTATTGAAGCCAAGATGATTTCTGATGATTGTTTGAGCGCTTTCAAAGCTAATACCCACCTTTAAAGCGATTTCATGAATAGTGAGCCACGGGTCACCTTTCATAAGGTTCGCGAACTGCACCAATGTTGTCATTTGATATGGGACGTCGTTTATGACTTACATTTATCACACTTTTTTGTCCACTCTTAAACTTCTTGGTCTAACCAAACACTTGGGTCTTAGACAGGGTATCGTCCCCATACTAAACCTTCAACCGAGTTAATATTTCGGATGGTTTAACGCCTTCCTTGGTTAAAACTATTATTATAAGCCATTGCGCTATGGACTGTGGAAGCTGTTGCTTACTCATTAAGTTGCTGTACTGAGAATTAAACTGAGTGAAACAGCTTACCGAGCATTTCCCCCACTCTGAATACATTGCTCTACGACATATACACGTATACTAACGACATACACTGACAACCCTCTCGTGATTGATTTTCTCGCCGAGGAAAGTAATTGTAAAATTCAGGTTTATATTTAATTCACCATCGTCTTTAAATCATCGGTTACAATGGATAGATAGATTAGAGATATATATTACAGCAGATCGAGCTGTTGGTCATATTAGGTCAGGTAATGTTCTTATTAGCAAAAAGAACAGGATTTTTTTTAGATAATAGATATTGCAGTGCCGATCGCTCACCATATTTAAAAATGCAGCAAATATGAAAATCTGGCATATAATGTGAGATATCAGTGCATGCTGATGTAAGAAAATAGCCTGACCTACTTAAGTTTTTATACGTCTCTACATACAATACTGCTTACGTATAATTTATTTTCATCTAAGAGACAGTTTTAAAATAGAGAAACGTTTTACGTTCATCAGGGAATCCAGACAGTCATGGAAAGCTCAAAAGGTATTATTACTGGATCTACTCATTTTCTAAGACCAGAAATCTTTATGCAACAAGCCCCACAATCTTTATGATAATGGTCGATAACAACGCGAAAAGGATGTACAATGGTCGTTCAAAAAGTTTGCAGTTTGACAAAGAAAACATTGAACAAGATATGTAATTTTTAAACGCAGTTAACTTACCAATTCAATACGTTTAGGCCATTGACATTCAAACTTAGTAGGACCATCAGTATAATACGATTTATCCAACTCTGCAGCGACTTAGGACAATGAGGTAATCACTTAGAACCAAATCCAGTGAATACGATGCATATAGAAGTACTTTGAAGCATAGGTCATGGAGTTCTGCAGCAACAATCCAAAACATGTATTTTAAACCTGAAAGTTTTTGATCTCAATAGCACTATTCAACTGCTTCAATAGTGAAGGATAACGTCTTGCACCATTGCTCGAAATTGTTGTCATTCATTTTCAGAAAGTAGTAGAAAAATCTGGTTCACGAACATAATTACTATGAATCACCAAGGGATTCTAAGCAATTTAAACTCGTACTGAGGACGCATTGAATATTGATATGCTTCCCCTCGAAAGGGGAAGACAACGGACTTGTCAGATCGAAGGGTGCGCCACAAGTCATATTACTTTATTAAAACAGCTCGTAATCATTTTTTAGATTTTCTTTAATCAGAGTTATAAAATTGGTCCTTATTTTTATTTCTTGAATTATCTTGGCGGGGTTTGAGAAGAATTTTTCATGCAAAAAACTGCGCGTTCCGAAGAAAATATCAACCGCTGTTGATGGTAGTGTGGATGAAGATCCAAATTTATCAATTTGTCGCTGTTCACAGGAAGCTGGGCTTTGTTATTCGACTACGTGGATTATTTAATTCCGAATTTGAATGGTATCGATCTGGAGGAGATGTGGTTTCAACTGAACAGCTCCACATGTCAAACAACCTACGCAACAATCGATTTTTTGAGGGTTTGATGAACATGACGAACAGTTTGATGAGAAAATTTCAAGGAATAGACCTGTTAATAGGCCACCAAGGTCCTGCGATTTAACGCCTTTAGATTATTTTCTTTGGGATTATGTTAAATCTTTGATTTATGACGATAAACTAGCAACTATTGACGCCTTGAAAGCCAACATAACTCGGACAGTTGCAGACATAAGACATAAAACCCCAATTGCTTGAAAAAGTAACGGATATTTCTCGTAAATTGTTTTTGAAACATTAATGTAATTAATGTAAAAAGTTTCTGGGATCTAATTTGAATGTTGTTTTATTTGAACATAAAATTCGGACGCACTAAAAAATCATCCTTTAATAAGAACAAATCTTAACAGTAAATATACATGGGGCATTCGACCCCAAATCGAGCGGTTTGAGAAATTTTAATGTTTGATTTTCTAAATTTGTGGATATTTTTTTCTACCCTATGAAAAACCCTTTTAGGCCAATTTTCAGATTTTTTGCATAATCCATTCAAGATATCTAAATTTTTTGAAAAAATCTTTTTTTTTGGTGTTTTGTCAATAACTTCTTAAATTCTTCTTAAAAATGGGCCAAGTTAGACTTTTTTTTTCAGAATTTTCTTTTCTTATGTATTTTTTAGAAAAAAAAATAAAAAAAATATTCAAAGTGTTTTTTTTCTCGATTTTTGAGTTTGAAACAAGAATTTTTTTTGAAACTAAGTATATACTTTTTTTTTTGAAAATTTTTTACCTAATACTTCTGTCCATTTAACAATATTTAAGCCTGATCTGATGGTGGGATATTCATGATTACTAATGACTACTTTTTTAAAATTTTTTAAAACCTGAAAAAATGTTTTTTCTTTGTAAATCATAATTAAAAGCAATTTTTGTTGTTATATGTTTTTTTTATTAAAAAAATAATGTCACTATAAAATGATTGATTACTAACTTTAAAAATAGCCGCGCAACTTTTCCGCAATGTGCCGCTTTTAATGAAAATATATACATACATATATGTATATATATATATATATATATATATATATATATATATATATATATATATATATATATATATATACAAATATATACATACATATATATATATATATATATATATATATATATATATATATATATATATATATATATATATATATATATACATACATATTGATGTATATACATATTTTGATGTATATGTACATACGTAGTACTTTTTATATTTAAATGTATAAAAAATTTACAATATTTTTTAGCCCTAACACTTGAAATATTAATTTTCTAAAATCTCCTTCAAAATATAGAGTTATATCTTTCCAAACTGTCTCTATTCTGGTTTCAAGCAATCACGCAACTCAGCGAAGCTGTTAATGTATGTAAAAGATATCTAGGATTATATTTAAGAGGGATCCTGATGATTATGGTCCTTAATTATATGTTGGCTTCACAGAAAGCGACTCTGATCTATGGCAATAATATCGAAGACAGTAGCGCATTATTTCAGCTCCGACAAGGGATTTGGAAACGACAAGGCCGGATTAACTTTGAAGACCTGCCCGTCTGATATTACGAACTATGGCAACATGTGCCTCACTGGGGAGCAGAATATGAAGGCTCTTTTTAGACGGCACAGGATATTATCTTTTGTTCGGTTATGCTAATGTCACAAACGGGAACGATTTTATAAGGGGCATATAAGTTTTTGTTGTGCTTCAGAAATTGTTTTGTAAAGTTGGTAAAGACATCGCTTAGGTTTTATGTCGAACATGTGGGGCGGTTTCTAAATAGCTAATTGAATTATAAGGAATATGTTTGGTTTAAGGGGGAAGTATTGTGTAAGATGGTTATGATGGTGACTTAGTCATTCAAATGTATCAGTTTAATTAAAATGTGAGTAAACTTTTTAGAATATTGCCATGAAGTCTATAGAGAAATTAGCATCATTTCTGCAAATCTTGTTATGTTGTGTTATAATTAAATAGATATATATATATATATATATATATATATATATATATATATATATATATATATATATATATATATATATATATCTATTTAATTATGTATATTATATATATTATGTCGAACATGTGGGGCGGTTTCTAAATAGCTAATTGAATTATAAGGAATATGTTTGGTTTAAGGGGGAAGTATTGTGTAAGATGGTTATGATGGTGACTTAGTCATCAGCATCATTTCTGCAAATCTTGTTATGTTGTGTTATAATTAAATAGATATATATATATATATATATATATATATATATATATATATATATATATATATATATATATATATATATTTATAGTTATATATAGTTAATATTTATAGAGTTATTAAAACAACAGGAATGTTCTATCTCTGTAACCCACGTATCTGCTTGTTTTAAATCAGCCGCCGCGGTAGCGTCAAGGCAAATACCTCCCAGGACCGTTTTCTGACCTAAGACCGTCGTAGGCTGGGCTCGAGTCTAACGCAAGAAGGCAGCTGATGAGAAACGATCAAAGCTAGATTAAGTCAACTGACCATGTTGATGGCGGGCCGCAATCTCAATGCAACTCGCGCCATTATACGTGAATGTTCACAGCAGTCGAAACTACGCGATGCATTCTTCTCATAACCTTGGAAGTAGGTACCTGGTAGGCTCAAAAGATAACGTGGCAGGGCTGTGGAGAGAGATACTAAAACAACCGAAACCTTCCATCTGAACTCCACATCTCTACTCGTTTTAAATCAGCCGCCGCCATCGCGTTAAGGCAAGCACCTTCCAGGACCGGTTTGTGGCCTTACAGCCGTCGTCTGCTCTGCTCGAGTTTAACGTAAGGAGATAGCTGATGAGAAACGATCGAAATCAGACCAAGTCAACTGGCCATGTTGACGACGGGTCGTAATCTCAGTGCACTCGCACCATCATACGGTTAATGTTCGCAGCAGTCGAAACTACGCGATGCATTCTTTCCACAACCCTGGGCAAATTACTCGGTTACAAATTCACAAACAAGAACTGCCCAAGACTCATCGAATTATACCAACAGAATAACTTGAAGCTTACACATCTTTTAGAAAATCTCCACGAAAACAGAAGACATGGCGATCGCCTATACAATAAATCGTTGAATTCTTGATAGACCATGTACCAGGTTCATTCCCCCGTTCTGGGTTCATACCCAGAACGAAGAGAGATCCAAGATGTCCAAATCTGAAGGGGCGCGAACATCGACTCAGACCACTACCTAACACGAATCAAAGTTCGCTCCAAGGAGAATCCATTGGAAGAAGGTACACCTACAGAAATTCGATACGAAAAAGATCAAAGAACCCAACACAACAGAGGAATGGGAAAAAGAACAGGCAGATACATGGGAAAAATTCCACAAAAAGCACAGGAATTGAACTTATTGAAAAATTACTCGGAACACCCTTGGTGGGACTCGGTATGCGAAAGTGCATTGGAGCGATACAAACGAGCATTTCAGGTGTACAACAGTAAAAAATCCAGAAAAAGTCAACAGCTTTTTAACGAAACTAGAAAACAGACCGCAAAAGTTATCAGGTAAACTAAGAGGGAGTACATGAAGGAACAACTAGACTCTATAGAGGAGCGATTATAATACGAAAGACTTTTATGGGACTTTCGTAAGAGAAATCCGTGGATATACACCACAATATATTTGCATTTAGTACTAAACCAATCAGGAGAATTGTCAGGAGCTGGCACACTGTTTATCCGATCTCCTCAAATGCTCCAAACGCGTTGGAAAATTCTATCTATACCCTCTCATAACCACCACCAACGCTAGAAGAGATCTACAGGCGCATGCACAAACTGAACTGAAGAATAATAAGGCATCCAGTGAAGATGGTATCACTGCGGAACTACTGAAAAACGTCGGACCAAACTCATTGCAGTTATTCACTGCTCGCAAATTATCACGAACATCTAGCAAACAGAAAAATTTCCAGAAGAAATTTCCGAGCTTTTTCTGGTTAAAATCGGACTACGCTAAGGAGACGGGTTATCTCCATTCCTCTTCAACTTGACCCTAGACAAAGTCATAAGAGAATGGGAAAAAGCACTGGAAAATTAAGGACATTGGTTACCATACCCGCAGACAATGAAACAAGGACATCCAAACAGATAGCCGTCTTCAAGGAATGTGCAGAGAAAGTCGACCTACAAATCTCCTTTCAAAAAAAAGCAAATTCTTCTGCTGAAAATTAGATGTCTAAAATTGAAACACAAAATACGGCAAGGTAAATAAGGTCAGACACTTCAAATACCTGGTTGACATCCTCGAACCCATAGGAGAGAAGATAGCATAGAAGACTCGATTACAGAAGATGAAGAGGACATATGGCAAGATATACCATATCTACAATAAGAAATACATATCCACACACACAAAGATAAGACGCTATAACACAGTAATCAAACCAGAGGCACTCTACGCAAGCGCGATAATTACACTTCACACAAAGAGCGGCATAGAAAACATACTAAAAGAAGAACGCAAAATTATGAGGAAAACTATCGGTCCAAAACTAATAGATGAGGTATGGAGAATACATTCCAGGAATACCACAAAGAGAATGTGCAATGTTTGCGGCGGACATAAGAAAAAGAAGGTTGAAATTCTGTCGACATATCAGTAGACTGCCACGGACAAGATTCACCAACAGAATTCTTGCATACATAGAATGGGGACAAATCAACAAAACCATGGATTGCTGTTGCATTCTAATGATCTGAGAAAGGCACAAATATATCCAGTAGTGATTGAGGACAGAAAGCACGTACCACAACAAGATACTTAGGTGGAACGTCGCGTCAGATAGAGAAGTTTGAGGGAGATCGGGGACAAAGTGGGCGGAGAAGAGAAAGGGAATCCACGGAAAAAGGATGAGAGAGGTGCGGAAGATCAGACGGAACACTCTAAAATGAGTCAGAATGCTTTATGTAATCTATATGCGCATATTGTGTGTACGCACTGTATTGTAAAATCAAAAAGTAAGGTGTTTTTATATAAATCACATTTATTCCACCGTTGTTTCCAGTCGTTGAAACAGTTTTTATACTCTTTCATACTCGACTGGTATTTTCTTCATAAGGGCCAGCAAATTATCTTGAAAACTTCTATCAATTTAAATCGGATCCACGAAATGATTTTTTCTATCGAAATATCAGGAAACTAACACGGTGCCATATCTGATGCATATGTCGCTTGTGGAAGGAGTTTATTTGATTTTTAATGTAAAACTGACGAATAATTATTGCGCTATTTGATGAGGCGTTATCGTGATGCGAAATTGATTGAATTGTTTTGCCACAAACTTGAATGCTTTTTTTCAAATAGACTTACACAAAAGACGTGAATTATGCTTAAATAATATTATTTATTCACTGTTTGACCAGTTGGAACTCTTTGTGGATAATACGAGGTTAATCGAAGAAAATAGTGAACATGACTGATTTTTGGCCAGCTTTGATTCATCTTTAGCACGATAATCACTTGGTTGTTGAGCTGTTTCTAGGTCATAAGCCTAGATAAGTAGTTATACAGTTCAAAATGTTCAAAGAGAGCAGCACTTCAGCATCGATCGAGTCAACACGATGAAGTTTTTTCAAAAAATCAGTCTCATTGGAACAAGACGACAAAACCGCAGACTAGCCTATATTGTTTTTCACAATGTAGTGAATTGATCCAAATAATATTCCAGTAATATCTACAATGTCTCCAATATAAATGGACGATTGCTCAGTACAAGATCATCGATTTTGGTAATGTTTTCTTCACTGTAGACGTGGAAGATCTTCCTGAACGAGGTTCATCTTTAACTGTTTCTTTACCATTGCTAAATTCCTTATATCACTTTTAATATTTTGTTTTTTAACATAGCTTCATCGCCTTACTTTCTTAACATTTTTAATGCATCAGTTCAAGAAATTTCGTTTTTTAGACAATGTCATGCTAATTCTTTACTCAGTAAATGCATCCGTTTTAAAAATTCGCGACAAAATTATAAAAAACGCTATAATTTACACTTAACTAACGGAACGATACGGAATTTCTGTCAGATATCCAGATATTTGGGCCTTTTTGTCCTGAATTCGCTATTGCCTACTCTATTTCTGAATACAAATCGATTACAAATTTTGGAAAATTCCACGAGTGCCAAAAATATATGATTATCGGAATCCGATAGTCGACCTCTTCCTGATTTATCCTCCAAGCTGATATCACCTAATTTGAAGTGGGCAAGCCATTCCAGGCATTGTCTTTCGCCGATTCTCCTCGTACAAAAAGTTCGTCGAGATCGCGGAATGACCGTGCTGCTTTCCATATTTTCTCTCATAATATGACGAACATGAATATTACATTTGATACACATTTCTATTTAGTAAATATCTAGAAATATTTTGACGAAAAAAAGTTAACAAAACACCAATTTTCATAAGTAAAAAATACGCAAAACTAAACTGTGAATAATTATGCATGAACTAAATACTTTTTTCCTATAATAATATTAGTAACATTGATGACTGATGTCATCACAAAATAAACTTTTGTCAAGGCCATAAGGAAATTATTAATTCATGTTTAAACAGGGTATTTTAAAGACATTTACTAACTGTTATAACTCCCTGTTGTGCTTTGTCGCCCTCGGCAGGTAGTAATAATACCGCAGGCCCTTTTAAGGGTGATGAAATGTATCCATTACCGTAATATCAGTTTATATTTACATGATTGCCTTGTAAGGCTGTACACAAATGTTTCGCGTAGTTGAATGTGTAGATGCTCGAAACGAGATTTCGCAAATCGCAATTAATCTGATTGATATTACCGGTAGCATTACGATCTAGGTCGATGTAACCCATATAGAGAAATGTATTTTGTAACTTATATTGGAATTAACTCTGTATTGATAACAGAGCTTCTTTATGATTGTTTGTTTTTTACATTAATGTTACTATTTGTCGAATTCAAGGTACTAGGGAAGCGATGTCCTAACTGGGAGACCGGAAAATTTAACAGAAATAAAATTTTCGAAACTATAAATTAAAAAATATACAGATACCAGATGTGACGGATGATATTTTTTCATTTTTTCTTGAAAAAGACATTTAATTTGGGAGAATAGTAAAAATTGGTTTATATATGGCGAAGTATGAGCCATCGCTAGCTGCACATTTTTCCATCGCTAGCTGGCAATTTGTGGATGCCCTCCATGAAAGCCGTACATATTTTGAGGTAGGTGGTGCAGTCATAAAGCCAAGTTTGGTGAGTACTGAGGATTGGATAAGAGTTCCCAGCCAAGTGCAAAAATTGTCTTTGACCGCTTTTCATCTGCTTTTCGCTTTTCGGTCAATGCTTTAAATGAATCATTTGTTGACGGTATCGAACGGTATTAACTGTTTCCCCTGGATTCAGAAGCTCATGGTACACAACACCCTTCTGTCTTCTTTCCAAAGCGATTCGGTCTTGCGGTCGATGTTGTTAACGTTTCGGAGGGTAATCTCCCGCCGTTTTCAAAACTGAACTAAAAAATAAATTATATTAATTTGTAATATATAAAGTAACGAGTGAAAGTAAATATATTTTTGTGTATGTCAACGATACTTACATTGACAACAATGGATTTTCATGACAGTGACATACTACCAAAAAAAAAAAAAAAATATATATATATATATATATATATATATATATATATATATATATATATATATATATATATATATATATATATATAGGTAATGTTTACTGTGTGATTGTTTATTGTACTGATTGTGTATTCAAATATTTAAATGTTTTTAATTGTATTCTTTAGAATCGGGAACCATATTGAATTTAAATCTATCGAAGGCATAGCAATACATTTTTATTTTTATTTAAATTAATTATAGCGGTTTCTTTTAATCTTCTGTATTTTGTTACCGATTCTTTTAATTCCGTTTTGGAATTATTCCAATTGATTTTATGACCCGATTCCCATGCGTGTTGACAAATTCTAGATTTATTAAAATCGCCCTTTCCAAGAAAGTATTTTAATCTAACATCTAACGGTCCAGATGTCTCACCTATATAGAATTTGCCAAATTCGCAGGGAATTTTATAAACCACATTTTTGGTATTTTGTTGTATATTGTTTGGTTTAGTCTTTGTTAATAGAGATCTAAGAGTATTTTTTGTTTTAAATGTCGTTCTTATGTTGTATTTATTTCCTACTCTTTTAATTGTGCCAGAAATACCGCGGATATAAGGGATTGTGAGGTTGATTGTTTGAGAGTTATTATTATTGTTATTAATAACTTGTCTGTTTTGTCTAGTATCAAAATTTTAAGCGATTTATCTATAAATTTTTTTGGGTAATTGTTTTTTATTAAAATGTCTTTTATGTGATTTGTTTCTTTTTGTACTGTATCACTGCACTTTCACTCGTTACTTTATATATTACAAATTAATATAATTTATTTTTTAGTTCAGTTTTGAAAACGGGAGGAGATTACCCTCCGAAACGTTAACGTTAAAAGTTTGTACATTTTTTATAACATTTTTATATCTTTAGAATTTTGTTCGTTAGGCAAATTTATTACAAAAAAGAATCACTGAGAAATTTGTCTCCGTTTGGTTTTTTGTTTTTACCCAGTGATTCTTTCTTTAAATAAGAACAGGTATTTTTGATATTTTTTGTGTTTTAGACAGTGGCGAAAAACACAAATAAAGGAGAAAAAATATATGAACACGCCACAATCATTCATACATTACTTAGTCTTAGGTCAACCCACGATTTTTTGCGTTTTGGGTTCTCGTCTCCAGTCACGATCCGATGCAAAAATGCCTTTCTTTTATGCCGAGAAAGCAAATCTTCGGTTGGTTTGACGACAACATCCATGACTTCTGTGCCATTTGTTGTTGGGTTTGCATATCGTCTTCTTTTAGCAATGCTTCCAATTCGGCATCTTCAATTTTTTTCAGTTGATTTGGACATTATTTGTTTTTAAAGTCGAAATCGGCATTTTTGAATCGTCTAAACCCATGCTCACAAGCGTCTTGCGTTGGGATATTGTCACCGTAAGTTTCCACAAGTATACGATGGCTTTTACTCGCGTTTTTCTTTTGATTGAACAAGAAACGCAGTACGTGCCACAAATACTCTTTCTCTGTAACTTTGAATGGTTTAAACATCAATAGTGTTTTGAAAGATTCTGTCATGGCAAAAGAATGACATAAGATTTAAAACTATGAACCGACCTTATTTCCAGCGTCATCTCTTAAAAAAATTAGGAATTATTAACTACCACATCTGGTAAATATACTTTCATAGCATACTATTAAATTGTATAACCTATTTTTAAAGTATTAACCACCATCTACCTTTGATATAAATATAAGATCATGATTTATTAGGAAAAAATATTTTGCTGAAATGGATTGATGGTCTTCAAGCATTAGTTAAAAATAAAGCAGTCGAAGTTATATGGCTGCACTGTGTACTTCACAGAGTAAGTATATATATAGTTACTTATTGGAGGCTGCAATCACAAGCAGCCACGCCATCCTGCGATAAACGGTCGCAGCAGTCAGACTATGCGAGACCGTTCGTGACCCGTCTAACCTTGTACGCAAGTACAAGTATGATCGAAAAATAGCGAACTGGGCCCGTGGAGAAAGGTATTAAAAAGCAAAGGAAGTTCACCCGTGCTCCACGTCGGTGCTTTCGACATGGCTGATTTATATGGTCATGGATTTAGTCGTTCCTTCATCCGCTCTTCAGGCGTGCAACTTGAGTTCAGTTGATGACGGCTTAAAGCCAGAAACCGGTGTTGAAACCCTTGCTGCCGCTTTGGATAGCGGATCGAGAAACGGCAAAGCACCGACGTGGAACATGGGTGAACTTTCTTTACTTTTATATATACATACATACATACATACACACACATATATATATATATATATATATATATATATATATATATATATATATATATATATATATATATATATATATATATATATATATATATATATATATATATATATATATATGTGTGTGTGTATGTATGTATGTATGTATATATAAAAGTAAAGAAAGTTCACCCATGTTCCACGTCGGTGCTTTGCCGTTTCTCGATCCGCTATCCAAAGCGGCAGCAAGGGTTTCAACACCGGTTTCTGGCTTTAAGCCGTCATCAACTGAACTCAAGTTGCACGCCTGAAGAGCGGATGAAGGAACGACTAAATCCATGACCATATAAATCAGCCATGTCGAAAGCACCGACGTGGAGCATGGGTGAACTTCCTTTGCTTTTTAATACCTTTCTCCACGGGCCCAGTTCGCTATTTTTCGATCATACTTGTACTTGCGTACAAGGTTAGACGGGTCACGAACGGTCTCGCATAGTCTGACTGCTGCGACCGTTTATCGCAGGATGGCGTGGCTGCTTGTGATTGCAGCCTCCAATAAGTAACTATATATATACTTACTCTGTGAAGTACACAGTGCAGCCATATAACTTCGACTGCTTTATTTTTAACTAATGCTTGAAGACCATCAATCCATTTCAGCAAAATATTTTTTCCTAATAAATCATGATCTTATATTTATATCAAAGGTAGATGGTGGTTAATACTTTAAAAATAGGTTATACAATTTAATAGTATGCTATGAAAGTATATTTACCAGATGTGGTAGTTAATAATTCCTAATTTTTTTAAGAGATGACGCTGGAAATAAGGTCGGTTCATAGTTTTAAATCTTATGTCATTCTTTTGCCATGACAGAATCTTTCAAAACACTATTGATGTTTAAACCATTCAAAGTTACAGAGAAAGAGTATTTGTGGCACGTACTGCGTTTCTTGTTCAATCAAAAGAAAAACGCGAGTAAAAGCCATCGTATACTTGTGGAAACTTACGGTGACAATATCCCAACGCAAGACGCTTGTGAGCATGGGTTTAGACGATTCAAAAATGCCGATTTCGACTTTAAAAACAAATAATGTCCAAATCAACTGAAAAAAATTGAAGATGCCGAATTGGAAGCATTGCTAAAAGAAGACGATATGCAAACCCAACAACAAATGGCACAGAAGTCATGGATGTTGTCGTCAAACCAACCGAAGATTTGCTTTCTCGGCATAAAAGAAAGGCATTTTTGCATCGGATCGTGACTGGAGACGAGAACCCAAAACGCAAAAAATCGTGGGTTGACCTAAGACTAAGTAATGTATGAATGATTGTGGCGTGTTCATATATTTTTTCTCCTTTATTTGTGTTTTTCGCCACTGTCTAAAACACAAAAAATATCAAAAATACCTGTTCTTATTTAAAGAAAGAATCACTATATATATATATATATATATATATATATATATATATATATATATATATATATATATATATATATATATATATATATATATATATATATATATAGATATATATATATATATATATATATATATATATATATATATATATATATATATATATATATATATATATATATATATATATAAATATATATATATATATATATATATATATATATATATATATATATATATATATATATATATATGAATGTTCAAGCACCCAATCGGCTTATGTTCGACGCATTCCATGGTCCGTGGGCTTCAATTCTTGCGTGAGTTGAACTTTGTAAGGATGATGTTGCAAGTCCGAACGCAAAATACGCCATAATGTGTCGTAAAGTAAAGTAAGGTCTTCAGCTGCAGTTTCACTAACAGCAGCTATAATCTCCATCGAACGAACGTTACGATTATGCATATGTCTTACCACAGTGGTAACAGACCCAGTGTTTTCAAATTTCTTGACTGTGTTGGAAATTGTGCGCTCAGAAGGACGATTATGGCGACCACATTCTGCTCGTAAGGCGCGAAATGTAGCTGCGGCAGAATTATTCTAACGCGTTGATTTTATGGTTAAACGATTTATATTGTAAAATGGCAAACCTTAATTTAAACAAATCACACTTTGGATGACATTTAAGTTTGACAGTTGTCAAATATATGGCTGTGTTTTCCACACTACGAAATGGGTAACCCGGTAGGTGGTTTGCATCAAGAAGACCATTCGCCGTCACAGGAAACCCAAACACGAAGAACAATAGAGGATCAAGAACCAAATGCACTAAACATCCTGCTACCATACGTAAAACAAATCCCTGATAGGATAGTACGGCCTACAAGCCGCATAAAACTGTCACAGGCATCTTAAAAAACCCCAAGGACAAAGTCAGAGTGGGAAATCATGGAGTATATAGTATATCTTGTTCCGGCTGCAAAAGAACATATATAGCAGTCGAATCAGACGAATCTCGACCAGCGTGCAGGAACATTAAAACAACTTAAAAAACAAACAAACCACTTCTGCTCTGTTTTAACAGCATCTACAAACTGGACATACAATCAATTTTGAAGGAGACAAAGTGATAGCGAATATTGAAAACTACTAGGTCCGAACAATCAGAGTAGTCCTTGAAATAGAAGAGAGGAGTGAGCTAAATGCGCGAAACGACACTTGCAATATTCCATTCCTGTGGGGGCCCTTTCTATGATTTCGGGCCATATGGTTGTAGTTTTGATGGCGGATGTCTTTGGTTTCCTATTGTTATCCAGAAACTTTCGAACAGTTCGGGCTGTTCCAAATAATACAGCCTTCTGCATGGGTCTAAAAAGGTGATCGTTAAGGCCCAATATTTTAATCATTCCTTTTGTCTATTCTTATTGTCTTCGCACCTGTTCTTGAAGCTCTTTACACTTCAGAATTTTTTCGGTATGTTTTGCAATTAAATTGTTGTTGTTTGGAATAACTATATCTATAAATAATGTTTTTCTTGCAATTTTATCGATTACAACAATATCAGGCCTATTGTTATATAATTTCTGCTCTGTAAGCACTGTTCGGTCCCAATACATTCTGTAACTGTTGTTCTCCAAAACTGGTTGCGGATTGTAATTGTAGTATGGGACTTTTTCTGATTCCTTTAGCTGCAGTTTTATTGCCAATTCTGGATGAATGATCTTCGCCACTGCGTCGTGCCTTTCTTTATATTCTGTTGCTGCAAATGCTTCGGAGCCGCCTGTTATATGTTGGATTGTCTCGGAGATCCGGCACCCATATCTACATCGATCATCCACCACACTTCCGTCCCGAACTATGTACTTAAGGTGAATTCTGACAGGTATAACTTGGTCTTGTATTGCCAGTAGGAAACCTTCTGTTTCCTTAACGACGCTAATATATCGACGCTAATATATCGACGCTATATAATCGTTCGACGCTAATATATAGACTTGTTCCTGGATGACCTCATTCAAATGTCTCCCGTGCAGAGGCTTTTCTCTCCACGATTGTAATTTCTCAAGTTCTGTTTTTGCATAGACTTGAACTTGATCTTCGTTCAGTTGCAGTGATGTTGATCCATCAGCCCGGCATACAGCTTCATGTAGCATATATGCTTTCACCTGCTGCAAGAACTATTTTCGCAGATTTTATATTTGTTGGTCCAGTTGCTTACTAATATCGACCAATCCCCTACCGCCTTGCTGTCGCGGCAATGTTGTGCGTTCCACTGCACTTCTAGAGTGGTGTTTCTGCTATTTTGTGAGCAGTGTTCTGATCTTCCGTTGCAAATTTTGTGCGTCAGTTGCACTCCAGTTAACTATCCCGAACGAATAGTTTAACACTGAACATGCATAGGTGTTGATAGCCTTTAACATGTTTCTGCTATTTAAGTCTGTCCTCAAAACTTGTCTTACTCTTTTGATAAATTAATAGGTAAGCTTTATTTTTTCATTAAGCCGTGATCAATTCGGCGTGCTTGCTTCATACCCAGATACTTGTATGTTTCCACAGCACTCATTGTCTCGATCTTTTGTCCGTTTTGTGTCTCAAAAGCATTGTTCATCCTTCAGTTCTCTATTGATGTTTAATATGCGATACTTCTCCAGTCCAAATTGCATTCGTATATCACTGGAGAATTCTTCCACTATTCTTAATATTTGCTGCAGGTGACTGATGAGGCAAATAATTTCACATCGTCCATGTAAAGCAAATGGTTTAGCCACATAGATTTATCATTACTTTTCAAGGCAAAACCATATTTGGTCGAGTTCAGTCGGTTTGAAAGTGAATTCATGGCGATACAGAACCAGAGAGAACTGAGCGAATCTCCCTGAAAAATATCCCTTCTGATTGGAATATGTGTAGTTGATATATTATGGTCACCCTCTATAAATTGGATTTTGGTTCTCCACACTGACATGAAGCTCTTCAAGAGATTTATTATTGGCTGATTTATTTTATAGATATTGAAGATTTCTATAAGCCATTCGTATGATGCAGAATCGAAAGTGTTCGATCAGTGTTTTCTGGCCGTTGTTCACTAATTACCTCTAATTGTGTAGCTTGAGTTGTTTGTTGGGATATTATAATTTCTGGATCGTTATTATTTTAAGAAATATCCTGTCTTATTACAGTCTGGTTCTGGTCAATTTCTTGTTGGATCTCTTGTTTGATTGTATTTAGTCTAATTTCTGGAATTGTACGTTTCTTGAGAATCATTCTATATTGATAAGCCAGTCTCTGTTTTGTGACTTGTATATTTGTTATATGTTCAAGTTGCGTCACCTTGTAATAAATGCGCATGATTGTTTCATTCATCGATGATGTCCATTTCATGCATCTTCTAGGTAGTCCAGCTTGAGTGAGCTCCTGTTGTAGTACCGGTACAGCAGCTCTAGCTGGTGAAGTCTCCGGTGGTATTAGACTTCGGTCTAGTGCCTTTTTCGTAGCCCTTCTTGTGGTGCCATAGAGTTGGGAACTGCCACTCGATCCTGCCTCACCAACACCGGACAAATCCCCCCGACGGTTCCGAAGAGTTGTCCGTAAAACCCCACCGCCTTGTGTAATACTTTTATTTGCCCGCTCCATGAACAGTAATTTTGGATTCAAGGGAAAAGACGGTTACCCAAGACAGAGCCCCGAATTACCATGGGAAGGTTATATACTACCGGAGGACGCTAGGTATCCGGAGGCATCTTTAGAGACACTTTAACCCTGTGCCTTTCAGCTCAGCTCGGTACGATGGATTTCCACCTTGAGCATGGGGATTTTTTTTAGAGGTTTACTCTTAGCTGGGGAAAGTGGTGACGCCACTCACCAAACGTACTCTCTGCTCCCTGCGTTAAAAAATTATTATTATTCTTCTTATTATTATTATTATTTTTATTATTTTTTTTATATCACATTTCAACTATGTGTGCAAAATCTTTTTTATTATTTTTTTAATAGTTTTCCAAAATGTTGCAATAGAATATAGACACTTAGTTCCTCTATATCAGACCTGGAATTAATAGTATTTTATATTATTATTATTATCACAAACATGATGCATCAATCATCTCAGCCTAGACTGGTCGGGTTTACAATGTCTAGACAAGAAAGCAGTTCAGCTTCTCCCATTCAGCTTAATACCTTACGAACAATGTGACAAGTTTGTAAGAGAACTGCTCGTTGTTATTATTATTATTATTCTGCTCATCCTTGCTGTAAAATGTCAGCTCATGCTGGTCGATATTCCAATACCAAGATGAAAAAGCAATTCAGCTCCTCTCACCCCAACATACAGTACATCCAACATATAGTATTTTACGAACAATGTGACACGTCTGCCAGAGCACGGCATGTTGCCCTACTATGGCAATCCATTTTGACATACCCAGGCTCTCGAGGTTCTTCGAAAATCTCTTCAATCAGGCCTTCGGCGGATATAACGAAGGAAACTACATCTTCCTTACTCAATTTCCACTGGTTCTTCAAGTCGTATGCCAGATTTTCATACTTTGTGGATTTTTCCATCTCAACTTTTCTAATGTTGTGAGAGAGCGGCACAGAGTACCGCACTTCCTGCAGTTTCGACCTCGTCCAAATGCAGTATGTGTTTTTTATAGTTCTTTGTTTTTGTTACCCTATCTTGAATATATATCGCGAAACCTTCTGTTTCTGGGTACAAGAGTCCATCGGTCAGCCACCTTAGAGACAATTGTTCTTCAATGGTGTCATCTTCGAGTGACTTAGGAAATGTTCCATGTAAGGTTTGTCCTTTCCATTCTCGAACGCAATCCATCAGTGTTGTTCTGCTATCAATACGGTTTTGTTTATTTAGGTTTAGTGGGGTGAAACCCCGGTCCTCATCTGCAACCAATTTCATTAATGTACTGTTTGGATCAATGAAGTGTTTTCTCATCCAAACTTACTAGGCCTATACCACCCAACTTTCTTGGGATGTATAGTCTCTTTGAAGATGAATTTGGATGCAGACATTGGAACTTTGTCAATGGTTGGCGTGTCAACCTATCAAGTTCATCAAGGTCAGTTTCTGACCATTTAGCAATGCCAAAAGAATATGTCAGAGTTAGCACTGTCTAGCCATTGATTGCTCTAATGGGGTTTTCGCCGTTTAGTTTCGTGTTTAAAAGTTTTGTAAGTCTCTTTTTGTACTGAGTGGAAAAGTCCTTCTTTGACTGTTTATGATCAAGTTTATGCTTTTGGGGTATTCCTATATATTTGTAGGATTCTTCTGGTGCTAGTTGTACAGCAACAGTCAACAGAATGTTGAATGTTGATTCTGAACCTGTCCCTTCTGTATATTAATGGTAGAACATTTGTCCAGTCCGAATGACATTCTGATATCCCTACTAAATGTTTGAACTATTTATATCAAGGATTTTAATTTTTCTCTAGTTTCTCCATATAATTTAAGGTCATCCATATATAGTAGATGAGAGAGCTTTCTTGGATTCCTCATGTTAAGTTTATATCCAATATTGCTGTTGTTTAGTAGTGTGGACAAAGGGTTCAAGGCTAAACAGAACCAAATTGGACAAAGGGAATCTCCCTGAAAAATTCCTTTCTCGATATTTGTAGTAGCAATGCATTGTTGATCGACAAACAAAATCGTTTTCCACTTCCCCATCAGGCACTTTAAATAATTAATAATTAATAATTTGGGGGATAATTTTATAGAAATTCAGAACCTCAGCCAACCAATCGTGAGGAACACTATCGAATGCTTTCTTGTAGTCTATGTAGCAGATATTTAAGTTGTGTTTTCTTTTTCGCGCTTGCTCAAGAGCTACAGCATCGATCGTCAACTGTTCCTTGCAGCCCATACGTGCTCTTATGCATCCTTTCTGCTCTTCTTCAAAAATGTTATTTAATTACAATGTTGGTAGATATTTTCATTGAGTAGGGCTGTGAACAGTTTATATAATACTGACAGACATGTAATTGTTCTGTAGTTATTGGGTTGCCTAACGTCCCTTTTTTTAAACAGTAGATATGTATTGCCCTCCATTAGGAAGTCGGGGAAAATGTCTGGATGTATTAAAACCTTTAAATGCATTTGCAAGTATGGGATATGCAGCTGTAAAGCTTTTAATCCAGAAGTTATGCAATCCATCTGGTCCAGGCGCCTTCCAGTTGTGAGTCTTCCTAACAGCAGTGCAAATGTCAATCGCTGTGAAATAGTTACATTCCATATCTGGGAGAGCATTTGTATGTTCTTTAATCCAAGTCTTAACCCAAGGAGCCAATTTTTCGTAGCCGTCTGATTTTATCCAAATCAATCTCCAATATTTCGCAAAGGAAGACACATCCATATTCTTAAGTTCTGACTTGCTATTACCTTCTGCTTCGAGTTCTCTATAAAATTTCTTTTAGCTATATGCAAATACTGGATTTTGTTTTCGCTTTTCTAGTTCATTATATCTTGCTAGCCTGGTCACTTTCGATTTAGCTTTCTGCCTAAACCGATCTTTTAGATCTAACAATTTTTCTCTCTTGATGTTCATTAATTAATTCCGATTCGGTTAGATAGTTCTTCCTTAGAATTAAATTTTTACGGTCGGCTAGGTTTTGCTCCTACAGCTGAGTTTCAGGGAACCTCTTTTTATATTCTTGGTGGAGTGCATGTCTCTGGTGGAGTGCATATTTTTTTTTTATTATATTATTTTGTAAATATTATAATTTGTGTCTGTTTTATTTTATGTAATAAATGGGAGAGGGTGGTGGAGAGACACCAAAATGTTTTTTTAAAGAAGTGTGGTAGCCTAAAATTTGAAAATCATTGTACTAGGGTATTACAAATGGATTTGTTTTTTTATTTGTTTATAAACAAATTATTATACTTTACCCCTCAGAGGTTCATTCCGATTTCAACTTCTAATTTCAACATATATCCGATTTAAACAAATAATTATTCCTTTTTCAGTATTAAAATTCACAAAAACGTTAAAGTGACATATGTCGCAAAATTAAGCATTATTTTTAAAAAAACCTTCAAAGCAACAGACGTCGCTCGTGAGATTTGAGAAGTAGAGGGGGAAGATGTATAAATGTGCACCGCTCAGCTCTGGTTGGAAAATTTCCGGTAGACATGAGTTTTGAAGCTAGGGCAATATCAGGTCGCTTACGGTCTCTCGATGTTGACGTTTTAAAAGTAGCTGTGTGTACAAGAACAAGCCATCGACTTCCAGGGGAACTAGAAGTATCCCACACTGCCGTTAACCGGCATTTACAAATCATAGGAATGGTGAAATTTACTAAAGAATAAATAACTAAGTATCTCAAAAACTATGTTACACAGTAGTAGTTTCAAATAATCTATTTTTATTGTAAAGGTAAATAAATTGAAACAGATTTTTATAAAAAACTCAATCGCCGGGGCGTCTAATGCGAGACCTTGGTTTCAAAGAAGCTTCTTCTTTACAGTTTCAAAGGATCTTATCATAATTAATGTTTAGTAAAGTTTTACAATTTTCACCGACCGAAAAGGAATGGATATTTTCTTTTCAATTTAAAAACTTTATTTTTTGTATAATATTATTTTTAACGGGAAAAATAATATACAATGAAACATTAGAAAAACTAAAATCCAAATAATGAACGAAAATGTTTTTGCGTCTCCGTGAGATTGGAGAATTTTCTGCCGAAACAATATTTCTCAAATGCAGAGGTGAGGTAGTTTTGCTCTGCTGCTTTTATGTAGTTGTGTGCGATTCGAAAGGAAATGGGAATAACTGCAGTTTCTGCTGGAGAGCATTTTTTTTGCTTGAAAATTTATTTGCGGTGTATAAGCGATTATGTTTATCAAAAAATTATGCCGTGATACACTGCTATGATCAAAAAGTAAGGTGATTTTTGTTTTAAAAATATTTTATTTTTAAGTTGGCATGACTGTCCATGACATCTGATAAGTTTGATGTTTCATATAATTTGTTAAGTTAGGAATTATACGAGAGTAATCTGAAAAGTTTCCTGCCTCAACATGAAGATAGCGTTACTCGTCAAAAATATACTGGTAATATAATTGTTAGTATAAATAGTAATAGATAGATATCGAGTTTAGCTTTGTTTCTGGAATTAATGCTTTCCTAAGGATTACTAGATACTGTTCAGCCTTTCTCTGCTCAGTAACTACTATGTTGGGATATGCTCTGATAAATTCGACATGTAGACGTTGGCTATAGCCAACTCTTTTCCGTCCTAGTTGAGTCACCTTATAGTAGATGCTGACTATTTCATTCATGGAGCATGTCCACTTCATGCATCTTCTGGTAATTCCCGCTTTAGTGAGTACCGGCTGATGTACCGGCACAACAAATGCAACAGGTGAAGTCTTCGATATTAGTTGACTTCGAATTTCTATCTGTTCTTTTGCTTTTTCACTTGCCTTTTCCGTTGGCAATCTTATGGTACAGTAGAGTTCGGAGTCTCCCCTCGCTCCACCCTCATCAACCCTGGAAAAATCATAACGGATGTTCGAAAGGGTTCTTGTCTGTAAAACCCTACCACCTTGTATAAAACTTTTATTCATTTTAATCTCTATAAACATTGGCTTTGGGTTTAAGAGAAAGGAAACGGTCACCCAAGGCAGAACTCCGAAGTACCTTGGGAAAGCTATTTACTACCGGAGGGCGCTAGGTATCCGGAGACATTGTGAAATACACTTTAACCCTGTGCTATTCAATTCCTCGGCACGTTGGAGTTCCACCTTGAGCTAGGGAGCATTTTTTGTCAGTGGTTTTCTCCTCTTAGCTTGGGTAGGTGGTGGCGCCACTCATCAAGCGGACTCTCTGCCCCCTGCCTTATATATGCCCCTATTCTTTATAGATATAGCCATTCCTAATATTAATAATAGATTAAAAAAGTAAAAAGAAAAGATTCAGAAATACGAGGAACTTTAAGAGTAAGTAACGAAACAATGGGACATTTAAAGTATAGAAAGAGTTTCCATAATAATATCAACAATGGCTCTTTGGAATACCTCCAAAGAGCCTGCTGAAGAGCATAAAATCATTGGGCCACAACGAGCATCTTTTCAAGCTCTTGCAAAAAGCAGCACTACTAGGAACAGAGAGAACCGTCCGGAAGTTCTTTGGAACAACTCAAGTACATCGAAGAATTCTAGCGTCACTGTGCGGCCCGATAACAGGGAAAGGGCCCCCACAGAGCATAATCCTTCTGATATCTTAGATATCTGGAATAAGTCAATGTTCCCCTTAGAGGGAGTGCGAATGCTTTTAGGCTATATCGTATTATAATTGTAATATATATGTTAGTGTTTCGGTAAAGATGGTATAAACCAAATATCGAACCGACATTAAATTCTTACATTTGAAGGGAATGCGCCTACACAAATTAAAGTCGAGATGGATGACAGCATCAGATACGGAGACTTTTTACCATTATTTGCCATCGTGAAATTTTGGCAGGTGTGGGATGTTTGGGCAGATGAATGTTCGGAACGGCCAAAAACTGCAATCACTACCGATAACATTGAAACAGTTTACCAAATGGTGCTGGACGACCGTCGAATTGAGGTTATAGAGATAACAGAGGCTTTGGGTATCTGGAAATAACATATTTGTCATATATTGACTGAAGATTTGGGCATGAAAAAGTTAACTGCGGTTTGGGTGTCCTGATTGCTCACTCATGACTAAAAACGCATTCGAATGAACATTTCCGAGAGCCTGTTGAAGCAGTTTAAGCGAAATAAATGTTAGTGTTAGTGTCGATTAATAATTGTGCATGAAATTTGGATACACTACTACACTCCTGAAACCAAGGCATTGTTGAAACAGTGGACTACGAAGGGCGAATCGACTCCGAAAAAGGTGAATACTGCTCCATCGGCAGAGAAAGTGATGGCGATTGTTTTTTTGTGTTTTTGTGTGTCTAAAAAGATTAAATTTCATGTGTTAATGCATTAAAAATTAATAACGTATCACGGCTATGAAGCTATGTAAAAAACATTCTTTACAGTGGTGCAAGTGATGGTAAAGGAGCAGATGATGAAGATGAACCTCATTCAGGAAGAGCTTCCATGTCAACCAATGAAGAAAACATTTTAAAATTAAACTTATAGCTTTATGCGTTATTGCATCCATTCGAAAAAATGTCCAGATTTCTTGTGACAAAACAACTGAAGGTTTGGTTTGGTAATAATGATTCGTCAATTTTTCTATAAAAATCAAACCACAAAACACCTTTCTACAAATACTATATTCATCGGATATGGCCCCGTGTGACTTTTTCCACTTTGTTCGATTGAGGAAACCATTTAGTCGATGTTGTTTAGAAGTCAGTCAGAAGCGTTTACTGGCCGATTTGAAAGAAAGACCAGCCGTAGATTATAAAAATTCTTTCATTGGTATAAGTGTATTGCAGTGAGTAGCAATTTTTTACACCTGTGGTTGTCCTAAAAAGTCAGCTTTTCAGGGCCTATATATATTTTGTGCACGAAATATACCTTTTTATAGAAACTCTATTATTCTCCAACTTTTGTTAAAATAAAAAATGATAAGTTATAGAAAATAGGAGAAACTATTTTATTAAAGTACTAAATTATTTTCGTCCTAAAATAAATTAATTTTCAAACAAAAAAATGGCGGAAATTAATTTTAACACTTAATAACCAGCACATGGAATTGATTAATTATATGCCAATTTAATCAAGCAAAATCATAATTTTAAAGAAATCACTTTATTACATTTTAATGGAGGTTCTGGTTAAATTTTAAAATTTCCGAGTACAGAAACTATTTTTTTTTTATGTCTTCATAGCGAAAACTTACTGCCTTCGATAATATTGAATTTAGCTGGAAAAATAACCGATAAATCTAAAAAAGTTAATATTTTCATGCCAGCAGTAAAACTAATAGAAGTTGACTTGAAAGCTTTTGTAAAAACTGAAAGCCATGTGACGGCGGAAAATCTAGCTTTTTGTGTCGGAAAAAGAGGCTAAAGGAAATAACACAACCGAAACATTATTTCTCAAATGCAGAGCTTTAATGACGTTATGAAGTTTTACCCAGTCACGTTGATGGCGTTATGCGTGATACGAAACTATATAGATAGGAATAATTGCAGTTTTTGAGCATATCTCTTGTTGATTTTTTTTAATGTTTAACGATTATTAATTGATTATGTATGACGATTTTATCGTGATACGAGGGTAGTCCCAGAAGTACCTAACCTAACAAAAAAAAACAATAAATTAGGCAAAAATATATTTATTTCTCTACATAGTCTCCTTTTAGCGCGATTCCCATCGATGTTCAATAGCTACGATTCCCTGTTTATAGCTCAAAATGGCCATTAACCGCCGACTCCATCTCTTCATTGTTGGAAAATATTTTACCCTCGACGCATTTTTTTTAGTTAGAAAACGGAAAATAATCCGAGAGGGCTAAATCTGGGGAATAGGATGCATGAGGAAGCAATTCGAACTTTAACTCATTGATCACATCATTATTACGATGTATGAACTGGTGCATTATTTTGATGAAACAAAACCTTCTTTTTCGCCAACGGCAGCCGTTTTTTCTTGATTTCATCACTCAAGCGCCACAATATATTCGCATAATACTTGCCGTTGATTGTTTTTCCTTTCTGAAGATAATTAATGAAACTTATCCCACTCGCATCCCAAAAACTTGCCTGCAGACGGAACTGTCTTCGCCTTCTTTGGAGCTGATCCTCCCCTTTCAGGCCATTGTTTTGACTGTTCCTTCGTCTCAGATGTGATGTAATGGACCTATGTTTCATCCATGGTTATGAATCGACGCAAATACTCAGCTTTATTCTTGTGAAATTTCGCAAAACACTCGAATGAAATATCATCACGACGATGTGTTTTTTTCCATTGTGAGTAATTGCGGCACCCATCTTGCGCACAGCTTTTTCATACCCAATTTTTCAGTCATTATGGGATGTACAGCATTTTTTTAAATGCCTACCATGTCTGATAGCTCGCGCACTTCCAGTCGACGGTCATCCAATTCCATTTTGTGGTTTTTTGCACCATTTCTGGCATGGTCACCTCATTTGGTCGACCACTGCGATATTCGCATTAGCAGCTCGTACGGCCTCGTTTAAACTCTGCCGCCCAATATTTTACTGTTGTAAACGAAGAAGCAGACTCCTCCAGAGTAGAATTTAGCTCCGCTTTGATATCGATTGAACTGAGACCTTTCAAATGAAAGTATTGTATTACAACGATCACCAATTTTTTTCCATATCTACAAATTCACTGAGAACTTTCACTATTAATGGCTGCCAAATAAATACTAAATAATGTAGCGTCGTCAAACTTCAAACTTCAAGCTTTATACGGTTGGTACTTTCTACCATAGGGTACTTTTGGGACTACCCTCGTGGAAATGAAAGATCAAGTTCGCTATGTGAAGAGTTATCTATAAGACAACAAAACGAAAAAACAACATTGTACCAGTTACTTTTTTCACATATACTAGGATATAATTAAAGTATTTGCATTTTTCTTTGTTTATATATAAAGGGATTTACTTCACTCTTCAGAAGTTTTATTTGATTTAAACTTTTTGCTCCGACCAGTGGCGGCTCGTGGGTTTTTAAAGTAGAACTAGAAGAAAATAATGCTGTTGCAGATTTTTTTAGCTTTCCCTTCCTCCTTTTTATTTTTCGTGCTATTGAAACCATATACAGGAGGTGAACCAGGAAAATGAGGTAAAGCAAAGAAACTGAACGGCATTTGCGATGCATAGGAATGGTGCCAAAGTTTAAGCACCGAATAACTAAGCACCATAAAAATACCAATAAAAGATGTCTCAATAGGTACTTCGGAATTTAAATTTGGCGCCGTTTTTCAAACACTTAACCTATAAATCTTATATCTCGCATGTGTCATCTAGAGACCCGGAAATTTAAAATCCCCATACCACGGACATCGTCGTGGGCAGTGGCGGTTGGTCTATAAGGGCACGTGGACACGTGCCCTACCCAAAAAATTAATAAATGAAATGAAAAAAATAATATCCCATATTATATTATTTTTTTCTCTGTTCGGTTTATGATCACGCATAGTCTAACATTTATAATGTCAATCGCAGTAACGAAATAGGTTGTGGATTGCCGAAGGGCACCGATTTGTGCCGCTACTGTTTTCTTTACTATCGCGTGCGAAAAACAAAGAGAGCAATGCATCGCTTTGCTAGTAACCCGGAGATTAAACGCATTTATAACGTCATATCTTGGGCACTGTCCCATTCTCAATAGTCAGGTGGTTTTTCGCCATCGATTACAATAGTGAAGATAAATTCAGTGCAATCTATGAATAGAAATAATGTCACATTAACATTTGAGGACCGAATTGTCATCAAAAATCACCAATTAAATCTAATAATTGAAATATGTTGTACAATAGAAAAAGGTGTAAAGGTGTTTTTTGCAAATTTGTCTGCATTTCCCGCTTTCTTTTCTCAATCATCCAAAAGGGCAACTGTTCTGGATAGCGTTGTGAAAAAAAGTCTACCCCGTGCGGCCCCTACCAGATGGAAGTTTACGTCTAAATATGTGAATACTGTTTACATTTACAAAGAAAAATTGCAAGCCTGCCTTGAAGAAATTATGGACGCCGAGTCGGATAAAAATCCTATTAATCAAGCACAGGGGTTAATAAATCATTTGGTGAGTGATAATTTTAGATTTTGGTTGTTTTTCTTCAATAAAATAATGCCTCATTGCAAAATAATGCATTCTCTTTGATCAACTGCAAAGTAGGCAACACTTAAAGTTAAGAAGAATTTTCAACAGCCATTCAAAATATTAGAGATAATATAGAAATAAAAATTAATCAAGAATTTGGTAACTTAACTGCTGAAGAATCTACAACGATCATAGAGAATCGCAGAAAGAAACGGAAATTATGATACCTTAACCATACAGGTTCATGAACGTTTTCGTTTCGATGTATACGTAACTGTTGCAAATTTATTTGAAACTGAAAAATTTGGTGAATATATCTAGCCGTCTTTCCAAACGAAGACATTAAAATTGTGTGTAACCTGTTTGCAAATGTAAATTACTTAAAATTAAAATTAAAATAAAAATTATGAACCAGTGGGTTGTGCCGCTGTTACAAATGTTTATCTAAAACAATTTAGCATCAACATTTAGTGAATCTGTGGAATTGCTGACTGTCTTCTGTACCGTCCCTATGACGAGTGAAAGCGAAAGATGTTTCTCTATCCTCAAACGAATCAAAACATTTCTAAGAAACACTACGGGCCGGGAACAACTGTGCTGTTAGCAATGCTACCTATTAAAAAAAAAATGGCGAAGTCAATTTCAAATTTTAATGATCAAGTCATCGACCACTTTGCTGCTCAGAAATTTACGATGATGGACTTCAACTACAAACAAATTTAATGGCCATGGTCCTATGGTGAGTTTAGCAACATTTTATTATCTAGTTACCTATTTGAAAATTTGATGTCTAACAGGTACACTCGTCTTTCTACACAGCAAAGTGTGTGTATGATACTAAGAAATGTAAAATTTTTGGTTGGGACGCATTTCCCTATCCCCATTCCAAAATTTGGTTTAACGTGCCTCAGCTGATTTTCCCCCTCGAACCGCCGCTTGTCGTGGGTTAGCTAATTTTACTATTTGTTTGAATAACAGTGTTGTGTTCATTGTGGGCTGAAGGGGTTATAGGGCCATTTTACGTTATTGCAATATGTTACGAACACTTTCACAATATGTTAAGAAACTTTTTATGCTCTTAGTTCGATAATATGCACCTTAATAGTATGTTTTTTCAAAAAGATGGCGCCACATGTCATACAGCGAAGGAAACTTTGGATTTATCGAGGACACGTTTTCCTGGCCACGTCATTTCTCGAAATGGTGATATTCAGTGTCTTGCAAAAGCATGCGATCTAACCTCCGCGACTTATTCCTGTGCGGTTTCCTCAAGAACAAAGTCTAATTCTAAAAATCCTGAGACGATTAATGATCTGAAACCAAACATACTTCAGGTTATTGGTGGAATTGGGCTGCAATTGTGCCATATTATTATTGACAATTCTACAAGAATGGTTATCTGCAGTACCAGCCTGTAACAATAACTGCTAATTATTGATAATTGTCGGCTCTGGTGATCACAAGAGGACTATTTCGAAAGTTTATCATGCGTTTAATGATCTTCATCCAAGTGGTGATATTCTCCAAGAAATTGCCAAACTTCGAGAATACCGAAGCAGTAACTAATGGTGATATTGAGTTAAAGGTTTTATAGGATATTACTGATAAAGTAGACAACTTGTTGTGCATAGGGTTTTTGAAGGATAAGTAAAAAATATATCAAAATAGTCTAAATTTACTCCAACAAACGACATTTTATGCTGGAGTTGTTAACATTATTTTGACCCTTATGGAAAGGAACAATTTACAGAAAGACCACTAGTGAAACTGCTAAAAATATTCTCAAAAATGTTTATTCTGTGTTATTACATGCATATTATGTTACTAAGGTGTAACAAAAATATTTGCGTTTCTGACGTACTTATTTATTGACTGTTTAAAATAATTATACCTAGAGATTATTTCTGGAAATATAGGCTATTGTTTTCGACGATTTCAACCCTTCTTTGAGCCAGAGCCTCTTTATATCTTCGGTAAAACGATGAGTCTTTTTTTTACCTCTTCTTCCATAGAAAATTTTTTCTCAGAAAAAATAAGCCACCAACCAGAACAAGCCCCTAGGTCAGCGCTGTATGTTCAATAAGGAAGCAATTCAAAGTCCAATTAATTAATTCTTGAGATGGCCACATGTGAAGTGTGTGGTTTTGCGTTGTCTTGCTGCAGGATGTGTTTTTTTCGGTTGGTCAAAGCAGGACATTTTTCGACCAGAATAGCATGTACTCTCTGAGTACATGCTCTGAGTACAAGTTGAAATGGGTAGAGTAGTGATCAATTTAATGAAAATTATTCCTTCAAAATTCTACCAACCACACCTTTTTAACAAATCTTTTTCGCTTTGGTATCGGAAAAGCTGGTTGCCCGGTCATAACTATTTTACATGATTAGAATTGTCGAAATCAATCAATTTTTCATCATCCCGTTAACGAAGCGAAAATCAGTAGTGTTTTTAGTAGAACTTTACACCCATCAACCCGACGCGTGGCTTACTGCAGTTCATGAATGATAACCATCTCTTATAAAATGTCAGCAGCTCTTTGAAACCACTCCTATACCCCAAAATGCCTGTTAACCGCAGTGTGTCAGATTCCTAATTGTCCTGAAAGCTTTACTACTGCATGTTCTAGTATATCTGCAGTCATAGCTGATATAAAGCGTCTGCATTGAGAGACCATGAACGATATAAGCTTCCCCTATCTTCAATACCCATCTCTCCCTCCCCGACCATTTTGAACCGGAGTTCAAAGTGCGGTGATCTAGTTGACAACAATTACGAGCGGCGTCAGTCGCGTTGAAGCCTTTTTGAAAACGTCTTAAAATTGCCCTAATTTCGGTGCAAAATGTTCGGATTAAATCTCTAAGAAGTGATATATCATCCTTTATATATATATATAAACAAATGAAAAAATACTTTTATTACATCTTAGTAAAATGTTCTTAGTCTCAGGCTCTTTTGGGATATTTAAAATGTTTTTAGAAGTCTTTATTAACAATCTATATTTCTGACTGGAAGTGACGTATTTTTGTTGTTTTTTTGAATGAAAATACTGAATAAAACTAAAAAAAGTAAATATTTTTATGACAGCAGTATAACTAATAGAGTTAGCATGAAACTTTTTGTAGGAAGTAAAAGCCAAATAATGGCGGAAATTCTGGCTTTTTGTGTCGGAAAATAAGGCAGAAGGAAATAATACAGCCGAAACATTATTTCTTAAATGCGGAGTTTTGATGCCATTAGAGGGTTTAGCTCTGTCATATTTATAGCATTATATATGATACGAAACGAGATGGAAATAACTGCGGGTTTTTGGAGTACACTTTTGTTTACCTTCTGATATTTGTATATTATTAATTGTTCATATACAGCTATAAATAACGATGGTGTCCAAATATTACTAACATATTTTTCATAAGATTAATAATAAATTATATCCATCTTCAAAAAATATATATTCGGAATCTAGCCCCAATCCAACATTCATTGATTTGATTGATTTATTTCAGTTTTATTTTTTTTACCTATTTTTTTATTAAAAGTGGTGCGTTCTCACGACGCGATGGAACACAAAAAGCTTATTAATTTTTTTTATTATATTCTGAAGTTGCTTATATCAATTTGAAAATTTGTTGATGATGTTTGATTTTTAAAAAATTAATTGCAGCTATAAATAATGATGGTGTCCAAATAGCACTCACATATTTTGTATAGTACTTGTAGTAAAATAATAAGAAATTATATCAAATTATATCAAGAAATAATATATATGGAATAAAACAATTTTTTACTTTGTTAGTTATCACTTTTATTTTTAACTTTGTGTGACTATAGTTTCGTAAAACGATGTTACATTCTCAAACACTACTTTAAAACTAAGGTACTACACCTATTTATCCTATGTACCTAATATTACACTTTTCTTGGGGTTAATTTTTTACACTAATTTAAATAGTGGGGAATTTCGGCAACTGCCTGATCGTTTATTGGCTGTCTAGACGGGTCTTTATTATATTTATACATTTCAATCGCTTCTAAAATGTTTAATTTTTTGTTTTTTTTTTTTGACAATGTATGTAAAATTTTTCAATTTGTAATATCGGCAAATATATATCCGGTATCTATGAAATGGTTCACAAAATTAGAATTTTGTTTCCTTAATATGTACACAGATTTGTGTTCCTTGAAGTTGGTCTGAAAATTTCAGCCCGTTGGTCACACATAGCAGCTACTGTAGTCATTGCAATTTAACATATAAACTCCAGATTTTGTATTTTGTGATATTTTATAATTGGCATTAAAAACTGATTTACTCGTTGACTGGAGGTTTTTAACAATATTTTCAAATAATGTTTCCTTCAAAAACAAGCTACTTGTTATTATATGGGACCGAAATATATAATTTTACAATATTTTTTATTTGTTTTTTTATCTATTATTTGTTTGTTTTGCTTTTGGGTATAGTTGATGAAATAGTAATTGTTTTCGTTTTTTATTTATTAAGTAACTAATTTCTTTTTCATTGAAGCCGTTATTTTGTGCTATTAGTTTTATTTTTTGCAGTTCTATTTTTCTATTATTTCCAGATAATAGAATTGTGAAAGCTCGGCGGATATGCTGCATATTTATGTGTAATGGGGTGGATTGATTGTTTTGTAATTGTTATATCTTAGTATGTGAGTTTTCTATAGATATTAAATTCTAGTTTATTATTTTGTGTGGATATTGAAAGGTCTAGAAAATGTATGCTTTGATTTTGTTCTTTTTCAAGTATACATTATATTTTTCTATTATTATAAAGTATCTATTTTTAGTAACACAAGAAGCTCACTATATTTTTTAATGTATGCTGGATTTACTTTAATCAATTTGAAAAAAAATCTAAAATTGGTTATATTTGACCCAATAACTCTCGGTACCACGATTAGTCTTTGTTTTTTTTATGTGAAGTTTGTGGTTTTGCGTTGTCTTGCTGCAGGATGTGTTTTTTTTTGCGGTTGGCCAAAGCAGGACATTTTTCGAGCAGAATAGCATGTACTCTCTCAAGTTAAAGTGCGTAGAGTACTGACTTTATCGCCCTACCACCAAGAATCAATTCAAAGTGAATAATTCCTTAAAATTTCTATTAACCACACCTTTTTGACAACTCTTTTTCGCCTTGATATCGGAAGAGCTGATTACCCTGGCAGAACCAACTATTTTACATCATTAGAATTGTTGAAATCAACCCAATTTCCCCCTAATTTCACGACATATTTATCGGAGCAAAGAATTGAAATTAGATTAAATCTCTGCGAAGTGATCTCTAATTCTTTATTTATAAACAAATGAAAAAACGCCAATACTTTTATTACACCCTAGTCTAAAGTGGCGTAGTAATGTTTCCTGTGATATTTCAGCAAGGCATAGAGTTCCGTTCTTTTTGTATTAAACATTAACATATTTCTAGATTTATTTCAAAACCAAAAAGTTTCAGAAAAATTAAACTCAAATCATTAAGGATATGTCTATCATCAGGAAAATATCATTTCCAGCTTCACTTTGTTCAGCAAGTTCGTGATTTTTTCAATCATATATTTCCTAAGCCATCGATTAGTACAAGAAGTAAAAAGGAATGATCACCTTGGTCTCGGTTCCACATATCCAAAGAGTTATCAATCATTCTTCCATCTCGACCTATATGACGATTGTAATAATTTTTGGCCCCCTCATATAAATTCTATAGGATTGAATATGCAATGATAAGGGAGAAGACGTAATACTTTGGGGCCATACTCTGCAGCCATATGATCTGCCACATATTCTTTTTTAGGCTTGTTCCTGAAAAGAACATTATGAAACACAAACCTGTCCCTTTAATTACTGCTTACCGAATAACGATTTGCAGTAGTTCACTTTTCAAGACAGTGTTTTCAAAAGGAAGATTATGTTCCGTCAGCCATTCTGCAATTTTTGGTTTGGTTCATGCACTAGTTAGAGGTTTATCCATCAGTGTACTGTGATATGGTGTATTATTCATGACAATAAGTGATGGCTCCTCCAAAATTTTCAACAGCTGGATTTCAAACCAAAACAGAAAGTTATCTATATTCGTTTCTCTATGATAATCGCCTTTTGTTTTAGAAGAGAAGACTAATTCTGGAATAAAGCCTCCGGATAAAGCCATTCTTGTTCCCAGCATGAAGAACAATATATCTGCAATAACATATTATTATTGACACATCTTAAAACAATTATTTATGACATGACTTTAATGGCTTCTAAGTATTACGTATAGCACTCACCTTTTTCCATCAACTTTTGTAGTCTTTACACTCCTCGTTATCATCTTGCCATGAGTGACTCACGGTACCATTTTGAAATATCCATGTTTCATCCAAATAAACAAAATCAAACAGAGATTCGTCTTTTGATTTATTTTGATACATCTTCAATGTATCTTCAATGAATTGGATTCGTTTAAAGGCGATATCTGGAAGTTCCATCAGACCTCTACGTGGATTATCTTTACTCCATTTGAAACCAATTTCTTTTAGAAGTGTATAAAGCGAAGTTTTACATCCATCAAAGTGCTACTTGTTCTTTAATTTTTCATGAATACTCATGAATAAATCTACTTACTTTTTTCTCACATTTTATAGATCTGATTGGGAATTGAGCCCACATCAAGATGATCTAGATTAGTTACCCGTTTTGGATGTTGATGCTTTTTCTTCGGGGATTTTAACATTTCGTTATTCGTCAACTTTTTCTCAATTGCAACTGTACCAGTACTAATATTTAGTGCAGCTGAAACTCGCTAAAAAAACTCCAATTAACTATGAGTCCTACTAAGTTATTAATACATACCTCTCTTACAATGTTTAATGGCAAAAGAGGAGCCCATTTCTCTATCTCAGCCACTATCTCATTCTTGTTCAAAATAGCTAATAAGTGACGAGACAAGCTGCTTACACTGACCGCTTAACGGTTTTGGCATTTTTTTGCAATTATAATCGCAGATTTTTTACTAGAGAGCTCACAAAAACAGAAACTAAATCAGAAAATAGCTAAAACAGCAAAGAATATACTAAAAATAATTCAAAAACGTTTGAAGGCACAACTCAAAAACGATCAAAACATGCAAATGACAGATTCTGCGAAAAAGTTGTGTAAGGTGGCAACACTGCAAATTCACAGAATGTGTTCCGCCGAGAAGAAGGAAAGAGAGCGCTTTAAACTTTAAATTATTAAACCTAACCTAACACTAGAACTCTATATATATATATATATATATATATATATATATATATATATATATATATATATATATATATATATATATATATATATGATATTCGTGATGTTCCAGATTCTTCAGGGTATCGACATATGCTCTCTCGTCAAGAATAGGGATTTCCTATCCACAGTAAACAACCCATACTTTCGCCGGCCTCCCATCGGATGGCGTATATATGCTGTGTTAGAATTCTTTGGACTGCGTCTAATGAGACCACAGTGCTGAGTTTAATCATACACCCAACTGCTGGGTTCAACAATCTCATGTGGAACACACAACAACCTGCGTCTCCTCCTAAATGAGAATTCTACTGAAAACTTGACCGGGAACGGGCCCCACGCATCCCTGCAATTGGAGGGCATATATTTCGTCTCTTGATGTTCCAGACTCCGACATATGCCCTCTTATCAAGAATAATCTGTCGTCATATATATATATATATATATATATATATATATATATATATATATATATATATATATATATATATATATATATACATATATATATATATACATATATATATATATATACATATATATATATATATATATATATATATATATATATATATATATATATATATATATATATATATGAGCATTTTTGTTGGTTGAGGACTGGAGACGAGCCCCACCCATCCCTTCAACTGGAGGGCATATGTTTCTTCTCTTGATGTTTAGACTCTTCAGGGTACCTACACATGCTCTCCCATCAAGAATAGGGAGACCCTATCCACAGCCAACAACCAATGTTTTCACCGACGGATAGGTTGGCCATCAGCCAACAAAAATGCTCATTAAGGCGGAGACACAGGTTGTTGTGTGCTCCACATGAGCATGACATTGCATATATACATACATATATATTTCTAAATCATTTCGGGTGTCGATCCGTTCAGTTTGTGAAATGTTACGAGGTTTCGCCGAAATCTTATTTGGCATTTTCAAGTGTTGTCCACTTCAACTGACTGTTGACAGTTGGACTCTTCAATCGAAGCGGGCAACACTTGAAAATGCCAAATGAGATTTTGGCGAAACGTCGTGACTGTTCACAGAATGAACGGATCGCCATCCGGAATTATTTAGAAACATTATCTAGCATCCGTTAATATATTAGATGTAATGTATGGTAATATATGGTGATGTCTAAGGTGATAAGCCGTGGCCAGCGTGGAGCGGGTTCGACTCTCATGCTCCTTCGGAAAAGAAGGCGAAACGACCACACCGAGTTAATAATCAACTTTCGGGCGCGGTTAATACTCATAAAGTCATGGGCCTAAAACAGGCTATTAAGATAACATTATCTCGTATGTGACGATAGATAGATCAAAGAAATTCTGGAGTGGATACTGCTTGATTATTAACATCCACGAAGAAGAACGAAAACTTTTTTTAAACTTTTATTATATCTTATTGTGTTCTTATAACAAATCATATTACTTGTTTCTGTCGATTTTGATGTGATCCTATATTCATAATCTTCAGTGTGTTTAAATACATTCAGTTCATCGGAAACCAAACAAGAATATAACACAGAATAGCAATACATCAGTGAACATATAAACCTTGATAACAGCACAGTAAACATAAATATAACCTATTTTATACCCTATATTTTTATTTAATTTATAAACATTTGAAATGTAGCTTCCAGCTGTACTAAAATTCTATGTAACTGAATAAATTTATTTTATCATTATTTAAAAGTATTTAAAACGGTTTCGGTACATTTTAACTAAATAAATTGAAAGAAACTCTTATAAAGAACTTTATAGTCAGAGCGTCCAATGCGATGCTCTAATTTCAAAGAAGTTACCCCATTACAATTTCAAAGGAAGCCTATATCAATGAATAGATTTTGGTTTATTTTAAAGGTCTCAATGACGGAAGAAGTTTTTGTTATTTTCTATATCCTTTGAAGACTTCGAACTCTAGATGGTATTGGTTTTCCCTGGAAAGATAACCTAAACTAAAAAATTTTTTTTTTATTTCAGTAATAAAACTAGCAGAAGTTGACCTGAAAAAGTTTTTATAAAAATTGAATACCATATACATAGAGTTTAACATTATTGACTGTAGACGTACTCAGAACGTTTTGTCATATGGACGCTATTTGTGTTGTTTAGTGATTTTTGTCCAATCATTTACTACTAGTTTCGCCGTGCATTATCTCAACAATAGTGCATCGACCAACTTAGTATGATTTTTAGCAATGAAGCACCATCTAAAACCATTGTATATCAATTTAAAGCAGGTCGTCCAAATCCGTCGTTGTGCCAAAAAACATCGATACTGTGCGCAAACTGAAAAAGCAAGATTGTGATGTGACATAATATGAGATTGAGTGATCCCTGAACATTAGTATGACAAGCATACACAACATTTTACATGAACATTTAGCTGTGAAAAAGATTTGTGCGCGTTGGATTCTTCGCGCGCATGATTTGACAATTGCTCAAGAAAGGCCCGTGCAGATTGGTGCAAAGAAATGTTCAAAACATGCAATCGTGGTGCCTTGAAAGCCATGTATAAAATCTATGCAGATGACGAATCTTGGATATATGCATATGAACTCGAAAGCAAATAGCAGTCGTCTGTATAGGTCTTTCAAAATGAGCCCAACACAACCTATGTTGTTCAAAGAACCACTTCGAAGCAAATGGTCGCTGTTTTTTTTTGGGGTAGATGGCCATGTGGCTATAATGCCACTAGAGAATCCTAGAACGATCAATTCTGAATAGTGCACAACCATTCTCCAGAAGTCTTTGAAGAAATAATCAAAAACAACCATCGACGCAGGATCCTCCTTCACCATGACACCGCAAGCACTCACAAACGGACGGAATAACTCAGTATTTGACCGGTCAAAACTGATTCGGCAGCCAATAATTTATTTTCTTTTCGCGTTCCTGAGAAATAAACTACGTGGTCAACGATTTTCGACACCAGAAGACCCGGTTAATGCGTTCAAAATACATGTTCTGGAGATACCTGAATCGGGATGGAAAAAGTGCTATGAAAATTAGTTCAAACGTATGTAAAAGTGTATTGATCATCGCAGATAATATTTTAAAAAGCAATAAAATCATTTTCAATGAAAAATATTTGTTTATGTTCGGGTACATAAATAGCAACCCTCGTAACGGCAGATAATCTGGCTTTATTATTAGAAAATGAGGTTGCAAAAATGCAGCCGAAACGATATTTTTCAATGACATGATCGAACAAAAAAGCTTTGTCTTACTTGTTTTGTTTTTTCACACAATTTTTTCTGGGAGCAGTTTTTTAAACTGAATGTTTCTGAGTATATTGCACTTTCACATTATAATTTATTGATTCATTTCTGGGTAGGTTGTTGTTTTAGGGCATCTTAATATATTATACGGATAGTTTACGACATGCATTTAGACCTGAATTTATATTCATAAGGTTAAATCAGGCTCAGATTACACTCGATTAACTGACATTGTGAAATGATGAAATATAATATAATAGAGCATTTGCTCAATTTTAATGTTTTTTTTGCATATATGTCCAGGTAGATATTCATTATTATTTTTAAGTACATATGACTATTAAACTGGACCAATAAAATGGACTATTTTTTTTTGAAAGGGATACCCAAAATATTATTTGTGATGACAAAAAAATATTGTGAAAGTTTGAAGAATCTTTTAATACTTATATTAAGAAGCTTATCATCACGATTTTCGGTTTTTTAATAGCAATCGCATCTTTCATCTAAAACTTCTAAATCATGAATTTGAAAAATTTGAGCAATACGTATTCTTGAAGGGAATTGAATTATCTACAAAGAAAGATCTCATTATAAATTTTCGTCAAACAAGTCTTTTCCATGTAATCGTGCCTTGAACATTGATCGGTTTTTACCATTTTATTGTTCAAATTTGAAATTTTGTAACTAATGAACGAATTAATATTTGAAAAAAATACAATGCATATTCTTAAAGGAAATTGAATGCGCTACAAAAAGGTATCTTAACATTTTTCATTAAACTTACTCCTCCCAAAGTTATTCATGGTTAAAGTTATTTTATCGATGAAGATATACACAATTGGTCCAACATTGACAGTTTTCAAGAATATAAGCAATGTTTTGAAAAATTGGCTATCTTCAATGATGTAGCGGAACGTGGTGTAGCATTGATTGAAGATTACAATAAGTGTCTCAACAAAGACAAAGAACAACTACAATATTTATTATTAGTCGTTAGTGAATATCGGGAAAAATTCCCTAATTGTAATAAAGTTAATATGATTCAATAAAAGTTTTTTAAAATTGGGAGTACACTATTAATTGTTAGAAATTAGAGATTTATGATCTTTTCTTTTGTAAAATATGAATTATAAATAATCACGCAATGATTTTTCTGTCTAGTCCATTAATACTATTCATTTCTAATTCATAATTCGATTTTTATATACATATAAGAAGTATATAATATCAAAGATAAATGCTTTATAAATAGAAAGCCGCATATTTTTTACTCTTAGAGTTAGTTAAACAGAGTAAAATGGATTTTCGTATATAAACAACTCTTTAAGCAAAACCAAATTTAAATAAATTATGAATTTTGAAAAAATTTAGTGATTGTAATGATGTAATGATTTTAATGAAGTAAAAAATTAGGTCTATCGCAAAAAAAGCCACAAATTACTGTTCAATTCAACTTTAACCTTGAATAATTTTGGAAGGACGGAATTTAACGTAAAATATTAAGATACCTTTTTTGTAACACATTTCAATCCTTTACGAGTATGAATTATATTTTTTCAAATATTGATTCGTTCATTAGTTACAAAATTTCAAATGTGAAAAGTAGAATTGTAAAAACAGATCAATGTTCAAGGCACGATTACATGGAAACGGCTTGTTTGACGTAAATTTATAATGAAAACTTTTTTTGTAGAGAATTCAATTCACTTCAAGAATATGTATTGCTCAAATTTTTCAAATTGATGGTTTAGGAGTTTTGGATGAAAGATGCGATTGCTATTAAAAAACCGAAAGTCGCGATGATACACCTCTTAATATAAGTATTAAGGGCTCTAACTTTCACAATATTTCCTTTGTCATTACAAATAATATTTTCGGTATCCCTTTCAAAAAAAAAATAGTCGATTTTTTTGGCCCAGTCTAATGACTATAATATTTATCGGGAGACGACTGTTGTCAACTCGATACAATCATGGCCTCAATCATGTCTATTCATTTTGCTCATTTTATCGTAGTTCAAATAACTCAGCTTAGATCTTCCTATAGTCTTCCGCATGTTTGACATTTATGCAGCCTTTATGAAATCTTTCAATTTGCTTCCGATACAGGAACCAGGATTCAGCTTCATATAGAATAGTGGGAATTATGGTGCCTTATAAACACTGATTTTAAACACCCTTGTCGTTAGACTTCTAAAATTAAATTGGCGCCAGCACACTGTAACGTTTGAATAAACTGTTACATTATCTCCTCTTTGCTTTTGTTTATTCCAGTCTCATTTCTATTTTTTTTTATTATTCACTTTCAGTTACCTAGTGTTACCCCGTGCTAGTGTGTGCAGTTTCCTTTCAGTATTTCCACTATTATTTTTTCTCGTCCATAGAGGACAGCACAGTGGGTAGGCGTAGCTTTTTATTCCACATTGGTTATGAGGGCGCGAGCCTTGGTGAATTATTGAGGCTGTGACTGTGGAGACACACTACCGTAAACATCTCGCACGTGGTTTCGTGTGTAGACTAGTCGTGCCCCGTTAGAACCACCGCTACCTAATAGCCAATAGTTCCGCAGCAGTAAGACTGATAATTTTGTCCAAGTAAGGTTCCGATTCTTTTGTAGTGGATGACTACCGTATTCGTCGTTTATAGAACTTTTATTTGGGAATAACTGATGCCTAAAATTATCTAATTAGAGGTATAAGCCGTTAATACGGAATCTACGGAATACTTTTTTTCTGTATTTTATGTATCGCATCATATATATATATATATATATATATATATATATATATATATATATATATATATATATATATATATATATATATATATATATATATATACCAGGTGTGTCGGTAATTCCTTTCCAGTTTTTTCGCTAAAGAAAACGTTACAATGGATGGTTAAAATGCATTTATTCAAAGTATTGGCCATTTGATTCTATACATTTTGCCCATCTATCAGGCAATTTATGGATGGCATTCCAAAAGAGCAGTTTCGCCCTTCAGCTAAACCTTTCATCGAGCCATTTTTTAACTTTTTCGAAATTGGCGAAGTGTTGCTCTGCAAGCGCGTGCCCCATCGATGCGATGGGGCACGCGCCCATCTACCCCCAAGATGGTAGTCGTATGGAGGCAGGTCTGGAGAGTACCGCGGATGCGATAAAACTTCCCATACAAGTGATTTCGACACTTCTTTGACTGGTTTTGCTCTATGAGACGTCTATCATGTCTTTGAGTGTATTGTGAACGTTTTCCGATCAATGCACAGTTCAAATTGATCATTTGTTGTTGGTAGCGATCAGTATTAACTGTTTCTCCAGGTTTCAACAGTTCATAATATATGACACCAACCTGGTCCCACCAGACACAGAGCATGGTCTTGTAACCAAAGCGATTTCGCCTTGCAGTCGATGGGCTAGCTTCACCAGGTGATAACCATAATTTTTTTCACTTCGGATTTTCGAAATAAATCCATTTTTCATCACCCGTTACTATTTGATGTAGAAATGACTTCCTTTCATACCTCTGAAGCAACATTTCACTGACGATTTTTTAATTGCCTGCCATTCAATTCATATGGCACCCATTTTTAAATCTTTTGAATTTTTCGCATCCCTTATAATCGTTCACAAATTGCGGCTCGGCTCACATTCAACTGTTTTGCCAATTGTTTTTTTGACTTTGTGTTGGGTCTTCATCAAATAACTCCTACAATTTCGCATCTTTAAACGTTTTTGACCTACCAGGACGTTCTTTGTCCTGAACGTTGAAATCACCACCTTTGAATTGTCGAAACTAGGATTCACATGTTCTTATGGTTGGAACATGCAAATGCACGTTTTCAGACACAAAACTTGACATTTTCAAAAAATTATAAATCTATAACGCTGTTATTTTGGCGGAACGTAACTTGTGTAGTTTTGAGGTTAATGTCAGTAGAATACAATGTCATTTAAAATATATTCAAAAATATTTCAAAGAATATCAGTTCAGTTTTAACTCCTCGCACTTTGCGCGTGGTTAGTTATCGAAATGAGTTACAAATAAATGCATTAAAGCAATATAAGTTTAAACGACTATATTTTGAATATATTTCGTAAGTTATTTTGAATATCAGACAATGAAAACAACATATATAATAAAAATTTTATTATTTCATGCTATTGGCCTGAATTGCTTACTGCAAAAAATTATAATATTTTGAAATACACTAGGTGTATATATTGTTTAAATCAATTACTATGAAAAAAGTTGTCTTTAAAACTTTTGGGAAACATCAAAACTAGGTAATGCTGAAAACTATTGCTGTTTTCATTGGAAATTGAGGCTGCAGATAATAATGCAACAAAAACATCATTTCCCAAAATCAGAGTTTGAATGCTATTAGGCACCTTTCCTGTCACGTTAATAGCATTATGCGCATTTTTAAATCTGAAGGGAATAATTACAGTTCCAAACGTGAATTATTTCATTTTTAGAGCTTTCAGTGTATGTTTTATGTTTTAAGATAAATTATCATTAATAGAGAATCGATGATACTATTTGAAATGGTTAAATCAAAGTATCTTCTAGACTAATTTTATAATTTAAAACTATATATATATATATATATATATATATATATATATATAAACATTTTTGTTGGTTGCTTGACTGGGACTGAGACTTCCCTCGGATGGGCGCCGACATATACCATACCATTAAGAATAGGGAGACCCTATCCATAGCAAACAACACATGTTTTTGCCGACTTCCCATCGGATGGCGTGTATTCCATATATATATATATATATATATATATATATATATATATATATATATATATATATATATATATATATATAGTTTCTCAAAAGACGCCAGAGCCGAATTGGTTAAACTTCTAAACAATTTTGAGAAAAATAAAATATTGTTAAATTATGATTCGCATTGTGAACTGAAACAGTGTTTATTGGATTGTGTATTTTGAATTTATTAGTACAATAAAAATAAATAAAAAAAAGGTAGGCAGTCTTGGGGACTGCCGACAGATGTGAAAACTTGAAACTGTGGAACAACCTTCCTAATTAATGTTGCAGCACTTGCACTTCGGAGTCAGAGAAATGTTTTCTGCTCTAACATTGGATATTACCTGATGCCACATATGCTCAATTGGATTAAAAATACAGTAATACGGCGAAACCCGTAAAACCGCATGTCCAGTATAGCCGTCAATGGTATCACATACAAATTCCATTTTATTATTAGATGTCTTTAATATTTTTAGAGAATCACATTTTTTATATGTATTTTCGAAGTATATATCGTTTTTAACATATAGTTGTGAATTTCCAATTAGTGTTATATGCATTTTTTGGCGGTTATGACAACTAGCATTGTCTATTAGAATTACGCTTTCCTTAGACACATGGGCAAAAGTCTATTTATATACCAATCTTCAACAAGTTCTGCTATGATGTCCTCATGGTAGTCCAAAGATGAATGTTTAATATTTTTGGAGGACAACCGTAAACAATGTGGAATTCATCCATTCTCGGAACCAGCATGTAAAATTGTAACTATTTTTCCCTTGTTCGCTGGGGCTTTGGTTTGTCATTTTCTTGATGTATCTACCCATCCTTTTGCTGGCGTCTCATGTGTATCGAACCATGTTTCATCAATGTAGATAATGGAACGATTTTCTAATCTGTATTTTTATAGAGTTTAAGTGGTCAAACCACCATCGTCGCAACCTTTGTGATTCTATTAATATTTGTCTTTTATTAATAGTCCGATATGCAAAACCCATTTGAGATAATATTCTACGGAGGCAAGTTCTGCTGCAAAGAATGTTGGTTTCATCTCTTCTTAGTCGCTGTTGCAATGAATGCAATGTAGGAACAGTTTGCTCTTCATACATAGCACTTCGAATTAAGCTTTGTCGCTTTCGTCAACAGATTTTTTCTTGCCAGAATCACTACTGACTTTTTTGGCTTTAATTGGCTTCATCATAATATCTTTAACTGTAGACAACGGACTTTTCATTAATGAAGACGTTTATGGTGCGGCTGCATTTACTCATGTAAATGTCATGTTTCATAGCCAATTATGTAATAAGGAATACACATTTTTAACAATTTGCTTAGCATCGAGCGATAAATGTTTTCTTTCAAAATTAGTACTACCGGAGGCACAATGATCATTATCTTGCCCACAACGACACATTTTTAGCACGTTTGGAATAACAAAAAATACGATCGAAATTATAGAACTGCACTGTTTAAGAAAAGAATGTGAAGTAAACTAAAATATTTCGAAACTACTAAACCAGGTATAAAATTAAACCTTGTTACCTGTTATTTTATTAGGTCCGACGCAGTATACGTTTCTTACAACTTTGCCGAGTTTCGTTACGACAGGGGTTGTTAAAAGTTTATTGGTGCCAATCGGTCAACGATATATCTTGAACCACGCTATATATATATATATATATATATATATATATATATATATATATATATAAATAAATCAATATATGTAAGGGTAAAGTTATTAGGGTTAGGGGCGCATCAGCAACTTAGGCTATTTAGCGACAGGACCTACAGCTTAACATGGGTTCCGTCAAACCTAACCACGGTCATCAGGCACCGACAACCCACGCCAGCATCCTCTCAGACTATCAACCTTTGGTCATGTGCTTACCCATAAGTCTATCAGGAAGCCTACCGACTGGCGAGTGACCAACGTATAACGCTTCTCAGAAGGCATCCGGCCTTCCCCAGCTTTTAACTGGCGTGACTGAGGGATAATTTGTTGGCGGATTCTACACTCTTGCCTAGAAACAATCACAGACATTTGGAAGTAAACAAATAGAAGAAAGAAAGAAAAACAACCATCCCAGCGCTGGAATCGAACCAACGACCTCGTCAATGCGGTTTCGGCACAGTAGCGGCAGGCTGCTGCTCTTACCGTCTGCGCCAACATGACCGAAACATGATAAACAGTCTCAATATTTGCAATTTTTTGTACAGTAACTATTATACAGTACAGTTTCTATACTACGACTAGATTATGTATGAACTATATTAAGCTGTGAGTCCCAGAATCCCACAAACCGTCATAATCCCTTACTAAATATGAGTAACCCAATTTATATTTCGGTAATCACCAAGTGAACCTCCCTCCAAAATTATTAATTGAGAGTAATTTTCTAGCATTTTCACCATACAATAAGAGGATGTTAACTTCAGCAGCAATTAATCTTAGATTAATTACTCGATGTTAGTTCGATAGTTGAATTGAAAGTTGGATTCTCGTTTGATATCGTTAAAGGAAAGGAAATGTCTCCAAAGCGCAACCAACTGTCTAATTTAATAATGAATAACGAGGCAACTTTATCGAAGCATTGTAGCGATAGTTTATAAGTTTAGGCTTTTATGCAACTAACCAAATTGATATTATCGACGATAATGATGCAGCTGCTTAGCAGTTGTATAAGTGCAAAGGTTCCTATGATGGCGGACAAATCAGGGAAATACATTGTGTTTTTCTACTTTTAAAATTTATTAAATCGAATTTGGATTAGTTGCGGATAAGATTTTTTAGTTTATTGATATTTATAGGTATCATCATCATGGCAAATCATCATGGATTGTCGAAAATTATTATTAAATTTATTATCAATTTATTATCATTACTTATTATCAGTGTTCTATGCCCCAAACTTTTATAGTGGAAATAATCACCCAACTGAGCGATGTATTCACCGAATTATCAGCAAATTCCAAACGCAATTCACGCTGCTCGATGTTGAAACAAAAACAGGACAAAAACTATTCGCTGGCAGCGTTGATAAAGATCCAAATTTATCAATTGATTAATGGGGATTGTTACAGAGTGATGATCAATGATTATTTAATTCTGAATTTGAATGATATTGATCTGAAAGAGATGTGGTTTCAAAAGGACGACTCCACACGTCATATAGCTAACGCAACAATCGATTTGTTGAGGGAACAATTCGGTGAGAAAGTTATCTGTTAATTGTTAATTGGCTGTTAATTGGCCACCAAAGTCACGAGATTTAACATCTTTAGATAATTTTCTTTGGGGTTATCTTTGGTTTATGCTGATAAATCAGCAAATAATAACACCTTGGAAGCCAACATTACTGGGATAATTGCGGACATAAGACTCCAATTGCTTGAAAAAGTGGTTAGAAATTGGATAGGCAAAATGCGCTTTGCCAGAAGTAGCCCCGACGAACATTTGTTAAATTGTTTGTAAAATAAATAGTTTCAAGGCATCTAATTTGAAAAAACACTTCTCAGTGTTTGAGAATGTAAAATGGTTTACGAAACTATAGTCGCACTAATTTTGTTTAAAAATAAAAGTGATAGATAACAAAGTAAACAATTGTTTTATTCCTTTTTAAAAAATGAACTATCACAAGGTAACGGACAAATCAATCAATAATTGAAAGAAGCATCTAATTTGGTTGTTGGCTTATTTGAATTTAAAGTTCGGACACTAAAAAATCACCTTATTCATGTTTTTAGTGTTAGCTGATGACGAAATAAGTTTTATATCGTGATTTGATATTTCATTTTAATTTTGAGTTAATATTTTCTGCTAATACATTTGGAAAGTGCCTGTAAGAAGTATGTTGACGACTGGGTTAGTTACTGGCATAAATGTATTCTATCAAATGGAGCGTAATCTGAAGGCGACACTTATACCGCCTGGCATCGGCAGCTTTCGGGAAACTTCAATGAATACCAAAAAACAACAGGATGCCCCAATGTGCAAACAATACATTCTCCCTGTTCTAACGTATGTTTCACATGTGTATGTTCAATATAGATAAAAAGCAGAAACACAAAGATTGAATAACCTAATACAGTAATGGAGTCTATGGTTGGGGAGAAGAAGGACAGGATGGAAAATTAGATGGAGCGATGACTTGAAACAAATGAGGGGGCTGTACTAGAAACATGTGATATAGAGCAAAGAATGGACCTGAGGGAAGTGTATATCCAAAGTTGGACGTCATAAAGACAGAAGAAGAAGAAGAAGAGCGCCTGAGCTTATGGTTATTTGGCTTACATTTCAATCGTCTAAGATTAATCGTTACCCATAAATCGTTACCTTGTTCACAGTTAGGAAGAAAAATCACCTGCTAATGAAAAGTAACCACTGTTATCAGCCCTCTTTATCAAATAACTTGTTTACTAAAGTATATAAAAGCGCAAACAATTCATATATCGTGCGATATATAAATTTTCTTTTAGGATATTCATGTTAACATCTCCAGCAATTATATTAGGATGATGCCGAGGTTTTTAGACAATATTTGTTATCCATTTTTCTATTGGAATGGTGAAATACTAAACTCTAAGAAATTTACCACTAAACACCGAAAACCTCTTTTTTAAACTTCTCAACGCACATCGAGGACAGGGGAGCAGGAGATAATTCAATTTAAATTGAAGATAATGCAACCTAAATTCATAAAATGATTGAATTATCAGATGATTCAATCTAAATTCAATTATATTCTGATGGTACTAACATGGTTAGCGAAACGTGCATTGACAAGTTTAAAAAAATGATTTGGTTTTTAGTGGTTAATATCGTTGAATATTTATTATGAAAAACGAAGCGTAAACAAATTCAACAAAAATATGTTTAAATTATTATTCATTGGATATTTAACCACTATTTTAATAACTGCTTTCCAGTTGTTTGGTAGACGGTCTATTCCACGGGCAAGGATCCTGGAAGCAATTCAGGCATATACAGTGGCTACCAACTTGTCGAAATCATTGTAGATTTTGCCCGCCTGCCAGTTTTTCAGCGAACAGCTGGCATAGTAGTATGTGGGAGCTTCGATGGCAGAGTAAGGATGATGCGGAAGCAGATCACATATTGGCTATGGATTCGACTACGCAAGACTCGAAATGTGGACTCGCATTGTCGTGATAGAAGATAATGCGGTTTTTTTTATGCGGTTTTTCACATAATCGGCTATGGTTTTGTCGGAGAACTCGTACAAAATTCATCCTTGCAAGTTCCAGATCTTAACGAGCTTCTTGAGTCGGCAGCCGATCATTAATTGGTCGATTCGAGCTTTCATCCTCTTACGGCTGCCAAAAGCGCTTGATTATCGAAATCCGATGATCGATATCTTTCTGATTTATCCTCCAATTGGTATCACCTGATTTGAAGCAAGCAAACATTCGTGATATTGTCTTACGCTAATTACCCCCTTACCAAAAAGTTCGTCGAGGTCGTGAAATGATTTAGCCGCTTTCCATTTTTTCTTGGAGTCGTAGAGCATAATATGTCGAAAAATACGTTCTAAGGGAGCTAAAACTCTACTTCTTCCAGTTGGGATATCCTAAAGACGGGTTTTCACAAATATTTCCGAAACTGTAATCCAAATAAAATTTAGATTAGCCCGCAAATCAACACATCTTGAATTCTTTTGATCAACTCATCTCTTATATTTACAGGGGTTACATAGACTTTGTCTTTTAAATACCCCTAGACGAAAAAATGAAGATGAGTCTGGTCCTATGATCGGGGTGGTTATGGTCCTGGCCGTATCCAACTCATCCATCGTTCGGAAAAATTATTATTTAGTCACATACGATTTTCAGCAGCATAATGTCCTGAAGCACCGTCCATTTCAAACCAGCATTCATTCCTTAAATTAAGCGGAACATCGAGACTTTCGATAAAATTGTCATTTAAAAAATCATTAAATAATGCTCCATTTCATCGTGATGGAAAAATGTGAGGCTCGTAAAGAGTTCCGTTAATGACACCGCACCACACATTAGCACTGAACTGTTCTTGAAAAACCTTAGGGCGAATTATATAAGGATTCTCATGAGCACAGGTTCTTAAATTCTGAAAGTTTACTTTCAGCATCACATGGTTGAAAATTTTAAATTGGCTGCACACGGAAAAGTTTCCTTTGTTCCTTTTTAAAACTCGGAAAACCTTATTTTTAGAGACCCGAATAGCTTGACCGCGCAGTTGTTGGTTGACTCTTTTGACGCTTGATTTATTATTGTTGTAAAATCTAGCCAAATTTTGGTTTATATATCTATCATTTCGCCTTACTTCATTTCGCTGGTCTTTTTTAAGTCTAGAGTTTCTAAAGTTCTGGTGAGTTCGATTAAAAACTCATTTTGAAGGTAACCTTCTATTCGGAATCGTTTCTTATATTTGCACATTGCGACATTTACATTTCGATTACAATATCCGTAGATAAAATGAGTATTGGCGAATTCCACATTACTAAACATAAACATAATATAGTACTAATAGCCTACTTTTATTTTTCATTTCATGCTTTGCAAATTAAGGACATTAAAAAAAGGGAATTGCGGAACAAATAAATGTCATTTTGATATGGTATATTAGAGTTTTACTGATTGAAACATTGCAATCATTATTATTGCTATGCTATAAACATTAACCTTTATTATGTTGCTCGCGAAAAGTTTAAAAGCGATGTACTCGAAAAAGGTGCATCATATAGGTGCGAATTAAGAGTCCCTCTTCTACGTAAGAAAGTGATGGTTTTCAAAAAAATACATACAAAAAAATGGGATAATTTTATCTTGAACCCCACATTATGTCACGCCCTTGAATAAAATTTGAAAACTTGAAATACACGGTTCGTTTCGGCGCCTAAAGTTTACAACATTCACCAAATCTCATAATTTTATTACAAACGGTTCCGCAAATATTTGGGAAAATCCGTTTTCATGATGCCCCATTTGAGGGGTCAGACGCATTATCGAAGGCAAGATTTATATGACAAACTACCTTTATTTTTAGACGAAGAACACGATGGTAAAGTTTGGTCCATACAGTTCGAGACACCCTGTATTGAGCACTGACCATATACCTTCCCTCGATGAAGTCAATATTCGCGAACTTAAGTTTTATCCAATTTTTTTTCAATGATAGAGACTTAGAATGACTTAGAATACTCTTGCATTTCACTAAGTTTGACAGTATATTGCCTTCGACATGATCAGCGCGAATAACCTTCCAGATAGATAAACGTTGATTGTTAATAACAAATAGGATGAATTATAGATAAGAAACAAAGATTAGTTTGAAAGACACCCTTAAAAACAATGAAAGAAAGCACGATTTCTCAAAAGATCGCGTAGATTTTGGGAAAATGCTTGAGTCTCAACCTCTTAAGGAAAATAGAATAGTGTAATAAACTAAATAAAAAAATGACGTTATTTATCCTGTGCGTGTTAACTAACTTTCTTAATTCTAGAGTAGCGGCCTATAAGACAATACTTCACACAATAAGTTATTATACATGCGGTCATGCTACCATATTAATTTATAACTTTTAAAACAAACAGAACATTTTTTTTTAATATTTATTTCATCTTTAAATTGTGTGTTAATTAATTTTTGAAAATTGTGCCGTTAGCAACTATGCAACATGTGAATGCAATGACTTCAACACAAATGTAGTCCTTGAGTTGCTGCCTGGTTTGGGACTTATTTAAGATGCTAATTGAAAAGTTCGCGAAGCGACACCTAGAGCAAAAAAGTAAAAAAATCCGTTTTCATGATGCCCCATTTGAGGGGTCAGGCGGATTATCGAAGGCAAGATTTATATGACAAACTACCTTTATTTTTAGATGAAGAACACGATGGTAAAGTTTGGTCCATACAGTTCGAGACACCCTGTATTGAGCACTGACCATATATCTTCCCTCGATGAAGCCAATATTCGCGAACTTAAATTTTATCGAATTTTTTTTCAATGATAGAGACACTTCTCTGTTAAATAATTTTAAAATACATTCATATGCAAATTGTATAAATAAAATAAAGTTGTCTAATTTCCACTTATATTTTTCTCTAAAACATAACGCGTTTCGCTACACTGTAGCTTCTTGACAAAGAATAAAATTGTACGGATCCAAAAAAAAGAGATGTCCTGTCGGGCGTGGTTCCAACTACTCTGGTTATCTAAAACAAAAAAATCCAACGGATTCTTAACCAGTAAAGATGTCGCTATCTCCTTTACCTTGGAGAAGTCATTTTTTTTTACAAAACGGCGGCCATTTGAAAACGCACATAGAGGGATGTATAGAGAAGGTTTTCTCTTCTCTGTTCTTTCAAACAAAATTTCAAATAAATCGGTTCTGTAGAACTTGAGATATGCACGCCAGCTTGAAAGAAGTAGCAGTTTTCAAAAAAGCAGTTCAAAAGTTTCGCGTAGTCTAATTCATATGATGGGACTTTATACTTACATTTTTTTAATCTGCGATTCCTGCTCCATATATTGGGCCTTCCTTTACCCAGAATAAGGACGAATTTATGGGGGAACACGACCGCCGGTAGAGAATCTCTACCGTCTATTGTTCGATCCGCTCCGACGCCAGACCGGTTTAGATACCGCGTCACTAAAATAGCTATATCTCCGATAATAATTTGAATTTCGAAAAATCCTCTTATGGACATATTTTTAAAGGTTTAAGCTTTGAAAATATGCAACCAAAAAAAACGATTTATTCAAAATTCTAGACTAGAATACCCGCTTAATGCTGTTGAGATATTTTAAAAGTTTTTCGGATAATGTCCACAATAAGAAAGAGTTTAAATCCAAATTCTTTAATTTTCATTCTTGGGTAGGCTTCCAACAGCGATTTATTTTTCTGTGTTTTAGATACTATTTTATCAAATGTTGAAACTGGATAACCGTTGTTAACCACAAATTGCTTAATTAAATTTAATTCTGTATTGTATTTGTTTGGATTTAGTGGAACATTGATTAAACGATGAATCATGCTATTGTAGGCTGCCCGTTTATGTTGTTGTGGGTGGTTGGCTGTATAGTGAATCATGATATCAGTGTGAGAGGGTTTATGGAAAATCGAAAACGAGAGAAAACTACAGTGTAGCGAAACGCGCTTTACTTTAGAGAAAAATATAAGTGAAAATTAAACAACTTTGTTTTATTTATACAATTTAATATAAATTGCCATCAAGAAAATGTCGCAAACATCCTCATTCATATGCAGTTAGTCAACTTATCTATTCAGTGTTTTCTACTTTATTTAAAAGTATATGCTCACACTATTATTATTTATTGCGTTTAATTGCAACTCGTACACTCTCCAATAATCTAAAATATTTGTTTTTACTAATTTGATTTGTTTGAACTAACCATTATTTGTCTGCGTAAGCAATAACCAATTGTAGTGACTATAAATTTATTATATAAGAGCACATATTTTAATTGCTTATTTTACTTTTAAGTGTGTTTACCTTCCGCAAGCAACAATCCCTTTTATGTTTGGGCAACCACAAACTGATCCTCCCTACTGAAATATTAAATTAAGACCAGTTTTCGGTACCAACGATGAATTAATTTTCAAACATTGTTTTCGACAATGTTAGCGGATAATGATTATGGATTAACTTCGGCAGCAATTAATCTTAGGTTAGGCAGTCGAAATAAGTTCGATGGTTAAAACAATTAGAGTTTGGTACTCGTTTAATATCTATAAATTGAATAAAGTTTTTCGAATGCGCAACCAAGTGAGTTTGTCGCACTAGTTTTTAAGTTTAGGCCCTTGTACAGCAAACATGGTAATGAATCCGCTGCGGCAAATGACAGAGATGCTTTATCTCTTTAGGAGTTTTTGAAATCGAATTGCCATTTGTTGGGAGAACCGATTTTTGCTTATTGAAAAATAGATTATTAGATATTTAGTGTGAGTTTTGAAATCGTCATATCCAGATTATTTATGAGAATATTTACTTTTGATACTTCACGATAAACTACATTTTTGGACAGTGATTTGTTTTCGCAGAGTATCGTATTTATTACTTCTTATGAATGTTAGTTAGATAGAGAACAGAACACAACTGGAAATCACTAAAGAGTTCGCTATGGACCAATAATGCGCTAGAAGAAATTTAGGCTTCTGAATACATGGCAAAAGACAATATTTCCTGATTACGTTACAGTTTCACAGGCTATGTCAAACACGGATATGTGAACGAGAAGCGCGTTTTATCCACGTGCATCGCGAAAAAACTTTTAATATTACCAGAATTGAAATTATAAACAGAAGTAGTGGGGCGTGCCAATAAACTAGTATTTTGGGATACCCTCCACCAAATACAAGAATTCGACTTACTTGTTACTTGTCGATTTGTTGTTACGCCAGTAGACAGGCAAGAGTAGTCCGGATACTTCCAACGGTAATCGAACGTATCGTATCGATAAGAAGATTAGATAAAGCTAGAAATGGCGGTTAATGTACAACGCGGTAAAACAACCGTTAAGCATATGCAACAAGTCGGATTAATATGACTTAGAATACTCTTGCATTTCACTAAGTTTGACAGTATATTGCCTTCGACATGATCAGAGCGAATAACCTTCCAGATAGATAAACGTTGATTGGTAATAATAAATAGGATAAATTATATATAAGAAACAAAGATTAGCTTGAAAGACACTTAAAATCAATGAAACAAAGCACGATTTCTCAGAAGATTGCGTAGATTTTTGGAAAATCCTTGATTCTCAACGTCTTAAGGAAAATAGAATAGTGTAATAAAGTAAATAAAAAAATGACGTTATTTATTCTGTGCGTGTTAACTAACTTTCTTGATTTTAGAGTAGAGGCCTATAAGACAATACTTCACACAATAAGTTATTATACATGCGGCCATGCTACCATTTTAATTTATAACTTTTAAAACAAACAGAACATTTTTTTTTATGTTTAGTTCATCTTTAAATTTTGTGTTAATTAATTTTTGAAAATTGTGCCATTAGCAACTATGCAACATGTGAATACAATGACTTCAGCACAAATGTAGTCCTTGAGTTGCTGTCTGGTTTGGGATTTATTTAAGATGCTAATTGAAAAGTTCGCGGAGCAACACCTATAGAGCAAAAAAGTAACTATATAAGCTACTACATTTAAAAGTGATGTGTATGAACATATATGAAGTTTCAAGTCGATCTGTCAATTCATTCGTACAAAAACAGCAGCTTAAAGTAAACGTATCAGTGTTATTTTTTTAAATGGAAAATATTAAAAATCGTGCAGTGATTAAATTCTTTGTAAAAAATGTTTAAAGGCAATGAAAACTCATAGTGAAATGGTAAATGTATTAAAGGAGTCTGCTACTTCAAAGACAATGGTTTGTAAGTGAGCAGGTGAGTTTCAACATAGTAATACAAGTCTGAATGATGATCGTCGTTCTGGATGTCCAATAAGTGCTACTACTGAACACTTAATTAATTCTACTGACAAATTAACTTTCAGTGAAATTGCTAAAGCCATGGACATCTCAACAGAACGGGTGTTTTTTATTTTGAAAAAGGAATTGGGCTTGAGAAAGCTATGTGCAAGATGGGTGCCGCATTTGTTAAATTCTGATCAAAAACGACTTCGAGTAAAACTTTCTAACCAACATTTGGATCTTTTTCGAAAGAATAAAATGGATTTTAAACGTCCTTTTGTAACTATGGATGAGACTTGGGTTTACCATCATGATCCTGAACTGTGACAACAAGCCGCAGAGTGGAATGAGCCCGGTTGTTCAGGCAGCGAAAGTGATCAAAATCGACCTAAAAGGTTATGGCATCAATGATTTTGGATGCAAAAGGCATTTTGTTAAATGATTACCTTCAACCCGATAAAACAGTATTACTGAAACCTTTTGGATCAATTGGATACAAAAAGTTGTGAGAAAAGACCTGGTTTAGCGAAGAAAAAAAATCATTTTTCATCAAGACAATGAACCGACTCACAGAAATGTTCTTGTTAGTTACACTATGAATTGTTGGGGCATTCACCATATTCACCTGATCACCAGCCTCATCTGACTTTCATATGTTAACTCTTTTCTTCAAAAATTCTCATAAAAAATAATCCGGAGGCATCAATTCAACATTGAATGAAAATTGTTCATTTGATAGAAGTGTTTTATAATGGCAAACAGTACTCTAATCGCTTGTTATTGTCTATATGCAACAGGTTTTGGTTTACTGAGTTAATAGATCTTATTTGAATTTTATCGGAAAACGCTTCAGTACATTCGGCATAAACTGCGTGGATAAATTCCCTAGTTGTACACCAGGTCATTGACTTGGCGTTCCTGGAGACTTCGGCACATGTGCAATATTTTCATCGCTTCGCACTCCGATGCGGGACTTATCTCCAACTGTTCCATATTCTTGAGATTACTTGAATAAACGATAAATTGTCATTTTATATAGTGCCGGACGATTCGGATATTTTTGACGAAAATCACGTTGAGTTCTAATAATATATATTTTTTTCTGTAAATTGTAACAATTTCACTGAGTTTTTTTAATGTCTATTTATCCATAATATTTCTTGCACCTTGCACGTCTGCACACAACAGCCAAATCCTGTTGCACAACTGCTAGAAATATCACAAAAAAAATAGTGCCCTAACAAAATGGTACATGACACTTGTTCCATCCGATATTTCGGCAGCAACAAATCGATCGTTTCAGCTGATATATTAAATTAAGAGTAATTTTCGATATCAACGCGCGATAAATTAATCCTCACACCGTTTTCGACAAAGTTACCAGGTAATGATAGTAGATTAACTTCAGCAGCAATTAATCTCAGGTTAGGCAGTCCAATAAGTTCGATCGTTGAAACAATTAAAGTTTAATTTTCGTCTAATATCTATAAATCGAAGAAAGTTTCTCGAATGCGCAACCAACTGTCTAATTTAATAATGAATAACGAGGCAAGTTTAGCGAGACATTGTCACGATAGTTTACAAGTTTAAGCTCTTATGCAGCTAACCAAATTGATAATATCGCTAGTAATGAAGCAACTGTTTGGGAGGAATTAGTGAAAGGGTCCGTCTAATGGCAAATGACGAAAGATATACTTTGTCCCTTTTGAGTTTTGCTGAGAATGATTTTTGGTTTAGTTTAGAGAAACAGAGATTTATATGTAGTATTTGACGATTAAATTCAATTTAGGCAGTGAGTTGTTTTCCTGTTTAGCAGCTAAGATTATATGTGTTGATATATTCAACAACATAATTCATTATAATGCATGATTAAGTATAAAACACTCCTTTACTGACCATATACTACATACTAGATCACATTTTTGCTATCGAATATATTTAATTACAGATTATTGAAGAATCTTTTTAGGAATGATGTATTGCATAGTATGTCTTGCATACAAATTGTATTTGAAATACTTAAAACTATTCAAAAATTTACGGATTTTATCGAATCAGGAAGTTTTTAATTATTTTTATTGTTGCTGTCTTGTTGAACAACTCTGGCAACCGAGGCTGAACCTGTATTTTCTACAGAACTTGGGTATTAGAACAAAAATTGTATTGGTTTTAAATACGTGCGCTTTCCATATCGATACAACTATTATTTTTTTTATGTTGGTATAACTGTTCTTGATTTCTAACAGACGTTTCATATAGTTTTGTTTGTTAAATTCGAAATTATAGCGTCTTTTGTAATTGGTAAAAATTTCGTCAGCGATTTTTTAAAATGGATTTACATTAATTTTTTTTCTGAAAGATGAAGTTTCTTTTGTTGATGTATTAAAATTGTTCAGACATTGTTGCAGCGATCAAGCTATGTCAAAGTTAAAATATTTACAAGTGGTTTACAAGCAGTTGAAGATGAACCTCGTTGTTCATGAAAGCTTTCCATGTTTACTAATTACCAAAAACAAGAATATTATACTGATAATCACCGATTAAATATTAGAGTCCATTCGAAAATAAAGTCCATATGCATGGTTTTTGTATCACGATAACTTACCATCGCATACTGCAATAATTATTCGACAATTTATCGTTAAAAATCAAACAAATGCGATTACACAAGCACCATATTCATCAAAAATGGGTCCATGTGAGTTTTTCCTGTTTCTTCGATTAAGAAAAGCACTACGTGGACACATTTTGGAGACCATAGAAGTAATTTAAGAGGGCTTGCTGACGGTTTTGAATGAAATACCAGAAGTCGAATATAAAAAGGACAAAAACGTTTGAATAAGTGTGTTGCAGTGAGAGAGGATTACTTTGAAGGCGACAAAATTAATTTGGATACATAAATAAACACTGTATTCTATTTAAAAAGGGACATCTTACTTTTTGATCATAGTATAGATCCATGTATCATAGAAATTGGTTGGTTATTCTTTAGATAACGATTGTTGAATGGTGTGTGGTAATTTTGAAGCAGAGGAATTTTAAGAATGCCTTCAAAATTCACATAAATTGTAAAATAAATTGCTCAATAAGTTATATTGTCCAAAAGCCATTGGTTTTTCTTCTTTTCCTACTCATCATTTGTCCATTTCTGGACATCGGTTTCCCACATAAACCATGTGTCTCTTGTCTTTACACATTACTTTAGTTTGTGCTAGATTCATTTTTAGAACGACTGTTGATGACTCTGTTTCAAATTCACCTAACATTGCTCGTAGTTCTGTCGGATTGTATGTCTATAGTAATTTGTAGACTTCAAAAAGTGGACTAATATGTTTAAAGTTATTTAGATCTAACTTTTCCCATTTTTTTTTGCGGAAAAGACCAATGATTTTGAGCTATTCTAGTAATCTGTGATTTTTCTTTCTATATATATATATATATATATATATATATATATATATATATATATATATATATATATATATATATATATATATATATATATATATATATATCCAATAGGTTGCTGGGTAAGAATTTAAATCTTAAGTGATATCATAAACTGGTTGACAAATGTTGAAATTTAAGTAATATTAAAAATGCATGCTGATGCAGTATGGGTGAGAGAAAATGTGGAGTACGAAAACACAGTTAAAGTTAATTAAGTATAATACAAAGAATTCTCTAGCAGACCAAACAGATGTTTTGTAAACACTTTGATATTCCTGTGAAAAACGACATTTTAACTATTTATTCTATTTATAGGTGAGCTTATTTTCTGCTAACAACCAACTGTTTTTTGTTTAGACACCTCAAAAGATATCTCCTTTGAGATATCAGATAGAGAGTAGTTCGGCAGCAATTAAATTCAAGTCACTCAGTTGAAATAAGTTCGATCGTTGGAACAATTAAACTTTAATTCTCGTCTAATATCTATTTATCGGAGAAAGTTTCTTAAATGCGCAACAAACCGTCTAATTTAATAATAAATAACGAGGCAAGTTTACGGAGGCGTTGTCGCTATAGTTTACAAGTTTAGGTTCGTATGCAGCTAACCAAATTCATAATAATTCATAACGAAACAACTGTTTGGCAATTGTATAAGTAAAAGGGTTTATCTAACAGCAAATGGCGAAGATAGATACTTTGTCCCTTTCGAATCTTGAAGTTTGCTTGATGGAATTGTCATTTGTTGCGGAAAGTGATTTTTAGTTTTCTCGGTATTGGAATATATCTAGATAACTATGGAAACGGATATCTAGGAAACCAATGTTTTTGTGTACTATTACAAAATTATTTGCTGTGTTTATAACTATTCAAAAAATGACTATTTTATTGTTGGTATTCTGTTGAATAAAGGGAGGCTTAAAAATTGAGATATAGACCAATTAAATTATTTAATTTTTATTATAAAACTGAATTTATTTTCTGCTTCGCACACTTTTAAGATTAACAGTAATGTTAATTTTAAATCTAGCTCTATGAAATAAGCTACGAAGACCTAGCTCACTAAACTTCTCTTATATGTTTCATTATATAAAGGGTACTCCAGTAAAAGCCCTAAAATTTGAATTGCGCGCCAAAGAAATAGAGGGACCGATACGTATCTTTTAAAAATTGTCACATGCAAATATACGTTTAAATTGAGTTCAAATAGACACAGTATAGTAATTCAGAAGTAGTCGGGGCTCAAAAATAATAAAAACTTTCAACTCGTCACTTGATAAATATCTTTGGGAATGATAAGAATTTCTCATTACAGAAAAATACTACACTTACTGTTTCTACATATTAAGATATTTAAAGAAGCTATGATTCCATATCACATTCATTTAAATACAATAAATTTAAGTGGTTTTATAATATTTTCATTTATTTTAAGATATATTATATAAACTTGACATATTCATTCCCATATAAAACACCAAGATAAAAAATATTACACATACATCATCATCATCATTCAGTCATTGTTAATCCACTGCAGGATGAAGGCCTCCACAGCATGCTTCCAACTCGCGCGGTTCTGAGCTCTCCTGTGCCATTCGGGTCCAATATACTTCATGTCATCGATCCATTGTGTTTTAGGTATTCTTCGTGGACGCTTGTAATCAAGCGGTATCCATCCCAGGATTGCTTTGGTACATCTGTCGTCACATCGTCTCGCTATATTGCCCACCTTCATTTCATTCTTTCACCTTTCCAATTATGTCACATACTTGTGTCTATATCTGATCTATGTGCAGGTCTTTCTGCCCCGTTTTGCATTCTCCTCTGTGCTACCCGAATTTTTTGAACTGATTGTGATGTGAGTGTCCATGTCTCACTTTCGTTTGTAAGAACAGGGAGCACGCACTGATGAAAAACTTTTCTCTTCAAACAAAGTGGGAGTTTGTTCTTAAACACTATGCTGAGCCTGCCAAATACCTTCCGGTCACACTTAGTACGCCGTTCCACTTCCCGGGCAGTATCACTCTCCATTGAAATTGTTTGTCCAAGATATGTGTGGTGGTCCACCAGCTCTAAATCGCTTCCTAACATAAATAATCTTCTGTTTTCAACAAATTTGTTGAACATAACCCCACTCTTTTTCAGTTTGATTTTTAAGCCAAATGGTTCTCCCGCCTTTTGCAGGTCTTGTATGTGTATTTGTAGTTTATCTGGGTCTTGTGACAGGAGAACGATACAACTGCAAATCTAAGAGGGCTTAAGTATGCACCATTTATTTTCATTCGATCCTGTTCCCAATCCAGGCTACGGAACACCTCTTCATACATGGATCTCAGTAGGTTCACACAGGCTCTGTCTCGGTTAAATATAACGGCTCGGCTCGGTGCATCCATAACGGCTTGTTTTGATATTGAGTCAAATGCCTTTTGTGTATTCATTGTGTCTTTCTACGGCCTGTTGGACAACCTGATATGATCCATTATACTGAATCCACTTCTGAATCCTGCTTGCTCTCTTGGTTGAGCGCCATTCAGTGTTCTTAATATTCTTTTAGATATTATCCTGGTGAAAACTTTATACAATACTGATTGGAGACTGAGGACGGATTTTTTAAATCTTCCGGTGCCCCTTTCTTATGAAGAAGAATAATTTCAATATTTTTCCATAGGTTGGGTATTTTTTGTTCTTTGAGGCATTTTGAGTACAATTTTGCCAATATTTTATGTAAAGTTCGATCGCTAGCTTTCAACATTTCAATAGTTAGACTCTCCTTTCCTGAAGCCTTTCCATTCTTCATCGCTTCTATAGCATTTGTCACTTCAACTAACAGGATATCTAGTATTTGCTGATTTTCATATAAGTTTGAATAAAATCTTCTGATAATGTCTATATATATATATATATATATATATATATATATATATATATATATATATATATATATATATATATATATATATATATATAGACAAATGCTATAGAAGCGATGAAGAATGGAAAGGCTTCAGGAAAGGAGAGTCTAACTATTGAAATGTTGAAATATGTATTTATATGTATATATAAATAACTTTAAAAAATAGTGAAGTGGGCTCGTGAAGAGGGTTATTAAACACAAAGAAAATTCACCCGCGTTCCATGTTGGTGCTTTATTATTCCTTTATCCGTCATCCAAAGCGCCAGCAAGTGTCTCCCAAGATCTGGCCTTAAGCTGTCATTAGCTGGGCTCAAGCTGAACGCCCGAAGTGCGGATGAAGGAACGCCTAAAGCCAGATAATATAAATATAAATCGGCCATGTCGAATGGTGGCTCTAGTCACCTGCAGTAAACGGCCGCAACAGACAATCTGTGCGAGACCGTTCGTGGCCCGTCTAACCTCGGGTAAGTACCAGTTATATTCAGAAAATAGTGAAGTGGCTCGTGGAGAAAGATCTCCAAAGGTCCATGTTGGTGCTTTTGCTTGGTGCTCTCTGGCGGTTTAAGGCCAGAAACCGGTCTTGGGTGACACATCATCATCATCAACTCGTATCAATCCACTGCAGGATGCCAACTTCTTCAGCATGCGTCCAACTCTCGCGGTCCTGAGCTTTCCTCTGCCATTCGGGTCCAATATACTTAATAATGTCATCAGTCCATCGCGTTCTCCGTAGACGTTTGCGATCAAGCGGTATCCAGTCCAGGACCGCTCTGGTCTATCTTTCGTCCTATCACCTCGCTACATGGCCTGCCCACTTCCATTTTAATTGCTTTATTCTTCCAATGCTGTCACTCACTTTCGTTTATTCTCTGACCATATGCAGGTTTTTCTATCCCCTCTAGTAATGTCAGGCATACATCTTTCCATTCCCCTCTGCGTTACTCGCAGTTTTTAAACTAACTGTGATGTGAGTGTCCAGGTCTCACTTCCATATGTCATAACGGGTAGGACACACTGATCAAATACTTTTCTTTTCAGGCAAAGTAGTAGTTTGCTCTTAAACACTATGTTGAGCCTGCCAAATGCCTGCCAGCCACATTTAACGGGTCATTTCACCTCCCGAACGGTTTCCCCTTCCATTGAAATCCTCTGCCCAAGATATATATAGTGATTCACAATTTCCAAATCCGTTCCTAAAATAGAAATCCTTTGGCCTCAGCAAATTTATTGAACGTAACCCGACTCTTCTTCTGGTTTATTTTTAAGCCAAATAGTTCGCCAGTCCTTTGCAACTCTTTTACGTATCTTTGCAGTTCCTCTGGGTCTTGTGAAAGAAGAACGATATCATCTGTGAATCTAAGATGATTTAAGTATGCACCATTAATCCTTATTCCATCCTGTTCCCAATCCAGATTACCTGGATTGGGAACAGGAAAACCTGCTGTAAGACCTGGATGTGATCTATTGTAATGAATCCACTTCTGAATCCTGCTTGCTCCCTTGGTTCTGCGTCATTAAGTTTTCGTAGTATACTTTTGGATAGTATCTTGGTGAAAACTATGAACACCACTGAGGGAGGCTGAGGCTAGTTCTTTAAATCTTCCCGTGCTCCTTTATGATGTAAAATAATCACTTCTGCAGTTTTCCATAAGCTGGGTACTTCTTATTGTTTGAGACATTTTTAATATAATTTTGCTAGTGTTTTTATGTAAAGTCCGACCACCAGCTTATAACATCTCCACATTTATGCTATCCTTTCCTGGAGCCTTGCCTTTTTTCATCGCGTCTATAGCCTTTGTCACTTCCTCCACCAGGATATCCGGCACTTGTTCTTTAGTGGGCATTGCTGTTCTTGCTTGATTTTGGTCCTCATATAACTTTAAATAAAATCTTCGGACAACCTCTAACATTTCAGTCCGTTCTCTGCATATTGTACCATCCTTACGCATTAAGGAAAACATTTATGTCCTTTTCTTTCTTAGCTTCTGCTTAGCTATATATATATATATATATATATATATATATATATATATATATATATATATATATATATATATATATATGGACATACATGTATTTTTTAATAATGGAAACCAAATTTTTGAAAAATATTTTATCAACCGATGAAACTTCTTTCGCAAGTAATGGGATGACGGTCATAAACAGTTAATTTAGTAAAACAAGTAATCATGTGTTTCTTAATGTGAACTGATTCGTTTAAAACTTGTTATTGTGTGAAAAATTAATGCTGATAATTTCAACTTTGACATTAAAAGACAATAATGTGTAAGGTTTTTTTGTAACTTAAATCAAATTTATGCTGAAACGTTTATGTTTGGTTGTCTCTATGTGATCTGTAAGATTAGTTATGTCTGTAAGATTTATTCTGTTCAACGCTGCGTTATGCGAGCATTTTAAATTTAAATTATGGCCACTTTCATGGCTGAAATTACTTTATCATTCGCCACATTTCCATCAAAACTGATTTAAGTCTAATGGTGCGAAAAAATCCAAAATGCTTTTCATGCACCATCATGTGTGCACGAATAAACGTCGTTGTCTACCACTTTCCTAAAAAAAGAAAGCAAAAAAGGTCCAAAAAACCCATCCATAAAGCAATATCCCGAGCGTCATTACTACACATTTTTAACTTTAGCCATTTGAAGTTAACGACTTCGACAATAGAACCGAGAAGTCGAAAGTTTCCGCACACACATAATGGCCGGCGACTTTCATGGGGCTCAGGGTTTAAATCGGGAACAAAGGACCCAACTCGACGGGCCTAATTGTTAAACTGCCTGCATTAGTTTCTGCTATCTCAACCGATTTCACGCACAGCTAGTTCACTAAACCTTTTTGGGGAATCGCGTAAATGCTATTATTTCATTAATGCTGACTTAATGAGATTTTGGAACTGGAATAATGCGCTTAAAAAAAAGGAACGTATTAAATTTAAGATGGTGATAGGAAGATGAAAAACGTCCAAATAAGTTTTCTACGGCAGAAATTAATTTACTATTGCATTGAAGCTATTTTATCTGAAATATGTTTAGAATTTGCATATGTATAGAATTTACCACGCATAAACTGCTGTGTTCAATACATTGCGTCAATTCACCAAAGAAAGATATACGATTCAATAGCGCTAGAAATTGAAAGTTGGATGACGACTTCTTTTAAAAAAAAAATAATATTTTTCAACGAAGCGCACTTCTGTCTTAATGGGTTTGTTAGCAAACATAATTGTAGCGTTTGGGTGATGAAAATTCTTAAGTGATTTTTTGAAGGTTGCCTTTTCATCGTCAGAAAGCTACTTTGTGGTGCGGTATATGGGCTGAAGGAGTCATAGAACCATATTTTTTGAAGGCTATACTCGTGTTACTCTTAATAATTATCGCAATAGGGATATGCTAACAGAATATCTTTGGTCTGAAATGATAAATGTGGATGTAGGCAATGCTTTCTTTCAATATGATGGTGCGATTTGTCTCACATCTCGCCAGACAATCGATTTATGGTATAAAAAGTTTCCTGAAGGTATTATTTCGTAAAATGATAATGGCAGCTGGGCCACCAAGATCATGCCCTTGGATTATTTCTTGTGGGATTATGTTAAATCTCTCTTGGTTTATAGATTTAATCCTCATCAGCCCGTGTCGATCCACTGCAGGATGAAGGCCTCTTCAGCATGCTTCCAACTTTCACGGTCCTGGGCCTTCCTCTGCTATTCGGGTCCTATATACTTAACGAGGTCATTAGTCCATCGAACTTTTGGTCTTCTTCGCGGACGTTTGCGATCAAGCGGTATCCACTTCAGGATTGCTCTGGTCCATCTGTCGTCCCATCGCCTCGCTACATGGCTTGCCTATCTCCATTTCAATTGCTTCACTCTTCTAATTATGTCACACGCCTTCGTTTGTTCTCTGATCCATACGTACGGCTTTATATATCATGTTATAATACCAAGCATAGATCTTTCCATTCCCCTCTGTGCTATCCGAAGTTTTTGAATTGATTAGGATGTGAGTGTCCAGGTTTCACTTTCGTATGTCATAACGGACAAGATACACTGATCGAAGACTTCTCTTTTTAGGCAAAATGGGAGTTTACTCTTAAACACTATGTTGAGCCTGCCAAATGCCAGCGGTATCCCTATCCATTGAAATCCTCTGCCCAAGATATATAAAGTGGTACCCAAATTTCAAATCCATTCCTAAAACTGAAATCCTCCTGTCCTCAGCGAATTTGTTGAACATAACCTGACTCTTGCGTCTTTGAAGCTTTTCAGGGTTTTGTGAAATGAGAACGATATCATCATATATAAAATATATATATATATATATATATATATATATATATATATATATATATATATATATATATATATATATATATATATATATATATATTTTTTATTCTGCTTATTTATTATACTGCTAATTTTTAAGTTTATAGGCCAAGTTAGTCCATGGCTTGATTTGATATGGTCACCGAACCAGACCTAGACGGCGACCTTCGTCGCTTAACTTCAGTTACGAAAACTCATGTTTGGCGTGATGCGGTTAGGCATTTGGCGGAGCGTTTGGCATTTTCATCATGGTGCTAAATAAATGAAACTCGGTATGTTGCAAAAAGAATGACGTAGTGTTTGCTAAAGACAGTATTAACTGACTTCAATACAGATATCACTGATATTCTAAATAAGCTCCCCACGATTGATGAATTATATTGTCTAAACGTCAATGCAGAAAATACCGAAGTTATGATCAAGGACCAAGACAAAAATCAATCTGAAGAAGTACAAAAGTTTCAGTATTCAAGATCACTGAGACAGAAAATGAAGATTGCATTGCATCTAGTGCAGAATTGGCTGGGCCGTGGGAGCATTCGCAACCCTAAAATAGTGTCAAATAGTAAAAAGAAAGGCTTTAATAGGCAGAAACATCGATACTGCTTAAAATGGGTATCAATTAACATGAAGTATTCCAGATGTTATGCCTGCGTCAAATTATGGAAATATCACTCAGAGAAAAAAACTAGAAGGTCAGGCTTTCGTATGATCATCGGTCCACAGTCAGTCAGCAGATGCAAAAACTCAGACTCCAATGGTTTGGCCACATGTGCAGAATAACTCCGACCTTGCTCCGAAACTTGCTCCTTGCTCCGACCTTGCTCCGAAAAAGCTCCCATATTTTTTGTAAATTAATTAGTAGTTTTAATTGTTATAATTATCAGTGTTATAATTATTCGATTATTTTTCGCTAATCATTTTCCACAAGCACTATATCGGCCAGATATAGCACCGTCACTTTTTCCTGCTCCCTCTATTGAAAAAAACACTTTGTGCACGCCGTTTTGAGTCCATTGATGCTATCAAGAAGGTTCGTTGGCTGCTTTAAAGAAAGTATTAGAAGTCGAGTATGAAAAGTTTTCGAAGACTGGAAAAAACGTTGTAGTAAGTGTATAACAATGAGATGGAATCAATGTCTTAATCTGGAGACAATATATATTTGAAAAATTTAAAGAGAAACAGAGTTATGTCTACTTGATCGTACTAATTATCAATATACAATAACTAACTGTATTATTAAATACAGGTAGTACGACTGTCTCGTCCGATTACAAGGAGGAAAAAAATAATCCACATCTTAAGACATCAGTTAAGCTCGGATGCTTTGCTCTCGAAGTAATCGGTTCGCGGTTCGCGCTCTCCTTCCACCCGAGATTATTTTCTAAAATATTTCCGAAACTGCACTGCAAGTAGATGTGATGAGGTTTCCGTAGTAGAAAGCTACTCTCAAAACCGATTATCTTCCTTGGTGTTTCCGCAGCTTGGCCGCCGGACGGGGTGGGCCAAGCGCTTCGCACTACTCCCCTATGTGGGGCAAGTACCAGAGAGGGGTGAAATCTTAAGATATTTATTTATTTATCTTATTTGCTGATGATATTGAAGGTGTTTCGGCTGTATCTTGGTGTACTTACATCCTTACCGTCGTTCCTTAAGTAAAGAACTCCAACTTCACTAATTTCTTTTCATAAATGTGGGACATTCCCGTGTCGGTTGAGGTTCCTCGTTGGGCAACAGTCAACCTAGTCACAACAGTCAACAATGCTGCGATGTCTTCCGGACGATAGATAGTCTTCAGTAGGGCTTTATCTGCTTCTCTTACATACACTGCCTAAAGGGAGTCCACATCATCTCTCTCTCGAAATAATCGACCGCTTTTCCATTCTGTTTTAGGTTGACCCGTAGGCCCCGACCTTTATTAGATTAATTTACCCCGAAACGGGTCCTGATTTTATCCCTTTTGGGGGTACTCTTACCCCTGGAGCGTTGAACTTTTCCCTGAGGGTCCGGTTCGACGTTATCTGAATTGGGTTTGCAGCGAAGATCAGAAAAAGTTCGCGAAGGTTAATTAGAAAATGTCGACTAAGTCATATCGGAAGTTCGACTAGTCCGCGTCCAGAAGTTTGGGCCCCATAGGCCTGCTGTCCGGAAATGGGTGGCGAGAAAATTGACTTAGATTTTTAGCCCTCCGACGGAGGTTTGGAGGGCTTCGGTCAATTTGGCCTGAAACTGGCTAACAAATTGACCCATGAGTTGCTCCACAAGGCCGGAGAAGGGATTTGAACCTTGTGGAGCGGGCGTTTTGGGAGGAACCGTATTCCTCTGGGACCCCCACACGAAGGTTGGTGGGGGAATCTTTTTATTGGATTTTGGACCTGAGAAGGCCCGAGTTTGTTTATTTTGGAGAGAGTTATTCGTCGAGTTCTCTGGAGCCTCCACAGTTGCAGTACGTCGCTGGTGATGATTTGTCTTTCTTGCATTCGCGAGAGTGATGCTGGCCTCCACACTTCATACAAATAGTATCGGCGTGGCATTAGCCGAATGACCGAACTGCTGGCAGTTAAAACACTGCACAGCTCGGTCATTCGACTTTTGACTTTGGACCTTGATGTCTTGATCAAACAAGGTCTTGAGCTCGTAGATCCTGTTCTTCTCCTCTTTTGACAGGACTACCTGGACAAGGGCCATCGGTGCCCCTTTTGAGTTCTTCCATCTCTCGACATGGACGGGATGGAAGCCCATGTCGGAGAGTTCTTTGGCGACGACTGTCGCTGATATTGACTCGACAATCCCTCTGATTACAACCCGAAGGTTGCGCTCTTAGGGCGTGCAAAAAGAAAGGTATTTATAGCCACGTTCGTTGAAAGGCTTCGTGGCCGCTCTGTAATCATCGGATGTTGGAGGCCTTAGCATGACCCCGTTGGGTTTCGTTGTGGTTTTTCCTAAATTAATGCCTTTTTCTTTGCAGATCCTCATAATCTGGAGATACGCCGCCTTGTCCCTGATGACTATAGGGGGAATCTTTGTTGATTGTGCAGACGTTTTCGTCGTTGTATTCTTTGGTGGGTCTTTTTGTTCTTCGGCCGGCTTTGAGGCAGGCTTCTTGAACACGGGAGCTTTTGAAGTCCTTTCTGTGGCCGCTTTCTTTAAAGGTGGATGGTCTTCACGATCGTCTTTAGCTGTGCGCTTGGTGTTTCTTTTCTTTGGGAAATGAAAGCTGCTCTCTGATTCGGAGGCTGATGTCCAGCCGGTCTCCGATATCTCAATATCGGAGCCATAAGAGGGGATGTCGTCTATAGTGGTTTCCATTCGTTTCTTTTCACGAACCGGAGCCTTAACAAAGGCATCGGTTTTATTATAAACCTTATTTTGACTGGCCTTCAGCTGTGTATTCTCAATTTGTAGTTTTTCCAGATCTTCTACCTGAATTTGGTTTTCGTTGCGTAGTTCGTTTAATTCCGAACTAACCAACTTGCTCATCTCGTTTAGATATCGTATCTGGCCTTCCAGGTCTTTGATACGCTTTTCCTTTTCTTCAATGGAGCGCTGGAGCGCCTCGAACGCTTCTTTAGTAATGGTGAACCCCGCGGGATCCGCCATCACGCCGTATGGAACACCTGGAACGTGGTGGAGAACAGAGAAAAAAAAACGTGCGTTCTCTCTGATGTCTCGACTTGAACTAAAATAATCGAACCAGACCCAGTCGTCTTCAATTCCGAACATCGAATAGTATAAGTGAACTTTATACTGTAGCGCCATCTAGAGGTCGGAGTGCTACTAGCATATTTCGACCTCTAATTTGCTCTTGCGGGCTAGGTGTAAGTAATAGTCGTACTACCTGTATTTAATAATACAGGTAATTATTGCAAATAATATATATTTGGATGACCAACTAAATACTTTTTGTTCTATTTAAAAGATCGCTTTACCTTTTGATCATCGTAGTATTTACTTTAGCACAATATTTACGAAAAATTACCTAACAAAAATTTTATTAAAAAATTTATCATTGAAAAATTTCTTCTTAGAACGCTTAGTTTAGTTTTATAATTTATTCTCACTCTAATATTCGGAGAAAGACAATGAAATAATACGTTTCTACGGTTTTTTTAAAATTTTATTTATAGTTTTTCCTATAATGCGTTAAAATGCAATTATGTAATTAGTGTTTTTCTTTCATAAAACTAATGGACTGATTAAAATAATAAACAAAATGCACATAAAGTCACGGCGATTGTCCCACTGATAACCTTAACAAATAGCGAATTTAATGGCATATTCTCTCTCGACTATTTTTTTACCGGTCACATTAGTCCTAAATTAACAACTGCAAGTTGCATGACGACGACTCCCTCGCGACTTTTATTGCTTTGCGGTGTGGGAATAAAATAAAGGCATTTTTGCGAAATGGGGCTATTATTATTAAATACGAGGACACGGTGACGTAAATGACTAGGAAACTAAATTACCCTTTCTAAAGAGTATTACAGTTTTTAGTGTGTATGATCTATCTTAAATGTTTAGGCGACTTACTTACATCGACCTCATTTCTTGAATAGAAAAATATTCTAGTGCAAAAAAATGCAACACTATGAAATATATATTTTACTCTATTAACTTTAAAATTTTGTATTATGTGAAAAATGTTATCGGTCTTCCTAGAGCCTGACCATATATATCGCCCATGTCGAATATAGGCTGCATTTAAATGCAGCTCACCATTCTGTGGTTTGTAACATTATTACTGCGTGAAATTGTTCTTGAAATGTTCTTGACATTGTTCTTGGAATGGGCAATGGGCTAAAGGAATTGGCAAATTTTTGCGAGGAGCATGAAAAAACTATTATTGTTTTTTTGAATATTTTTTATGTCCACCATGCCACTTTTCATGCATACCTGGTATCCCAAATAGGGCCTGGGTGGGTCATGAATCTTTCGCATAGTAATACGAGTGTTTCCAAATAGGTTTTGACCGGCGCCGCAACATGTAGATGAGCATTATCATGTAGGAGAATAATTTTGTCGTGTCTGGAGTAGTAATGGGCGCGTTTTTTCTTGAGTGCTCGGCTCAATGTCATTAATTGTGTTCGGTAGAGAGCTCCAGTAATGGTTTCGGTCGGTTTGAGCAACTCATTATACACTACACCAAGCTGATCCCACCAAATACACAGCATGGGTTTTTGGACATAAATATTCGTTTTGGCTGTCGATGTTGAAGCATGGCCAAGTAATCCCCATGATTTTCTCTTTTTTGGGTCATCGTAGTAGATTCATTTTTCATCACCAGTGAATAAACGATACAAAAAACCCTTTTTTATGCCTGGCAAGCAGGATTTCGCTCATGCAAAATCGGCGTTCAACGTCTCTCGGCATCAGTTCATATGGATCCCAATTTCCTTGTTTTTGAATCATTCCTAACGATTATAAACGATGTGAAATTGCTTTTGAGTCACGTCTAATGTAAGTGCAACTTCTTTTTGTGTTTGGGACGAATCTTCCTCCAATAATACTTCGAATTTCGTGTCTTTGCACACTTTCAGTTCCATTTTTTGGCCTTCTTTGTCTTCCACGTCAAACTCGCCGTTTTTAAATTTTTGAAACCACTTACGACAACATCTCTCACTTAAAGCAGTCTTACCATATGCTTCTACAAGCAATCAATGCCCCTAAGCTGCAGATTTCTTCAAATTAAAGAAGTAAATCAAAAGTTCCCGCAAATGACACTTATTCGGTACAAAACTTGACATTTTTGCACAAAAAAAATCACTAATACTCAGTCACTAATAATTTAAGATTATGTTGTTACCAGATGACCAAACTTACGATATTACTCTTGAACAATGCTTGACAAGTTTTAAGAAAATGATTATTTGACTATTATCATCAGCGATAAAGCTCATTTCTATTAAGTGGAGTAGTCAATCAACAAAACTGCCAAGATGAAAATGGTTATCGGTTCGTGGAAAAGGGTTTGTTACAGAGATTTTTTATGTTCGTTTGTTTGCACATGATTATTGCTTACTTATTTTAGCTATGTAAATGTTTTTCTAAAGGTATTCTTTAGTTCCCTGCACATTTCAGAGCTGGGTCACAAATAAAAATTTAGAAAAAAAACTCACAACCGTTGAAATGGATTATCAAGTGGAGAAAAAGAATATCCGGATTACAACATATACCAGAAACAGCAATCCGTAATAGAGTGATAGCGACTGAGAGGATCGTTAACAATACAATTAATAGATGGTAGTCTTAAGAGAATGGACTTCCACCAGCCAGGAGAAACGTCGAACACCTAGAAAGTCGAGGAATGATGGAACACGGACAACTAGACGACGATCTAATTTTTGAGAGGAAGGCTGGGAAAAGGGAATTGAGCAGGTGGCATTTAGCTGTAATCTGATATGTTATACCTGTACATGTATTATTAAGTCATTAATTACAGTGTGTCCAATTTGTTACAGTGAATGTCATCTTTGAAACGTAATAGTGGCAGCACTAAAATGTATATGTCACTTATGCTGTAGAATATTGTTACAATGTAAAATATTAGAATGTGGTTCTAGATGAGTTGGATGACTTAAAATAATCTTCAACGACGAAGCGCGCTTCGCAATGCAATAACTGCAGAATTTGGGGCGATGAAAATCATCAAGTAATTCAGATTTGTAATGGTAAAACCTTGTTTTTTAGAGACTATGATAAAAATCGTGCTACTGTTGTAGATATAAACAAGATTTTTCTTCAAGAAAATTCATCTCGCAAAATCACATCTCACCAGACAATCGATTTATTGCAAAAATAGTTTCCAGGCCATGTTATTTCGCCAAATGGTAATGTCAACTGGCTACCAAGATCATCAGATCTTACGTCTTTGGAATATTTTAAATTTCTGTTTACCCCGACATATGTTAGTTATTGACCTGAAACCAAACATTCAGGCTGCCATTGAAAATATACCAGGCGATATGTGTGAAAAAAGAGTCGAAAATTGTGTTCAGAATGCATTCCACCAATGCAAGTCGAAGGGAACATTTGAACGAACTCATTTTCATAAAATAATACCATTGTATGTTTTTCAAGATAAACTAAAAATTTTCGGATTATTACTTGTAGTTATCATTGAGTTTAATTTTAAAGTTCTGAGTTTTAATGGAAAACCTTCATATGTAAAATTAGGTAAACATAGATAAATTTGAAATTATAAGGTTCGAAATTCTGTAGGAATTTAATTTAATTATCTGATGAAATTATTATATCTTAATATATTAAAGAAAAATCAGATATATACTTAATATATCTGATGAAAATGTATTAATTATTCCAAAAATGTTAATATTAAAATATACTTATGTATGTATGTTCATTTTTCTCATTTTCTCTTTGTTATATTAAATTTTTATCGGACCTCTCTATATTGACTTGCACTTTAAAGATAGCTTTGACAGTTTGCACTTTCATATATAATTTAATTTTAAAGTTTCTTGAGCAATTTAACTTCACTAACTTTGGTAACTTCAAAGTATGGTGCTAATATATCTTATGTTATATCCCAAGTCGATCGATACGATGTCATAGTTGCATTTTCCAGGTTAATGTTTAACAAGCTACTGCTTATTAATATTTACTAGTAAAGAATTGATAATAGATTTATTAGTAACATTTAATATAATTTGTGATAGAGAATATTAGATTGCTTTATTTGAGGATATGTCAAATGCGGGATTTAGAAGAATAATCCTCAAAGTATCCATCAATTAAAGGATAACATCCAACGTTTTTTTGGTGATATATAATCACAAAATTTTGTTTGTGACATGTGTTTGTGACACCTTTAAGTGTTAATGAAACGATGACCACTTGTTAAAAGAGAGCGTTAGAAATTAGTAAAATTAGGTGTTTCATTTAAAGGGCATTTCTACTTTGTTGGGCCCAAAAACATAATTTTTTTTAAAGATTAAAAAAAAGGTTAACATTTAAAAAAAAATGTTTAAAGATAATTAATTAATTAATATTTAATGAATATATAATATTTATTTAATAATATAATAAAATAACGAAACTTGTATACTTTATATAGATATAGATATATATATATATATATATATATATATATATATATATATATATATATATATATATATATTTGTTGTAATCAAAAAAATACAAAAGCCAAAAATTCCCAAATGAAGGGGGTGGAAGAGTAAGGGATAGTACTCGGTGGCCTGGTAGGGGAAAGTAGCTCTCGGAATTTTTTGTTAAGAAACTAATTATCTGAAATGAAAAAAATATATGTTTTATCAATTTATAAATGTTAATGCAGTGTATAGACTATTATCATATAAAAATGCTTTTTTTCCGAAAAAAAAATTAAAGTTAATTTTCAATTTGCTAAAAACTTTTTCAGTTAATAATTATTTTTGGAAAAACTCCAAAAATTATTTTTTTATTGATCGTAGTTACTTTAAAATAAACGTTTCCGCGTATTTTGAAACTATGTTTGGCTAATTGCATTCATCAGAAGTTAAATGAGAATTTCCGGAAAGTGGGAAAACATTGTTCTGAGAAAAACGCCTTTAAAGTTTTCATTCATTTTTTCTTTTTTATATACTCACATTTAACGGGCGAAATCTGGGCCCTATACCAATCCGTCCGTTATTAATTTCACTTGGTACACTCTCACAAAACACAACAAGTTTAAAACCTAAGCCTTGTTCACCTTTTATATTAAACTTGATTCACCGTTACAAAATTTATATTTCACGAGGGTAGATAACCCAAAAAATGTGCCAACCAGCGCCAAAAAATGAATAGTACGATACCCATGCATGGGATCTACCGTTACTTCTATATCTTTTCGACACTGAAATTTTGTCACTGATGTACTCGTGTTAAAAACGTCTCATTAGTGAAACGGTTACTGTGAAATTGTCGTTTTCGTGATTTGTGTAGTGTACTTTTTAACTGAATAATATATCTTCACTGTGAACGATATGGGTAACACTGAACTACCAATATGACATTTGAAGCAAGTTCAAACTTGCTTAGAGCCCCCGTAGACTACAAAGTTTTGATCGGCATGTAGATGGCAACTCTCCTTACTTTGCGCGCTATCCACTTGCTCTTAAACAGGCTGTAACTTTGTTAATATTAAACATTTTGACTTGAAATTTTAACTACATATACCTAAGAATAAATACATTTGAAATTTGTGAAAATAGTTATATTAATGTGTTTGACCTCAACAAAGTAGAAATCACGCTTAAAAATTAAAAACCTAATATAAAGAAACCAAAGTAAAGATTTATTATCAAACTTACAAGTTAAAGTGTAGTTTCTGGAGCTTTCAGAGGTTTATTAAAGTAAACTTTCTCTTTAAGGGTGAGGAGTCAAGGGCAGTCAAATCGGTCGATCTTGGAGGATTCCAGATCTTCAGTTCTAGAGATTAATCGATTATCGACATATTTTTACAAAAACATTACTGTAGCTTTTGCAGAATATTCTATAGCGCCATTCTGCCGAAACTAATAAACGTTTTCTAACTGAGACAAGCAAAACTAATTAAGCATATCTATAGGGTGATCTTTTTACTGCGTTCGAACATTCAATTGAAATGAAACAACAACCAAATTAGATGTTTTGAAATTATTTACTTTATATAAAATAACATTCAGTGTCATTACTATTTGAAAACTATTTCGGACGAATGTTCTCCGCGGCTACTTCCACCAAAGCGCATTCTGTCAATGCAATTTCCGACTACTTCTTTAAACAATTGGGGTCTTATGTTCGCAACTGTTCTAGTAATGTTGGTTGTTGATTTATAAGTATATACCAAAGAGTTTGGTAGTCTATTAACAGGTCCCTTCTTCGAATTGGCTGTTGGTTGTATGACATGTGGAGTCGCCGTATTGGAACTACATCTCCTCCAGATCAATACAATTCAAATTAGTCGAATAACAAAGCTCAACCTCCTGCGACCGACGATGAATTGATAGAAGTGGACCTTCATTAATACTACCAGCAACAGCGGCGATATTTTCTTCGGAACGCACAGTTTTTTGCCTTGTTTTTGTTTTAATATCGAGCAAAGTTTAGAATTTATTATTAATTCGGCGAATATATCGCTCTGTTGGACGAATATGTGTACAATAAAATTCACGAAGTGCTCTATATAAGTTTGGCGCACAGAACACTGATAATTTTCCAGACTATATTGAATAATTGAATTCACTAGCGACTACACAGACTCACAGTTCGTTTGACAGCGTCGCCTATCAGAAGTTCGGACATCCTTTATAATGCTCGGCATTTATGGTTTCTGCTCATCCTTTTTCATTTTGGGAAAAGAATGATCTAATAATCGTTTCCGCAAAAAGTACATACCATACTGTGACTTTCTCACTATTCTACTAAAGCCCAGAGATGAATCAGTTGTGGATTTTTTATGCCCCAGTAACGCGAATTTTGTTTATTAACAAGTCCTTTTGATTAAAAATGTGCCTTATCAGATACTACAATTTAAACTAAATATAACAAATTTTTACTTTTCTATTTATCACTTATCTTATTTTTTGTCTTTGTGACTATAGTTTCCTAAACACTGTTACATTATCAAACTGACTTTTAAAACTAAGGTATGACAACTGTTTTACCTTAGTTTTAAAATTCAGTTTCATAATGTAACATTATTTACGAAACTATAGTCACAAAGTCAAAAAATAAAATAAGTAATAAATATCAAAGTAAAAATTTGTAATTTGTTTTGTTTAATTTGAAAAATGAACTATCACAAAGTAACAGGCAAACCAATCAATAATTATTTACAATTTCTTGACAACATTTTCATGTGTATCTGAAAAATTTAAGAGTGTACGACTGAATTCTAATCGCAGTTGGAAATCATGAGGGCTAAGCTCTTACATTAGCTGGATTTTGTACGGATCAAGATGGCGACTATGTTCTAAAGGTTGGTTGGTTGGTTAATGGTTGGTAGATATTCCCGAACTCTTTCTGTTACACTTCCAGCTGATCTTATTGCAGATGGTTTGCTTGCCTAACCATTTTGCATTTTTTGCACCTGTATTGGCTTTATAAATGAATACCGCTCCAACTCGAGTTTTTTTGCTTATTTAAAAAAAAAAACGAAAAAAAGGTTAAAAATTTTTTTTTTATATAAAATGGGGAACATTTTTTTGCACCCACCACAATATTCTTAGTAGACATTGTGAATTTTCCAGAAATCAAGTCAAGTATGTTGATATCATTATAGTGTAAGAAACCAAACATATGATGTGCTTTGTAAAACAAAAATGTTATCAGGAGGTAAGAATATCTCTATAATTTCCTTAGTTCTTTAGAGAGGCAAATATTAATTAGTAATTTGCCAATTACTGTCCTGTATACTTAAGAGATTACCTCAGCAGTCCTGCAGAAGACAAAAGAAAAGAGAAAATGTATATAATTTTCTGATTACCTTCATGAATTGTATGCAGTTTTCCTATCAGCTCAGACCATTGATGACATTTAAGCACCCAAAGCAAGTTTAACCATGTGCTAAATCATCGCACAGTACCGTTTCCCCAATTTGTGTTTAGTGTTCTCAAACGAATTATATATATACACAGTTCTGAAATTTACATATTATATTTTCCATCAGAAAGTAATATAATAACCAGTATTTCAATATTTCCATCATTTTTCAAACTTTCATCAAACATTTTTTCGTAAAATTAAATATATATTCTCACATTACTTTCCCAATTGATGTAATAAATCACTTTATACTCCTTTTTCGTAACTTAAAAGTCATTTATTCTTGTCAGTTGGAAACTACTTCCCACTAAAAAAGTAAATCGTTTACTTATTTGGTTGGACTAATCGTTAAAAAAGGACATAATTAGACTTAAATTAGTCTAGTGACTCCCTTCCGAGCTCGATGGAAAAGGACGTAAAAAGAAACTGGCTTAATAAGGTTAAGTGGGGCTTCTAGTTTCTGAAGCGTGTTTTTTTAATTAGTCTAGTTTTTCTGCCACGTTAGCAATGTTAGATAAGCACAAACACACCGAATAAAACGCTAGTAAAAGAACAAATAATACAAAGAGTGTCAATTTGTTTTAAAATATACAAAATAAAATATAGCAAATGGAATTAATGAATTAGCTAAAATAAATTCAAAATTTAATAATTAAAATTCGCAATGTTTCTAATTATATATATTTATTTAATTTTCTATGAAAAGAATATTACTAGAGATAATAATATATAAATATATAAGATAATAATTAGAGAGACTAATAATTAGAGAACTAGAGATATTAATTTATAATGCGTTTGAAGGAAAGCCGATAGTTTATAAAACTACTAGATTTTGGTTTATGGTCAGTCAAATCTTCTTGGGGAAAGCCAATGTGCTTAGAGGAACATAGAAAGCATCAGTTAAAATCAACAGTGCGTAATGAATAGTATATAATGAAATTATAGTGGGAAAAAGGTCTCGTTTGCCTTTGGAGTATTAAAAATTAAATTACAGTACAAGTACATATTATGACAGAAGTTATTTTTTTTAAGTTCTATGTTAATTTGGAATTAATTTTATACATGTTATTTCCAAATGTAGGACAGAGAAAATATTGGGTTCGTTTAAACAAAATACTACCAAGAACAGCACGTTCCCAACAAACGGAACACAAATGATCGGATGTACTCCTGGACTAATAGTTTAATGTATTCTTCCATCCGCGAAACACTACGATTTAACATATATATATATATATATATATATATATATATATATATATATATATATATATATATATATATATATATATATATATATATATATATATATATATATATATATATATATATATATATATATATATATATATATATATATATATATATATATATATATATATATATATATATATATATATATATATATATATATATATATATATATATATATATATCGTGTTGTTAGCCTTTCTTTGCTGCCATATTGATTTCATTATTTCGCTATGAGCTTTTTTCCTTTCGTCAAACCAAGTTGTTCCAGTCTTTCTACATTTTTCTCTCTGGCCAACCCCCCAAACGTTGACCTTGTGTTTGAAACAGCCTCTATCTTGAATTTCACTTTGTATAATATTTACTGATCTTAGGTCCTGTTTAATTGCAGCAATCCATTTAATTATTTTTGCTTTAGCTCTACTTCTATTTTCATAAAATTCGACTATTTGTCTAGTTAGCCTACTAGGTTTCATCCGTTTTATGTGTCTGTAAAACTTAAGTCTTCTTTTTCTCATATCGCTATATATATCTGTGTATTTTTTGATTTCTTTGTTTTCTCGAAGTCGGTATGTTATGCTATTTATTTGTTTGGGGCCTAAGATTTTTCTTATAATTTTTCTTTCCTTCTTTTCACTCTCTTCGTTGTCTCTTCTTCTATTTAAAATGAGCGTTTCTGCCCCATATAGACATTCTGGCTCAATAACTGTGTCGTAATGTCTCAGTTTTGTATTTTTAAATATGCATTTTTTGTTGCAAATATTTTGTATCTCAATGCAGTTGCCATTTTTTGACATCTATCCTTCTTGGCCGTTTTTTCCAACCCATTTTCCATGATTATTTCACCCAAATATTTGAATTGAGAGACTCGTCTGATGTTACCATATTTCGTTTTTAAAAATGGTGTTTTTAGTCAGTTACAGATCATGTATTGTATCTTTTCAGAGGAATTTTGGAGTCCTACCTTTTCTGCTGTTTCTTTTAGGATTTCAAGATTTCAATCTGTTTTGTGCCATTAATATATCTTGAGCCAAAATTGCTAGATCATCAGCAAACGCCAGATAATTAATTTTGATGTTGGTTCTCCCCAGTTTAATGGGCTGGTCAATATTCAGGGCCGATTTTTTTTCACGCCACTCCTGTATTATTTTTTCTAGAACACATTTAAATAAGAGTGGCGAGAGTCTATCTCTATATAGATGTCATGAATGAGACCCATGAATTTAACTTTTGACCTTGTGTTAGTTAATGTTGCTTTAATAACTGCCTGCGTTTTCAGATCTAGTCCTTGTTCTTTCAAGATTTGGAATAAAGATTCGCGGTCAATAGAATCATATGCTTTTTTGAAATCCACAAATGTACAGACAAGAGTTGTATTGTACAGTTTTTGATGCCTTAGGATCAGCTTTAGTTTCAGGATCTGTTAAGGGCAGGATCTGCCCGGTCGTAAACCTGCTTGATATTCACCAATTTTAGGCTCTAACTGTCTCTGTGCTCTGTCTAGTAGACATTGAGATAGAATCTTGTAACAAACTGGGAGAAGAGATATCCCTCTGCAGTTGTTTACATCCGTTCTATCTCCTTTCCTATATAGTGGATGGATTAGAGCACCTTTCTAATCTTCCGGAATCCGTTCGGTTTGCCAAACTTCTGTAAAATTTTGGTTATTTCCTTGATTATACTTGGACCAGCGGATTTCAAAAATTCAGCAGTGATTCCATCTTCACCAGAAGATTTGTTATTTTTAAGTCGCTTGATTTGTCTAATTATTTCATCTTCATTCGGTGGTAATGAATCTGGATTTGTTTGTTTAGGTGATCTGTTTAAGGGCTCAGGACGGTTTAGTAGTTGTTCAAAATATTTCTTAAGTTCTTTGCAATTGTCTTGGTTATTTAGAGCTAATTGTCCGTTTTCCTTTTGGAAGCAAATACTTTAGAGTTGATAGCGTGTTAATTTAGTTTTTTAATGTTTTGTAAAAATTTCGGGTGTTATTTTTTTTGGAAATCTTTTTCTATTTCATTTGATTTCATATTTTCTTTTAGTTTGTCTAATTAGCTTCGATGTTTCTTTTCTTACTTCCAAAAAGTACTTCCCCTCTTTGAATGCTTTACTTCGGCTTAATACTGCTTGCTCGCAAACTTTATCCCACCACGGATGTTTTCTACGTTTTTGTAAAGGGACCAATTTTAAGGCTGTTTTAATATTTTTTTGTTTCAGTTCTAGTCAGTTCTGTGCTTGTTGTTTCTCAAGCTCTTCTGTTAGGGTTGGTTTTATTTTCCTAGGGTCGAACTTTAGTATTAGCAGTCTCTTTTGAATAAGTTTTCGAGGTTTTAAGCTAAGTTTGATTCTTGTCAAGTAGTGATCCATGTCTATGTTAGCTCCTTTTCTGACTTTCAACATTCAAAATATCTTTATAATCAGGGTACGAAATGGCAACATAGTCAATTTGAAATTCATCAATGTACGTATTTGGGCACCTCCAGGTCTTTTGATTTGTTATTTTCTTCTTAAAATGGGCACTCTGCCATTATGGTTAGACCATTTATGAGCGGGAAAACTGCCGATTGTTTTTTATACTTTCTTTCTTTACCTAGTTGGGCGTTGAAATCACCCAATAGGATTTTTACATGGTTGGAGGAAATTTTAGAAATAGTCTTTTCCAGAATTTCCCAGCATTATTTTACTTTTACTTCTTTATTTTACTTATTTATTTTACTTATTTACTTTTTCAGGATAGAAGGTTTATTAGATTTATTTGGTTCGTTAACTGGAGATAACTATTGATTAATGTATAATTTTTGTTAGTACATTTGAGGGATAGTGTCATAAGTCGATTATTTACTGATTGGGCATTAGTTATAGAACCAAGAATGGTTTTTGAGATAGCGAAAGCAACACCGAGATGTGGTGAATTTTTTGTATTCTTTTGTCCGTTTTACTTTTAAAAAGTCTGTAGTTGCTGAAATCCAAGGTGTTTGAGCTAAAATTTATATTTTTTGATGATTCAGTGTTCGCCCCAATTTGTGTAGTTTCGAAGAGCGCAGGAGAGAGGTTGATAAAAAAAGTTTTTGTTTTCGGTTTCAGTTGGCTAGAGGTCTCGGACCCTCTCTGAAAGATTTTGCATTAAGCCCGGACGCCCCAGAATCCGAAAGTCCGGTTGTACCAGCAAAGCTGGCTGAGGATTATTTACCTTCTGGGGTAATTTTGTTATTACTAGAACGCTTCATCTTGTACTTTGGATTAAAGGTTTGAACCATGACTGTTCGGAGGTTAAGACTGGAGGGGTTAGTTCCAGAATTTAATTTTATTCTCAGCCGCACCACGGGTGAACAGACGCTGACTACTCAACCGCTTAATACAAGTCAGATGCTAAGTGGATTATTTTTTTTTGCCTTGGTTCTTGGAACTTTCACTATCCACCACCCGTGACCCGTCCAGTACCTCAGGCGAGATATATATGTGTATGTATATATATATATATATATATATATATATATATATATATATATATATATATATATATATATATATATATATATATATATATATAATATATATACACACACATATATCTGTGTGTGTGTGTGCGCGCGTGTGCGCGTGTGCGTGTGTGCGTTTGCGTGGGCGTGTGCGTGTGCGTGTGGGTGTGCGTGTGGGTGCATATCCCAAAAGCAAATACTACATTGTTTAGCTTTATAAGTATTCTTCGTGTGAGGTGCGAGATGCGCGCAAGTCTGCTGTTTTCGATGGTTCAACCGCCCCTACGACTGATGATTCAATTGACCCCATCTAATTTTATTCCGGTAATTAGTAAATATAAAATTATTTCGCTTTAATCAAGTTAGGAATTGTGAAATATAGAAATATGGAAACATTACAACTGAAAGTTTATGATTATATTTATAAATTGAAATATTATTAAACATTTTCTCGAGAGCTAAAAAATGTTTACATGCCCATAAACACAAAAATTTGTATTTTTCCAAATTAAATCATCACAATGATTCCAAATTTTGAGCAAATCAGGGGTTAACATGGGGCATTTCAGGTGAAGCGGGCAACGATAAAAAGTGTGGTTCTGAAATTTGTTCATATTGGACATATTTGTACTTCTAGGGGATATGAACGTGTACACATAGTTTTTTTTTTATATGAGGTTTAGTTGTTAAGATATGGGATTCTATAGAATTCACCTGATTGACGGAAGTTTTTTTTGGAATTTTATTTTTATATTGAAGAAAATTATAATAAAATAATAAATGTAGTGTTTTGTATAGAAAATTTCCTGGTTTTTTAAACATTTTCAAATCATATTCCTAATTTGATTTTTTTTCTAGTGTTAAACCGGAAGTAAATATTTCAAATATGTTTTTAATAACTTTGACCATTTTGATTTAAATTTTTTTTCCTGCAAAATAAAGCTTAACATTTATAAATTTGACCATAAATGGGATTGGGGATTTAAATTAGTTTAGTAGATAAATCAATTAGAGTACGTACATGCCATACCGGGCGCTTGCTAAAGTTGGTTGGTTTGTGTAAAAAAGGGTCTACATACCTACATAGTAAAAAAAAAGACATACATATTCTGAACTAGTTTACACTTTATACCTATATATTATTAATAATGATTTATAACTAAATGAAACAATATTGTATCAAAAGAAAAATATTTTATTTTATAATTTTTACAATTTTGCTATTGCAATCAACACTGGTTCGTTTTATAACCATACCTTCATTGGAACAAAACAGTGGTTCGTTTTTGTCCCTGGAATAGTTAATTATGATTGAAATCGTGGTTGGAGAAAAATAGTTTGGCGTTCAATATCATCTTTGGAGCAGTAGTAAATGGCTGTTTGAGTTATTTTTGAATTCGCCCATTCATACAATCGCGTTGGCGTAATAATTGCTCTACTTGGTGGTAACTGCAAGCTTGCACGTGTCGCTAAACGTTTCAGGTTTCCTCCAAGACTATCACATGGTCCCTTACCGTAAGAGGTTCCGTGAAAATGAATCTTTCCATCTGTCTTAAAATCTTGTTTATAATAAAATATGTTTGTAAAATTGAATCTATTTTTAAAATGTTGTGAAGCACCATCTGTGATATAGATAATTTTCTATACAACTATTTCTTTTTTTAAAAGATGCTCGTGTAGCATTTTTTGTAAAGCATAGAATGTAGCTGTGTCATGCTTCAAATCTCTGATGGCAGCAGACGTTTTAGCTTACGCACTTCACTATTATCACGCACATTCAACTGATTGGTCAGCACATTAGGATGCACTAGCACTCTTTTACTGTAATTCACACTGGCTTCGTTGATGGATTCCAGAGGGATATCATGTTGAATGACCTCGTTGGGGACGTAATAAGGTACGTTGTTCTGGAACATTTGCAGGATGTTAATATTGGAGCCACAGGCCGTACCTCATAGTCGAATTCCATAAGTCCAAACGGGCTTAAGAATGGACTTGTTTAGCAAAACCCTGTTGTATAATTTCGATTTACGGCCAATGAGCCAATACATATGACTTAGTTTGAGTCTAACTGCTTGCGCTTGGTAAATATATGTTTTTTCCATGTTTGGTGTTGGTCTAAATGAATGCCGAGATATTTAGCATATTCGGCTTGTGGAAGCTGACAGTTGTTAATTCTTACAAGAGGACATGTTTCTCTACGTAATATAAATGTTACATCATGGACTTGGTTTCATTCGCTTTGATGCGCCATGTTTTTAGCTATTGCTGTATTTTCTTTACGTTCGCTTGAAGGTTTCTTGAGGCTGATGAGTTTATAACTAAGTACCTAATTTATAAAATACCAACAGTATTGTCATAAAAAAATAATAAATATTCCAATTTTCCATTTTAAAATGTAATTTTCGGATAGGGATTTTGTCAAGTGTAACTCTTGTAGTCAACATGATTCTGACACTGATGGAACTTACATTATCCTTTTCTCCTCGCCGTTCCATTTCTACAAGTAAGCCGTAAAACTCACTTGTAAACAGCCATGTTTACAGGCCCGCAAAACTCCGTTACCATTTTAATTAGACCACATGCCTTCCACTAATTCCTTTGTTAAGAAACGTAGAAGATAAGGCAAAACGTAATTTAATTAATTTAGTAATCTGTACTCACGCGCCCATAAAGCCAAAATAACACAATTTAAACAAAGAGGGAGAACGATTCGTCAAAATTATTCCAATTTGGACCGAATAGGGAAGAGCGAGCTGTAGAGAAAAGTCGCGTTCATTAAGCGACTGAAAAATGCTTTCGAATTACCGTCACAAAAATTAAATTAGATGACGGATGGTTTTTCGTTCCTCTTTAAAACATATTTTCCGTATAAAATGGCGCGATTTGAAGGCGATAAATTGACTCGAAATAAAGGAACTTTGAAACAAAAAATGACAAAGTTGAAATCGTTTAATACGCAACGAAAATTTCGAACGTTGAACTGATTTTTACTCATTTAAAACGGACGTGATTGATTTTAAATTCGATTTCATGACTGCAAAATTAATGTCGACATAAAATTAATTTTAAATTTGTTGGAAAACGAAAGAAGCTTTATTATATATCATATATTTTATTTTGCAACCAAAAGATGGTTTTGTTGACCTGGCGACTATAACCATGGGGTTTTTAGGGATAAATTCACGTCGTAGTTTTCGTTATTTTTCAAGGATTTAATTCACAGCCTGCTTGAAAATGTTCACAGGCTAAGCTAATGGAAATCGGAGTTCAGCTTTTTTATTTTTAGGCTTCTGCATAGCTTTTTTTTGTTTCAAGACAAGTCTTGTAATATTAAACTCGAAGAGATTTACCACTAAACACGAATCACCAAATCAGAAGATGATTTAACCTAGTTCTAAATCTAAAACTATGTTCTATTTATATGAAACCCGTATCTAATAAAGCGTGTGAAATTAACTGTGGGTTACATTAATAATTGAAAAAAATTAACTGAACGGAATAGGTCCTTTATCACGGTTTGTTTCCGTGCATTTTTCTGTTTGAATGGTTTCATACACATCCTAAGCCTAATTATTGCTTACACTTTAGTTACTTACACTAAAATCTGAAATTACTAATATTTATATTGTGTTCCTGTTCGAGTGCATGTTGGACAACAAAATATTTTTTATTTCTCCCGTTCCTACTTAGTTGTGTGTTCTATTGTGTAGGTAGTGTGTTCTATATATTCGGTTAATATTGATTTTAGTTTGCCGTATATACCTTGGATCCCAATCTTGACACTAATTTTTTGTAAATCTCCGAGGTTTGCTGATTTCATATTACCTTGTCATGTTGATCTACTTTATTCTTTGGATTACCCCGGACTTCTCTTAATTTATTATATAGTTTGTAGACAACCTTAATGTCCACTTTCTTCAAAATCTTGTCTACCCCTCGTGCTAATTGGGCATCAAACGGTATTACCATGAATTTATTTTTGTTCTGATTCTTTTCTTTATTTCAATAAGTGTCTAAACTTATGCCTTCTAATAAATTTATCTACAATATTCTTATTATAACCATTCACTTTGGATAGCTCCCTAATTAATTTTAATTCTTTGTTATAATTATCTTTTTTTAAAGGAAAATGCATTAATTGATTTGCCCTACAATTTAATCTATCCATTTTATTTTGGAAGCTATGATTCGAATCGTTGGGAATGTATTTCGAAGTGGTGGTGTTTTTCTAAAATATCAAAATCTAACTTATTTTTATTATTTGTTCTGCCTAAACCATCAAATAATTGTAATATATCATTGTTTTCGAGTTCATACGTGAAAACTATGTTTTGGTATTTACCATTTAAGTTCTTAGCAATAGTTTTTTTTAGTCGAAAATAGCAAAAACTTCATCCCCATATCTTAATCGCACCCTTCGAAACGAAACGTGCGTCGAGAAGTTTTAAAAAAGTGATTTGATGTTTAGTGGTAAATTTCCTCGCGTTTAGTGTTTCACACCAAGGGTTCCAATAGGAGAATTAACGTTTTGTAATGGCTGAATTAACTAAATATAATGAGAGTTCTTTTTGGTGACTGTCTTAAAATTGGGGCAAATTGAAGCATTTGCAAATCATCGGTTACAATTGAATGAACAGGTAATTTCTGTAAATTCAACTCCTGTGCCATCAAACTTACACTTAATCGACGATCAGAGTTTAGAAATGTTCGCACTCTGGCCACATTTTGATCGGTTTGGGCCGAGATCAGACGTCCAGTGCGTTGTTCATCTTCCTTGTAAGCCTCATGGGTCATATGAAAAGTGTCCGAAGCGGATTTGTTCAATTTCACTTTGGCACATCGCTGCTCGATATTTTCTTGCATCTTGATTCTCGACGCGAACTAAAATACACGTTCACTTTTTGCACGGTCTACGCACTCCAAAGTTTCGGAGATAAATGAGTCAGGTTTCCTATGTTACCTGATTGGAAATGGCCGATTTCCAACATCATTTATAAGAACCACCGTCCGCCCCTACCCCTTGCCAGGAATAAATCAGTCCCAATATTTATTGGACCCTAACCCTGTATATATATATATATATATATATATATATATATATATATATATATATATATATATATATATATATATATATATATATATATATATATATATGTATATATATATATATATATATATATATATATATATGAATGAATATGAAGAAGACACATATTTTTTGCTCAAAATCGGTTCCGATAACTTTATTTGAGAGAGGTATTTTTACAAAAAAGTGTGGCTTATTTACACAATTTTGCACTGCACTAAGTATCAAAATCATTTATTGTTTAACGCGCTGAACGCAATGTCACTCATCAGATAGGCGTGCAATTTTCGCATTGATATATTGAGTTAACATAAAGAGAAGTAAAGACGTACACGATATGAAAATGAATAATCTAACAATCTATCTATCCATATATATATATATATATATATATATATATATATATATATATATATATATATATATATATATATATATATATAAACATTTTGACCTTCAATAAGGAAATCGTCTGCGATATTTGCGCACTGCGGGCTTTGCATTTCCATTACAATATCCAAAGATAAAATGTCCGTTGTCTAATATCCGTTTTTTTTTTAAAATTTTAATATTTTCAAATTAAGAACATCTAAAAAAGGAAATTGTGCACCAAATAAATGTCATTTTGATATGACAGACTAAAGTTTTATTGTTTGAAATATTGTAATCGTGGCACACTGATTATTGCTATGCTATAAACATTAAGCTTTATTGTGTTGCTCACGAAAAGTTTTAAAGCGATTTACTCGAAAACGTTGCATCCTATCGAGATGAATTAAGACCTCTTTTGTATAAAGTCAGAATTTTCATAATCTGTAATTAAAATATAAACAAGATACGTACCAAAAAGGGAACCATTTTTACCTTGGACCTACCACCTTATTATGTCACACCCCTGAATTTAAAATTTGAAATATACGGTTCATTTCGCCCAAAGTTTACAATACTCACCAAATTTCATAATTTTATTGCAAATGGCCTCGGAAATATTTGGGAAAATCTGTCTTCAGGATTCACCGTTTGGGGTGGCGTAGCTCCTTGAAGATCTATTATTGATCTAAGGTTCATATAACAAAGAAACCTTATTTTTTGCCACCGAAACCGCTGATGACGTATGGTCCATACAATTCGCGATATATATTAGTCGACTATAGACTCCTCTACTAGAAAATGGAAAGGCTCCAGGAAAGGATAGTATAATTGTTGAGGTGTTAAAAGCTGGTGGTCGGACTTTACATAAAACACTATCAAAATTATATTTAAAATGCCTCAAAGAACAAGAAGTATCCAACTTATGGAAGAATGCACAAGTGATTCTTTTAAATAAAAAAGGAGCACAGGAAACATTTAAAGAACTACCGTTCAATAAGCCTCCTATCCCGGGTGTACAAAGTTTTCACCAAGATAATATCCAAAAGAATATTAAGAAAACTTAATGACGCACAACCAAGAGAGCAAGCAGGATTCGGAAATTGATTCAGTACAATGAATCATATCCAGGTTTTACAGCAAGTCAAAGAAAGGCACAACGAATAGACTATTCCACGGTGGTTGGCTTTTATCGATTATGAAAAAGCATTTGATTCAATCTCAAAGCAGGCCTTAACGGATGCATTGCTTAACTAAGGTGTAGAGAAAGTCTATGTAAACCTACTAGGATCGATATATGAAGCTACAGCGACAGTCCACCTTGATGATCTTGAGGTTGGAATAAATGTAGAGCGGGACATACGGCAGGGTGACGCAATATCGCTTCTTCTTTTCTTAGCCTGCTTGCAAGAAGTGTTCCGTAATCTGGATTGGGAGCAGGTTGGGTATTCGAGCCATCTTAGATTCGTAGATGATATCGTTCTTCTTTCACAAGACCCAGAGGAGCTGCAAAAAGTCTGGAGAACCATTTGGCTTAAAAATAAACCAGAAGAAAAGTCAGGTCATGTTTAATAAATTTATCAATAAATATGCTGAGGACAAAATAATTTCTATTTTAGGAACGGATCTGTAAGTTGTGAATCACTATATATATATATATATATATATATATATATATATATATATATATATATATATATATATATATATATATATATATATATATATATATATATATATATCTTGGGCAGAAGATTTCAATGGAAGGGGATAACGTCCGGGAGGTGGAAGGACGCATTAAATGTGGCTGGCAGGCATTTGGTAGGCTCGACGTAGTGTTTAAGAACAAACTAGCACTTTGTCTAAAAAAAAATCACTTTGATCAGTGTGTCCTGTCCGTTATAACATACGGAAGTGAAACCTGGTCACTTTAAAAACTTCGGGTAGCACAGAGGGCAATGAAAAGATGTATGCTTGGCATTACTAGACGGAATATAAAGACCTGCACATGGATCAGAGAACAAACGAGTGTAGTAGCGAGGCGATGGGACGAAAAATGGACCAAGGAGGTCCTCGACTGGATATCGTTTGATCGCAGACGTCCACGGAGGAGATACGATGCCCAACACGATGGACTGATAACATCATTAAGTATATCGGATCCGAATGGCAGAGGAAAGCCCAGGACTGCGAAAGTTGGAAGCATGCCATGGATTGACACAGGCTGATGATGATGATGATGATAACAAAGTACCCACGTGAAATATGGGGTGAAATAATACTTTTTCAAATATACAAATTATATTCCAATAATACAATAATTTCAATAATCAAATATATTTTAGAAATTATACTTTTATATTACATCGATGTGAGACGAATTATTTAAATATATATATATATATATATATATATATATATATATATATATATATATATATATATATATATATATATATATATATATATATATATGTACATAAACAATCTTAGACTTAAATCTAAATTTCCACTATATTTGGTGGAATTTCTATTATTTTTTTTATATGTATTACAATTGTTTCGACAGATAGTACGTTTTTCAACTACGAGCTATATTAAACTGAAAAAGACACTGAGCATTGAAAAAATTGTAATACATTCAACCTTTAAATATGGTGAACATTTAGATATAAAGCTTGGTTTGTTTATTTAAAATTAATTTCCATCAAGTATCGGCTACCTTAGTTAAATATAAGTCATTTAAAATTGATATATTGTATTAATATATAAATCATAAAAAAATTACATTTATTTTTAGATATAAACATGTTAGGGAATTTACTATTCAATTAAACAAATTACAAAATAACGAATGTTACGATTAAATGTTTTTGTATTTGCAGTCTATATTTGAGCTGTTGTAATAATATTTTTGCTGACTAAAATGACCACACAAAATAATTTGTTACCATTAATTTGTTTGGGTAATTAAGTTTGTACAGAACACGGAATCACAATTAAAAATAATAATTACAGGTATGTTTTTGGCAAATTCGTTCAGGTGATCAGTCCCCTCGCTGAATAACGAGAGTGCACAAAGGGGCCGCAATTTAATCAAATTAATGGACTAGCTTTAATTAGCTTAATAGGTTTAAACGAATCGGTTTATATTTTCAGGTCTAATTAAAAATATGACTAAACGCTTTTTCTATTGTGACTGGTTAGTATTTTTTGTTTACTGTTGTCAGGTAACAGTTGCTACTGGTTTGAACGTAAATAATAAATTAAGAAACGAAATTTTCAATATCTGTTTTATTCAAGAAATCAGTCTTATTTACAGCCAAACAATCATCAAAAATCGCAAATGATGACATGTAAAGAATCGCATCAACAAACAGAAAAACGGAAAAACAGGAAAAATGACATTTGTGTCATCAACCATACTAAGGTCTAACAAAAGTATTTGCGTTTTTAAGGTTATTCACTGTTTAAAAAATCTACAGTTCTCTGGTAACTACTATGCCTCGCAAATGTCCGTTAATGGTAGTATGGATACTTCTGATTCTCCTGAAGGTTTCCTAGTGTTTGTCATATATATATATATATATATATATATATATATATATATATATATATATATATATATATATATATATATATATATATATAGATATATACGTAGTGTTAGATTTTCTTGGACTGCGTCCAAAAAGACAGCAGTAGTTGAGTGTCATCAGACACCCAACCGTTGGGTTCCACAATCTCATGTGGAACAGACAACAACCTGCGTCTCCGCCTAAATGAACACTTTTGTTGGTTGATTAACCGGGAAGGAGCCCCACCTATCCCTTCAACTGGATGACATATGTTTCGTCTCTCCAGGTTCAGACTGTTCAGGGCGCCGACATATACCATACCCTCAAGAATAGGGAGACGAAACATATGTCATCCAGTTGAACGGATAGGTGGGGCTCCTTCCCTGTCAATCAACCAACAAAAGTGTTCATAGATATATACATACATACATACATACATACAAGGTAGATTATCGGTGTAGCTTCATATATCGATCCTGGTAGATTTACATAGACTTTCTCTACACCTTGGTTAAGCAATGCGTCCATTAAGGCCTGCTTTGAGATTAAATCAAATGCTTTTTCATAATCGATAAAATCGAAGCACTGTGGAATAGAGTATTCGTTGTGCCTTTCTTTGACTTGCTGTAGAACCGGGATGTGATCCGTTGTACTAAATCCATTTCCGAATCCTGTTTGCTTTCTTTGTTGTGCGTCATTAAGTTTTCTTAATATTCGTTTGAATATTATCTTGGTGAAAACTTTGTACACCACTGATAGGAGGCTTATTAGACGGTAGTTCTTTAAATACTTTCTGTGCTCCTTTTTAATTTAAAAGAATCACTTCTGCATTTTTCCGAAGTTGGGTAGTTCTTGTTCTTTGAGGCATTTTGAATATAATTTTGATAGTGTTTTATGTAAAGTCCGACCACCAGCTTTTAACATCTCAACAATTATACTATCCTTTCCTGGAGCCTTTCCATTTTCTAGTAGTAGGAGTCTATAGTCGACTAATATATATATAGGGTGTCCCGAATTGTATGGACCATACGTTGCCAGCGGATTTTGTGGCAAAAAATAAGGGTTCTTTGTCATATGAACCTTTGATCAATAATAGGTCTTCAGGGAGCCACCCCAAACCGTGAATCGTGAAGACAGATTTTCCCAAATATTTCCGAGACCATTTGCAATAAAATTATGAAATTTGGTGAGTATTGTAAACTTTGGGCGAAATGAACCGTGTATTTCAAATTTTAAATTCAGGTAGGTCCAAGGTAAAAATGGTCCCTTTTTTGTACGTATTTTGTTTATATTTCAATTACAGATTATGAGAGGTCTTAATTCGTTTCGATAGGATGCATCGTTTTTGAGTAAATCGCTTTTAAACTTTTCGTGAGCAACACAATAAAGCTTAATGTTTATAGCATTGCAATAATCAGTGTGCCACGAACACAATATTTCAAACAATGAAACTTTAGTCTGCCATATCAAAATGGCATTTATTTGGTGCACAATTCCCCTTTTTAGATGTTCTTAGTTTGGAAAATGTTAAAATTAAAAAAACAACGGACATTAGGAAGATGTTATCATGATTATGTTTAATAATGTAGAATATGCTGATATTCATTTTATTTTTGGATATTGTAATGAAAATGCAAAGTCCGCAGTGCGCGAATATCACAGACGATTTCCTTATTGAAAGTCAAAACGAATTTTTATTCGAACTCACCAGAACTTTAGAAACTTTGGACTTAAAAGAGATCAGCGAAATGAAGCAAGGCGAAATGATAGATTTAAAAATAAAATTTTGACTGAATTTAACAACAATGATAAATTAAGCACCAGAAGAGCTGCCCAATAGCTGCGCGATCAAGCTATTCTAATTTCTAAAAATAAAGTTTTCCTAATTTTAAAAAAGGACCAGAGCAAACCTTTCCGTGTGCAGTCAATCTAAAATTGCCAATCCCCAACCAGGTGATGCTGAAAGGCAAATTAATCTTTGTAACTGGTTTTTAAATGGCGTGGAAGAATCTAATTTTAAAAATAAAATAATTTGGATTGACAAAGCTACCACCCACCAAAATTTAAGAACCTGGGTTCATGAAAATCTTCATATAATCCGCCCTTTGACTTTTCAAGAACAATTCAATGTTAATGTATGGTGCGGTGTTATTAATTGGACTCGTTGTGGGTGTCACATTTTTCCTTCACGATGGAGCACAATTTAGTTATTTTTTAAATGTGAATATTTACGAGTGCCTCGAAGATGTTCCGCTTAATTTAAGGAATTAATGCTGGTTTCAAATGGATGATGCTCCAGAACTTTATGCGGGAGCTGCAAAATCGTATGTGGCTAAATAGTTTGGATGGGTTAGGGTCAGGACCATGGCCACCACGTTTACCGGACTTGTGAAGATTTGCGGACTAATCGAAATTTTATTCGCAATCCCACACAATCTGTTATGCGGCCGTGTCAAAAATGTCCAGGAATGCACTTCGAATAATACCTGTAATTAGTAATTTATCTTAATTAAAAAAAATTGTCTAATAATAATATTTGCGCCTTATAGTGTTGCTAACGAATAGTTTGAAAGCAATTTCCTCGAAAACGGTCGATCTTATTGAGGCGAATACCTCTTTTACGTAAAAAAGTAAGAAAGTTCATAATCTTGAATGAGAATGAAAAAAAAAACGTACACAAAAATGGTCAATTATTACCTTGGACCCCTCATTATTACGGCGCTGATTGAAATTTTTAAATTTGTACACAGTTCGTTTCGGCACCCAAAGTTTACAACACTCACCAAATTTCATAGTTTTATATTAAACGGTTTCGGAAATATTTGAGATAAACCGTCTTCCAGGTGCCTCATTCGGGGAGGCGTAACTCCCTTAGGACGCATTATTCTATTAAGATTTTCATAATGGAGTAACATTATTTTTAGCCATAGACCACGTTAGTAAAGTTTGGTCCATATAATTCGAGACACTCTGTAAACTCACACAAATATATATATATATATATATATATATAGATATATATATATATATATATATATATATATATATATATATATAGTGTAAATTTTTTAAAACCTGACATAGATTAATTTTTTTATTTGAAGTGATAGACTAGTACTTTCAAGTTGGAGTAAATAACCTGACTAAGACAAATTTAGAAACAATGCTTTTCGGTGTTGCCAGGTTTTATTTGCACACGGTAACACAGGTTTTTAAACGGTAACACAGTATTTTTTTAAGATAATTTAACAAATCTTAAAATTCGAAATAAAAAATGTTGTTACATTTCTTGTGTCTTTTTTGTGTGTCTTTGTGTTTTTGTGTCTTGTGTCTTTGCCAGCAGAAAAGAAACCCCGTAGAAGAAAAGAGATCCCGTAATATCGAAACGATATTTACAACAGAAAGAAATATATCCAGTTTCTTTAGGTTAGTGAAAGACACTATGCCACATGAGTCACATGGTGTCTATGAGATTCCTTGTTCTGTCTGCTCCCAATCATATATCGGCCAAACCAACAAAGGTATACAAAATCGCATATACGAGCATTTTCTCATCGTTCGAAAATCTCCTCAACTCTAGCAGAACATCATATTCAAACAGGTCACAAAATAGATTTCGATAAGGCCAAAGTAATCGTACCTATATATCTTTACAAACCCCGCATAATACGTGAAGCAATTGAGATCAAAAAATGCCCAGACTGCCTAAACAAGAGGGACGACGGTCTTAGAGTTCTAAATGCATGGAAACATCTTATTTCCAAATTGCCAATCCGAAACTCTTCCAATCAAACATCCATCTCCCGTCTCACCCCCACCCCCTCAACTGAGCGCTCCACCCACAACCTTACCTATTAATGCACCATGTTCGTTTCTGGTTGTGAACCTTGGGGAGTAGGCACACTGAGGCATCAGGACAAATCAAGTAGATTACATAAACATACAATGTTCGAATGTTTTGTTTGATTTTTGAAGAGATTTAGAAGTCTCATGTCAGAACCGAATTCCATTAATAAAAGTAATTATAATACAATTAAAAAACATACGGTGTACAGAATTCAAAATACCGTTTGTATCCAATGACGAATACTTGTAAAATAATATTTACTATATTTTATGTTTTAAAATAAAACATACTTTTTAATCCATCAAGTCCAACATAATAGCACAAATTCTTTTGTTCGTCTTTCTTTTCAGGCTGACTTTCAGAAGAGTTTTAATTCAAATTGAAAATTAATACCTTGCAGACAGTAAACAAAAGATTTTCTGGAAAGTTTACAAAATCTATCATAAACGCAACTTTATAAGAAAATCTCTCGAGGTATTAAGGGTAATGAGTTATTTAGAGGATAAAACATTCGGTAATATGCGTACACGCGTACCCATTACAATGAAATAACCAAACGAATATTATACGAAAAGGGAAATATCTAATAACATTCCAAATTAGAAGTTACGGGGCCAATTTCAATTTAGTAACGGTTGGTTGCTTCATTATAAATTTCATTTTCCGTTATTAAACACCCCGACCGGAGCAATTTGTTCATTAATGTGTTCTATATTTCATACACTTCTAGAGGACCGTACAACCCAGCTAAATCCAACTTTCGGGGTCGACGTTGTCGCAAATTATATTTATTTCCGAGCTTATTCTTTGACTTTGACTAGGACGCAAATTACCACAACAAAGCCTCTTCTTTAATTGAGGAAGGACCCATTTTATTATACGCTATTGCCGCTATATATTGCTAAAATACATAAAAATATCATAGATTAGCAACCGAACTTACTGCGAATATGATTTAAACTAACAATAAACCAATTCATTTTTGTCAATTTCAAAGTAAATATTCGAAATACAGCTTATATATATGATGCATTACGAGGGTTGCTATTTATGCATCAGGCATTGGCAAAAATGGTGTTGATAGGCACTATCTCACACATACATCGTAAACTTTGACATTGTTGACCGTATACGTACTCAGAACGTTTTGTCATATAGACGCTATTTGTGTTGTTTAGTGATTTGTGGAATTATCTAAGATAATTAACTAAGAGACTGAGTGGAATTAACTTTAGAGTTAGAGATTTTCGTGCAATGAATTAGTACGATTTTCGACGTAGATTATTTCAACAACAGTGCATCGATCGATCAACACACTTCGGCGATGAAACACCATCTAAAACCACTGTATATCACACCACTGTATAAATCATTAAAGAAGGTAGCCCAGAAGGTTGTGACAGAAGGTTGTTCCAGAATATATCGATACTGTGCTCGAACTGATAAAGTAAGATTGTCATGTACCATGAGATTGAGGCATTTCTGAACATTAATAGGTCAAGTATACACAAGATTTTATATGGATATTTAGTCGTGAAAAAGATTTGTGCGCGTTAGATTCCACATAATTTGATAATCGCTTAAAAAACGTGTCTATTGGAGCAAAGAAATGCTCAAAATATACAATCGTGATGCGTCAAAAGCCGTGTATAATATCTACATAAGTGACTATTCTTGGATTTATGCGTATGAGCCCGAAAGTAAACAGCACTCGACTGTATGGGTCTTTAAAATGAGCCAAACCCAACAAAAGTTGTTCGCGCAAGAAACACTTCGAAGCAAATGGTCGCCTGTTTTTTTTTGATAAATGGGCATGAGATTTGGGTTCCCCTAGAGAATCGTAGAATGATCAATTCTGAATGCTACTCAATCATTTGTTTGCCAGAAGCCTTTGAAGAAATAAGAAAAAACAACCAGCGACGCAGGATCAATCTTCACCATGACAAAGCGAGCTCTCACACATCGGACCGAACAACTCAATATTTGACCGGTCGAATTGATGGGTCATCCACCGTACAGTCCTGATTTGACACCCTGTGATTTCTTTTTGTTCCCGTTCGTGAAGATTAAACTACGTGGTCAACGCCAGAAGAGAGAGAGAATCTGGGGGAAAGCCGCACAGACTACTGAGGTCATTTCGCGGCATAAATCAAAATGCATTTTAAGAGTCTACACTATTCACACATACATACTTGTACATACATGCACATTCACGCATGCACATACATATGCATATAGGTAAAGAACTACATACATAGGAAAGATAAATGAAAGGATTATCGGACGGGTTTATAAAACATACACATTGGTATAATGAAAATGATGTATAAATATAAACATGAAGTACATGAATAGATATGAAATTAGGTAGCAGAATTAGCGAATGAACGGTATGTTTTGGAGATACCTCAATCGGAATGGAAAAAATGCAATGAAAAGGTTCAAACGTATGTAAAAGTCTATCGATCATCGCGGAGGATGTTGTATTTACAACTGCTTGTTAGTTGAAACAATTCATCTTTTTATTAACTGCCCTGTATTAGCTCTTAGTTTTTACACGCACCTTATCATCTATTTCCTTTATAACATAAATTACAAATTTGGGAAATATTTTAAGAGTGGTTGTTAACGGTATAAAGTCGAAACAGATAAATATTTAAAGCCTGAAACGGAAGTATAATTGCATTAATATTAATTGCGGTGGCATTTACTCTCGCTTTTTCTCTTAGTGGGGCCAATTAGTTTATTTATCTGGCGATTCAAAAACTATTAGAACAGGGAAACATACTTAAATGAAACTTTAAACAGGCCCTATCTCAAAGTCAATTTGCGAAATCGGATATAGCGACAATTAAAGAAGATACTTTGTTGGAATTATCTGCGACCTCTTCAAAGTAAAAGAATAAGTTGGAGTATAAATATAACTTTCACAATGTCAACTTGAGTGTCAAACTTAAACAAGTTATGTGACGTGCGAAATATTGAGTAATTAATTTATACATTTAATTGCCCAATAATGATAGAAATGTAATGATAGATTTTCTAGTAATAATACATTTTCTAATAGCACATAACAATTTAAAGTAGAGAAATTTTAAAAACAATATTTTGTTTGCACATATTAAATAAACATTTGCATGGGGCAAGAGGATAAGTTTATTATGAAAATTTAATATACGAGAATAAAGTGAAAAGTAAGATACTTTTTATATCAAATTGTTTTTTAATTCAGAATCAATTTATTTTTAATTGTAGTCTCTTGTTCTGGCTCGCACACTTCGCCCAACGAGTTTCCAACCGTTTGATGCGTTCTAAAAAGTACGCCTAGTTGAACTCTGCAAAATAATCTATTGTCTTTTATCAAACATTCCAAAACTGCAAACATATAAAGTTGTTTTCTCCAAAAACAATAATTGAAACATAACAAACAGAAATTTTCCGGTTTTTCTTACTCGTGTAAAAAGTATAATGATAAAAAAAAAACAATATTTTCAATAAGGCTCCCGATTTGGGTAATAACTTCATATATTTGATTTTTCAATGAAAAAACTAACTTTTGGCAGAGCTGAGGGTCTCTGTGATACTACTCTTCTTCAATTCTGACCTTTAACTCAGCAACCGACCAACAATTGCTAATTTCGATCGGGTTTAAATCAGGACTTTTTGTTGGCCATGCTAGAACGTTCACGTTATTACAATCAAAATAGTATTTTATAAGAGGCTTGGTGTACACTTGTAACCTTCTTGCAAGGTCGACCGATCAAATAACCTTAATTTTCAAAAAAATAAATGATGAAAACCACCTTTTCCAGCATGCGTAACATCAGTCAAATAGAACAATTTAAGGTAGTGAGCCAATTCGTCTATCTTGGGGCATTAATATCGAATGAAGGCAGTAAATACTTATGAGATCAGAAGAAGATACGAAATGGCGCAAAATACAATACAGATTTTGCCGAAAAATCTGGAAAGATAGGGATAGAATAATACAGAACAAAAAGAAGCAGATAGTAAATACTTTAGTTTTTCCTGTAGAAACAAGACCCAAAGCGCATTAATTATTTTGAACTTTGCTTCTGGAGACGGGTTCTTCACATTTCGTGGACTGCCAACGAACAAACGCATACGTTATTCAAGAAAATGATGAATTCATAGGGGCTATGTTAAATTATTTACGAACGAATACTAAGATTATTTGGCCACGTTGAATGCAGGGACGGTAATAACCTGGAAAGACTGGTAGTATAGGGATTGATGGAGCTTTCTAGATCATGCAGCAGACTTTCAAAAAAATGGACAGACCAAACTAAGGACTTAGTACAACTCTCCAATGTGTAACCAAGGAAGCCAGAAATGGAGAACGGTGGCGAGAGGTAATCCGGATAGTAAGCGAACGGAATGAGTTTCCATATATCACGACTCTACTGCAAAAAAAAATATTTTTAATAAAATGAATAAATGATCAATGAAAATGATCTTTTCAGTAATACTAAGAAGAAAAAGAATGAATGCACTGGTGTGTTGTCTTGCTGGAATATCCAGTGTTCTGTATCCATCAGCATTAATTGTGTCTGAAATAAATACTAGAGGGATACTTCCATTAAAAGAAAAACATTCCAAACGATTATTGAACTACGCCCTAACTGGCGGTTAAAGAGGTCTTTTTATCTTTTCGTAAATTATGCCAGTAGCATTTCTAGCCATTGTGCTCATCCACCTTCATTTTTTTTCATCTGTAATCAATATTTGTATTCACTAGTATCCCAGGTTATCGCTCGTTTGTCAAATTCCAGCCACTGGATTTTATGCCTAGGCAACAAATAAAGTTGAACCAATTTGGCTGTATGATTTATCCAGAATGATTTATTAGTTGTGTTGGATATGGTTTTTTGCACGCATTTAGCCCCCTTTCTTTGATTATTTCAGCGCTCAAAGCTGTTCTTTCCTCTCTAGTGGACATTTTTGGCCTTTCACTACCCTTTTTCCTCATACTTTTTTCTCAATCTTATTGATTTATTGACTCTTTTCTTTCAAGATTATTGACTACGGTTTTTGATTTTTTCCCGGCAATACCACATGTCAGCCCTGAGGAGTAAAAAGCACTAATCTAGCCTTTTTCGAAATCGCTCAGCTTATTTCCTTTCGGCATTGTCGGCATAATTTTTACACAGATTTATCACTTTCAGGCGCATATGGCTATTAATTCACAGTTTCTATGTCAGCAGTAAGAAACATCAAAATTAATAACTATGAATAGGAACAAAAATATATTTGCAAAGCTGTATTGAAAAATCGAGTAATAAAATCTATTAATTAAAACAAAGGAACCCATATGCTTATAGTGTTTACACGGATCTTAAATATATAAAATATAATTAAACCACTGAAAGATTACCCCTGCGTCAACAATTTTATTCATATGAATCAAATCAAAAATTATTAATCAATTTAATGCTAACTTTTATGTTTATGATTTAAATTCACGATATATTTATCTCTATATATTTATAACATAAATTATAAAAAGCCCTGTTATAAATCGATATTTTGACATAAAATTTCGAGTGTTTGTCACGAAATTGTTAAGTTTTATGTCATAGATCAAAATTGTTCGGAGAATTTTGTATTTTCTGTCAGATTAAAATTGTACGGACAATTTCAAGTTACCCCGAAATTTTAGGGAACTAACCAATGAAATTATTTTGTTATTGGTCAGAACAAGGAATGAAATTATTTCATTGTTGGTCAAAGTCATCATTTTATCTATTCTGTAAACATTGTTATTGAGACTCATTTATATATGATGAAAATGTTTCTAAGCTGTGGGAATATATGGGTAATTAAACAGGTACATTAAACATTCATTACAAATATTATTTTAAATATTTAATATAATCATGAAAACATATTGTATAAGGTATTTCGAACTTCTGCTTTACTTCCTTCATGCAAGTTTGTTGATTTCGCCTCTAAAAAAATCGATAATGCAAAATAAGTAAAATGTGATCAAATTAACTATTATTTGCCTCTTGAATGAATGAAAGAGTCTTTAAAGGTCCCCATTTCTTTTTTTCATTTCAAAATGCTCATAAACACTGAGCACCAATTATTGGGCTTGAGTTTTCAGTGTTTTTCCTGACATTATTTGAAATCAAACAAAATGTTAAAGCAAATATAGATACTTTAAAAGTTCGTACATCTTTATTTATGTTGATTAATTTTAATTGTTTAGCGATTTTGTTAATGCTTGTTAATGCGGGTTTTGAACTTGTTATTATTTGTTATTGGTTTATTACTTGTTTCACTACTTGTTATTTTGAAACGATTGTTTATCTTTCAGAGGGTTTTTAGAATTAGTCAATATACATTTCATTTTTATTAAACATTTGTAATAAAATATTTTTGGTTAGGTTAGAATTATTGAATTTCCAAACGATACTAATAGTTTTGTTGAGTAAGAAAAGAGCATATGAATCTACAAATACTTAGCGATAACAAGATAATCAATAACAGTAGTTTTTAGAACTTACAATAAAAAATAAAACTTACAATAAAACTGTTTTAAACTTTACAGTGTAAAAAAGATTCATTGAAAAAAGCAACAATTATAACAACAAATTGTCAGTTCTTAATATGTCAATCAATTATGTATTCTCCGTCATAATTGACAACCTGCTCCTACCACTCCACCAATTTATTGATGCCGTTTCATTAGAAATAGTCGAGCCTGAACTTGAAAAAGTTGTTAAGCCAGTTTTTAAGGTTCTCGTCATTGGTGAAGAAGTGATAATCGATTGGCGCAAGATCTGGAGAGTATGGCGGATGCCAAAGAACCTCGGAAGGTCGATCAGAGCAGGGATATGCCCTGCCCAGATTGAAGTTGCCAATTTTGAACTTGGCAAACCAATCTCGATCAGTCGGATCGGCTATGGCGTCCTCTCCATACACGACGCAAATATATCGAACTAATTGTGTAGCTTTTTGTCCACGACGAAAGACGATATATATCAAGGTAGCGAAAATTAAGGTTTTGCCGCCTGGAATTTTCATTTCAGAATCCTGAAAGTTAATTAAAATTAGGTTTCTCAGAAAAATTATGCTAATAGTTTTGTGGAGTAAGAAAAGAGCATTCAAATAAATATATATATATACTTAGCCAAACAAAATAAAAGGCCAAACGAATTATAAAAATGGTGGGAACTTATGGAATAACTCAGTATATTAAAGTTTTTAAGAGCAACACGCAAACAATGTAGAAAAACTAGACTGAATTTAGAGGGTGCCTATCGGTAAAGTAGGCTAATTGTAGAGTAGTTGCAAAAGTAGAGTAGTTGCTATATAAATAACAGCTACTCAACTTTCCAATTATATTTAAAACTGAAAGGTAAACATTATTTTTAATATAAAATTCTTTTGTTGGAAGAACCTTTGTCATATTGGGAATATTTTATAAAAGAATCGTATTTCCGTTGCCAATACATTTTATCCTAATGGAAATTGAAATTGATTCTAGAAAAAAAATATGTAAATGTAACTTCTTCAGGGTTATTACATGATGAACTGTCTCGGTTACAGTCAAGTACATTAAAGTCCTCTGCTTCGTCAAGTGCTTTATATTATTTCGTGTATTAATTAAGATTTTTTTTTCAGAAAAATTCGCTGAAGCTACCGTAGTTATGGATGAAGAAGGTTAGTTATGACATTTGCTATATTTCGATTTGATAATTTCTAAAACAGAGATGTTATTGCAGATAATCAAGATGATGAATTTGACGAAGAGGAAGAGGACGATGCACCAGTCTATAAAGAAACTAATTTTAAATTTGAGGATTTCACTAAAAGGTATATTAAATATAAAGAAGTGAACTATTTCTGGATAAAGTACATTGTTTTATTACTTTCAGATTGCCGCACCCGAAAATTGTAAGAGCTTGCGGTTTAGCCCTTCAACAGTTCGAAAAGAACTCGGTAAACACAAACCACTGCATTGTGAAATTGCTGCACCGAATTGCTTTTGACTGTAAAATGTTTATAATGGTTTTCCAGCTTAACATCTTTCGAACTTTTCAGAAGATTTTCTCCTTACAAGATTTGCCTCAACACAAAGTAAGTTCGACCGATACTTCTCACAATATATTTTTAAACCATATGGAGTTACGTGATATCTGATTCCTGTTGGAAAAGTTTAACGCCAATATTGTTTTAGAGATAAGTAATTGAATCATTGAAAATCATACATGATTTTTTCAATGAAGCATTTTTTTAGATAGGCTCCCAAATATCAACTTCCAGATACTTTATTATCGGTCACATTTAAAATATTAATTTGGAAAACAATGAAATAGCTTTACTGGCTAATTATAAATCATACTTTCACATACCAGGTGTGTCGGTTACTAAGTTTTAATTATTTAAGAGGTAGCGCTGAAAACCAGAGTCAGTTCACAGTTTAATCTCTTATGTCAATTTATTCCTACGACCGTACCTTTCAAAACGATATTGAGTTAGAGTCATATTTTTTCAAGATAGAGTTTCGAGCCACATAAAAAGTATTTGCGACACGTACGGCTTTTCTTATTCAATCAAAAGAAAAATGCGAGTAAAAACCGAAGATGCCGAATTGCAAGCATTGTTGGAAGGAGACGATATGCAAATTCAACAACAAATGGCAGAGAGATTAAGTGTTGACCGCCGAACCATTCGTGATCATGTCACGGGAAAGATCCAAAAGGCTGGCAAATGGAAAAAGTGAAAAACGGTGCGTGAAGTTTTGCTTTCTTGGCATGAAAGAAATAATATTTTGCATCAGATCGTGACCAAAACCCAGAAAATCGTGGGTTGACAAAGGACAACCATCAACATCGACCGCAAGACCGAATCGCTTTGGAATGAAGACAATGCTATGCATTTCGTGGTATAAAAATGGTGTCTTGTACCATGAGCTTTTGAAATCAGGAAAAAACACCATGCATTAATCCATGCATTGATCGAAAAGTACCCAAAATGGGAAACAAGACACGGAAAAGTGATTTTGCAACACGACAACGCCCCATCACACACACTACGAAAGCTGTCAGACACCATTTCTATATTTGGCTGGGAGCTCTTACCCCATCGTATTCACCAGACTTGATGATGTCTCACTCACTTTCCATGAAATACTTCAACAATTACGGAGATGTCGAAAAATACCTTGATGACTGGACCATCTCAAAGCATCTACGTTTTTTCTGGGAAGACATACACAAATTACTAGAGAGATGGGGAAAATATGTAGCTAGCGATGGCGCGTACTTTGCCTAAACCATTTTTTTCCTTTCTACCAAATTAAAAGTGTTTTTTTTATTGTCCATTAAGAGTGCCAAAACGTTAAAATGAGACACAATGATAACTTCAAGTGATAATTTGGTAATTTTTTTTTCTGGAACAAGAAATAGTGGTACTATGTTTCGAAAATAATGTTCAAATGTTCCCGTTGGCTTCGTCTAGTGGAATTAATTCTGAACACCCAATTTCCGATTATTTTTTCACACATATCGCGTGGTATATTTTGACTGGTGGCTTGAATGTTTCGTTTAAAATCAAAAATTGCTCTTTGTTTCTTTCTGTAAATCAGAGATCTAACATAACTCCACAAAAAATAATGCAATGGAGTGAGATCGTATGATAATGAATTGATGGCTCGCGAATTGATGGCTAATCTTGCACTAAATCTATTGTCTAGCTATGATCGGTTGTGTGGTTGATTGTATATTCATAGCGTTCACCATTAATAGTAACACGATTTCCATCATCGTCTCCAAAAAAAGTCTTATCATTACTTTAGTCCAAAAAGCACCAAACATTGACTTTCTGAGGATGCAGAGGTAACACTTGAGGATTTTTATCGGCCAAATCCTGGATTCATGTTTATTCATAAATTCATTAAGCCAGAAATACATTTTTGTTCGAAAATATTATTTTTCCCCAAAGTGGAGAATCGCCTTCCAAATTCTAGCAGTGTTGAATCATGTTTCAGTATTGAAAAATCATTTTCATTGCTTCAGCAGCATTTTCCTTTGACCAGAAAGAAATTGACACAGTATTTTGATGTCGAAATTTAACGACTGTCGATGATAACGGCATTCACTGCTTTTGTGAGTCCAGCGCATGTACTATTGCAAAAACCTAATTATGCACAATTGCGGTATTTAAAATAGCGACAAGTGTTTAGCTTTTAAACGGAAACGTTTAGCTTTAAACGGAAATTTAAATCATTTATAGTACAGAGTGAAGCGGAAAAACAGACCATTTTCAATATCCAGCTCCCCGAGCGTCTCTTTAATAAGGGTAAAGCGACCACTTTCACTATATTTGCAGCATCATAACATTAGTAACCATGAATAAGTGGAAGGGCGCACAAGGTGCGCTCGCAGTTAAGGCATATTTCAAAAATATTAATTATGATGTTCTTTATCAATAGTTATTTCGTGCTTAATTCGTTGTTACAGTTACATCAGCACGCTGTGTCCTCTATTTTGCACACACTGTCAAAAAAAAATTTTTTTTAAAACGTCATAGCAGCCATTTTTTTTTCTTATTATCGTCCGGTTTTTAGTATTGTTTGGCAAATTATCATGAAAATATATAGAATTTCACAGCGCATACAAATTGCTCAAATTTTACAAAATTAATGAATCTATTCGGCCTACGTTTCGCGCCTTACGTTAAATTTATTGTGAACATGATGGGCCTATAGAGCTTTACATACTACACTATACTATACTAGTTTAATTCAAAAATTCAATCTATGGTAGTGTTTGTGATGCTAAGAATCCAACTCGTCAAAAACAAACGCATTGCTGAAAACGTCGAAGTGTAAATGAAAATCCAAAATAATCAATTACTTCCGTTCTCGAGAACATGGGCTTTCTTATGACACTACATAGACTATTCTTGATAAAGATTTACATTTCAAAGCGTATAAAACTTCGTTTATCCAAGAACTCAAACTAAATGACCATTTATTGCGTTGAAATTTTGCAGATTGGGCTTTAGAGCAACTTGAAACAGCAATTTGACGAAATTCATTATTTCATGAAAAAATCATCTTGAGCGTTGAAGTGCATTTTTGGTTAAATGGCTTCGTAAATAAGCAAAATTGTCGCACTTGGAGTATAGAAATTCCACTTGCTGTTCTTGTAACACTTTTATATTCACAATCATTTACATTTGGTGTAGTTTAGGGTCTGAAGGTATAATTGGACCCTACTTATTTGAAAACAAAAATGGAAATGCAATTACTGTCAACGGAGAATGCTACAGAAACATGACTGATTTTTTGTGATATGTATTGAATGATTTTGGTCTGGACATCATCTCTTGACACAATCATTTTATTGAGAAGAAAGTTCAATGACCTTGTAATCTCAAGAAATCTGGATGTTACCTGGCCACCAAGATCATGTAATATAACTTTATTGGCCTTTTTTCTGTGGAGTTATGTGAAATCATTAATTTACACTAATTTAATCAAAAAACTCAATGACTTTAAAACCAACATTATTTGTGTCATTGGTGAAATAAATGCCGATTTATATAGCAAAGTGATCAAAAACCTGTATTCCAGAATAGAATTTAAAAAAAAACCAGAGGCGGTCATTTACTGAAATTATTTTAAATAAAAATGTCATGAGCCAATATTTAAAATGAAAAAAGTTCACATTGATATCCTACCCTATACAAAAATCTAGTTTGCACGGGGGGGTCCCCTCAACTAGTGACAAATATTACTATTTTGAATTATTTATGATTTAATACAATTAAATCATGTAACAAGTGGTAGTCGAAGGGGGCCAAGCTTGGTGAGTACGGCGGGTGCGGCAAGAGTTCCCAATCAAGTGCAGAAATGGTGTCTCTGGCCGCTTTAGCTGTGTGTGATGGAGCGTTGTTGAGCTGCAATAACTTTTCCTTGTCTGGTAACCCATTCTAGGCGCTTTTGATTCTGAAAATATCCATTTTTCGTCTCCAGTCACGATCCAATACGCAAAAGTCTTTCTTTCATGCCGAGAAAGCAAAACTTCCAACACCGTTTTTTATTTTTCCATCTGCCCTCTGGGTTTTTGTCATGGCGTACAGACTATCACAAATGGTCCCTCGACCAACATTTATCCTCTCTGTCATTTGTTGTTGAGTTTGCCTATCGTATTCTTTCAACAGTGCAGCTTCAATTTTTTTTTTTTCGGTTGACCTGGGCGTTCTTTGCCTGTCAAGTCGAAATTACCCCTTTTGAATAGTCTAAATAAACGCTCATAAACGTCTTGCATTGGGACATTGTCACTTTAATTTTTCACAAGTATACGACGGCTTTTACTCGCCTAGGTGCCACAAATGCTCTTTATTTGGGTAGAAACTTGACACGTTTACCACACGAAAAAATATTACGCTAACTCGAAATCAGCATCAATGGCGTTTTGGAAGGTACTGTTGTAGCAAGAAAATTACATAAGGCATTATATTGTGAACCAACTCTTGTTCCACGTTAACGACCTGCTCTAAATTTTGAATCTTTAGTCCTGGGGTTCTAGACCAGGGTGGTTTTTTGTTAAATCTTGGTAAAAGGAAGTTTTTTAATATGTTTTTTTGCGAATTAAGTTGTTGGAAACGGGTTTAACAAAAACAAAGATGTGCACCAAATTGGTACACGTGGTCTGATTAAAAAAAAAAGAAAGAAATAGTGAAATTTATCACAGCCTATGTGTACTATATTGGGCCCAAAATATTTTATTTCAAGAAATAAATGAGTAATGTTTGTTATATATACGTAACATTACATTCCAGTGAAACAAATACAAATATTTGCCATTAATACTTAACGAAAGAAGTAAGGCTTTCGAAAAAAAACAAGTTACACACATATATGTCACCTTTTCAGAGCACGCAAGACAAAACGAATATACTTTTTTGGCATTCTTCATACGCGCGTTCACGTTGTTCGGCTTGTTCTCACGTTCTCATTAGCGCCCTTGCTCTCAAGTTTGCTTCTCCTCTATGGAATGTTAAACTTGATTTTTATTTTTTAGTTGGTTGTCCACATCCAACAAAGCACAGACGATATTTTCGCGATACTCCGAGACACTTTCGTTTTTTCCAATCCAATGTTCCAATGTTCTTTGAACACCACCATGGCATTGACTAGAACAGTATTTCTCAATAGTTCAACAATTTTCCGGTACCATTAGATCCCGCGTCATACTGAAGAGCTATAGGAAGCTTTTTGATTGAAAATAACAATAAACCCTTTGGCTGTATTGTATTCCACTATGGTTGATGGTTTCCAAACATGACCTGTTTTTGTTGGAATTTCAACCATTTTTTGGGCAGCTTTCGTTGTCAGAAATAAAACATCGCTTTTATCTTTCAATTTTCCAACTACAACTTTTGCGTTGCTTTTTTGCATCTTATATTTTTTCTCCTTTATTTGGGTTTTTCGCTACTGTCTAAAACTCAAAAAATATCAAAAATATCTGTTCTTATTTAAATCACTGGGTAAAAACAAAAAACCAAACGGAGACAAATTTCTCAGTGATTCTTTTTTGTAATAAATTTGCCTAACGAACAAAATTTTAAAGATATAAAAATGTTATAAAAAATGTACAAACTTTTAACATTAACGTTTCGGAGGGTAATCTCCCCCGTTTTCAAAACTGAACTAAAAAATAAATTATATTAATTTGTAATATATAAAGTAACGAGTGAAAGTAAATATATTTTTTTTTGTATATCAACGATACTTACATTGACAACAATATAATATAGTTGTCAATGTAAATATCGTTGACATACAAAAAAAAAAGAAAAAAAGGAATTGATTGATTTTTATATCTTTAAAATTTTGTTCGTTAGGCAAATTTATTACAAAAAAGAATCACTGAGAAATTTGTCTCCGTTTGGTTTTTTGGACAACAATATAATATTGTTGTCAATGTAATTATCGTTGACAGACAAATATATATATATATATATATATATATATATATATATATATATATATATATATATATATATATATATACATATACTTTCACTCGTTACTTTATATATTACAAATTAATATAATTTATTTTTTAGTTCAGTTTTGAAAACGGGGGGAGATCACCCTCCGAACCGTTAACGTTAAAAGTTTGTAAATTTTTTATAACATTTTTATATCTTTAAAATTTTGTTCGTTAGGCAAATTTATTACAAAAAAGAATCACTGAGAAATTTGTCTCCGTTTGGTTTTTTGTTTTTACCCAGTGATTCTTTCTTTAAAAAAGAACAGGTATTTTTGATATTTTTTGAGTTTTAGACAGTGGCGAAAAACCCAAATAAAGGAGAAAACATATATATGAACACGCCACAATCATTCAGACATTATTTATTTTTTGCATCTTCATTTCACCCTTTTTCAATTTGGCACTTGTTACTACATTTGGATTAAGTTTCCGATTTTGACGCAGACTATCAACTAAATGTGTCTGGCTATTATTCAGCTTATGTGCTAGACCAACACTTGCATAGTACTTTTTACAGCAAATTGAACACCTGCCTCGGGTTTGCTTCTCCTCTATGGAGTGTTAAACTTGATTTTTATTTTTTGGTTGGTTGTCCACATCCAACAAAGCACAGACGATATTTTCGCGATACTCCGAGATACTCTCGTTTTTTCCAGTTACTTCTTTGAACACCACCATGGCATTGACTAGAACAGTATTTGTCAATAGTTCAACAATTTTCCGGTACCATTTGATCCCGCATCATAGTGGAGAGCTCTGGGAAGCTTTTTGATTGAAAATAACAATAAACCCTTTGGCTGTATTGTATTCCACTATGGTTGATGGTTTCGAAACATGACCTGTTTTTATTGAATTTCAATCATTTTTTGGACAGCTTTCATTGTCAGAAATAAAACATCGCTTTTATCTTTTAATTTTCCTACTACAACTTTTGTGTTGCTTTTTTGTATCTTCATTTCACCCTTTTTCAATTTGGCACTTGTTACTACATTTGGATTAAGTTTCCGATTTTGACGCAGGGTATCAACTAAATGTGTCTGGCTATTATTCAGTTCGTGTGCTAGACCAACACTTGCATAGAAGTTGTCGGTAAAAAGGGTTTTGCCCATATTGAAAAGAGGTTCCATCAGTTTCATGACAACTCTTGAAGGTAATGGCTTATCAGAGGTTTAAACACCACCACCACCACCATATATTTTAATCGAATAAGTATAGCCTCCATCAACACATAGTTTAAATAGTTTGACAACGTATTTGTGTCTTTTGCCTGGAATGTACTGAAGACAACTTAAACTTCCCCGAAAAGGAACCATTCTTTCATCAATGCATACTTTTTCTTTTGGATGGCAAATATGTTGAAATTTTTGATTTAACATTTTTACAAGTGAAGCAAGCAATCTTATATAATCTGTGGTGGGCAATCTTCGTTATCAGAAATATGTAGAAAATATCGTAATGCCTTAAACCGATTTCTTCTTAAGCGGTTTAACTTTAGAACTTCACTTTTATAGAGCACCTAATTACTGTAATAATCTTTTAGCGTAGGTTTTTGATCAAACCCCATCCAAATTATAAGGCCAAAATATCGCATAAGTTCATTTACATCGGTATCATACCACTTAGACAAACGGAGTGTTTAAAAAAAAGAGTAATTATGATTTTTTTTAATAAACACTATATCATAAAAGAATAAAAAAAAATCCAACCCAAGACACATTTTTGTTTCCTGGGGACCAGACCCACTAGGGGTCCCTGTGAGACCCACATGACTTGAAACATTACAATCCACTGTACCAAAATAGGGTCACACGGTCCCTGCAGAAACCAGGATGTGCACCAGTATAGTTTACTTGGTCGTTAACGTGTTAAAAAAATTAAGAATTATTAACCGCCACACTTGGTATGCAAATATTACTAATCCAACACAGGTTTTTGTTTATCAACGTTAAACTACTTTTGGATAACCCGATATTATAAAATGCTCTCGAATCCAACTTCTAGTAAAGTTCACAACAAAAAAAAAATCATTGAAGTATTTCTCGAATACATATTATCGTTCACAAATTTTAATCTTCATTCATCCAGACAGACCCCTTCTCGGTCTGTTCGAAAATACATTCCTTTTTATGTACATTATCAAACTACGCTGCCCACACAAAAAAATAACAAACTTCACCTCAACCGATAACCTTTTTCGGCAAAAACATATTTAAATCAACCATAAGAAATTCTAAAGCTTACATCCCCGAACTTTTGAATCTCATTTTTTTGCGACGTTATATGCTCCGATAGAATTGGGGTCAACAGTTCTGGAAGCTCTCTTAACAGTCAATATTTAAATTTGTGTCGCCTTCGTCGCCTTTATTGAAGTTTTGAATATCTTTTTCACTTTCTCCTCGGGTTTTATTACTCTCCGCTGCGGACGTAGAATGCGTTAGGTCCTAGGAGTTAGGACGATAAAGGGAAGCTTTAGGTTTACAGATTATGAGAACGTTGCTGGTCAAATATTTATGACGTATTTCACCCTTCTTAGAATATTTATGGGCCTTTTGAGCAGACTGGTCATCTAGGGAAACCACAATATTTAGTTTCAAACAATTAAAGGCTCTTTATATATCACATTGAGCCTTCTATATTAGCGAACGAACATTTTAATTAAATAGCATTATTTAAATCATGTATATATTTTTATAATATTAATATTTGAAGAATGAAGTGGCAAATTGAAAAATGTACATGGTCACTGTGGAAACAATTTGTCGAGGTGTATTTTGTTATATTATACCAAGTGTGTAAATAAAGTAATAAGACTGAAGGGGTAACGTTCGATCTAGCAACACTGTTCGTTCAGACTTGAGTATAGTACGACATAATGAACATGCAGCGGAATGCCTTCGATTTTTTACCCCCATTTTTGAAACGAGTCATTACTAGTGATGAGTCTTGGATTTTTGAATACGACCCAGATACGTGCTAGAACCAGAAATGGCGCTCTACAACTTGACCACGGATAAAAAAGCCAGAATGAGCAAAGGTCAAAAGATCATTTTTACCGAGAATTTCTTGAAATACTTCGAAAAAAGGCCATTCATTGGAGAACGAACATTAAGAATACCTGGGTGATACATCTCGATAATGCACTCTGTCATACAGCAATTTCAATTAACGAGACTTTGTGAAGTAAAACATCACTGTCGTTCTACAGTTCCCTTATTCACAAGATTTGAGTAATTGTGACTTTTTCCTTATCTCAACGTTTATAATGGAAAACGAAAATGGAAAGAGAAATAAAAGGCCGAAATCGACAAGTTGAAGGCAATTCCAGTATGTGAGTCTCGGCACTGCTTATGGTATAACACTGCTATCTGAGTTAAAACATTGCTACGGACATACCGTTCCCAGCGCTGTGTAGCTTCCCAAAGCAACTGCTTTGAAGGAGACACTGTAAAATTATAATCTCAAATAAATAGATAAAATATTTAAAAAATAGTGTCATTACTTTATTTACACGCCTCGTATATTATTTTTCAATAGAACAGCTTTGATGTTAGCTAAGTCCTTCTTTACTTCGTTCTTTTCAGAAGTTACTTTCCTCGAAGCTAAATGGCTGTAATGACCAAATCAGGCGAATATGTTGGATTCGACAAGAATTAAATACTGACAATTTTTTTCGTTTTGCTTTTTTCAGCACTATTAATATTAGCTTGCTTAAGCAAGCTTTTTAGTTTCAATTTTTTTTTATGATATCATTAAACTGTATCACATTCAATAATTTGTATATTTTATTTTGTTGTGTTTTTGAACATTTCCATTCAGCTGATATTTGACCTGATTTTAGTTTTTGGACCTGTAGAAATAAAACGTCGACTTTGAAGAAAATATTTCTCGAATAATAAAATGTTCCTATTTCACCACTTTCTTAGTTCACAGTCTTATTGCAGAAAGTAAATATGATGAATGTGAATTTACATTCATTTGCTTTCCATTACTAAGTTTTTTATGTACACACCTAGTATATTATTTTTTAACCTAATAGCTTCAATAATCCCTCAGTCCTCCGTTCTTTCTCAGAAATGTTTTTCCTCGAAGTTAAATAGCTGGAAACGCCAAATCAGGCGAATATTTTCGATTCGACAAAAATGAAACATTGACAAATTTTTTCGTTTTTTTTTTCTTAAATTCTTTTTTTAGTAGTATTAATATTAGCTTGTGATTTTTTTTAAATTTGTACACCAAACTGTATTACATTAAAAAATTTCTATCTTATATTTTGTTATGTTTTTGAATATTTCCACTCAGCTGATATTTGACCTAATAATAATCTTATTTACTTTCTTTAATCTTATGCACTTTCTTAGTCCAAAAACTTAGTAGCAAAAAGTAAACATGATGAATGTGAATTAACATTCGTTTGTTTTAAATAACTGATTTTTTTTTTGGCAAGAGGAACAAACCGTATCTCCCTCAATTTGATTTTTATCCCTCAGTGAATATTCAAAAAGTGCTTAATCATAATGCTTGTCAAAATAGTAGCCATAAACTAACTAGGCAAAAAAATAAGGTAACTATGTTGAAATAATCTGAAAACACTTGTGTTTTTTTTGTTAGACTGAGAATTTGTCGAGCGACTTGTATCTATGCTATAAGTAAGTTAAAAGCTGAACTAGACTAGAATAAAGGTATAAACGGTAGTAAAGTTGTTTTCAACTTATTTTCTGTTAAAATGTTACCGGTATTTTGAAACAATAACCATTGTCAAACAAATCTACAAAAATAAAAGTTGACTTTCCCAATATTACAGGTTAATCGTTTTATAAAATGCTTCGAATCAAACTTTTTGAGGTTGCCAATAAAACTGTTCTTTTATTGCAACTTCCAATAAACACACAAAACATTTCCACTTACTAAAACCTACCGAAAACTATTTCAGGAATTGGTGAAGTTTGCAACTTACATCGTACGCCAATTCATAAAAGTGTCGGAAACTAACAAAAAAGTTTTTATGGAGGCTTTGTTTTGGAAGTCCAGCCGAGAGTGCTGCGAGATTGAAAATGGATACAATATGTCCGAAGAAAAGTAAGTAAAAAACTGATAGAGACAAAAAAAAACTTTCCCCCTGTTGTGTAGTTTCAGCATATTTTTTCGTAAATATTGTCAGGAATTTGTGTCCTGTCTTATATTAAAGAAGGTTTTTCTATTATGTTTTCATTATCACGTTGATTTTGTCAAAGACAAAATAACGAACTATATTGCTTTTATATACTATTTGTGTTTGTTTTTTTATTATTTTTTAGGTATTTGTTTTGTTTATTATTGTTTGTATTCAGTAACAAAATCGTCGTTTGAAATTCATTATATTTTTTCAAACATGTTTTTGTTACCTTTATCATTAAATGTATTTGATATACTAGGATATAGAGAAAAATCAGATACATTTCCCATAGATGGTGGTGCCATCGTAAAGTTGATTGCATTTCTAAAAAGTAGCGTCTTTCCAGTAACGGCCCATGATTGTCAATTTGATATAACATTTAGTTTTGTTTTGATGATCTTCGAAAGCAAATCTGTTTTCTATCATAGAAAAAAAAAATGTGTGTTGATTAAACATCACTTTTTGCGTAAAAAAATATCGTGTAAAATGAAGAAAAGCCGAAAAAGTATTATAGGCAGTTTGCTGCTTCACATTTCATGGTTCATAAGTGGTTTCCTGCACTGCAAATCGATGTGCGTTAAATTTACACACTTATACGTGTTTTTTCTTGTTTTATACACACAAAAAGACGTGTTAAATTCGTGTTACAATGTTACAATGTGTTGATACAATGTAATGAACTACTCGTGTAGCTCTGTAGAAATAAATGTTCCTAAAATTTTAAAATAAGAATCATTTTTTATTTATATTTTTCAATATTTTTATTTATGAAACATTTTTACTGTATTTGAGAGAAAACATTAAAAAAAAAATTAAAACAAAAAATATTATTTTGAATTACCAACATCCCTAATTAATTTATTAACTGGTATAACTTTATTACTGACAGCAGTTTGAAATACCTCATACTCAATATACTGGAGTGTATAATTAGTCAATAATTGTCAATAATTAGTTGAATATCCACGGCACTAAACGAAATTCGTGTAAGTAAGTCCACAAGTCATTTTTGTAGTTGTTGGATTCTTGATTTCCATTCTGATTTCCTCATTGGCCAGTACATAATCACATGCACTTTTATTTTAATCAATATAAACCACAGCTTGTGGTGCACCTCCTGGTTTAGTTGTTAGACTTACGTTCATCCTGTTATACAAGATTGTTACAAGTTTTAAATGTTTGTTTAGCATATGAAACAGATAAGGCTACTTCTAAAATGTTGGCAATTAGTCATTTATATTAAATTTTGAGAATTTATATTCTGATAGCTTAACACCAAAGTTTCATTATTTAACACTTGTTCCACGCTATATTATGTTATTTGGACTTTTGAAACAACAATGGTGTTTTCGTTTTGAAGGATTACATGCTTATTTTAAAGGATTAATGCCAGTACTACGCAATTTTAAAAATGTAGCAGTCACTTTGGCTTATAGGTATTAAGCACATATATGTATTAAACATAATTCATGCCCTGGTATGGCAGAAAAAAAAATTGGATCATAAAAGTTGCCTAACTTATGGTACAACTATTGAACTTATTAATCACACATTCTTGAGTTTATTTAATCAGTCTATTGATGATGAATCAGAGTGGACTTTATCTGAAATTATACGTAGTACGAGGTAATATAATATTATTGGAATGTAATGACGATGATATACCTCTGTTCGGAGAGATTGATAGAATAATAATTTTAAATGATAAAATATTATTTTTACTCTTTGAATTTACCACTGAAAGTTATGGCGACAAAGTAAATGCTTATCGTATTTCTCAAGATTTTAGTAATAGAAGAATCGTGATTAATTCAAAAAATGTAAATTTCCCACATAATCTATCTTCTTTTAATGTGATGGGTAGAGCAAAGTATGTTCCATTAATTAACCACCAACGTACAGAATTTTAGGTTTAAAATAAATATTATATTTGTAACTTATGCAATATGAATGAATGTAATATTAGTTATTTAATAAATTTCTCATTTTTATCCTTGGAATAGAAAAATTAATCATATGTATTTTTCAAATAGTATATATGCTGATTTAAACACGTGTTATTTTAAGTTTCTCAGTTCTGACGACACACTTAAAAGAATACAATAATGATACACGCGTTATTTTAACACACCTACCTATGTATGTGTGATAAACGTGTTAGCATCTTGCCATGCCACCAAATGTGTTTTGTTTCGACCACACATATATCTGCCAATATTGCACATTACATGTGTCGATATGACACGTTATGTAATAAAATCGTATTTTTTAATACAGCAAAAAAATAAACACACTTAACGGATGTAACGAAATAACATGGCTTGTAACACAGTTTTGCAGTGTGATTTTTGATGCGTTCGAAGCAGCACGCTCCGCGTTCAGGACGCCTCAGTGAAGTTACTACTGAAGAAATGGTCAGCAAAATCCATGATATCGTGTTAGCCGATCACATAGTATTAGATAGAATAAAAAAACATCTCGGACAAATACGTACGGAATATCATGTATGAACATTTGGCCATGAGGAAGTTATCAGCGCGATGGGTGTCGCGCTTGCTCACTGCGCAACAACTACATGATCGATTCACCACTTTGCATGTTTAGACATGTATAACTGCAATCCAAAGGAGTTTCTGAATCGATTCGTGCCTGTTGATAAAACTTTGATTCATCACTATACATCAGAAATAAAAGAACAGACAAAACAGTGGTTTTTTTTTCCTAGGGAACGTGCCTTGAAGAAGACGCATATGCCTAGATCAGCTGGAAAGGCCATGCCCACGATTTTCTGGGATTCACAAGGCATTATATACATCAACTATTTGGAAAAAGGAAAGATGATGACATGAGTATTATACTGAGATAACTGAGTTATTGTTCAAATTTCACGAAGAGTTGATAGTAAAACACCCTCATTTAGCGAAGAAAAATGTTGCTGTATCTTCACGACAATGCACTCGCCCATACAAGTCCGCCGTTGCAACAACGAAATTAGCCAATTTGCGCTTCGAATTAATGCAGCATCCACCAGATTTTTCGGACTTAACTCATCCGTCTTCTTCCTAGTTCCAAATATTAAGAATTAGCTGACTGGAACGAAATTCAGAGAATGAAAGAATCCGAGGATTATTTTGCAAAGTTCGACATGTCGTAGTGTTTGATACTGAAATCGATATCAAAATATCGTTCTGGCAGTTACTGGAAGGACTGTTTCGAGAATTACTGTTAATCAATATCTACTCAAGATGGGGATGCGTGCCTGTTCTTATATTTTCTTCTTTTTTTGGATTTTTCGTCACAATCTAAAATTCAAAAAATATCAAAAATATCTGTTCTTATGTAAAAATAAAGAATCACTGGATAAAATACAAAAAACCGACTCTTGTGTGTGAGAAAATGTGGTTTATAAAATTCTCTTCGAATGTTGCAAATTTTATATAGGTGAGATATCTAGACCGTTAGATGTTAAAATAAAAGAACATAAAAACCTTCTTAGAAAGGCGATTTTAATAAATCTAGAATTTGTCAAGACGCATGGAAATCGGGCCATAAAAACAATTGGAATAATTTCAAAACGGTATTAAAAGAATCGATAACAAAATACAGAAAATTAAAAAAGACCGCTATAATTAATTTAAATATAAATAACTGTATTGCCTTAGGTAGATTTAAATTCAGTATGGATTCCGATTCTAAAGAATACAATTAAAACATTTAGGTATTTCAATACGCAATCAGCACAGTAAACAATCACCCAGTGAACCTCACCTATATATATATATATTTTTCGTAGTATGTCACTGTTATTGAAAACTAATTGTCAATGTAAGTGTCATTGACATACACAAAAAAAATATATTTACTTCCTATCTTTGCAGTATATATAGAAATTAATATAATTTGTTTTTTTAGATTCGTTTTGAAAACGGGAGGAGAATACTTCCCGGAATACGTTAACGTTCCAAAGTTTGTATTTATTTTAGAACATTTTTATATTTTTTTAAAATTTTGTTCGTTAGGCAAATTTATTACAGAAAAGAAGAACTGAGAAATTTGTCTCCGTTTGGTTTTTTGTGTTTTACTCAGTGATTCTTTATTTGCATAAGAACAGATATTTTTGATATTTTTGAGTTTTATATCGTGGCGAAAAAACCCAAAAAAAAGAAAAAAATATATGAACACGCCACAATCATTCAGACATTGCCTATTGTTCTTATTGGAAGGTTCGACTTACAATACCCCACAGGAGGTGTCGGTTAGAGTGTTCTGCTAGAAGCATTGAAACAGTCCTGGAATATATATCTATTAATTTCAGTGATGAGATTACATTTTATTTAGATGATCATAATGGAGGTAGACGATTTATACCTTTTTTGAGTTAAAAGTATGATTTAACTTAACTTTCTAATTAGAACGGTGTACAGCTATGACTCTAGGATATATGGCATGTGAGGCAAGTCATCCCTAGTAGCTATCAGAAGCTAAAATGCAGTCTGTTATGTAACCGAAATATTACTATTCTTCGTTAGGTTGTATCCGCAACGTTTATTCAAATCTCATATTTCAGCAAGATACCGCCAGGTCGCTATAGATCATCAAATAGTGCAGATTGTAGAAGAGTTTACGCTAGTCTACTAGTCTACTAGTTTACTATTCGACTGTCGTCGAGATCGCCAGATTTACCGCCAATAGAATCTGTATGTGATCAGTCACCAGCAACTTTAAATGATGTTGAAGCATGAATACAACGTGCATAAAATTCCTTGCTACAATGCGATTTAGATTACGGATTTGAGTACGGATTAAATTGTTCTGTTGTTCTAATACCTCTCTCCACGGCCCCGCTACGATATCGTTTGAGCATACCGGATATCTACGAACCTGGGAACATTCACCGTAGGATGGAGCAAGTTACATTGAGATTCCGACCCGCCATCAACATGGCCAGTTGACTTTGTCTAGCTCTGATCGTTTCTTATCAGCTGTTGTCTCCTTGCATCAGACTCAAGCCCAGCTGACCACGGCTGTTAGGCCAGAAACCGGTCCTGGGAGGTGGCTGACGCGATGGTGACACCTAATTTGAAACTATCGGACACGTGGAGTACGGATTGAAGAATTCTGTTGTTTTAACTTTCTCCACGGTAGCACTATGCTAAAGTTTAGCGTAATTTGCATTTGAAAAAGGCACTGTCTGTCGAAACAATTATATATATATATATATATATATATATATATATATATATATATATATATATATATATATATATATATATATATATATATATAATTTTAAAATAGGAAAAATTTTTGATATTAATCATTGCTTATTTATTAAAAATTAATTTCCATCAAGTATCGGTTACCTTAACTGAGGTAGCCGATGTAAATTTTCCTACTAAAATAGGTCAATATAAGCGAAATTCCATTCGTTCTGGAATGTTTAATACGCAGATTTTTTTTCAAATATCGTCAGAAACTGTTCACGCATGGTAAAGCTTTCGGTGTAGAAAAATGTACACGAAAACGTAAAATATATTCATGCAACGATTGATCAGAACAAAACGTTAAAGTAGACAGCGCGATTCTTCATGAAAAATACCTTTTGAACAATTTACGTTCAAAGATAAAATATTTTTTCGCAAAGCCAAATACTTTTCATAAATAATGTATGCGAACTATAAGCAATTTTTCCTTTTTGCCAAAGAATAAAGTTAGCTACTATAAAGGTTTCAGGCCATTTCTTAGGAAACTTTATCTCGTGCAAAAAAAGTTAAGCTCAGATTTACGCGGCTTCCTACATTATAAACGATCGTTTGTAATTTTTTATTCCCTTTTTCTTATAAAAGTTTTATAGCTTTATAGGAATATTTTTAGCGAAATGGAGATGACTTTACTGTTTTCCTGGTTTTGTAAAATCTGTGAGAATGGCGGTTTTACACATTACAAACTGAATGCAAAGTACTTATTAACAGTTTTCGTGATGTTGCTATTATTATTGTTATTGTTGTTGTTGTTGTTGTTGTTCTGGTCTAAGAGTTGTTGTGCCTTAGATCTCACCTTAAGTCCATATATACTAGCCACACGACTACAAACTAACGAAATTACATTACATTGCTAAAATTTCAAAAATAAGGTATTTTACAGTGATCTTACTTTTTAACCATGGGAAATAATACAACTGGACAACTATTTCAATATATCTTATATATCTTATTGAACGATATCTTATATTTAGAAGATTCAGTTAGCAGAAAGAAGAGTGTTGTACCTCCAACAGGATGGGGCACCATCTCATTTAACGCGAAATGTGCGGGATTATTTTCATGAACTGTTGGCATTTTTTGACATTTTGACCGTTATTGACCGCTTTTTCCAACCCATTTTCCATGATTATTTCACCCAAATATTTGAATTGGGAGACTCGTCTGATGTAACCATATTTTGTTTTTAGAAATGGTGTTCTTAGTCTGTTGCAGGTCATGTATTGAGTCTTTTCGAAGGAAATTTGGAGTCCTACCTTTTCTGCTGTTTTTTTAGGATTTCAATCTGTTTTTGTGCAACGCCAGGTAATCAATTTTGATGTTGGTTCTCCCCAGTTTAATGGGCTGGTCGATATTCATGGCCGACTTTTTTTCACGCCACTCCTGTATTACTTTTTCTAGGACACTGTTAAATAATAGTGGCGAGAGTCCATCCCCTTGTCTCACTCCAGTTTTAATTTCGAAGGGCTCTGAGATGTCACTCATGAATTTAACTTTTGATCTTGTGTTAGTTACTGTTGCTTTAATAATTTTCCAACGTTTTCACATCTAGTCCTTGTTCATTTAAAATTTGGAATAAACATTCGCAATCAATAGAATCATATGCTTTTTTAAAATCCTCAAATGTACAGACGAGATTTTTATTGTACAGTTTTTGATGTCTTAGGATCAACTTCAGATTCAGGATCTGTTCAGGGCAGGATCTGTCTGGTTGAAAAACTTCGTGATTTTCTCCAATTTTAGGCTCTAACTGTCCCTGTGCTCTGTCTAGTAGACATTGAGATAGAATCTTGTAACAAATTGGGAGAAGAAATATCCCTCTGTAGTTATTTACATCCGTTTTATCTCCTTTCTTATGTAGTGGATGGATTAGAGCATTTTTCCAATCTTCCGAAATCCGTTTGGTTCGCCAAACTTCTTGTAGAATTTTGGTTATTTCCTTGATTGTACCTGGACTAACGTATTTCAAAAAGCAGTGATTCCATCTTCACCACAAGCTTTGCTATTTTTAAGTCGCTTGATTTGCCTAATTATTTCATCTTCATTCGGTAGTAATGAATCTGTTGGTAATCTATTTAAGGGCTCAGTGCAGTTTAATAGTTGTTCAAAATATTTCGCAAGTTCTTTGCAATTGTCTTGGTTATTTAGAGCTAATTGTCCGTTTTTCTTTTGGAAGCAACGACTGTAGGGTTGATAGCCTGCTAATTTAGTTTGAAATGTTTTGTAAAAATTTTGGCTGTTATTTTTTCGGAAATCTTTTTCTATTTCATTAAGTTGATTGTTTTCATATCTTCTTTTAGTTTGTCTAATTATCTTCGATGTTTCTTTTCTTACTTTTGTTTAAAAAAGCTTGCTGTTTTTTTACTGTTCCGCTCTTTGAATGCTTTACTTCGGCTTAATACTGCTTGCTCGCAAACTTCATCTCACCACGGATGTTTTCTACGTTTTTATAAATGGTCCAACTTTAAGGCTGATTTAATCATTTTTTGTTTCAATTCTTGCCAGTTCTGTGCTGGTTGTTTGTCAAGCTCTTCTGTTAGGGTTAGTTTTATTTTCGTATGGTCGAACTTTGGTATTAGCAGTCTCTTTTGAATAAGTTTTCGAGGTTTTAAGCTAAGTTTTATTCTATTCAAGTAGTGATCCGTGTCTGTGTTAGCTCCTTTACTGACTTGAATATTCAAAATCTCTTTATAATTGGGGTACGAAATGGCAACTTGGTCAATTTGAAATTCACCCATGTACGTATTTGGGCACCTGCAGGTCTTTTGTTTTGTTATTTTCTTTTTAAAATGGGTTGACATTATTTTTACATTAAACTGCGGACATAGTTTAACCAATCTTTTGACATTATGGTTAGTCCATTTATGAGCGGGAAAACTGCCGACTGTTTTTCTGTACTTTTTTCCTTTCCCTAGTTGGGCGTTGAAATGACCCAATAGGATTTTTACATGGTTAAAGAGAATTTTAAAAATAGTCTTTTCCAGAATTTTCCAGGACATATTTACTTTTTCAAGATTAAATTTATTTTCTTCGTTAACTGGGAGGTGTGCATTGATTAATGTATTTAATGTATAGTTTTTGTTAGTACACTTAAGCGATAACGTCATAAGTCGATTATTTACTGGCTGGAACCAAGAATGGGTTTTGAAATAACGAAAGCATATTTTGAGTATTCTTTTGTCCGTTTTACTTTTAAAAAGTCTTTGGTTGCCGAAGTGCAAGGTGTTATGATCTCTCAAACTGGTTTCTTGCAAAGCTAAAATTTGGATTTTTTGCTGATTCAATGTTTGCCCCAATTCGTGTAGTTTTTCTGGGCTCAGGAGAGAGTTGATATTTACCGTTGCAAAGAAAGTTTTTGTTTTCGGTTTCAGATGTTGACCAGAGGTCTCCGACTTCCTCTAAAAGATTTTGCGAGATTTTGCCTTTAAGCCCGGACACCCCAGAATCCGAAAGTCCGGTTGTACCAGTAAAGGTGGCAAAGGATTGTTTACCCCCTGGGGTAATTTTGTAATTACTAGAACGCTTCATATTGTACTTTGAATTTAAGGTTTGAACCATGACGGTTCAGAGGTTAAGACTGGAGGGGTTAGTTCTAGAATTTAAATCTCAGCCGCACCACTGGTGAACAGATGCTGACCACTCAACCACTTGATAGAAGGTAGACGTTAAGTGGATTTAGTTTTTGCCTTGGTTCGGAACTGTTTATTTTGAGATATTCGCAGCTGTCCATTAATATCTAATTGAACTTTCACTCTCCTATCTACCACCCGTGACCTATCTAGTGTCTATATATATATATATATATATATATATATATATATATATATATATATATATATATATATGCCATTTTCACATTCATATAATGATATATATATATATATATATATATATATATATATATATAAAGGTCGATCGGTACCACACTAATGCTTGTTAGATAATTAATCTTCATATCGTGTACGTATTAACTTCTTATCTTAATCATTATATGAATGTGAAAATGGCACGCCTATCTGATGAGTGAAATGACATCCAGCGCGTTAAATACTGAATGCTTTTGATACTTAGCGAAAAATCGTGTGAAAATAAGGCATACTTTTTTTGGATAGCTTTAGATATATGGTTATTTTTATGAATGTTCTTAATATGTATTTGATATAAAACATTTAATATTTTAATAAATTTAATTATGGTGAAACAAAATTGTATAAATCATTTCTTTAATATTTTAGGACAAAATCGAGTTGGTCTGAAGAACAAGAAGATGAACTGAGACATTTATTTATGGAACATCAACAATCAAATAATGAAGAAGGTATTGTACAAAATTAATAATGATCTATAAATACGTGGGCTTTTTTATCATAAGTATTAATGTAATATTAATGACTAAAATAGATCACATTTTGAGATAAAAATCATTTGACTGTACATTTTGGAATCATTTTGGGTCGACCCAATGGATGTGCTAAAAGTTTAGTAACTTGAAGTTCTTGAAACGATGCTTTCGTTTCTTTTTGGCATAAATCAAATTTTGTTGAAATTCACAATACTGAAATTTCCCTGATTATTTAAAATTTACCTGCTATGGGTAAAACGCCCATCAATTCTTCGAGGTCCTACCATAATACGCGAATAAATTCATTAACCTCTGGATTGGAAGGAGCTATCGACAGATATTAGTATACCTTTAAACTTAGATCAAATTGTATGATAATTCTCGTCAGCATCCTTACGAGAAACATTAAGATATCGTATCACTTATGACTGTAAAATGTTGTGCATAACAATTAATTTGGGAGTACTTGTTGATGGATTGGTCTCAACGGCGCAACGCAGGACTTACCCAAACGTAAGTGATTTTCATCTCTGAACTCATATTTGTTTCTGCTACTTTTGTTGTTTGAACAAAACAATGGTTTGAGAATACGAGAATCGTTCAATAAGTCTTTAGAAAATCTAAGAGATGGCGCTCGTAGCATCGGAAAAACTTTATGTTTAGTAAGCATCTTTATTCACCAAATAGCTATCAAAGTCTCAGTTATATTCATATTCATCACATGTTTATTTAGAAAAATGAAAAAAGTTAGTTTCGAGTGTTGATTAAACACTTATATTTAAAAGGCTTAACACCGAAAGAGATCAAAGCTGAGTTGGATGAAGTTCAAGGCACTTCTGCTCTTGCGTGTGCATCTGTTTATAATTGGGTAAATTGGGTAGTTTAAACGTGGCCGTACATCCACAAAAGATGAACATCGTTCGGGATCTCCAGTGGATGTGACTACTCTCGAAATAATTGACAAAATCCACGACGTGATTTTAAGTGATCGACGAATCAAAGTGCGCGAAATAGTTGAAGCCACAGGCTTATCGCAAGCTACAGTGTTTTAAATTTTGCACGAAAAATTGGATGTGAAAAACATTTCGGCAAGATGGGTGCCAAGCTTGCTCTCAGTGGAACGCAATCGTGTGGTCGACTCGATGGTGTTTTGGCTCATTTTTGTCGCAATTCTGATGAGTTTCTGCGTCGATACATAACTGTGGATAAAACATGGATATGCTACTACATTCCAGAAACAAAGGAATAATCAAAAGGATGGGTTTTTGAAGATGAACGGGTTGCTAAGAAGGCGAAGACGGTGAAATCGGTCGGCAAGGTTATTGTCACAGTTTTTTGGGATGCACGCAGAATCATCTACGCCGATTACTTGGAAAAACGAAAAGCAATAACTGGAGAGTATTATGCGTCGTTATTTCACCAGTTGAACGAAGAAATCAAGAAAAATCGCTCTCATTTGAAAAAGAAATTGATCTTCTTCCATCAAGACAATGCACGGTTGCATACTAGTACAGTTTCAATGTCTAAAATCATGCAATTATTTCAACATGCATCGTATTCACCGGATTTGGCCCCCAGTGACTTTTTTATTTCCAAACTTAAAAAAAATGGCTCAGTGGATAACGGTTCATATCGAACGAGGAGGTCATCGCCCAAACAGATGCCTATTTTGAGGACCTTCCGAAATCTTACTTTTTAGACGGTTGAAAAAGTTGGAGAAACGCTTGGAAAAGTGTATAGAGCTAAAAGGAAATTATGTTGAAAAATAAAAAAATGTGATTAAAATAATTTGTTTTTCTATCTTTTTCTAAGGTATGTTTTCTATCTTTTCTATCTTTTTCTATATTCAACATATTAATGGAAAATGTTGAACCAAAATTATGCTTATTGTTATTTAAGTAAGATTGTAATTAAGTATTAGGAATATATTGAGATATAATATTTTATTTGATGTAATTGTTATGTAAAAGCATAGATGTTCGCTGATCCTACCCTGATTTTGAATTTTTTGAGCTCGAGTTGTCTATGTTGACATATATCTCTAAGAGAAAGAAAAAGCTCTTTTTTACGACAGTATTTTAAGTGATACACTTTTTTCCCACAATCAGTCTTGTCGTCTGGCAATTGCAGATTGATACAGATTTCATTAAATCTCTCTTTTGTCAAAAAAATGCGGAATCTAATATTAATTCAATGCCTATTCCAGATAACTGTGAATCCCGATCACTTCGTGCTTTTGTTTTATCCCAATCAACTTTTTTGGGATAACCGATTGAGGGTACATTCTCCCAAATAATATTTTGTCACTCGAACTTAGAATAACTCTTGTTATAAACATGTTCGAGAAATATTCCTGGTGCGGCCGACTCATTTACTCTTCAACAATTTAACCTCCAGTTATAAATGCGATAATCTTATAATACAATAATTATAAATGCGATAAATAAATAACATGAGGTACACAATGAAGTCAAAAGCTGGGTATCTATGGGGGTAGTCTAAGAAGTTTGCAGCATCAATATGAAAATGACGTTAGAGTCAAGTGGGGAACAGTGTAACACCGGACACAGTGCAAATTAAGAATATCTCTGATCTTTTTAACTTGTCTATGACATCTCTTTACGTGCTTTGACAATCTCATGCGCCGCCATCTTAAACATCTGTGATCGAACCTTATGTTGTTAGGTAAACGGAATTATGCTTTTTGAAAAAAATTTGTGAATAAGTTGATTAGTGACGTTTTGTTTTTGTTGGAAAACAAATAGTTTCTTGTGAGTAAATATATTTTTCATTTAATCTTCAATTAGTGGGTATATAAAAAGTCTATGACGTCACAAAATGTATCAATATTTTTAACTTATAAAATTCAAACGAATATTTGTTAAAAGGAATATTAGGTGTATTTATCGAAAATGGCTCGGACCGGAATTGATGCTGAATTAGGCCACTAGCAAAATAGTTTCAGGTGTTCGAGAAGCAGCATTAAAATAATATCTAATAGCATGCTTTAAAATGTGCTAGGTCTTAAGAGGATTGAAACTAGAAAACTAGTGTATGAAATAGTTAAACATCACAAGATGCCTGCGACTTGGTAAAAAAAATTGCTGGAAAAGATTGGTTGAAACCTATGCAGCCTTTCAAGAGCTACGTCACTCAACCGGCACAATGTTAGTATGTTTTATAACAATATAGAAGAAGTAATGAGAAGGTTTCCTAGTTTTGGAGATGGCACTAAACTTGATGTCCGGTACTTAATGCGACCGGTACGAGCACGGTACAAAAAGCCAAAAGGGGTATTGGCAGCAAAATTATCAAAAACAACTTAATAAAATCACAAGTGGTGAACGAGGTATCCTTGTAACAACATGTTGCGGAGTTTCTGCTACAGGTAACGTCCTACTACCCGCGATGGTATTATTAAGGAAAAATTTTAAATTACAGATGTTAAAGGGAGCACCTACCGGCTTAGTGCAACCGACGGGATGGATGAACTCTCAGTTATCCCCTGAGGTTCAGAAACATTTTGTAAAGGTGACTAGAATCTCAAAAGTTAATCCATCGCTTTTTATACTAGATAACCACGACAGTCGCTTGATTCCAGAGGCTTTGAACATAGATAAAGAAAACGGCGTGACTATTACTATTCCGTCACATTCCGGCTACAAATTACAGCCGCTTGATATGTCGGTGTTTGGACCTTTACAGACTTATTACAACGAAGAAATAGATTCATGATTTTTGTGTCATCCGGGACCGCCCTTGACACTATATAATGTTGCACTGGTTTAACCGTTCGAAAAAGCAATGATGCCCATCAATATAAAGTCTATAAATATAAAAAAAGTTTTATGAAAACAGGTATATTTTCTGTCGACAAACACAAAACAACAGGCTGATTACTGCTCATTTCCAGACAATATATTGAGAAAATTTAATCTAAGTAATAAAAAAAAGATTTTCATATTTTTTATGTTGTTTGTGTTTATTTTGTTATAATTCCCAAAAATATGTTAGAGACATCATTGAGGTTAAAGGATTTTTAATTTTCATGTTTTATTTCGTTTAATGTTAAGTTTAGTTCACTACGGCTGTTAACTGTACCCCATCCCAAAGGCACACTATAAAAAAATGTGATCTGAGAAAACTGCCAAATTAAATAGTTTCTAAATATAATTTTAATATTTTTTTAAACCTAATATGAAGGTTAAAGACTGTTGATTCTTTAGACACTAATAGGAGGAAGATACAATATACGATTTTTTTTCTAAAAATAAAAAGGATTTTTTTGTTACACTGTACCTCAACTGACCCTACTCCTCAAACATATTCTGGTAATATAATTGCGCATGCGTTGAAAGATAACCTTGAAACCTAACCCTTAAACCGTATTAGATGCTCAGTTGTTGTTTAACAATCATTTATTAGTCGACGTTAGTGTTTCTATAAAGATAGAAAAATCGAATATCGCAAGCGCAAATTAAAGCCGAACCTTAATTTGCGTAGGCGTTTTGCTTTTCAAATGCAAGAATTTAAGGACGGCTCGATATTCGATTTTTTCCATCTTATCAGAAACACTAACATCGACTGACATGGATGTTAAACAACAATTATGCATCTAATATGGCATGGCTGAATGAAATTTTGAAGACCATCTTTCAACGCATGCGCAATTATATTACCAGAATATTTTTGACGAGTAACGTCATCTTTATGTTTAGACTGGAAACTTTTTAGACTACCCTCGTAATAAGTACAAGAAATACTGTATGTATCATATTAAACGACTGCAACTTTTTGGCAAGTAACCTTTTACCTTAGTTTGTAATAGAAGTTACCTTAAGTTGTAATGGATTAAGCTTTCGTAAATTCACAGTAAATAAAAAGAATTATTATAGGTAAAGAATACAACAGCATCAAGACCTTCATTTAGTTCAATTCTTCTATTGGATCCTTCATTGTGAAACATTAAACTCGAAGAGATTTACCACTAAAGGCCAAATTACTTTTTTAACATCTCGACTTTTTTAACATCTAATTGAATCATCTCCTGATGATGTTAACATGGTTAGCGAAACGTGCGTCGAGAAGCGAAAAAATGTGATTAGGGATTTAATGGTAAATATATTCTAGTTCATCATTTAATTGTTAATTAATGAACCTGAATTATCACCATCATTTATAATTTCAGATGTTGTAGACTGGATTACTAAGAATTTGGTTGATCAATTTAGATCCAGAAGACAAGTTTTGGCTAAGTTGAGGGAACTGATGTTACTCATTGATTATAAGGGACGCAAAAAGTCAGGTGTCCAATCTCGCCCACCAAAAACCTGGAGCAATGAAGAGGAATCTAATTTACAAGATTTGTTCGAGTTACATAGATATTCCGATGGTAAGTAACATAATTATTCCAATAGGAAATCATGCTAGTGGAAAAAAGTTCGGTTTTTGTTTATGGCGCACCGTCTAAACGAAAATTATTTTGTCAGATCCATTGGGAAACATTATGCAACAACTGGAAGTTCCAAGGCCAAAAAATAGAGTCGTCGAGAAAATGTTAGTAATGGGCTTAATTCAGGATAAAAGGGAACTGTATAAAAAGAGGTCACGACAGAGAAAAGAATGTAAGTTTTTTCATTATTATTTTTTATATAGTAAGAGGATTTATCAGGGTCTTCTGGTCCGTTTTCAGCATAATATCCTAAGATCTGACTGGATGATTTCAAAATTACTTTTATTTTTCAACGTAATCTTTTAGTTCGCAATTTTATAATCAGATCTTAGTAGTTTTTTTCTCAAGTGAGAAATTTACTATTATATAGCTAGACGAATCTTTCTCAAAATTCCATGAAAAACTCAGAGAACTTGACTTTTCGGGAGGCTAAAATAATAACATATTTAATAACGTCGGTGTGTTTTAATGAAATGAATATTTGGATGACATATTGGAGGAAAAGGGAAAACAAGAATAGATATAACAATAGACGGGAAAAAAACAAATAAAAATGATTCTGCTATAAACAAAGGATTTTTGAATAGAAACAAACAAAAAGGTAATAGCAAAGCTAAAAAATAAATGTATTAATGACGTATATAGGCCAGTCCTTACCTATGGTTTTCTAAGAAAGTGGTGCCGATATTTAGCGGCCGTGATAAGTCATGATTCGGCCGACGTAAGAAAGCATCTGCAAAGCCTCTAACTAATATTTGGGAGGTATTTAGTCGTCGAAAGACGAAAATTAAAGTTTGGAGGAAACAGATATTTAGAAATGGTGCTACAGAGAGTGCATTTTGAGGGTACTACAGAGGGTGCAAGTAGAACAGAATAACGGAGAGCGGGACTGGAGTAGTGATGTCAAAGTATGCAAGACTCAGGATTTTTCTGAGCTTACACATGTTACACTAAACAAATTAAGAAATTTTTTTTACGAAATTACGATAAGGTTAATGAAAATAAAATGTGTCATCGTTTATCCTATATTGTACTTAATTAACACAAGTTTTGAAACAAATACATTTCCTGAGGGCTTAAAAACCAGCATTATTGTACCAATTCCGAAAATACCAAAACCTAGTGTACCAAATAACTTTACACCTATTAATTTATTACCGCTTGTTGATAAAATCATTGAGACTGTTGTATATACAAAGTTGAGAACTTATTTTGAAACCAACGAATTGGTATTTTCTGCTCCATCAGGGTTTAGGACAAAACATAAGGCTATTCAGTATACAAGCCCAACATGGAGAAACGATATAAAGAACGGGAAAACTGTGCTTGATGTGTTTATAATTTTAAAGCGAGCATTCGAAACTATTGACTCGGATATACTGTGTAAAAAATTATTAAGTTATGGTGTAAGATCAAAAGCCTTGAAATGGATGAAGAGTTACTTAATAGACACGCATCATAGAACAAGAGTTAAAGGAAAAGTGTCGACAAAGTGGGAAAGTGCTTGGAGATTCTTCAGGGTAGTGTTTTGGGCCCGATGCTGTTTTTGATATATGTCAAGGATATTTGTATAATATTGGATTAATTCTTTATTGGCCTTTTAGCAGATCATACTCTCATATCTCTGTCTGGGTATAATTTGCCTGAAATGGTTGAAACATTGAATAGTGAACTGGCAATGCATTTAGTTGGCTATGTAAAAATAAACTTAAACTAAACGAACTGAAAACAAGGTGCATGGTGATAGGGTCTAAAGCAAACTGCAGACGATTTAATGAGTTAGGGTTAAAAATAAATATAAACAATTGTGATATTGGAAGTTTAAATGCAATTAAATACTTAGGAGTAGTTTTGGATCCTCAGCTAACATTTTGTAATCATGTCAGTTATCTATGTAGAAAGACTGACAAAAAAATTGGGTTCTTTAGTCGTATATCGCCACATTTATCTCCCTGGTGATATTGTCCTATTTATCACCCCCGAAGAGGCTTGTATATAATACTATAGTTGTACTCCATTTTACTTATTGTATGTCTGTACTGATATCATGTAATAAGGAGAGTATAGGTAGACTCCAAATACAGCAAACAAGGTTGTGCGTGTGCTATTCAAGTGTAATAGGCATACACCGATAGAGGTAATGTTGCGGTCATTGGACTGGTTTTCAGTTGCGCGGGCCATTGAAGGGGCTAACATTCGATTGATATATAAAATAAAACATAATTTGTTGCCCCATTATTTGAATACTTTTTTGGTACAAAAAGTAAATATGCATTTTTACGATGTCCGTTCTAAGAACAATTATGATGTACGAATTGTGAGAACTACTGGTCTCCAGAAAACATTGTTTTAGGAAGGAGTTTGCCTCTTCAATGCTTTACCCGCTCACACGCTCCTAAAGTGCATGTATTTAATAGACTGTTAAATTATTATTTGAAGCAATATAGTGTTTTATCATTTCAATAGTGTTAATTATTGCCTTTTGATTCTATTTCTTTTTGTTAAGACTTCTTAGAATTTTTCTTACTTTTTATTTTTGTTTTGTATATTGATTTTGTTTTGTTCCTATTAGCTGCATATGCTAAATAAAGTGTGTATTTATTTATTTCAAATTTTATGTTCTAAGTGGGCATTTCTATAGTCTGTGCTCTTCACATTATATCAAGTTTTATCATTTTTGAACAAACCCAATCATTATTTCGTTGCTGGTTCAAATCACGTTTGTACTGTGTGCATTTATTTTTTATCTTAAAACAGTCATCGCTACATGGGAAAAAATATTCCATGACTGCATGTTACCGCTATGACTGCTATCGGTCACAACCGTCGCTCTCTAGGAAACCAACGCTATCTTATTTGCATAGACAACGTTTTAATGACATCATCGACCGTAGCTTAAAGAAGAAAAACAAAAGCTACTGGCAATGGTGATGAAATAGATTAGAAGGGTACGAGGACTTACCAAGATTTATAAAATCAAAACTGAAAAAATATCTAAACATAGAAAGTTTGGATATTTGGAGGTTGGTGGAGATATAGGGGGATGGTGAAGATATGTATCGAGAATGGGGGACGGTTAGCTAAACAGATATGGGAAGTACGTACAACAGTCCAAAAGATACGGAGAGGCTCGAGAGAAACATGGAACAATGCTGTGGAAAAATCCTACCAAGAAACCTTCCAATGCATGAAACCAACTTCCAATGCATGAACATATTTATACATTTTCTGTAAAAAGTACTCGTCATTTCTCATTTACAAAGCCGGTGTAAAATATTATTTAATTTTCTTTACTGTTGCAAGATGGCAGCAATGTGTTTAGTTACGATGTCCAATTTGAGCGCGATAGGTCAATAGTTTGTTTACTTCAGCTGGTTTTGTTAGTCAACGTCTTAAATTTTGTGTGTCAAAGGAAATTTCGTGTGCCGGATAACAGAAATTGTTACAGAAGATCTGCATGAATCGTGCATATCAGAAACACCTACATATGAATGGCATAAAGCGTTCAAAGAGGGTAAACTGGTAATTGATTTGCCTCATTCTGGTCGACCTTCAACCTCTATGAAGGACGAAAACATTGACAAAATCAAGAAACTGGTTCTCGAAAATAGTCGTCTGAGTGTTAGAGTTGGCTCAAGAGTTGAACATATCTTTTAAGTCTGTTCATAACATTATGGCTGATATTTTGGCCACGAAACCCGTCGTCGCACGCCTGGTTTCGAAAGAGCTCAATTTTATCCAAAAAGAGCATCGAAAGCAGGTCGCTGAAGACATGATTTTCCGAGCTTCTACGGATCCCACCTTCATGAAACGCATTGCAACGGGCGGCAAGCCCGTGGGCGTACAAGACAACAGTTTTTAAAATCGGTCTCGAAAATGAGCTGAAACCGCGTGAAAGTTGCTTGAACATCAAGGACATGCTGACAGTTTTTTTCGTTACCGTGGTGCGGTAAACTCTGAATTTTTTTCAAGGGGGCATAAGGTGAATAAGGAATGCTATTTACATGTCAGTAGGCGTTTGCACGAGAATATCCGCCGAAAACAGCCAGATTTGTGTAGGGACCATACATGGATCTTGCACCACGATAATGCACCACATCTTCGCACGAAGCCATGGTTGTGCAAGAGTTTTTGGCCCGAAACTCTACGAACGTTATCGACCAAGCACCATATTCGCCTGATATGACCCCGATTCATTATACCGCTGTAAGGAAGGCGTTTTGAGTAAATTGAGGTTATAAAAGAAAATTCGCTGAAGCCCATACTTCAATCAGTCTACGATTGGGTCAAACAGTGGCATAGTTGTATTAGCCTCGATTGAACCTACTTTGAAGGCCGCTAAATAGAGTTTGATGAAGAAATTATTTTTTGTGTGTTTTATTTTACAATTTCGGGTACTTTTAACACAGGTTGTATATGTATACATATGTATGTATTTCACACGATGATTACTTAAATAACTTAAACTTGAGAAATACCTCTGGTATGACAATATTTCAGGTATACAGTGCTTTCATTTCAAAAGTAGCCACCCTCGTTATTTCTTTTAGCAATGAAAATTAGTTCTAGACAAAAAACACATCAATTTAGATATCGAGGAGAAAGTTCAAAACTCATATCCGTTATATTTTATGTTACGTACGTTATGATATTTACGTTATGTTTGACCTTCTCACCTCCAATTACCTCTATCTAAAAATTTTAAATGGCAACATTTAGTTACAAGATAGGGGTAACTTCATTTTAAAGATCTTGAAAATCATAATTAAATTGAGTTTACAAGATTTGAGACTGGATCCGTGTGTAACAAAGTGAACAAGCGGTCGAGAGTTGTTATTGAACCCACACAGACTGCAATTTTTAGACCACATCGCTATTGATCGAACCATTTCAATTCCAAAAGTTGGTAATTTCACAAATATCTCCATTGGTTCTATACACAAAATTTTAAAACAAAACAAGTTCTTTCCTTACAAATTCAGCATTCTTCAGATTCGGTTTTTTGAAATAATGTCTGAGCGAATCCAAAATGATCCGAATTTAATAAAGAATATTTATTTCAGTGATGAAGCAACATTTTTCCTTAATATCAATATGTCATAATATATCAATCATAATATCAATCCACATGTGTTTCGAGAGGGTCATACGCAGTTTTCCCAAAAAAGATTAACGGTTGGGCTGGAATTCTGGGGAATAAAATAATATGTCCGATTTTTATTGAAGGAAATTTAACCGGTGAATTGTACTTTAACTTATTGGAAAACGAAATCGATCCACTCATAACACAATCCTTTGAAAACCAAATCGATGATGAAGAACACTCACTGTTGGATAAACAACATTTATACTTTTAACATAACGGCGCACTACCACACTACGCATTACATATTCGACAATGGCTGGAACAAAGGTTTCCTGACAATGGATAGGGGCTGTGGAATGGCTGTGTCTCCAAATATAACGCCACTGGATTTCTTTCTTTGAAGAGAATTCTTTGAAGAGATTTCAAAGACAGTTGTATACAAAACTCCGCAGGATATTCGGGACTTAAGAAATATAACTTCGGATACATGCAGGTTAATTAATAAGGACATCTTTCAAAACGTTCGAATTAAAAATTTGAATTAAAAAAACATCATTCGCACGTAAAATGCTATTATAGCCATCGATAGTAATATTCCATTATTTTTCCCTCTATTACCGAAACGACCGATTTCAGTTTTGTAAACGCAGTTTAATTAGGATTTTCAAGACCTTTAAAATTGTCATTTAAAGTTTGCAGGTAGAGATGACTGGAGGTAAGGAAGTGAAACATGAAATATAACAGACATTGATTTTGAACTTCGCCCTCGTTATCTAAATTGACGCGTTTTTTGTCTAGAACTAATTTTCATTGCTAAAAGAAATAACGAGAGTGGCTACTTTTGAAATGAAAGCACTGTATACGAGGTGTGGCTATTAAATAACGCGACTGACGCAGTTAAACATTTTATTTTGATTTCATACATATTTACTTATTATCACCTTCAATATACATCCCTCCTCTAGAAACGTTGTTGGGAGTCCATGCGAATCTTCCATTATTCGAAACAGTGCTGGTAGTCTTTCTCTTTCACAACTTCAACGGACTTAAATCTTGTTCCTTTAAATGCAAATTTTGCCTTACGAAACAGATAGAAGTCGGACGGCGCAAGATCCGGCGAATAAGGTGGACGGTCTAACACTGGAATGCTGTACTTAGCTAGAAACCTCTCGATAAAAAATGCGGAATGACCCGGCGCATTGTCTTGGTGGAGAACCTATGACTTTTCCTTCCACAATTCGGGTCGTTTTTTCCTTATTCTTTCACGGAGCTCAGCAAGAACGAGAAGGTAGTAATATTAATTAATAGATCGACCTTCCGGAACCCAATCTCTTAAATATCCAATAAAACAATCATCATTGCTTTGAATTCGAGCTTTTTTGGCTCTCGGTGAATTTGGGCTCTTCCAGTGCATGTATTGGTGTTTCGTTTCAGGATAATAAGTATAAAATCACGATTTGTCACATATTATTATCCTTTCCAATAACTTTGGTGCATTTTCAATGGCATTCAAAGTGTCAGTATAAACATTTTTGCGAGATTCTTGTTCAAACGTGAGAATTTTAGGCTCCATTTTGGCACACACTTTTTGCATATTAAAATTGTTATGTAAAATTTGTCGTACGCATTCTTTGTCAATTCCTACGGTTTCAGCAATCGCATGAATACTTAACCGACGGTCAGATCGAACCAGATTACCGATTTATTCCATATTATCATCCGTTTTTGACGCGGAAGGACGACCCGGTCGTAGATCATCTTCAACGTCTTTTCGACCATCTTGAAAACGCTTAAACCATTCAAAAATAGATACACGCGATAAACATTCATTGCCATACCCTTCTTTCAATAAATTATAAGTTTCAGTAGCGGTTTTTCCAAGTTTCAAGTGAAATTTCACAACAATTCGATGCTCTATTGTTACACTGAACATTTTTCCAACGAAACAAAAAAAACAACTCAAATGCGATCGAAGGCTACGGTTATACGGAAATGTTTACAAAAGCGAGAGGTACTGCATTCGAAAGAGAAGGCTTCACGCTAAATAGCTGTTGGACGTTGACGTTTGGCGCATGCGTGCTTGTTCTGTAGCAGTGTCAGTCTCTTTATTTAATAGCCACACCTCGTATGTCGATATGGTTTGAATCAGTTTAAAAATCGCACATTTAGATTATCAAAGCTGGATTCATATCAGATAACAATATCTCTAGACGGTTTTAATTAATGACCTAGTATTGGTCAGGTTTGATATAAAAAACTCCAAAAAAGAAATATATAAGTATTATGAACATTTATAACTATATAACCAATACCATAAATAATTTTATTTATTGAAAAACAGGATTGAGCTTTTCGAATGAATACCACAATACTCGAAGTTAATGTATTTTTAATGATTCTTTTAAAATTTAAACTTCAATTTCGTTGTGCGAAAGTGCTGCTGGAAATGGTCATCAATCTCCTTAATGATTGAATAAATTCCGAATAATTATACAACGGCAATCCAGGCTATAAATTTCAATTGTCTAGTAACTTTATTATTTTTTCATGCGTAAATGAAAGCGTTTTGAATTGTTCTGTGTTTAGAAGCTGTTTCACTTATTTGAAGAATTGTTTATATAATGTATCTATTTAGCTTTATTAAATAAATAAGTACAGGTTGGTGCAAAATAAGATTCCTAATTTGTTCGCTCCGTAAAATTTGAACGAAACATTATAAATAAACCATCTGCACAATAAATGAAAGTTTAATCCCAGATTTTTTTATTATCTATGAAAAATCGCATCGACCAAATGACCACCGTTCTCCTGCTCGTAAACATGTTCTCACAGCGGTTTCAAAGACTCTTCTCAGCATTTCAGGGGATATTGTAGCTATCTGATGCCGGATGTTGTTCTTTAGGGCTTTTATGATTAGAGGGTTGTTGGATATACTCCTCATAAGATCTGGGATGGTCAGATTCGGGTAAGGGGGGAGGTATATCTCACATGACCACTTTTCGGTAAGATGCGGTTCGGAAAATTTTGTCTTAGAAGCAAGGTTTAAGCAACACCTTCTTCATCTTCGAAAAAAGAAGGTCCAGTGATTCGTTCAGTTGTTGAGACACACCAAACCGTTACGCGAGCTGAATGCGGGGGTCTCTGGTGAGTTCTTTTTGGGTTTTCGCTGCCCCAAAATCGACAGTTTTCTATATTGACGAAGTCATAAAGCTGGAAATGTGCTTCATCGATCATCATCAAAGTGAAAACAAAATTCTCATCATTTCCTGCGAAGTTTACGAGTGCACGAGCGTATTCCAGACGAACTGGTCTCTTCTGGGTGAAAGGACCAGCTGAGTCTTGTAGGGAAACAGTTTCAAATCTATCCTTAGAATTCGCTGTAGGGAACGACGAGAGATTTGCAATTGAGTAGAACGCCTTCTGGTCGATGTTTAGTGTTTATCTACAACACCTTCCTGAACTCGTTCAATCTTTTCAATTGAACGACCACTACGAGGTCTTCCTGTGTGTCTGGTATCACCAATAGTTTCCCTTCCTTCAAAACGCCGAACCATTTTGGTTATTGTGCGCCTAGTCGGTGCCTTGCGAACATTGTAAAATCTTTTATATCCACGTTGTGTTAGAATTATTGACCTATTCTTTTCAAAAAACAAGGTGACTATTTTGGTTCGCTGAGCAATTATGTACCAATCCATACTTGAATTCTCTAACTTTTAGCTGAAAAATCAAAAAGAAAAAAGTAAAAACTACAAAGAACTAAAACGGTTATGATATTTCAAAAATAGGTATCGTATTTTTCGCCACCCTATATTTATAAGTGATGTAGTGTATTTTAAATAGATCCAAAATGTATTCAGAACAAAAAAAAATTATAATGAAAATAGTCTCCATTATTAGCGCCCCGGTATAACTTCGATCATTCTTTGGTCAACTAATGAACGCCGTCTTGAATACTTAGGCTGCCTTGTAATTCTCAAATGTGATACAAGCGATGGTTAAATTTAGAGACTATTTTCAATTCAGAGTTGCCCGAGCTCGAAAGATGCGAAGGATTTGACATTTTGTGTAATTCGCTCTGAGTAAATTTGAGTACCATTTGTAATATTTTTTTCTTTATTTGAACTGAGAAGAGAACGCAGAAAGTGCTGAATATTGACATTGTGCACTATTAACATTACTGGCGCATTGATTAGTGACGCATCTAAACTGGCACCAGTCGATTTAACACGTTTCTACATGCAAAACAAAACTAGTGCCAGACCACTAATCTTTGCACATGGTTACACAGTTTTATATAATTTTTGTTTATTTGGTATGTGTCTCTCGATGTTTCTTTTACTACACATGTTAGCATGATTCAGTTACAGCTGTAGATTTGTAAACAAAAGTTCATTATTGTCATAGATTTCTTGAAAATGTCGAAAATATCAGTTGTTTCTTACACAGCCAAGTTTTTCAAACACACTGATAAAGCCTACAATGCCTATATATATATATATATATATATATATATATATATATATATATATATATATATATATATATATATATATATATATACATACAGATTTCACGGATGGTAGATAATGCTCCTAAATTATTCCAGGTGTCGATCCGTTCGTCCTGTGAAAAATCACGACGTTTCGCCAAAATCTCATTTGGCATTTTCAAGTGTTGTTCGCTACACTCGCCAACTTCTCCAGTTTGGACTCTTCACTCGAAGCGAACAACACTTAAAAATGCCAAATAAGATTTTGGCGAAACGTCGTGACACAGAACGAACGGATCGAATTGATAACGAATATTATATATAGACGGACATTTGCACAACATTGAGTACGGGTTAAAGATCTCTGCAATTAATAAATAGTTCTCTCCACCGCCTCGCTACGCTATCTTGTGGGCATACCTGGTCTAAGGAAGTTCCTACAGCTACGAGTATTCGCCCTATGATGTCATAAATTGTGTGTTATTACGATCCGCCATCAATGTGGCCTGGTCCTAATCATCTTTCCTCAACTGCGTCCTTTATGTTTAACTTGAGCTCGGCTGCTGACGGCTGAAAGGCTAGAAACCGGTCCTCAGAGACACCTGTTGGCGCATGGGGGATGTTGAGCAGAGACGAACGGTGGTATCACCGTACGGATGGAATACGGTTGAAAAATCTCTAATTTTTTTAAGACATGGGTTATTATTTTTTGCGTCATTACGTTATGTGTATGACATTTTGCATAGCGCATCTAAGATCTATCGCATCTAAGATGATCGGACGGTAGGGCAACTAAGGCAATGGCCAATGGCAATTGTGTTTTTAGAGAATTTCTATGTTGGTCACTCGCTACTAGGGAAGCGTTCGACAAAACTAAACTTGGGCACAAAATCGAAGTTTATAGCTCGCCCATAGGAGGTGCTGACCGGGGTTATTCTACAGCTAATGTCTGTAGTTCGGTGGTCTATCTGCTAATACACATTTTGTAACAAAAATTAACCAATGAAATGTCAAATCTCAAAAGAACAAAATACTTGATGAATGTTGAAACTTTGTTTACTTTAAAAATGTTACTGTTACTAATACTAAAAATATTAACTATACCAAAAACGATAAAAAAATTAAATTAATTTGACGCTGAAAATGCAAAATAAAAAAAGAATAAGACAACTACAATTATAAATTATGAAAGGAAAAAAGAGCCACCATTGAATATAAATCAAAACGTGTTATATTCGTTTTTCCGAACACAGCGATAATCAAGCCAAAAAGTATCGGGTGGGGAGAGTATATCGTTCTGGTCCATAACAATTCCGTTTTTTTTCCGCTGCTATTTTTAGTTCAACGAGCGTGCTCTCGCCTGGCTTTTTTTCCAATAATAAAAAATCACTACCTTTTCGACGAAATTGTCACACAATTGAAGCCGAAGATCAATGTGCAAGTGTGACGAGAAATATAAAAGAAACTGGAAAGACGAAATATTATCGATTTTAAAGAGTAACACTTTACATGTTTTTCTGAATGCGGAAATATATATTTTAAAATATATATTTTGATTCAAAACGTTGATGTTTGTTTAGAGTTTCATGCTGACGAATATACTAAAATATTTAAATTACAATGCGAGTACATATTAAATAATGAATAGAAGTTTGGAAACATTGCTTTAAAACGTTTTTATCTGTTTTTCCTTAATATTTACATTTATTTCGTTTACAAATTGAATGTTTAATTTTCTTTTATTTAAGGATAACTATTTAAGGATAATCATCTTAGAGACATAAATTTAATCATACGAGGGTAGAGGGAAAAGATACTTTTTAAATGAAAAATTTGAAAGTGAAAATTTTGAAAAATTGTATTTTTTTTAAAATCGGAAATTGATTTATTTTTCAACGATCAGTCTTATTTTATTACGATACACTTTGCCCTATGGTTTTATAACTTTTTTACGACTTGTTAAACTATGCAAAATAGTCCTCTCTTGTGGCGATGTGTGGCGAATTTCGCTGTTGCAATTATAGACGAATGGACGAGTTGTCGTGATGAAACAGCATTTTTTTCTTTGCCAAGTAAGGACGTTTTTTTATTAACTCCTTCAAATTTACTCCCATCTAATCGTATTTCCTTTTTATCAAATAGTAGATGAAGATAATGTTTCAGAATTCCAGAAAGCAGTGGCTACGATCTCTCCAGTTGATGGATGTCTCTTCGCCTTCTGTGGAGCACGTTCAACGGATGAAACGCACTATTTTGATTGTTTCTTGGTTTCTAGTATGTATTGATGAATCCAGGTTTTATCAACAGTCACAAATCGGTGCAGAAATTCCTTTGAATTGCCCTTATATATGCCTAAACGCCGCTGTGAAGTGGCCACCCGTTTCCGTTTTTGGTCCGCAGTGAGTAAACGCGGCACAATTCGTTCGAGATTATTATCATCTGGAACGAAAATTCACTTTTTTCCACGATAGCAAAATTATCTGACTTATCTGCTTTCGAAGTCTGTCAAAACAAAACTAAATGCCAAATCGGCTTGAAATTCACGAAGGAAAAAATATAATAATCATCGGAATAACCTATCCATCGGAAAAGTAACAAACTTTTCACTCTATCCACGTATACCCGAATTCTCGTATACTTTTATTATTGACAACCTCATCTCTGTCATTATGGACGTTTTCACATGAAATTTCATCTAACCCAAATAGATTTATCTTAGAGACACCACTGCATAGCATTATCTTTCTGTTTTTCAAAAACGTTACACCCTACTAATCTTTATATAGCACCCTTAGAGGTATTTTCTCTGCCTTACATATTGTGCATTTAACAGTATCAATTTTCGGAATACATTTTCTTATTTTTATATAATTTTTATATAATTATAATTGCTTTTATTTTTTCCCTTTTTTGCGGTTTTTCCCCACGATCTAAAATTCAAAAAATATCAAAAATATCTGTTCTAATGTAAATAAAGAATTACTGGGTAAAAACAAAAAAACCTAACGGAGACAAATTTCTCAGTTCTTTTCTGTAATAAATTTGCCTAACGAACAAAACTTTAAAAATATAAAAATGTTCCAATATAAATAAATACAAACTTTTAACTTTAACGTTTCGGGGGGTCTTCTCCCCTCGTTTTCAAAATTAATCTAAAAAATAAATTATATTAATTTCTATATATAAAGCAAAGATAGGAAGTTATATGTACTATCCTTTAAATTGAACTTTTTTTATTTAGCATATTAAGAATATCAAGGATGTTGTATAACGGTGATACTGTAATAGTAAAAATATAGTAAAAATACTTTATGACTAAATCATATCTGTTGAGTAAGCATACATAACTTTTGTCTTCAAAATGGAAGTGAGATATCTAAATCTATAAATGTAACTTCTAAATAAAATATCGATATATGTTCACTCAAATATTTACCAACTGCAGTATATTTGCAGTATACGGCAGAAGAATACCAATCAAAATACTTTTTCTAAAGAAATAGAATTATACCACATTACAAAAGAAAAAGAAACATTTAATTTTCTAAAGATAACAAGTGAAAGGTTACCTCTGTCTTTTCTTAAACACTTTCAGTCTCAACCGTACCTCAATCATTACATGACGTCACATGTTTGCAGGAATTAGGATTATTTCGTGTTGAAGTCTGAGTTTCAGCTGCGCATTGATCTTCAAATCACTCCATAAATATAAATCTCTTGGCGATAAATTTGGCGATCTTGCTGACGAATGAATCTGGAGGTGTCTCCTGGCATTCATCGATAATCTAATGGTATGAACAGCCAACGAAACTAATCGCTTTACTCCTGTCAGAGAGGCGCGCAGTAAACTTGATATTAAAAATCGTGCACCCTGTATTTTAGTTACAGCTGGTAATTCTGTTTTTTTTAGATGGGGGGTATGTTTTAATTAATTAATTCCCAAAAGTCCTAAAATGAAGGAGGTATGGATCGTTTTTGTGTTAAACATGGATGTCTGATATTTAGAACCCTAGAAAACTCAACATATTTTTCATTTCTTATAAAAATGTCTGCAGTATTAATGTTTTTGCCGTTGAGTTTTTCACTTTGAAGAATATAGAAATGGTATATAGGGTGTATATATAGAGACAACATTTACACCAAAGGCTATTGCAGCTAAGCATGCTCGACAAGCTATTGTTAATAGTTTCAAAGTTACAGACAGACTACTTTAACATAACATAACATTTCATTACTTTCCTAAAGGTACTTGTATCATTTAAACGTCATAATTTGTTGTCATACAGAATTAAAATGATGTTCAGTAAACTACAATCATTCTGATTGAGGTATCCGGCAGTTCTATATAATATATAATTAAAGCTAAATTTAAGATTTACACATGTACTACTATGATGAAGAGTAAGGTGATTGATTTTTAAAATGTCGCGCGCTTTACGTATAAATACAATAATTTGTTACCATGTGCGTCTTTTGTAATTGTTAAAAAAAAACTTTAGTATTTTTTTAAAATTGATAAATTTATAAAACAAAGAATTTGCATAAAATGTTATCTAAGAAACGAAATTTCTTATACTCATGCATTAAAAATATTAATAATGCATTACGGTGACAAAGATATGCCACGAAAATGTTTAGAAGTTGTTCACGAATTTTATTAATTGTGATAGAAACAATTAAAGATGAACTTAGTTGAGGTAGATCTTCCACGACAACCAATGAAGGAAAAGTTACTCAACGTTAATCAAGGATCTTGTAGTGAGAATTCGCCGATTAAGTACACAGGTCAACAAATTTAAACTTTTTTGAGATAACATTGATGAAAATAGGTGTATATGAAGTATATTGTAGTACTAAATCCGAAAATGATAAGCTAATTATTGTAACTCCTACAGTTTTTTTACAGGGGGTCGGTGGTGGGGAAAAAAGGGGACAACATATTTTTCAATCTAATATTTATTTAATATAAACATGTAAATCGTTTTAAATATATGCAAATATATTACTAAGGGTTATGTGAATAAAAAATATATTATATGAGATGTCATTCAGCGCTAAAAACTTTCACTATTTCCTCTTGTGTTCTCTTTTTTCTCTCTTTTAAAAAACTCTTTTTAAAAAACAGCAGAAGTCGCCCAACAGAGATTGGTTCCAACGTTCCTGGTATTTTGCTTCCATCGTCCTTATGTCTTGGTGAAACATCATCCTAATTTTCCGAAAAGAAATCCAAATAGGAGTGTAAAAATGCATTTTTAAGGACATGCGACACCCTATTTCATAGACTTTTAAGACTTTATCTATGAGGTTTTTGTAGTTTTCATCTTTTTTGTTGTCGAGAAATCTTTTTACTACACTTACAAAACATTTCCAAGCTGCCAATTCCTTTTTCTTGAAAACGGAAATCATCTAGAAACTGCTTTATTTGAGATACAATAACTATGCCTTATTTTTGCTTTACATCACTTACACTCACTTACACATTGAGGAAATAATTCTTTTAGGTAGGTTCTCTCCATACTATAGAAATAGCAAACGACATAGAATTTTTCTTGCGATGCATCCACTGCACTAAATTTGCGTGACAACTCACACACCAAAAATTAGGAGTCCAACTTTTACCTTGATCTCCAATTTGGCACTTAAACTTCCTCGGATATTGTTCTAGCTTCCGACTTTAAAATAAATCGTTCTAGAACTAGAACTTGCCATTTTATATAAAATCGACTTAAACACTTGACTGTACTGTAAACGAGACAGAAACAAACTAAACTATGGAAAACACTAAAAATGACCTTTAAACGTTCATAGAATTCTGTGGAAATACCCCCCTATGGTCTTGTAATGATCTCTATATTATCCAGTCCAAAGTCAGGTACAAATAATTTCAAATACTCCATGATATAAAGCAGAAGCAGGTACTTAAAAATGGGACGTGCTAGGCCATTTCTGTGAAAAGGTGTTTTAATAACTACCTAAATGAAACGCAAAAAGAGCATTCTCATCAATGTTACAAAAATAATTTGGACCTGTGGTATTAGAGATAAACCGTCCAGATTTATGGCAAAACAATTCATGGTTTTTGTATCGCTAGTACACCATCACACACCATAGTGCAATAGTTATTTGTCAATTTTTCACTAAAACTTAAAACACCATATTTACCAGATCTGACACTGTGTGAGTTTTTCCTATTCCATCAATGAAAGAAACTACTTTGTGGCCGCCGTTTAACAGAAGCCTTTTAAGTGAGTTGCAGGTCGCTTTGGTGGAAATTCAAGAAGTCGAGTATAAAAAATGTTTCAAAAACTGGTAAAACCTTATCGGATAAATATTTGAGATCATTTTTTGTGAGTATACAAGGCAATGTTGTTCTAAATCCAGCACAGATGAAAATGAGGAATGCGAGGATCAAATATTGAAAAGGACAGTTTCTTCATCACACTCTTACATTATGTACATCAAGTTGATCGATATATCACAATATTTTAGCTAGCAAGTATTCTTTATTGAATTTTTATATTAAGAAACGGAATAAGAATGAATAATATTCCATTTGTCACTTCAAATATCACTGTTTTGGATTCTTCAATCATTGTTACTTAACTAGATTTAGTCCATAATAGTAATGTTAATTTTTTTTTAATTACTTAGCATCTTCAATTTTAAAGCTGGGGATCTGATAGATAATAAGAAAGCAATATGTATTTATGTCATAAATATTTTAAAATCATCCTGTACACAAACTTGTCGTTTTACATTTCATTTCTCCCATCTCCGCGCGCACAACAGTCAAGACGAGGCCGCAGCCTACCAACGTCAGAAGCAGATCGTAAAGGGTCCGCCAAATTCAATGACACGACGTTCGGATTGCCTTTCATCGAAATCATTTATCTTTTATCTACTCTCTCGGTCGGTAAATTTCTCTTTTACTCGTGTATCTTGGAGACAAAAACCATGCAACGGAAATTGGGGGGAAAGTGGTGCGGTCTTTCAGTGGGCCCATCAAGAACATGCACCAAAAGATTAATAGGAAAAGTTTAATCAAACGCTGGAGGTATTGTCTCGCGTTTAAATTGAGATAAACATCGGGACAAACAGGATAAATCTCACATATTCTTCTAAAAACTTTATTTAATGGCCTTAAAGTTTATTTTCAGTATTATAAATATATTAAATAAGAAAAATAATAGTGTAGTTTTTAAATTGGGTTTGGCATAATCTACCTAAGTTGTTCAAACTTAGGTATGTGTGCTTATTAGCTGATGAACATGCATGCATACATAATACTATTAAAAGATTCAAATTGACGATTTCATATACTTTCCGCTATACTCAGATTGAGAAATAAAGCGATTTCATTTCTATAACAAAGAATAATTTGGAAGCCGAAAAAAATGGGTTTTTTTAATATTCCTTTTTGGATTGTATGATCGCACTACTACGAAAACCCAGGAAAGAAACATACCTTGACTTTTTGGAGTGGATTGAAGGTGGTCTTCATTTTCTGGAACATGTCATTACTGATATCTTATATCTTTGAATATGAGCTGGAAATTAAATGGCACAGTCAGGAACAGCAGACTTCAATCTTACCACGACTAAAAAAGTCAGAATAAGCAAATTACAGAACCAAATAAAAAGCGTGGGGTTTTGCTTTTTTTATGGCTAGAACATCATCTGTAAGGAATTTGGGTTTCAAAGCGACGGTAAACTAACATTTTTGTTGAGAAGTTCTTGAAAACTTCGAAAAGGGGTCATTCGTCTGAAACTGAAAATAAAGAACACCTGGGTGTTCGCCATAATTTCAATTAACGAATTTTTGGCAAGTAAAAATATCACTGTCCTTTCGCAACCTCTTTATGCACCAGTTCTAACTTTTATCTTTTTCCAAGATTGAAAATTTACCTCAAAGGACGCTATTTTGGGGCATTGGAAAACATTAGAAACGTTGTAACCGATCAGCTCAAGGCGATCTGCTATGCTGCACTGCTATGAAGCTATGAAAAGTAGATGTATTTTCCTGACCGTTTACTATATTTGTTTTTTGTTTTTTTTTGGATCTTCTGTCAATTGTATTAATAAAATTATTATTTTTTACTATTTTATTAACGCTTCGGTTTCTTTTATTAAACCATCCTCAGAACAATTACAATTCTATAATATATATTATGTTTATAAACAGTAGACATTTATATTTTTACACATACCTGCTATATCTTGTTGAATAGTTGATTTAAGTTCTTTACATAAAATATGATATATATATATATATATATATATATATATATATATATATATATATAAATATATATATATATATATATATATATATATATATATATATATATATATATATATATATATATATAATAATGAAAAAAAAATTAAGGGTAACACAATTATAAAATGTATCAGTCAAAAATATGTCAACTCAAAATTAAACAAAAAATATCATATTTTATGTAAAAAATTAACTATTCAAGATATAGCAGGTATGTGTTAAAATATAAATTTATATTGTTGACAGTGGCGGCTCGTGAGGGAGGGCGTTGGGACGACGCCCCTCAAGCATTTATCACAGTAAACAAATTTTCAGAGATACCAGATAAAACACCATTTTTTATTTCCGGTCAGTTTATATCAATAGCAGGAAAAGTAAAAAGGAGGAAGGGGAAAACAAAAAAAAATCTTCAACAGCACTATTTTCTTCTCTTCCCTTACGCCCTCCCACTTTAAAAACATACGAGCTGCCACTGACCGTTTATAAAAATATTATATATTGTAGAATTGTAATTGTTCGGATTATGGTTTAATAAAAGAAACCGAAATGATAATAAAACACTAACAAAAAAAATAATTTTATAATTACAATTGACCCAAAAATCCCAATATATATTTCTTGCCCATGCCCAATCGACCACTTTTGAACTCGACCCCTTTTGAATTGCTTTTTGGAGTAGTTATAACTCTTCAAAACGGTAATAAAATACCAACAAAAATAATAATTTTATTATTACAATTGACCGAAAATCCCAATATATATATTTCATTTCATGCCCAATTGATCACTTTTAAACTTGACCTCTTTTGATTTGCTTTTTGGAGTAGTCATAACCAAATATGACAAATTGACCAAATATGAGGCTTTTATTGAATTTGTTTTTGAATTAATTTTTCAAAAAAATAACAAAAATACTTGAATTCATTTTCAATAAAATTTCTTTTTTTCGAAAAACTTATTTAATTTTTCCAAGTTTTCCATTTTTAATTTTTTTCTTTTTTTTCCCAAGAAAACTTTCATTCATTCTACATTTGATGCCGCAAATCCCATCGTGGGCCAACTTTTCTTTCTATTTTTTTTTAACTGAGAAAAAATGTTTTCCATTTTTTGGCAATTTAACTTTGTTTTTATAATAAAATAATACAAAAAATAGACAGAAAAGTTGTTCCACGATGGGACTTGCGGCCTTAAACCTAGAATGAATGGACATTTTTTTGGGAAAGAAACGAAAAAAAATTAAAAATGGCGAACTTAATTAATGAGTTTTTCCAAAAAACATTTTACAAGAGATGAATTGAAATATTGTTTTTTGTATTTTTTTTAAAGTTCATTCAAAAACGAATAAAAAAAATAGTCTTATTTAGTCAATTTTTGGAAAAACTATAACTATTGGAAAAAAAACGCTGGTTTTTTGAAAAATTCATAACATTTTTCTGGTTGAGTAAAAAAAATTAAAAAATGAAACAAACGTATTTAGTAATAGTGAAGTAATATACATTCAGTGTGGTTTAGTGCGGTCACATATAAAAAGTTCAGACATTAAATTTCCGATAAGCAAAAGTTCAAATCGGCCAACTGTTCCTCAAATAGTTTTGGACACGGGTAGTGCGGTGTGAGCGGCAGCGAGAAATCGGTTCTAAAGTTAAAGAACAAATTTTACATCTTGTTGAAGACGATTCTACTAGAAGTACTCGAAGTGCTGCTCAACAACTTGAAGTTTCTGATTGAATTGTACATAGATTACTAAAAGAGTAATTACTCTACCCTTACTATATACTAAAGATACAAACATCCTTACTCGATGATTTTTGTACACATGAAGAAATATTGGCTAAAACTAAAGAAATCCAAATATTTTTTCAATATTTTCTCAACCAACGAAGCTTCTTTCACGATGATTGACATTTTGGTGGATTTTTTTCAGAGTTAATTTTCTAAAATCATCATCATCATCAACCCGCATCAATCCACTGCAGGATGAGGGTCTCTTCAACATGCTTCCAACTCTCACGGTCCTGAGCTTTCCTCTGCCATTCTGGTCCAATATACTTAATAATATCATCAGTTCATCGTGTTTTCGATCTTCTCAGTGGACGTTTGCGATCAAGCAACATCCAGTCCAGGACTGCCCTGGTCCATCTTTCGTCCCATCGCATCGCTACATGGCCTGTCCACTTCTATTTCAATTGGTTTATTCTTTCAATGATGTTCACTTTCGTTTGTTCTCTGATCCATGTGCAGGTCTTTCTATCCCGTCTAGTAATGCCAAGCATACATCTTTCCATTCCCCTCTGTGCTATTCGATGTTTTTGAACTGACTGTGATGTGAGTGTCCAGGTCTCATTTCCGAATGTCATTACGGGCCAGACATACTGATCAAAGACTTTTGTAGGAGTAGTGAAACCCTACTAAAAGTATTGAAACCCTCTGCATATATATATATATATATATATATATATATATATATATATATATATATATATATATATATATATATATATATATATATATATATATATAGTAATCCACAACTTCCAAATCCGTTCTCAAAATAGAAATCTTTTTGTCCTAAGTAAGTTCGACCATCAGCTTGTTCCTTGAGCCTTGCCATTTTTCATCGAGTCTATAGCCGTTGTCACTTCCTCCACCATGGATATCCGGCACTTGTTCTTCAGTGGGCATTGCTGTTCTTGCCTGATTCTGGTCCTCATATAACTTTGAATAAAGTCTTCGGACAACCTCTTACATTTCCTTCCATTTCCTGCACATTGTACCATTTTCACGCATTAAAGAAAACATTTGTGTCCTTTTCTTTCTTAGCTTTTGTCTGCACCATATACATATATATATATATATATATATATATATATATATATATATATATATATATATATATATATACAGAGGGGAATGGAAAGAGGTATGCTTGGCATTACAAGACGAGACAGAAAGTCCTGCGCATGGATCAGGGAACAAACAAAAGTCTGTGACATCATTGGAAGAGTAAAACAGTTAAAATGGAGATGGGCAGGCCATATAGCGAGGCGATGGGACGACAGATGGACCAAGGCAGTCCTGGAGTGGATACCGCTTGATCGCAAACGTCCGCGAAGAAGACCGAAGGCACGATGGACTGATGACATCGTTAAGTATATTGGACCCGAGTGGCAGAGGAAAGCCCAGGACCGTGAAGGTTGGAAGCATGCTGAAGAGGCCTTCATCCTGCAGTGGATCGATATGGGCTGATGATGATGATGATGATGATGATGATGATATATATATATATATATATATATATATATATATATATATATATATATATATATATATATATATATATATATGTATATATATATATATATATATATATATATATATATATATATATATATATAAATATATATATATATATATATGTATATATATATATATATATATATATATATATATATATATATATATATATATATATATATATATATATATATGTATATATATATATATATATATATATATATATATATATATATATATATATATATGTATATATATATATGTATATATATATATATATATATATATATATGTATATATATATATACATATATATATATATATATATATATATATATATATATATATATATATATATATATATATATATATATATATATATATATATATATACATTTATTACCGTAATCGGTAAAACACCTCCATCCAGTTATTCAATTATTCTAAATCGGCTTTTCAGTTTGTAAATTTAGTTTTTTTATGTTCGCAACTTTTTATGGTGAAATCACGTCTCCCGACTCACGCAATCGTAATAAAAATCTTTATGGGGTTTTTAAATGGGCTATAAAGCCGCATGGTTTTATTGGCGACTCCTGGTTATATTATTGTCTAATGTGTTTAGAAAATTATATATGAAAGAGTTGTAAAATATTATTGAATAGAAGTATAATATGTCTTATATGGTGTTAATGTGAACTATTATTTTGCTATGCATATAATTGTATTTAAATATTCCACGCGTTTCTTGTAATCCAGCGACTGGGAGTTTAAAAAACAGCATTACTCTTTGCGGTTACTACTTGGCTATACGACTATCCAAATAATGGCCAGACTTATGTACTAAAATTCAACAAAGAATCTCCCATTATCACGCCAGTAACTAGGTTGTTATCCGCCAGTCGCTAGGCTTTTCGATATATAGAAGCCAAAGGTCGATAGTTCGAGGAGGATTTTGACCGGAGTTAATGGTTAGTCTATTATCGTGGTTCGAAGCCCACGTTAAGCTGCAGTCAAGCCCTATCACTAAATGGGAGACCTAACCTATAATCACAAATTCTTTTATTTATGTCTAAAATAACAATTCGTTCATGATCAATTTTTTTATGGAAACATTTAGTGTGAAACGCTGAACTCGAAGAGATTTACCACTAAACACCAAATCACTTTTTTAAACTTCTCTTATCTTCTTCTTTGCGCGTATTGCAAACATGATTTGCAATACGCGCTAAAAGAACTATAAAATAAGTGATCTGATGAAATCTTCGAATTCATGCTTCATGATATTTAAATTAATCTTCAGAAAACCTTGTATCTTATTAACTTCTAGTTTTCTCAGAACATTGGAAAAAAATCAAGCCTATTATTAATGACTTATTATTGTTATTCAATCCGAAGATGTTTCCGCGGTTATTTGTGACTGTTGATGAACCTTGGATGCATCACTATATACTAGAAATGAAGGAATAGCCAAAACAGTAGATTTTATCCAGCGAATGTGCTCTCATAGCAAGGGTTTTTAGAGTTCGCAAGGCTTTCATCCGCAAGGCTTTTTCCTTCATGGATTTTTTGGTAAAGGAAACGACGATCACACCAGATCATTACGTTGTATTACTGTTCGATTTTTTCGAAGAGTTGATCATTTGATGAAGAAAAAAATTTTGTTTCCTCACGACAATGCACTCGCCCATTCGTCCGCCATTGCAACAGCGAAATTGATCAATTTAAACAAAAATTTTAACAAAACCAACCATGTTGAATCATTTCCTGATGATGGTAATATGGTTAGCGAAACGCGCGTCGAAAAGTTTAAAACAAGTGAGTTGGTGTTTAGAGGCAAATATTTTTGAGTTCAAACTTGATGATATGCAAATTAGCCTTCAGAAAGCCTTATTCATTTCTAATTTCTTTTTAAACATTTAACTAGAATCAAGCTTATTTTAAACATTAAACTGCATAGAACACAGCACAGCTGTTTTTTAGTATTATAAGAAAAATGGTAATATAAGTATAGTTTATTACCCTGCTCGCATGAAATACATATAAAACCTGAAAATTCCACTCATTGTTTCGTCTTCTTTTCTCTACAATTTTCCTAACAGAAATCGTATAGCTCCTCTCATCTATTTAACTCAAATTAAAGGCCCTACTCAATAATTTATGGGTATAAATTACGTTCAACGGAAAGTTTCTATAAAACGTCAGGACATGTTGGCTGTATGCTGCCACGGTGCGTAATTTATTTCCACTTAGGAAGGGCACGGGACGGTCGAACAATTTTTCTTGAGGGTCCTCCGGATCCCCTTTTGTATGCCACCATCCAGTCATACGATAATGGTCAGAAATTATTCATTAGAGTTGGCATTGATGACTGACCAATAAGGTGAGGGGCTATTCATCGTGGATTGCTTGCATATATGTGTCCCTCTCCTTTTATAAATGTATCTTATCTTGGGATAAAGGTTTCCGATAGAAGCGATTTTTCATGAGATGGGTCAGTTTGCAATTCGAATTTCTATGAGGGTGCATCATGGCTTTTGAATGATGGTCATTGTGATTGAGGATGGCTAACTTCAGGGGAAATTGATTGTGATGTGCTTAAGTATGCAAATCTTTTTTTGTGGGATAAAATCTTCTGTAAAGTTACCTTATTTATAATAGAAGTTTGAACTAGTAAAAATAAGTAATTTTACCAAAAATCATTTATATAAAAGTTGCAGAATAACAAAAATAAAAAAAATGTTACATGTTGTGTATATTACAAAACTGTTTAAAATTATCACCATTTCCGTTGGCACAAAATCTTGCTTGCGTCACTACCCATGCGTCACTACTCGCGTTAAAAATAAAATCCCGGTGTCGACGAATAACATCACAAGCGTTTTCGATACGCTGTTGTAGTTCTGTCACAGTATTTACTTCTCCATCGTGATAACTAACTTTTTTAGATAGTCCCACAGAAAAAAATCGCAGGGTGTTAAAACCGTTGAGCGTTGAGCTATCCATCTGTTGAGCTATCCAATAAAATGTGGCGGAGCTCCATTATGTAGAAACCACAAATTCTGTCTAACATTTAAAGGTACATTTTGTAATAATTCTGTCAGATTGTTTTGAACAAAGTCTAAATAATTTTCACCTGTCAGTCCCTGGAAGGAAGAAGGGCCAATAAGCATGCCATTTACTATACCAGCCCAAATATTTACTGAAAATCTGTGCTAAAATGGGTTCTTTTCACAGCATGCAGATTTTCTACTGCCCAAACATGATTGTTGTGGAAATTATTTACTCCATTTCTTGTAAATGTGACCGCGTCGGTAGCCAAAATAAATTTGGTAAAATTTTTATCACTGTTGTACTGATGTAAAAGCCACTGACAAAATTCAACTCTTCAAGGATAATCTTCGGGTTGTAGCGCTTGTACGCGTTAATAATAGTAAGGATAAAAGTGTTTTTGACGTATAATCTTCGACACTTTACTATGACTAACTTCAACTTCTACCAGTCTAGAATTTTGCAATCTTCGCTTCTTCAGTATCTACCATTTCGCATGGAGGTCTTCCAGCGTGACCTCCTCGTTTTGCCTTTAAGTAACTCTTAAGAGTTGGATTCTTCAATCGAAGCGGACAACACTTCAAAATGCCAAATGAGGTTTTGGCAAAACGTAGTAATTCTTCACATTAACGAAAATAAATGTTGTATTCTTCTAGTTTTCTACTCGGTCATTAAAGGTTCGGCCTTTTCCAGCGGGGTGTATCACATGCAGATGAGTTTGACATTTTTATTTACGAAAATAGTGTGAAAAGTCAGATGGCGATGCGATCGCAAAGGTAATTCATTCATTTGTTCATTTTTGAAAAGTAGCTTCCTTTCTAGTAACGCGCATTATGAATTTCAAGCCGATATGATTTACTTTTGTTTTGACAGTCGTGAAAAGCAGATAATTTCGATATTTTTGCTTTGATGGAAAAAAGCAAACTTTATATGTTAATGAAACATTAATTTCTGTATGAAAAACCGTAGCGCAAATCGAAGAAAATTTAATAAAATAAAATGGAAGCTCTGCGCCTTTACATGTGTTCGAAGTAGTACGTCTTTTGTGGTCTCTACTGATGAAATGGTTTACGAAATTCCTCGTATCGTAATCACCGATCGCATATTACAATTTAGAGAGGTTGTTGAGATAATGCACATCTTTGACGAACGCATACGAAACATCCTATACGAACATTTGGGAATGATAATGCTATAAGCGCAGCTGCGACCGTGTTTGCTCGCTGCAACCAAAACAAATTAATCGAGTTACCATTTCACAGCGGTGTTTAGACATGTATAAGCGCAATTCGATAGCGTTTCTGCAGCGATTCATGATTGTGATGTAACTTGGACTCATCACTATAGAACAGAAACAAGTGGGTTTCAAACCAGTGGGTTTTACCTTGCGAACATGCTCCCAAGAGGCCGAAGACGCTTCCATTGGTCGGAAAGATTATAGCCACAGTTTTCTATAATTTGGCATTCTCTTCATCGACTATTTACAAAACGGAAAGACGATCACAAGAGAATGTCGTATCCCATTAGTCAAATTTTACGAAGTGTTGATGAAAAGATGTCCCAATCATCGCCGAAATGGCGGACTGTTTGACATTTTTGGATGGGATAAATCGATTTTTGATCAAAAATGCAATGCCATTTAAAAAGTCTGAGTTTTCACTCTGCTCTTATAAATTTTAGTTAAAGGTTACTCTTAGGGACAACAATTTGTGTTATAATTTTATTTCTCTTGAACAAATTCATCTGCAGAAATGTTGTATTCCCTCATTAAAGTCGTACTTGTTTTACTATATCAGAATTTGGAAATGGAAGCAGCAAGTGACCTTAAGGAAAACCAAAGTTACTCTAAAAAGTGTTGGTCATTTTATTTGATTATAAGGTACAGTATTTTGAACGTTATAAGCATCATAACTGGTTGTACGAAGGCTGCTATTTATGACTCCGGAATTGGCAATTTGACATATTGCCAAGTTTGACAATATGTCAGTTTGTCAATATATATCATGTATATCATAAATGTAATGTCAATATTGTAAGTTTGACATTGTTGACTGTATACGTACTTAGAACTTTTTGGCATACGGGCGCTATTTGTGTTGTTTAGTGACTTGAAAATTTCATCTCAGTCAAAAAATGGAATTAACCCGCGAGAATTTTCGTGGGGATGATTTACTACGACTTTCGACGTAGATTATCTCAAAAACTATGCACCGATCAATTCACTTCGATTTTTGTTTATGAAGCATCATCTAAAACCACTGTATATCGATGGTTTAGTGAATTCAGTCATAGGCGTCATTCGTTCACGGACGAATTTAAAGAAGGTTGTCCAAAATCTGTTGTTAGGCCAAAAAATATTGATACTGGGCGCGAACTGATAAAGCAAGATCGTCATGTGACATACCGTGAGATTAAGGCATCCCTGGGCATTAGTATGACAGATTTTAAATGAATATTTAGTCTTGAAAAAGATTTGTGCGCGTTAGATTCCGCATAATTTGACAATCGCTCAAAAAAGGCTCGTGTCGATTGGTGTAAAGGAATGCTCAAAAAATTCAATCGTGTTGCGTCAAAATCTGTATATAACATATACACAGGTGACGAGATTTTGGACCTATGCATATGAGTCCGAAAGTAAACAGCTGTCAACTGTATGAGTCTTTCAAAATGAGCCAAGTCCAACAAAAGTTGTTCGCGCAAGAAGCATTTCGAAGCAAATGGTCGTTTTTTTTTTGATAAATGCGAATAGAAAATCGTAGAGCGTACACATCCATTTGTTTGCGAGAAGCCTTTGAAGAAATAAGCGACGCAACAACCAGCGATACAGGATCATTCTCCACCATGACAACGCGAGCTCTCACACATCGGGCCGAACAACTCGAAAACATCGAATTGATGACTAACTCGCCGCACTGTTCCGATTTGGCACCCAATGATTTCTTTTTGTCCCGTCCATAAAGAATAAACTACGTGGTCAACGATTTTCGATGCCAGAAGAAGCGGTTGATGCGTTTTAACTGCATGTTTTGGAGATCTGAATGGATGATGAAAATTGGTTTAAACGTATGCAAAAGTGTAAACCATTTTCATTGGTAAAGATTTATTTTTATTTACTATTCTGGATACATAAACAGCAACTCTCGTACGCAACATTTGTGTCAGTCTATAACAATCATTTTTATGGTGTAAAATGAAACTGTTTTTTTTACTCTTTATTGAAAAACACGACTTTTTACATGAATATACAAAAAACTTTATCAGTCTTTTAATTTAATATAAAGAAGTGGGTATACAAGTTTATCTACGGAGTAAATAAGTTTTGTCAATTTAAAGGCAACCGGTAGTTGATTCGTTGAACCTATTCAAAAAGTGCTTCCCCAAAGATATAGAACAATGACATTAAAAATGTATTATTAAAAAAGATTATCTGAAGAGGCCATTATATTATTGGGGAAATTTTGGGCTTTTGGAATGTCGTTGAAACTCAACCGTGTGTTATTTGCTCTATTTACCCACCATTTAAACTATGAAATAGGTTGATTTTGATTGAATCCATTATTTAATCTAAACTTTTTATACACACTTTGTAGATATTTAGCTCTAAAATAAAGTATTAATGCGAATGTTACATACATCACTGTATCAAATTAGTGTTCGAGAATATAATTTATAATTTAATTTAAATATATAAATCACGCAGAAAAACTCACTTGTAAAACTGGATTTATATCCAAGTATATATGCGAATAATCAGATAATATGTCAAAATTGTGAATATAAAACTTAGTGGCACATAATGTGCCACTAAGAAAGTTATATAAAGTACAATTTACAAAATTATGGAGGAATAAATGTGTTAAATCAGAAAGGTGTTCTTGATTTACTTTAACAACGAAGCTACAGAAATATATCTATAAAAAATATCATTGGAAAAAGCAGTTTGAACAATGAAATTTATCGGTAGATATTATCGTAGCTGAAATATTATTTTTGAGCTGGTTTTGCGATGTCCCATTACGTTGAAGAAGTGGAACGTTCATTACAATTTATCCTCAGAGCGAGAAATCCCCTAATTTATCTCAAGCTCGTTCAATAGAACATGTTTGAGTGTAATAGAGCTCGAGATGTAACTGGTTTATAAGAATATGTCCTATTTTTGGCTTAAATTTATAAAATATCTTATATTTCCCTTCTATTTCGTTCATTTTTCTTCATTATTCGCTTGTATAGGGTCTTTCAACATAGAGTTATTACAGCTAATTGAGTACATGGTTACGGTTGTATTGTTTTTGTCTTGACGGTTGATGATATGGTTCCGAATAGCATGTACAATTTGTGCAACTTTACTATGGATTTTTCTTTAGCTATGAATCTCATTTTGAGTTGAACAGATACTTATACAAAAAAAAGGAACGTAGCCACTTATAAAGGCCTTATAATTTCTGTTTCGATTTAAATAAAATAGATGGTTTTTACGAGGGTAGGGTGAAAAGTCACATACTTTTTTAACGAATTGCTGTTTTTTAAATCGAAAATAGATTTTTTCTTCTGTTAGTTTAACACACTTCACCCAACGATTTTACAGTTTGTACAGTTTGTTGGGCGGTGATCTCTTCACGTGATGTGATTTTCTTTCCAGTCGGTCATTTATTTATGTTTAGGAAGAGAAATAAGTCAAATGGGGCCAAGTTCGGAGGCCACATCTTGTCGAATGTAGCATCAATTCGTAGTGCAATATGATCAATTTTTCTATTACAACGGTAGCAATGGGTTTGCATTGTTGTGATGAAACCGGATTTTTATCTTCGCAAAATGATGGTATTTTTTTATTAACTCTTCATGGAATTTGACCAATAATTCAGTATAATGCTTTCCTGTTATAGCCTTCCCTTTTTCAGTTAGTTGATCAAGATATATATGAAAATGTGTAAAGGTGTATTTTGTAGTTCTAAATCTCAAAATAATATGCCAAATTACAGTAACACGTGCAGTTTTTTTGGTACAGTGGGTCGGTGTTGGGATAAAAATATATTACATGAGATGTCATTCAGTGACAAAAACTTTTCCTTTTTACTCGTGTTCCGTAGCATCATTTCTTTTTAAAAACCAGCAGTAGTCGCCCAACATAGCTGGGTTCTAGCATCCTTGGTATCTTGCTTCCATCGTCCTGATGTCTTCTTTCCTTGTTCGTTGCTTACTGCACCCAAATTTTCCGGAAAAAATCCAAATGGGAGTGTAAAAAAATTAAATTTTTAAGACTATGCGACGCCCTAGAATTTCATAGGCTTTCAAGAGTTCATCTATGAGGTTTTTATAGTTTTCATCTTTCTTGTTGCTCAGAAATCCTTTCACTATACTTACAAAATGCTTCCAAGCTACCAATTCCTTTTCATTTAATTTTTCTTGCAATTGCAAATTACCTATAAGCTTCCTTATTTGAGGTCCAGTAAATATGCGTTCTTTTAGTTTTGCAACACTTAATTAAATATTTATTATAGGAAATATTTATTTTAGGTGCTTGAGAAACCATTACTTTCTTTGTTCATGGATTTGACAATTGACAATTTTTTCATTAGTTCAAGCTTAATATGGAGAGGCCGAAAAGCATCATTTTCGAGCTAACAAGGGGGACATATTTAGATACTGAATTTTGTCTCTTTGCTTCTTTAAATCCTTTCTGTTTTAGTGATACACAAAAAGCAAGCAATCATTTAAATGGTCAGTAGATTCTCTCCTCGCCAAAGGAACAGCATACGGCATTTAATTTTTCTTGCGATGACAGAAACAAATTAAACTATAGAAAACAATAAAACTGCTCTTAAAGGTTCGTAGAATACTGTGAAGATACCCCCTCTACAGACTTTATGTTGTACAGTCCAAACTCAGATACAAATAACTTCAATTACCCTTTGATATAAAGGAAGAGTACTTGAAAATGGAACATACTAGGCCATTTCTGTGCAAAACGTTTTAATAACTACATAAATGAAACGCAAAAAAAAACATTCTCATCAATGTTACAAAAATCATGTCGACTTGTGTAATTCTTCGGGGTACCTCCGCGGGGTAAAACCTGCTGTTTTAACTATTCCTTCTTTTCTGGTGTACATTGATGTACCTAGGTATTATGAACAGTCACGAATGATCGCTGAAACTTCTTGGGATTTTACTTATACATGTCTAAACACCGGTCTGAAGGGATCAGCCAATTTTGTTTTTGGTCCACAAAGAACAAACGTGGCATTCATCGCGCTGATAGCTTTCTCATGCCCAAATATTCATGTAGGATGTTTCGTATGTGTTTCTGCAAGATATTTATTTTCACAACAATATTTCTAACTACCCTTCACTCTGTTGTATCTATCCTTTTATTGACAATGCCCTCAGTAGGAACTTCAACGAGGCATTCTGACCTCGTAACTACTCATGACCCAGAAGAGTGATGGAACAAAGTCCCCATAATATTATTTCAACTTTTCTAAGCCAATAGTAGTGTGTAATCAATACGTGGAATTCGTTTTTTTCCATGATAGCAAACTTATTTGACTTTGAAGGCAGTCAAAACAAAAGTAAATGTCATACCAACTTGCAATTCATGGAGCGTTACTAGAAAAGAAGCCACTTTTCAGAAATATTAACATATAGGTATCACACCGCCATCTATTGAAAAAAATATCTAACTTTTCACTCTATCCTCGTATATAAAAAATATCTAGTTCATTTTTTTTAATAATCTTGTTGAAAGACCCTATAAATATACACAAATGTCTTAAAAATTCATATACAGATACATTTTTATTTAATATCTATTTTTATTCTATCCTTATATTTTTTTTTGACAAGATTGATTTTCAATCCACCCATTGGATCTTATGATGGATATTCAAACCAGATTTGAGCTGGTTTCTAGTGCTTGCCGCAATAATGAAGCTATTCCTTCATATTCAAATAATTTCATATTTGCCCAGCTACTTTTAGACAGCCAACTTCGCGTAACTTCACTAGCCTTCACTTCAAATGTCAGTGGTCGATTGTGCCAACCTTCAAATGTCATGTATCAAAATTTCATGACAATCTGCCTACTAGTTTCTGAGTAGTGACGCTACTTTTGTTATTTTCAAAACAATTGAAAAAACAGAATTTCGTGTGTTGATTAAGCATTTCTTTTTGATGAAGAAATATTCCGTTGAAGGTAAACAATGGTGAAGTGACAATGTTAATGTTTTCTTACACATTAATTACAAATGATTACTAAATATTTAATTATTAATTAAATAATGTATTATTAAATAAATACATCAATTACAAATTAATATGAATATCTCTACTACTTTTACTAAACGTCACATTTTTAAAGACTGCAATTTCCGAAAATATCCGACGTTGACAATATTCAAAGAGTTTACACTTTTATATATGTAAATGCAAATATTACGTTGCTTCAGTCTTTTTTATATATGAGATTTAATTGATCCGTTACTACAACATTAAGCGCTATTGATCAAATTGCCAATAAATTATTCAACATCATTCATTACAAATTAAAAGGGAAGTGACTCTGATTTTTATGTAGAAGAGCCCACCAGTGAAATGAAATGCTAATGAACGAATTTTAAATAAGGAAATTACAGATCATGACCACATATTATATTATGATATATTTTCAATTATATCTGAAATAACTGTGCTAAATTCAAAAAAGTTTTATTTATTTATTTATTTATATTATTGTCGTTTAAATTATTGTTACTTACTTTAAAGGGACTAATACCCTATATATATATATATATATATATATATATATATATATATATATATATATATATATATATATATATATATATATATAGTAATAAAATCTAACACATCGGATAATAAGTCCCCGGTCTAATATATAAATGGCGACTTAAGAAAAATCCTTGACATTTATCGATTGTGCCAACCTTCAAACTTCATGTGTCAAAATTTCATGACAATCTGTCTACCAGCTTCTGAGTTGTTGTGCTTTAAGTGACGTTACTATTGATATTTTCAAAACAATGGAAAAAATCGCGTGTTGTTAAGGAAGGGTGAGTTCATATATATATATATATATATATATATATATATATATATATATATATATATATATATATATATATATATATATATATATATATATATATATATATATATATATATATATATATATATATATATATATATATATATATATATATATATATATATATATATATATATATATAATATATATATATATATATATATATATATATATATATATATATATATAACAGTGATCGATTGTGTCAACCTTCAAATGTCATGTGTCAAAATTTCATGCCAATCGGTTTATCAGTTTCCGAGTAGTGACGCTACTTTTGTTGTTTTCAAAACAATTGAAAAAACAGAATTACGTGTGTAGACGATAGATAGAGATATCGAAACACCATTTTGTATGGACATTTGGGAGTGCGTAAATTGCTATTGAAATGGGTACCGTGTTTGCCCACAGTGGACCAAAAACAACAAGTATTGATGATTTTGAGAAATGTTTGGAGTTGTTTAAGCGAAATAAAAAGGATATTTTATGCGGTATATGACCACGGATGAAACATGGATCTATTACCACCATGGAACCATTATACTCTGGAGTCAAATTGGAAGTCAGCTGAGTGGACAGCAGCCGGTGAAAGCCGTCTAAAGCGATCAAAAACACAACCATCGGTAGGCAAGGTTATGGCCTCTGTATTTTGGCATGCGCATGGGTTATTGTGTTTCGATTATCTCGAGAAAGGTAAAACCATCAACAGCGAATATTGCATAGCCTTATCGGTGTGTTTCAAGGACGAGATCGCGAAAAAGGCTCAAAATGAACAAAACAATAGTGCTATTTCATCAAGATAATGCATCGTGTCACAAATCGTTGGCAACGGTGGCTACCTTGCATGAATTGCACTTCGAATTGCTTCCTCATCCACCGTGTTCTTCAGATCTGTCCCTCAGTGACTATTTCCTGTTCTCAGACCCCAAAAAAATACTCGCTGAAAAGAAATTTCGCTGCAATGAAGAGTTAATTGCCGAAACTGAAGGATATTTTGAAGGCAAAGAGAAATCGTTCTATAAAAAAGGTGTAGAAATTTTAGAGAAATATTAGAATGATTGTATTGCTTATCAAGGAGAATATATTGATGAATAAAGTCGAAATTTAAAAAAATATATATTTTATATGTCAGACCGGAACATCATCAGTCAACCTTCATGTGTTCACTGCTGGACCTTCACTATGTGTTGCAGTACAGTACTACTTGCATCCAGTTCCCCTGACAAAATCAAAAATGGCCAACATAGTTCTTATAATAAATTGCCAGTTCGATCTATTATAAGGTATTCGAGAGATAATAGAACACCCTACACAGTTTACTATAGAAAATTAATATGAATCTCTTTTAGAACCTAATATACCCCACATGACTGCAAATAACATAGTTTAATGCATGTTCTAAAACGAAAATACAGGTATAGCTTCCGATGAAACTAATTAATGAAAACTAGCTCTAATCTAGTTATCTGATTTCCGTGTGAAATAATTCGCTTCGGTTAACTGAAAATTCGATAGTTCTACATAAGGGCGTTGCGAGCCATCAAGCGTGAAAATAAAATTAAAAGGGGTGTGGCGTATGTCTTTGATTTGTCATGTAGAATAGTTCGTCGGCTCTAGCGAGTGGTTAATTTCAAGATTTTGAACTGTTTACAGGATTATACGTTTTTGTTTGTTAATTTTAGACATATATAATGTTATATATATATATATATATATATATATATATATATATATATATATATATATATATATATATATATATATATATCTACATAGGCTTCAAATCGTCCAAGCTTATGCACCAACTATAAGCCAAAGAGATGAGGAAATTGAGGAATTTTATGATGATGTGGCCCAGCTTTTGACTACATCATGACCAACGATAAAACAATATTTACCAATTCTACTGTCCTTAACAATTTTAATGTTGGAAGTGACCACCGAACGAGCAAGGGTTCGGATTGATTGTCGAAAGGAACGCGAAAGAATGGTAAGATCAAAGAAGGGCAAGGTGGATTCTGGAAAACTGCTGGAGAGAGGAAGCGATTTTGAGATTGCTTTGTTAAACCGGTTTGCTGCGTTACAAGATCCAGAGGAGGTGGATATATCAGTTCAATATGAAGAAATCGCCAACAGTGTACTTCAAACGGCTGCTTCAATAACACCAGAAGAAAAATATCTCAAACAAACAAACAAAGGAATTAACAAAGCTAAACAGAAGCTGAGAAACAAAAGAACGCAAATATATGCTTTAAAGCGTGAGGATGGCAGTGTGCAGGGCGCGTACCCAAATATTAGAGATTGTCAGAAAATTTTATTCCTAGTTATATGAAGATCAGAACCAATCAAAGACAACAATACCCACGGAAGAACAAATGCGAGATATCCTAGTGGAGGAAGTAACAAATGCTATAGAATCAATGAAAAACGGCAAGGCTCCAGGAAAGGACAGTGTAACTGTCCAAATGCTAAAAGCTGGTGGTCGGACGTTACATAAAACACTGGCAAAATTATACTCAAAATGCCTCAAAGAACAAAAAGTACCTGACTTATGAAAAAATGCAGAAGTGATCCTTTTACATAAAAAAGGAGCACAGGAAGATTTAAAGAACTACCGTCCAATAAGCCTCCTATCAGTAATGTACAAAGTTTTCACTAAGATAATTTCTAAAAGAATATTAAAAAAACTGAATGACGCACAACCAAGAGAACAAGCAGGATTCAGAAGTGGATTCAGTACAATGGATCACATCCAGGTTGTACGGCAGGTCATAAAAAGGCACAACGAATACACCATGCCACTGTGCTTGGCTTTTATCGACTACGAAAAGGCATTTGATTCCATCTCAAAGCATGCGATAATGGATACACTGCTTAGCCAAGGTGTAGAGAGAGCCTATGTAAACCTATTAGAATCGATATATGATGGAGCTACAGCCACAATTCACCTTGATGATCTTGAAGTGGGAATTAATATAGAACGAGGTGTACGGCAGGGTGACGCAATATCGCCTATTCTTTTCTCGGCTGGCCTTGAAGAAGTATTCCGTAAACTAGATTGGGAACAGGATGGTGTAAAGATCAATGGTGCAAACTTAAACCATCTTAGATTTGCAGATGATATTATTCTCATTTCACAAGACCCAGAGGAGCTGCAAAGACGCATACAAGAACTGCAAAGGGCTGGCGAACCATTTGGCTTGAAAATAAACCTGAATAAGAGTCAGGTTATGTTCAATAATTTCGCTCAGGACAGAAGAATTTCAGTTTTAGGAAGAGATTTAGAGATTGTGGACAGCTTTATATATCTTGGGCAGAGGATTTCAATGGAGGGGGGTGCCGCCCGGGAGGTGGAACGGCGTGTTAAATGTGGCTGGCAGTGGCATTTGGTACGCTCAACATAATGTTTAAGAGCAGACTCCCACTTTGCCTGAAAAGAAAAGTCTTCGATCAGTGCGTTCTACCCGTTATGACATACGGAAGTAAAACCTGGACAGTCACATCGCAATCAATTCAAAAACTTCGGGTGGCACAGAGGGGAATGGAAAGATGTATGCTTGGCATTACAAGACGAGACAGAAAGTCCTGCCCATGGATCAGGGAACAAACAAAAGTCTTTGACGTGTAAAGCAATTGAAATGGAGATGGGCAGGCCATATAGCGAGGCGATGGGACGACAGATGGACCAAGGCAATCCTGGAGTGGATACCGCTTGATCGCAAATGTCCGCGAAGAAGACCGAAAGCACGATGGATTCATGACATCAGGAAAGCCCAGGACCGTGAAAGTTGGAAGCATGCTGAAGAGGCCTTCATCCTGCAGTGGATCGATACAGGCTGATGATGATGATGATGATATATGTATATATATATATATATATATATATATATATATATATATATATATATATGCTTTCAGCTATACGATGCTTCCAGCTTCGTTCCAAACATTTATCCAAGTTTCTCAAAAACTTTTGGGTATGGGTAGTACGGTTTCAGAATTTCAAAAAAGTGGCCAGCGGGAAATCGATCCTGAAGTTTTACATGTTGAAGAGGATTCTACCAGAAGTACATCAGGTGTTGCGCGACATGTTTGCCATAAATGGTACAAACACTCTTATCTACTGGCCCACTCAGGTAAAAATATTGTGAATGATTTATTGGCGAAAGCCAAAGGAATTCGATGCTTTTTCCCTGAAGAATGGCATGGTGGATATTTTGAATAGTTAATGTAATAAAACGATTAATTGGTGTTTAACTGAGATAGCCGGTACTTGATGGAAATTCATTTTAAATAAATAAACAAAAATTAATATCTAAAACTTCCACTATATTAGAAATTTTAATATAGTTTGTATTTGAAAAAGGTACTGTGTGTCAAAACAATTGAAGCGTTTTTTATAAAAACTGCCTTTGTTACAATCAGCTGAATTCTCAAAACGTTAAAAAAACGTTTTTATTTATTCACCTAATAGATTAATGCCATATTTATGGCTAATTAGCTTTCGACGTTTCTGGTAATGCTAACCGCATAGCCGTTCGTCTTTCGATTATGCTGAATTTGGTGGTATATTAAAAAAGTTCACAAAAAATATAGGACATGGGTGCTTTTTGCAAAAAAACGAAAAAAGTTTATTTATAGAGGTAATATTTTTATTATTTTTTATTGTAAAAGTTTTATTGATATCTAAAAAATAAAAAATTAAAAATAAAATTAAAAATTTAGACATACAAAGTTTTATTAAAACGCTATTACGTATTATTATCGTCGAACAACTTTTAAAAAGCTTTAGCTTTAGTCTACTAAGATAAAAAATAATATATTTATTTATTTATATATAACTAAAAAATAATTAATACATCATTAGAAAAAAGGATTGAATATAATTTTTTATATTAATAAAATTATTATTTTTGAAAGTAAATTTTGATAAAATAAATTATTAAAATTTTATAAAATATAAATGGTTCGTTTTTTAGGGATTTCCACCACAAATCAAACACAATCAGACACAATGCAAGGAAAAATAAATATAACCTGTTGCAATATAGCCTTTACTTCACAGTCATGTCACATGACGTGGTAGTTTTTGTAAAATTCTCAGGCACTTGTGTGGTTTTTGTGATACTAGTAGAATCTTTCAACCCTGTTTCCTCATAACCTAATACTCTTATCACTACAATACTAGTTGAAGTAGTTGCCACCAGCGGATCTTATCAAATTATGGCGTTTTTTTTAACGAAGAAAATGGAATCGCGCAGTTTTTGTAAAAAATACCTCAATTGTTATGCATACAATTTTAAATATAGTGGAAATTTTAGATAATAATATCTTTGTTTATTTAATTAATTTTGTGTTTCTTAATGTGACGTGAACCATTTAAAACGTGTTATAGTGTACAATTAGTGCTAGTTATTTAATTTTTGACATTAAACGACAATAATATGTAAGTTTTTGTTTATAACAAAACAAACCAAATTTATGCGGAAACCTGTGGAATAAATTACTATAAAAATTATCATACTTAACTTCAAATACTACCAATAGGCTAATGCAACAAAAAATTAATTTCTGTAGATCGATATAAACAAGACGAAAATAGACGTTACCATTAATAAGAAAATTAAATCTGTTTTCTTACCTGTTTTTTTTTTTTGCGGAGATGGTGGCATTTTGGGTACATGTTTTAAGGAAAGTAAATTATTTTTCCTTGCACTCATTCTTAATTAAGTGTTTGCTATTCATTATTAATTAAGTGTTTTTAGATAATAATATTGAATATATTTCAAAATTCTTATAATGTTAATACTGACGATCGGCAGATTTTTTGTAGTATCTTAGGTTAAGTAATATTAAAAGATAATTGCCTCAAAAAACATTCCACTAAAATACCTTTCGCCATTACAGAATTGCGGTTATTGTCATATGGTTGAAGTTTGTTGTTGCATATCCTTAAATAACACTTAAATATTTATTTTATTTATTATTTATTATTATATTATCATGTATTACCTAGTTGACTTGTTAGAACGAACAAAGGCAATCGAAGAAATCAGTTAACATGACTTTGATTTTTGATCGGCTTTGACTTGGTTTTTTTGGTTTTGGTTCATCTTTAGCACGATACTGGCGTAGTTGTGGAGCTGCCTCTATGTCATAAGCATAGATCCATGTCTCATCTGCAGTTATAATGCATTTCAGAATGTGTTTTTAAAAAAATCAGTGTTTTCGGAACAATGAGAGAAGACACATGAAACAGGGCTAAATTATTCTTCAAAATTGATGGAATTTATCCAAAGTATATGACAAAACTTCTGTCAGATATTAAAGAAATTTTAAGGACAGGCACACCAACTTAAAAAACAAATGATTATAACGATATGTAATGCACACGAATTTTTAAAACAAAAATCATCTTACTTTTAACACTAAGTGGAAAATAAGACGCAGTGAAAGTTAAATGAAACAATAAAGTTACTAAATATATATACATATATACATACATATATATATATATATATATATATATATATATATATATATATATATATATATATATATATATATATATATATATATATATATATATGATTGGTTGGTATGACCAGTTGTCTGAACTTTATTAATATGCCTTTTTATCGAAACGATATTTACAACAGAAAGGAATATATCCAGTTTCCTTAGACCAGTGAAGGATAATATTCCACAAGAGTCACATGGTGTCTATGATATTCCTTGTTCTGGCTGCTCCCAATCATATATCGGCCAAACTAATAGACGTATCCAAAATCGCATATGCGAGCATTCTCTCGCCGTCCGAAAATCGGATCTCTAGTCGACTATAGCAGAACATCATATCCAAACGGGTCACAAAATTGATTTCGACAAGGCCAAAGTAATCGCACCTATATATTCCTACAAACCTCGCATAATTCGTGAAGCAATAGAGATCAAAAAACTTTCAGACTGCTTAAACAAGAGGGTCGATGATTTTAGAGTTCCAAATACATGGAACCCGCTTATTTCCAAATTGCCCGTCCAAACCCGTCCAGTCAAACGTCCACCTCCCGTCTCACCCCCATCCCTCAACCGAGCGCCCCACCCACAACCTCACCTATTAATACAGAGGTCGCGTCGTCCACGTTCTTATCTAGTTCTGAACTTTGGGGAGTAGGCAGATTGAGGCCTCGGAGTAAATCAACTAGATTCTCTTGAAAATGGCGTGAAAAGGTACGTCTCATGACTGATTGGTGCGGTGCAGATGCGGAGGTGGAAAACTTTTTAAAAATAACTAAAAAGCTAAAATTTCATGAGTGTCAGTGTGTTTAAACAATCGGTCCAAAACTGAATATCAAACAAAGAACGAATATTAAGTGTTGTTTTAATTTGGTAACATATTAACCGAAACGTTTCAATTAATGAAACAAGTATATGGTGACAATTATTTATTCCGTGGCAGAGTCCATGAGTGGTTTAAATGATTCAAAGAAGGTCGGGCGGACATCAAGGTCGACGAACAGCCTGGTCCGGCATATTCTCTGGTTACTGAAAGACTTTGACTCTGAAAACATTGAAATTTTGTGAGAATTTATAAAAAAAAACAGACAAAATATTCGTTACGATACATGGAAATGAAATTGGACATATCCAAAGATTCGATTCATCGCATTTTGACCAATCATTTGGGACTTCGGAAGGTTTGTGCATGCTGACTGATGACCAAAAATTGCTTCGAATCCAACATTGCAGCGACTTGATGACTTGAAAACTTCAAGTACAGCTTTGCTACTGGTGATATGACGTGATGGTGTCAATATGATCTACTAACCAAGTGTCAAAGTTCCGAATGGAAGCTCCGAGCGGGCTAAATCCGAAGAAAAGCCTCCTCGGTTCGATTTCTATGATTCGGTTCTACGATTTCTACAATCCTTTCGATTTCTACGATTCGGAGAGAATTGTGCACAAAGAGTTTGTTCCATCTGGTCAGGCGACCAGTGCTGTGTTTTATCTTGGTGTTATGAAACGCCTGTTGTCGCGTATTCATCATGTGCGCCCACAATACCGTCAACAAGACAGCTGGAGCTTGTTGCACGTTTATGCGCCGTCCCATCGCTCCAAGCTCATCACTGATTTTTGTACCAAAAATGGCATTTTAACTATCAATCATTCACCATACTCGCCTGATTTGGCTCCCTGCAACTTCTACCTCTTAATTTGTCGATGAAAGTACAGCGTTATGCCGACTTTGAAAGCAATTCAAAAGGCGTCGACCGCCATACTATATTTGGCCAATCTCAAAAATGTATTCGTCAACCTAATTGACCGTGCAAAACGTTGTATTGACACGCTCGGAGCGTAGGAGACTATTTTGCATATAAATAATGATTTTTGTCCAATAAATAAATATTTGTTTTTTTAAAGTCCTGTTTTCCTTGTATATGTAAATCATTTCTGGCTTTTAATTGATAGTATCTTTTTCGATAAAATTAGTGAACCCTATGGGAAAAATACTAATCTATAAATTTTCGACTGAGGATTCTTAAAAGGAATAGTTACTTTGTATATTAAATGAATTATATTTTATTGAAATTAAAAAAAAACAAAAACCGAACCTATTTATTAGCTATAAATTGCCTTTCATAACCCTACAGTATAACGTACGATCAACATGGGCGTCATTGTTCCCGTCTTAATATCTGTTTCGATTCTATTCTGAAAAGAGATCCGTTATTTGATATCAGCGATAATACGGAACATCCAATGTAGTTTACAAGAGAAATTTAATATGGACCCCTTTTAGAACCTAATCTACTACAGTCCTCCCGCAAGACCGCAAGTAACATAGTTTAGTGAATGTTGTAAAGCGAAAATACAGGTATATGTGTAGCTTCCAACGGAACTAATTAATGTAAACTAGCTCTAATCTAGTTATCTGATTTCCGTGTGAAATAATTCGCTTCAGTTAACTGAAAATTCGATAGTTCTACGTAAAGGCGTTGCGAGCCATGTAGCGTGAAAATAAAATTAAAGAAGGCGTGACGTAGTGTTTGATTTGTCATGTAGAGGAGCTCGCGGATACTATCGAGTGGTTAATTTCTGGAATTAGAAATATATTCAAGATTATACATTTTTTTTGACAATTTTTGGGGTATCTTTAGACAGATCAACTTGTGGAAGGATTTAAAACAGGCAACTTGCAGATCATGTCTACAATGGACATTAGCAATTAAAGTGTTTTTAAAATCAGATACAGAATATTTGCAAGATACTTGTGATAATGTTGACCATGAAATGGTTTATATACAAAGGGTTATCCAATATGATAAGAGTGTTTAAGAGAACTTTAACCCTAGGCACACATACAGGGGTGTGGGATACCCGAGCAATAATGTGCAACGATGCCACTTTTTTATTTCTAATTTTTGAAGAAATACCGCTGGTGTAAATTTAGACTATATCTCCTATAATTCCCATACATTTACACGAAGACAGTACTTAAATAGCCTAGTGCCTGTATGCATCGAACTATTGAGCCGGATACTTTAAACTCCAGTGTGTGCTTTATGTAATAATTTTTGTGTTGTCGTGTTTATAGTTTTTGCCGGGATGTTTTGTGAATGCAAGTAAGTTTTACTCTTATATCTTGCTTTTTGTTTTTGGTAACATATTTTCATTTTTTTGTCCAGAAATAGCTTCTACATCACGCTATGTGATTATGTATTCAACATAATAAATATAATCGTTGATTGTTTATTCAACCACTTAGTGATAAGGAATTGGAACGTTTGATTTTGGAATCATCGGATGACGAAAAAGAAGACGAAATATTTGGTGGCAAAGACAGTGATAATGAAGTCAATGGTTTGCAAATTCAGTCGGTTTCAGAAACCGAGCAAAGTGGAAAAGATAAAATCGAAGACCAGCCCGTAGCTACAAAGACCAAGAGACGTTTCACCTTAAAATTAAAAAGCGGTTACAAGTGGACTTGCGACTTACCGGAAAGAAGAGGTAGACGTCAGGCACGAAATTTGTTGAGTCATCCTCCTGGTGCTAAGGGTGCATCTAAGGAAACTGCAACTGTCCTTGTGGAATGGAATTTGCTATTTAGTAACGACATGTTAGAACTCGTTTTAAACTATACTAATGAAGAAACAACCAGGCGTTTTTCTGTCATTCCCAATAAGCAATCATATCATAGACAGATACTGCCGAAATAAAAGCTCTTATTGAATTGTTGTATTTGTGCGATGTTCAAAAATCAGCTCATTTAACTCTGTGTGAAGAATTGTGGTCAAACAATTAAAGCAACAATGTCGCAAAATCGTTTTGATTTTTTAACATCTTTTAACTTCTTATTTGCTTCATATTTTTATGCATTTTCGAAAGAATAGAGTACACTTAAGGTAGGCTAATCTAATCAGTGGTGCGACGCACTTTGTGAGTGTACAAAAAAAAAACAAAATAAAGGAAAAGAAAATAAATTTATAATAATTAAAAGGATTTAAAACGTTGCTGATGAGAGGGTGCTAACCAGAGCAGACTGTTAAGCTTGGGTGCAAATTATATCCCTTTAGCCCAGAACAACTTGAGAGTAGTGCCGGGTTATGAACGCTATTGGACTTGCCACGGAATAGGTCAGGAAATCCTTATTATGTTCTACGAGTTTGCTGTAGTAGTTCTCCCCCGCTCACCTCTCCAGCGGCGAAATTTTCCTTAAATGTACTAACTACAGTACTAAGTAAGTTATTAATACAAATCATATAAATTATTTATCAATAATATTGGTCATCGACTACGTCGCCACCGCAGCTCCCAGAATAAAAAGTAAAGGCTCCACGTTGGACGCCAAAAATTATACAAAAGTAAAAGTGAAAGTAAAATAATAAAAAAAGATTCACATAGAATGTCTTTCACAGCAGAAAGGTCGGCCTCTTCAGCATCAAAGATAAAGGTAAAGACACGGTGGTCTTGAGGTCACGCTTCCCACAAGAGTGGTAAGGGAAGTGGAGCGGTACGTCTCATCTAAATTCGTCTCCATCCTAGGTCTCTAATTTAGGGTCCGCCCATTTAGCCGCCTAAATCTTTAAACCCTAAATTTGGCTTTGTCTAAAAACTAAACTAAATTATTATACCATGAAGGACCTTCACCACAGAGCTCAACAGGAAAAGTCACTCTTCACTTCCACCATGACGACAACAAAACCCCGGTAATCTGCGAAAAAGGGCGACGAAAGGTGGTTGAGCAGTGGACCCAAGGGAGATCGGAGGAAAAATGGAATTAATCACATGCATTTCAGTTAGTTGGAACAAAATCGATATCTGTCTCGTTCTAACGCACTCCAAAAGATAACTATCCTCTGCTCAGTAAACAATTTAACGAAGAAAAAAGAACGGCGCACGGAATCGGAAAAGGGAAAGCACCATGATCTGACGCTACGAGGGTGATGATAGACATTTAAAATAATAAAATGTTATCTGGTTGATGAAATGTAGCTCTCTCCCCCATTTATTAAAAATGAAATAAAGCCTATTCCAAACTTAGAGTTATTTTGCACCCCTTACAATGGCTGTAAATAAACTGGTCGATAAACTTCGCCAAAACTCTAGGCTGCAATTTGGTGCATTCGTACCAGCTTAGAGTAAATCAAAATTATTATACATAAATGAAAGATTTACGACAGACCGTTATCAACACCAATTGACCAATCTGAGTGACATATTAGAAGATAAGAACCATTTTCTAGCCAATAATATCATGCAAGTTGTCTAACTTTATGACAAAGCTCGACCTTATGATGCGAAAGCCCCTCAGGATTATATGCGTTAGACTGAGAACTTCTTCCGCACGCGGCGTATAGTCAGAACATGTCAACTTTTAAATACATTTCCACCATTCATGACACATGAAGCTAGTTGCCTTTTATCATCGGGGAGTTCAGAAGCTGCGAGGAATATGGCAAAAAGTCATCAAAGAAAAATTATTCAAGTAAGAAATAATTTTCATTCAATATATCTATTCCGGAAGGAACATATCTATTCCGTTAAATCAGGAAAATCAATGAGACCAATTGTATCAGTCATTAATTCTCCAACATACAACTTGGCAAAGTGGTTAACAAAGGAATTTGAAAATCTACCAAATCAACTACCTTCCTGTTGTGTGATAAACTCAACCAAATTCATAGAAAAAGTCAAAAACACACATCTACAGGAAGGTGAAGTTTTGGTTTCCTTTGATGTTTCATCGTTGTTTCCGAGTGTCCCGATTTCACATACCTTGAAATACCTGAGGGAGTTATTCGAATTAAACGGTTTTAATAACAAGATTATTACAAGATGAGTACATCTCCTTAACAAGATTATGTATGAAGCAAAATTGTTTTTTACGAACAACAAGAAGGAACGGCAATGGGCAATCCTCTGTCACCGTTCTAAGCCAACTTATTCATGAGTAAATTTAAAACTGAGGCAAAAGATGAATTCAGTTACTTTCCGAAGATGTGGTTAAGATATGTGAATGACGTTTTTGCCAGTTTCGATTCGAAAAATGAACTGAGATGATTTTATTAAGAACTTAAATAGTAAATCCCAAAATATAATATTCACGCATGAACTCGAAAACAACGATAGTTTGCCATTTCTGGATGTTTTAGTCAGTAGAAACAATAAAAATAGGTTAGATTTTGATATTTTTGGAAAAACACCACCACTTCGAAATACATTCCTATAGCTAGTTTAAATTTTATGGTAAATAGATTAATTAGTTTTCCTTTAAATAAAGATAATTATAACAAAGAATTAAAATTAATTAGGGATGTATCTGAAGTGAACGGTTATAACCGTTCAATAATAAGAATATTGTAGATAAATTAATTAGAAAACATAAGTTCAGAAAATTATTGAAAGAATCCTCGAGTTTTCATAAGGATCAGAATACAAATAAATTTATGGTAATACCATTTGATGCTCAATTAAGAAGAGAGCGAGACAAAATTTTGAAAAAAGTGGACATTAAGGTTGTGTACAAACCATATAATAAATTAAGAGAATTTCTGGGTAATCCAAATGATAAAGTAGATCAATATGAAAAGTCGGGGATTTACGAAAGTAGTTGTCAAGACTGTGATCGAAGATATATTGGGTAAACAAAAAGATCCATATTGACAAGATATAAAGAACATATTGCCCACATTAGATATGGGAGAAATGAAAAATTTTGTGTTGCCCAACATGCAATCGAACATGACCACAACTGAGATATTAGTAATTTAAGACTAATTAAAAGTGTTAATAATAATAGGGCTTTGGATGCATATGAAAGCATCCAACTAGAAATTTTTTAAAAGATCATGAACCGAGATAAAGGGCCTATTCCTTTCAGTCAACTTTTTCAATTATTAATGTAGGGCTTATTAAATTTCACGGTTTATGATTTTTACACGCATCATTAGGTAGGGTTTTCATATAAATATTTTAGAATTAGATTAAATCATCTCCCGATGATGCTAACATGGCTAGCGAAACGTGCATCGAGAAGTTAAAAAAAGTGTTTTGGTGTTTAGTGGTAAATCTCCTCACGTTTAACACATCTATTATTTAAAATTTCTAGAACAATAGAACATCCTACGCAATTTACTTATCTAATTCAGATCTCTCTTAAAAGGGCAGGTAACATAGTTAAGTGAAAGTGCAGGTATAACTTCCTACAGAACTAATTTTGTAAACTAACAATAATTTACTTACCTGATTTCCGTGTGAAATAATTCGCTTCAGTTAATTGAAAATTCGATAGTTCTACCTAAGATAATTGCGAACCACCAAGCGTGAAAATGAAATGAAATGGAGTAACACATGTCTTTGATTCGTCATGTAGAACATCTTGCAAGAGATATCCATTACTCAGTTTCTCGATTTGCACCTACCTGAAGGGTTAACGAAATATTATGTAACAATCCATTTTTTAATGATTATGCATGGTTACACTTTTGGAAACAATCGCTGCTACGCATTAAAATGATGTATGCATATTAGTCCATGTAATATGAAGTACTTTTATTTTATACCGAAATTTTAATATCTTATGACACACTCAGACATTTTTCTTCTTCCAACATCTCAAAAACGCCTAGAGTTTTTAGTGATACTTTCATGAAACCACATACTGCAGTATATATGGATACGGTCAAATATCTCGGGAATGTTTTGAGAGTTCTTAATTAAATTTTGTACACGAACTTCAGGAAATGTTTGCTACTTTTTGGGTAATTTTCATTTTTTTTCTTGTCGCATATTTGAAATCCAAGACTACCTTATTTATTTTTTTAATGACAATAATACTTGAATTTGGCGTTTTTAGAAAGAGCATTTTTTCTGAATTCAACGAGGTAAATATACCAAGGTTTTTTTTTCAAAATGGATTTGAAAAAATGTCTAAAATTTGTTTTTGGTCTGTTTTAGGGTAAATATATTTTTCATTTAGTAGGCTATGAAACAGTGGATGACAGGTAAAATATTTGATTACACTTGACAACTGTTGACCTCAATTTGTGAATTTCAATTTTTATATGGAATTCTTTCTTTCAATTTCGGATATACTTCATTAAATACTCGACAAACTTCAGCATAAGTGCGTTTTCTATTACCGCATATATATTACGTTTTAAAAATAATATTCTCCTAATGCCCCAATCGGGGACTGTTTGTCTACAAATGGGCATTCTTTGCTTACATTTGTCAATAACGATTTGGCAAAATTACGGTCTAATTTCACCAATAATTTAACGAATGTTTAACTTTAGGTCACTAATCATCTGTGGATTGTTAGAATAGACTTCTTTGTTGGGGAAGCCCCACAGGAAAAAGTTGAGGGGAGCTAGATCGCATGATCTTGCAGGCCACTGAATATCACCATTTCGAGAAATGACATGGCTAGGAAAACGGGTCCATAACAAATCCAAAGTTTCTATCGTCATTTAACACGTGGCACCATCTTGTTGAAACATACTGTATATAAGGTGTTTATTATCCAATTGGGGCCATAAAAAGTATCTTAACCACTTTGTTACTGGAAGAAGATTTTTTCGCAATTTTCGAATTTGTTCGCAAAACCTGTAAGGTGGAAATGAGCTTCTTCAGGAAATATCATTTTATTGCAAGATCTCTGCATTATTTGTAACTTCATCAACGATAAAAAATCTAACACATTCTTTTGTCGTAAAACGATCCATAATTAAATTGCCGAGTCTCTAGATGACACATGCGAGATATAAAATGTCAAGGTGAAGTCATTGAAAAACGGCGCTAAATTTAAATCCCGAAGTATCTATATTATTCCGTTACGGTGTACATAAAAATTGCAGAATTTATTCAATAAAATGCATTTTGTATAGTATTGTTTGTTTATTCTTCGGTATATTTCGATTTTCTACAACACTCTCATGAACGGTATTAACATTTTCTTGTAAACGACGAGAAAGAATGCAAATTCAATGTTTTATATGCAAAACAGATCCACTAGCTTCAAAATTTTAAATTACCTTTCTTATTTATGCTTCACTGAACCAATTATGTCGACATACACACCATGTAATTTACGAAAGACATTTTTCACTACAAAACTACCGTTTTTGTAGTAAAGTTAGATAAATTGTTCATATTTTATGCTTATTTTTGAAGACTGATAATTTTGAAGAAATGATAATCAATTGAAATCAGGTTTAATTATTCCCTAGCAAACCTTCCCACAAATTCACTTTCGTCGGTTGTGACAAAACGAAAGTAAATATATGAATATTCTGAATATAATTCAGGATCGTTAGAAAATTTCGATCATTAATAATTTACCATTTTTCTGGCTTATACCATAATAGAGAAATGGGTCAAGAGCTGGTTGTTTCTGAATGATTTTTAAAGTAACTCAAAATAACGGTTTGCTATATTTAAATCTTATTACTGTAGGGAATACCTTTTTTGTATCCCTATATTACAAATAGATTTTATACGAGATTTCTTCGTACGACGTTCTTAAAATAACATAAGGTAAACACGGAAATTTTTGACGATTTAACTTCATGGGATTTTGATAATTATAATGTTCATCTTTATAGGTCTAGTGGCTCTTGGCTTCGAGTTCCTTCACTCTTCTTTTCCATCGTTTTCGGCCCAAAGCATCATTTTTTCAAACCCTGACTCCTACTTGAATCAAATCATTCATCACTTCATCCAGCCATTTCTTCCTCGGTCGCCCCTTTCTTCTCTTTCCCCCTGCACCTCTCATCAGTATTCTTTTAACCCATCTCTTGCCGGACATCCTTACTATGTACCCCAGCCATCTAGCTCTCAACGGTCTCACCACCTGAACAATGTTTAGTTTTTTGTACAGTTCTATTTCTCTATTGGCTAAATATTGTACGCTCCCAAGCTTACTGCTTGCTTTCTTCCTTCTTTGTCATTGTCCAGGTCTCGCACACATAGGTAACCGTGGGCCTTAGTATTGTTTGGTGTACTCTTACTTTTGCTACTCTTGTTATATTGTTTGCTCTTAAAATCTTTGAAAACATTCCTGCGGCTTTGTTTCCTTTCGCCAGTCGTGTATCTATTTATTTCTCTTCATCCCCTTTACATGTTAGTGTTACTCCTAGATATTTAGTTTGTTGAACTTTCTCTATTTTATATTTCTTATTTTTTGCACAATCAATAACTAAATTAGTGGACAGTCATCTGGTACTATCTTGCATTACCATATATTTGGTCTTATTCTCGTTAATTGTTAGGCCATATTCTCTTGCCTTTCTTTCCAATATCTTGAATACCCTTACTATTTCTTCTTTGGATCGTCATCAATACAATGTCATAAGCATAGACTAAACCTTGGTATCTAGTACCATATATTAACCTCTTCACATTGATGTCACTCTCCCTTTAATGACTTCTTACACTAGATTGAACAGAACCATGGATAGTGGATCGCCTTGTCTTAGTCTTTTCTTTACAGGGAACTTCTCAAATATTGCTCCATCAACTATAACTTCATTTTATATTCTTCTGGCAGTCATCTTCTCCAACTTCCTCAACTTTTCCGGGACTCCTAACTGTCTCATTGCTTGAAACAACTGTTCCCTGCTAATGGAGTCATATGCTTGCCGATAATCGATGAACTGAAAATGTAAGCTCAAATTTTGTTTATAAGTATTCTGTTGGATCTGTTTCATGATGAATATCTGGTCGATTGTTAATCTCTCCTGCCCTCAACCATCCTTGGTTTCGACCTACTTGTTCGTTTTGGTTAGGTTCTCTATGGGATTAATTATTGGATTTTGATATTTATATATCTTTATTTAGGGGTTTATTATTAAATACAAGTTTGGGCTTTTTTATTATTTTCGTTATTTCGTTCACATTTTCGATGTTGCATAGTGGACATATTGGACATTTTCAAGTAATATGGTCTTTAAATCTAGACGTAATATCTGGAATGTCTATGATATTTGATTTTGCTAATATTTTCTTCATTGGTTAACGTAAAATATCTTCTTGAACGAGTTTGATCTTTAGCTTCTTGTTTGCCATCATCAAAGCCCTTCAACCAATTTTTTTGTAACACCGTAACACTTTCTTAAAATTTTTAATCCGTTAAAGCTCGCAGACAAAAATTTTTTAACCATTACAAAAGTCGTTATAATTTCTTACTTAACCAGCCAAATATGAAACTTCTATCAGATGTCACTGACAGTCATACCAACTTAAGGAAAAAAGAATTGTGTCGATACGTTAAGCGCACTAATTTTTAAAAGTTCTTTTTTCCATCAGACGCTCCTTGTATAAAACATAAAACTTGGTAAACATTCACCGAAACGTTTCAATTAATGAAACAAGTGTATAGTGAGGATTGTTTATCTCGTGGTAGAGTCCACGAGTAGCTTAAATTATTCAAAGAAGGTCGTGCGAACACTAACGACGACGAACAGCCTGGTCCGAAAAATGCCGTGGTTACTCAAAATAATACTGAAATTGTGCGTGAATTTATAAAAAATAGGCCAAAATCTTTATTGTAATACATGGAAATGGAATTGAACTTGTCCAAAGATTCAATTCATTACATTTTGACCGATCCTTTGGGACTTCGGAAGGTTTGTGTACGCTTTGTTTCGTACAAATTGACTGACGATCAAAAATTCCTTCGGATCCATCATTACAAGGGCGATAACTTTAAATATAGAATTGTTACTGGTGATAAGACGTGGTGTTTTCAATATGATCCAGAGACTAAGCATCAAAGTACCGACTGGAAGCACCCGAGCGAGCAAAATCCGAAGAAAAACCGCCTCGAGAAGTCAAAAATCGAAACAATATTGATTTGTTTCTACTATTTGGAGGGAATTGTACATAAGGAGTTTGTTCCATCTGATCAAACGATTAATGCTGTATTTTATCTTGGTGTCGCCGTATTCGTCGTGTACGGCCACAATACCATCGACAAGGCAGCGGGCGCTTGTTGCACAATAATGCGCTGTCACATCGCTCAACGCTCATCGCTGATTTTATGACCAAATATAGCATTTTAAAATAATTACAACTCATTCACGATACTCACCTGATATAGCTCCCTGCGACTTCTACCACTTCATTTGCCGATGAAAGGCCAGCGTTATGCTGATATTGAAGTTGTATTGAAGCGCAAAGATTTGCACTTTTATATTTTTATATTGCCATTTTATATTTTGAATAAAAATTATGACATTTGAACAAAATTATGAAAAATAATATTTGTATTATTTTTGAAAAAGTCCTGTTTTCCGTGAGACGCATTTTGTATTAACACCATAATTTTACCGAAAATATTTGATTTTTTTATTATACATCTCGTTATTCAAATTTTGACAGATTTAATACGGTTTTTATATGCAATATGAAAAAATAGTATAAAGAGGAAAGTGGAATTACCATGTACTCTGTTCATGAAGAAATGTCTTCCATCTTAAATAATACCGTCACAAAAAAGAACACGTAATATAAAATTACAACATGTTTTATTCAGATATTTTCGTTGTAAATCCCGTCTGATATAAACCACGGCGAAAGGACGAATTTCAAAATTCTTTTACCTCTTTGAACTTTTCCTTAAATTACTCTCTCCTTCTCTGTCTCCCGTCTGGTATTTATGCATGATAAAAGTGCACCGGCTATAAAGGAACATTATTTTAAATTAAATGGTTTTTTTGAAGACATATATTAAAAATGGAAATAACATAATGAAAATGTGTAATTACCAGGAGCCATCCTTTTACCGCTTTTTGTTTCGTTACCATTTTTCATTTGGGAAATATTTAGTGTATGCAGAACTAAAGGAGAATAGGGTACACTTAATTTAAACATAAAATTTATATATATATATATATATATATATATATATATATATATATATATATATATATATATATATATATATATATATATATATATATCCCTCCCCCCTCTTTATCTTTTGAACAGTCATACTTAAACTAATGAAATTTTGAATTTGAAAATGACAGCACGTAAACTCTTTTTCTAGTGATAACTGAAGACGTAATCATCATAGACGGGGTCACAGTGCCCTTGTGACCAATAATGTTCAAGTGATACCTCGCTTGAAAGGTATTTAAAAGACATATTCAACCATACTAATTTTGTTAGCAAAGTAGCAGCTATCTTAATGCTTAGTGAATGCGCTAAGGATTTTCATGCTTCTGAGCGTCTTTTTAATGAGAGCTATCCCGATCGCCCTATATCGAGGACTTATTTGAGAGAGCTTCTTCATAAATTTGAAACAATAGGGAGTGTTAAAGATGCAAAATGATCCGGCAGAGCAAAAATTTCTAATAACAAAGAAATTGATATAATTGCAGAAATTGTAGTAAACCTTACTTGTTCTACAACCCAAATTGCATTTACCTGTGAAGTCAGTTAAGGGATGGTATACATTAAAAATGCTGCATCAACTCTCAGATGACGACCCCGAACGAAGACTGCAATTCTATGAAAATAGGATCATTAAAATTGACCAAGCGCTAGATTATTTAAAAAGAATTTGGTTTAGTGACGAAAGTACTTTCTACCTCAATAAAAATGTGAACACTTAAAATATGGGGTACTGGAGTGATACAAATCCTAACGTGTCTAGTGAGAAACATACAGTTTCCAGAAAAAGTAAATATCTGGGCAGGTATTCTGGAAAACCACAGAGTTGGACCTATAATTTTGAATGGCAACATAACCCGTACAAAGTACCTGGAGATATTAGAAACCGCGATTGAGTCGCCAATGCTCGAAATTCTGGAAAACAATCCAGATGAATTTGGTAACTTGGAAATCACGTTCCAACAAGACGGAGCTCTTTCACACTATTGTGCTGCAGTAAAACATTATTTGGATCAGGAATATAGTGATAGATGGATTGGACGACGAGGGTCAGATAAAATGGCCGGCTCGGTCACCGGATCTTACATCTTTGGATTTTTTCTGTGGGGGTACCTTAAATCTAAAGTATATGCTACAACACCTGACAGTATTGAAGTTTTAAGTCAACAAATTGTTGAAAAGTGTAGAGCAATTTCCGCGCAAACATTTGAACGAGTGCGAGAAGAGGTTACCAATAGGTTGTTTTACTGCCAGGAAATAGGTGGATCACATTTTGAACATTTACTATAAGGACGAACTTGTGAATCTATATTAATTATACGCCAAACAGAAATTTTAATATTTATTTATTTTATGCAGCAAAACTACCTTGAACACAAACAAAATTAGTATGGTTGTCTTTTCACCTTTCAAACGAGGTGTCACTTGCCATAGGATCCTATTGAAAATTGTTGATCACAATGGCACTGTGACGCCATCTATGATGATTACGTTATCAGTTATTACTAGAAAAGGTGTTTACGTGCAGGTATTTTCATATTCCAAATTTCATTAGTTTAAGTTAACCGTTCAAAGGAGACTTTTGGCTAGCACTGTATAAATAGAAATCAAAGATGGGCAAGATGAATTAATAGAGAAGTTTGAAAATATAGATTTATATGTTTTAGATATAAGTGAAACAAAAAAATATGGGTCAGAACGAAAGTATATTGAATAATAGATACCTTTTGTTATTCAGTGAAGTGGAAATGAATTAAAGCTCAAAACAAGTAGTGTGTTGAATTAAAAAAACAAATATGCCATAAATGGCCATATTGCAGAAGATATTGCAAATTTAAATGGAGATTGAAAACCAAAGAACCTCAAGACTAAAAAAAGTTTATCGACCAAGTGAAGATGAAACAGTGAAGCAAAACATTGATGTACCTAGGGGGGTGCTGACCTGATTTATCGGTAGCTGATGATTCTAGTTCGGAATCTACGTTAAGACGTTAAGCTGTAGGTTCAGTCGCTAAATAGCCTTAGTTGCTGATGCGCCTCAAATGCTCAATCCTTATCCATAAAACTTATCCATAAAACTTATCCATAAAACTTATCCATAAAACTTACCCATAAAAGATAAAAAACTTACCACATTAATAAAGGTCTTTCCCTAATAGTCTCGTCAGCCTGTTCTATCCGATTCTTCCCTTGTATTAACTCGCGTTTTAAAAACTATGCTTGTCATATAAAAATAAATCACAAGGGTTCAGATCTGGTGACCTAGGCGGCCACGCAACTGGCCCTCCACGACCTACCCATTTATTTTGAAAAGTTATGTATAAGAACTCCCGCACTTCACGTCTAAAATGGGCTGGCGCTTCATTGTGTAAGAATCATATGTTCTGCCTGACATTCAAAGGCACATTTTCTAGAAGAACGATGAACTAGAAGGACGATGATTTTGTAAAAATTCGAGATAGTTTTCGTCCGTTAAATAATCCGGCAGGATAAAAGGCCCAACAAGAATACCGTTGACAGTTGCCACCCACCCACTGGCCGAAAATCTATGTTGAAAATGTGTTTGCCTAGATGCATGAGTGATTTTTCACCGCATGATTTTGTGAGCCAAGAAAACTAATACAAGGGGCTGCACTTACGCTTTTTTCCTGATTTTAAAACCGGCTCGTGGGTAAAAACTGCGGCACAATTTTAACCATTACAACTTAGTTAGTAACTTGTGTTGACGTTTTCCTTTTCTATTTCTTAGTATTAGAGCAACAAAATCTTCAAACTGCGAAAATCTCGGACACTTTCGCGGTTATAGTGGTTAACCGTTCGCTGAAAAATACCGTAGTGTGGCCTAAGCCTAAAACTGACAATAAAATTCAAGATAAGAAAATAAAAGGAATGCATTACAAAAAAACGATAAACATTAGTTATTTTCTGCTCGTTTTGAATTTGCGGGCGATCGCAATTAAATTGGTTTAAATTATTTCAAAGGCCGGACTTGACATTTTTAAAATTCATTAAAGACTCTAGTGACCTAATTTTAAAGATATTTAATAAATGAAATTAGAAAAAAAAATTATTGAGTTATATATATATATGTATATATATATATATATATATATATATATATATATATATATATATATATATATATATATATATATATATATATATATATAGGGTCTTCCAGGCAGGCTGAGAAAAGAAGAGGCGATATTGCGTCACCTTGCCGTACACCCCGCTCCTCTACATTTAGTCCAACTTCAAGATCGGTGAGGTGAAGTTTCGCTGTAGATCCTAGTAGATTTACATTATACATATATATATATATATATATATATATATATATATATATATATATATATATATATATATATATATTTCTTTTTTATATGTACTCGTATAAAAAAAAATGATTTAAAAAAGTATATAATTTTCATAAAAGAAAAAGGCAAATGAACTTGGCCTTGCTGATAATAAACGCTCTGTTTCGTGATAGATAAGAGCTGACTCACCTTGTTTCTGGCTACGCCTTTTTCGCAGCATATGCACATAAAGTATAAATGTCGAGCTGGTACGAATCCAATTACGGCGAATGTAATTTCAGAAAGAGAGGGCGTGGATGCGGAGACAGAAATAATCCCACCTGGGTACTACAATTGATTAAATGCCCACTTACAAATTGTTTTTCTCGGCGTAATTTCGTAAAAACTCAATTTAGCGATGACTCTATTTCGTATAGAACTTTTTTCATTCTATTTTGATACCTATTTTGTTGGTTTACCATTTCAGTGCTATGGATGGCGTTGTGATGCTTTGGATGTATGTATAAGCGTTGCTTTTTTAAGATGTTTTTTTTAATTAATCGATTGGATAAAGTGGTTGACAATTTTTTACAGATCACATGATATTTCTTCTGATAAGTTATTTAATTCTGCTGTAATTTTATGAACTATATACACTCAGTAAAAAAAGTCTCCAAACTCTTACAGGTTTGGTGAAAATTATTTATTATAAGTCATAAGATATGAAAAATATTGTTGTTGTTAACCCCATATATTATTTAAATACTTTTGAATGTTGGAAAATCAATTGTTACATTCAAAGACTATTTATTTCCATTTAAAAGATGAATTTACTAAATCTGAGGCTAAAAAGGTTTCTGAACACCTGGGTAGGTGTAAACACAATAACATAAACACTTGTTTATGAAAGTACACCATCTACAGCTTGATCCTTTGTTTACATTTCACAATTTTATCTAAATTCAATTCCTGATTTACTCATTTAGTTTAATATTAGCGTTCAATATAAAAATTCCGTGCACCACTCGGGAAGTGATTATTAGAATGCATCGAGAGGGTTATGCGTCGACAATTCACTATATTATTTCCCGATACAAGAATCTCGGCAATGTTGGCAATAGACCTCGTTCCGGACGGCCAGAAAAATTAAACAACATCCAAAAGCGTGCAGTAGTAAATAAGTCAACACCAATCAATCTACAAGTACTACCAAAATTGCAGGTACACTTAATGAAGATTATCATGTCCTGTGTTTATTCTGTGTATTATCTTCTTGTTTGCTATTTTTACCAGCAAGCTGTCGTTTTAACTCTTCCTAAAGGTTCTCGATCGGATTTAGATACGGAATCAGACTTAGCCTTTATGAACCATTTGTCACACATTACTGAATTAAATTAGTAACCAATATTTTTTTTTACACTAAACTTCAATAATTTTAACAGTATATACACAGGTAAAAAAGCCGTTGACATTACTGCCGTGAAAACACTTTAACATAATGGCATTACAAACATGACAGAAAATTGTGGCGTTTTTATAGTCACGTGATTATATTTAAAATGTATAAATTTTAATTCATTTATAATTAATTGCAAACAATTTTTTAAAAGTTTTTCGCATCGATTATCAATATTGTTTATCATATAGTTTTAAAATAAAGTAAAAAAAATCGATAATTATTTTTTATTCAAAAACCCAATTGCATCTGCTATATTTTGTGCTATATATAGGTGGATATATGGATAATAATTTAAAAATTATTATCCATTACATGATAGTGTTTAACTAATAAAAACCAAAATGTACCACTTTGATCAAAAAGTAAGGTTTTTATTTTTTTAAGTTCGTGTGTCATATCATACATCTGATAGAAGTTTCATGATATTTCGCTTTTTAATTTATAAATTACAGTGTCTTTCGTAACTATTAAAAAATGTTGTCTTCAATTTTTTTAAATTGATAAATTTATCGCGCAAAGAATTTGCATTGCATTTATTGTGCCGGTGCACTATATACGTTAAGAAAGAAAAAATAGTTTATCTTCACAAGAAATTCATAATACCATGGCCAATATTATTATTATATAGTATTAAGTAATTATACTCCTTCGTATTAAGTAAAATTGATATAGGAATTCAGTAAAAATTGTATTATTAAAATATTTATGTGCACCAATATAATGAACAGAAGGGCCTATTTAAAATTTTACCCTATGTATATCATATCGTTTATAAGGATACACGATATATTACTTGACTAGTTTTTTTTTCTGGAAGTGACATAGCCACAAGGGAATGCAATAAATCTATAATTTAAATAGCTGTCACTGACACCAACTATCAGGAAATTCGAGTCCTGATTCTCGAAATTCAATATTAACGCCCCAATCCATAACCGTTTTAATTAAATTCATTTATTATCTAATTAATTTCGATCTCTCTTCTTTAGAAAATCTTGGGTGATTTGGCGAACTACTAGCAGACATTTAAATGCATTAATTTGGTAGAGGGTTCGACATAGCAATCAAATGTGAGCAGGCAATCACTTATAATTATAATTAGTATGAAATAAGAGAAAGGATTTCTATAATATCGAAACTGATGTGGTATATAAGTAATTTCGATTCTAATTCATTAAGTAGTTTAAGATATGAGTCATCTACTGCTATCTCGTATTTATCATCGTCATAGTCACACACATTACTTGTATGGAGTTTATAAGGAGTTGTAAGGAGTTTAGTTTTAAAGCTCCAAATTATATTCTTGTTACCGAGGCTTTGGGCTTCCTTTCTTACGATCATATACCTATGGAATACGTGGAAGGAGTGAAAAGTCAGATACTGGTCCGATAGATGACGCTGCGATCGCAAAAGTGATTGTATTTCTGAAAAGTAGCTTTCTTTTTAGTAACAGCTGATATGACATTTAGTTTTGAGAGTCTTCGAAAGTAGATAAGTTTGATATTTTTGCTATCAGTGAAAAAAAATTAATTTCATGTATTGTGTAAATACTAAACAAAAAATAGAAACTATGAAAGAAAAAATTAAACTGGAAGAAGCAACCAGGTTTAGAAATGGACGCTCGTGCACCGATGCTGTATCCACTGTGTGATAGGTTAAGGAAAAGTCCCTAAAGGCTTATCTGTGCCTAATGGATTTGAAGAAAGCCTTCGACATAGTACAAATAAAAGGCGTTATCCACCTATTATTTAACAGGAGCATCTCGTTAGATCTAATCAAAACATATACAAACACAATCAGTATAACTAGTAGCAAGATTAGCAGAAGGAGATACCGAGCCAATTAATTACGAACCAGGAATAGGGTAATGAGACTCTTTAAGCCGTCTCCTATTTATTATTGGCATGAATGAAATCATAAAGTCAAAACAAAAAGGAAATTTAAAATGGATAACCGTGAGCTGAAAAGCATATGATACGCTGATGATGCCATAATAATAGCGGAAACAGACAGCGGCCTACAAAGGCTGCTATACGAATTTTATCTAACAGTAAAAGAATATAATATGTCAATATTAAGCGAAAAAACCAAAACAGTAGGAATAGCAAAGGAGCTCATTAGGTCGACCACATTAGGATGTCTCAATGATGCTATATTTAGAAATAAATTTCTCTTTGTGGAGACTAAAGGAAGAATATATAAAAGCATAGTACGACTAGTAATGACTTACACAGCTGAAACAAGACCTGATACTCTCGTAATCATGATGGAATCATCAGAAATGAGAATTTTAAGAAGAGCAGTAAATAAGACACTTAGAGAAAGAGAAGGGAGTGAGGACATAAGGCGCACGTGTAACGTAGAAAACATCAACTAGTGGATAAAGAAAATATTAAAAATTGGATAAAACAATGGGATAGTGCATGTTACAAGATACAAGTCATCAAACGTAATAATACCAATAGGATGCCCAAGGAAAAGATGGAGCGACGATCTATAAAACAGGGAAAAGGATGCCTAATGCCTAATTGTAAGTAGGAAGAAGAAGAAGAGTAAATACAAATTTTTGAGCAGAAAAACTAACGACTTTGTTCCATTTTATGGTCCGTAACTGGCTTACTGAATTCAGATGTGGTGAATTTGCCCGAGTGAAGAATGCACTTAGATTGCCCCGTTAGAGTACTATCGAAGAAATGGGCAACAAAGTTCATGATATTATCCTGTCCAATGACAGAGTGAAGCTTTGGGAGATTGTCGAGATTATAAACATCGCTGACGATAAAACTATGAGCGCGATTAATCAAAAACTGAATCAAATGATCACTTCAGATGGGTGTTTAAACATATATAAGCCTCATCAGAAGAGGTTTCTGTACCGATTAATTACCGTTAATTAAACTTGAATTCATCACTACACAGTCAAAATGGTGGGTTTTTCTGCAACCGTGCACTGGAAAAGGAGAAGATGCTTCCATACGCCGAAACGGCCATAGCTACTTTTTTATGAATCACAAGGCATAACAAGCACAGGCAATTTGAAAAAGAAAAAGACGATTACATCAGATCATACAAAAACTTTTATTGAAGAAATATGTAGTAACTTAATAATTTTCCAAATATGACCCTCCTGTATCTATACACCGCTGCCAGCCGTTTTCCAGACTTCATACGCCCCCTGGAAGTCCGCAACTGCAAGGCTATTCAAGGCACTTCGTCGAAGTCTTTTAGACTGCCTCAACCGTCCCGAAACGATGTCGTTTCAGGCTCCTCTTGATCCGAAGGAACAAAAGTCTTGGGGAGCCACATCTGGACTAGAAGGTTGTTGGGGCAGCGTTGCCACGTTGTGTTTGCCCAGTATCTCCCTCAACAATTAACGACGTGCAACTGGGCGCATTGTGATGAGGAGATCCAGGAATCGGGATCTCTCTTCAGACACGGCGGACCCTCATCTTCAAACGTTCGCTCGAACTTACTTCTGCGTAAAATTTCCTGTCCACTGTTTGGCCAGCGAGCACAAACTCCTTGTGGGCCATATCTTTTGCATCAAAGAAGACAATGACCATCGATTTCACTCTTGACTTGCTCCTGCGAGTGCTTTCTTGGTCAAGGAGATGCGTTTGTGGTACTCAGAACTTTGCCTTTTGGTTTTCGGTTCGCACTCGAAGGTCCAAGTTTCGTCACCGGTTATCACTTTGTTCAGAACATTTGGATCAGTCTCCAAAAGTTTTAATAGTTCACAGCAAATCGTCACGCGGTGTTCTTTCTGCTCGTCTAAATTCAACTCCCGTGCCATCCAACGAACACTTAACAGACGATGAGAGTTCAGAATTTCTCGTACTTTGGCAATATTTTTATTGGATCGGGCCGAGATCGGACGTTTCGCGCGTTGCTCATCTTCAACGTTTTCCCGGCTTTCCTTGAATCTTTTATGCCACTCAAAAACACGTGTTCTGGACATGGCTTCGCCCTTACGGATTATGTAGAAAGGTTCCTTAACGGATTTGTTCAGTTTCATGTAAAATTTGATGGCGCATAGCTGCTCGATGTTTTCTTGACTCTTGACTTCATACTTTTGACTCTAGACGCGAATTTAATACACGTTCACTTCTTACACGATCTACACACTCCAAAGTTTCGGAATCAACTGAGCCAGGTTGCTAGGTTACATCAGCCACTTCCGATATTATTTATAAGAAGTGTCCCGATATTTATTTGACTAACCCTGTATGTTGTGTAAAAAACTGTTCTTTCACCACGATGTACTCGCCCCATTCATCCGCCATTACAATGACGAAATTGGCCAGTTTGCGCTACGAATCCTGTCCTCCGTTCCCATATAATAAGCCGTTCCCATTTTATAAGCCAGAAAAAAATTGGAAAATTGTGTTCTATGAATCAAGCTAAAAGAAGACTCTTAATTCTTCTTTGTATTATTCTTTACAGAAGAGTCCTGACCTATGGAACATCATTCTATTCGCATACTATCCGGACTACTTCTCGCCAGCGTTCTCTGTTTCTGATTTCCTTGGTTGCTCATTAGACAGATATACCAGTCAGGTCTTTAATTTGGTCTATTCATCCTTCTGGAGGCCTGCCCCGTGATCTGGAACTCTCCATCCGTCCCTGTAGTACCAGTCTTTCCAGGTTATCTTTATCGTTTTCCAATTTCTTGAACAATGGATGCGTCTGTTCGTCTTCATCCACAGAATACGAAGGACTCGTCCACAGCACCAACGTTCAAAATAATCAATGCGCTTGAGGTTTTGTTGGTCCTTGTTTCAGCGGGATATAGCAATACCGGAAAAACTAGTTTTTATTATAGAAGACTATGTTCAAGAATAAATCGATTTTTATCAAAAAAGTTATATTTCATATAAAGAGTATCTGCTTTTTTCTCCTAAAATCATGTATTTTTCTTTTATTATTTAAAAATTCGTTTGTAATAAAAATGTTGCAAAAAATCTCTTTATTGCAAGATATGCCGTACCTGAATACGATTTAAGTACCATTTCGTTCAAGACATTTTCAAAAATGTAATTTATTTTCTGGTTTTCCCGTGTTTGGTAATTGGCAATGCAGACAGCATTGCTTTCTTCAATAATTGAAAGAATAATAATTATTATATTGTTTTTAAAGAATAAAGTTTTTAATAATTATTATTTACATAATAAATGAAAATATGCCAATAAGAATATTTACATTTGATGTAATGGCTTTTGTGGTGGCAGAGAACCAATTGAAGATCAACCGAGTCCTGGAGGACCTTCGATGTCAACCAGAAGAAACCAGAAAGAAAACATTACCAAAATCAATAATTTGTTTTTCTAAAAATCAAACAAATTCCACAAGCACCATATGCACGAGATATGACACCGTTCATGGTTTTTTTGTTCTCTCGGTTGAATAAACTACTTCGTGGACGCCAGTTTGAGTCCTTAGAATCCATTCAAAAGACTTTGTTAACCGCCTTGAAGTAAGCAATCTGTTCATTTTTTTTTCATATTTCATAGCCTTGATAAAAACTTTGGAACAATTATATTGCAGTGAGAGGGGATTGAATTGAAGGAGATAAACTAAAGCTAGATGTACAAATAAATACTTTGTGTTATATTTAAAAAGTCAGGTTACTTTTTGATCATATGGTACTTTACATCAATTCTTTTTCGCAAAGTAAGCAAAGTAAACTTTTATATAAGCTTTACTTTATTTTATAAAGTATTCTAGTTTTATAAAATTGATTATTGAGTAAAGCTAAGACGAAGAAAATATTTTTTTATTAAATATACAGTAGATTATCCCCCAGAAAATAAAAAATACCTTGTCGATGAACTCTATATGTTATGTAAGACCAATACTTTACGTAAAATAGCTAACTTCAAAATATATCACAATGTAATAAAATCCCCTACGCTACGTACGGTAACTGAAAACTTTTCGCATTATTTAAAAGGAGTAGTTTCTATTTATCCTGAACTTTACTGCTTTCGATGCAATTTATTCCGTCTTAATCAGTAAATCAATTTTCGAGCCGATGAGCTATAAACCCGACTTCGAATTTTAAATAGATTGTACTTCAGCCAAAGATTGATTGTTCAGTCTGAATATTTATTACGTTTTTTTTTCTTATTTTCCGCTCTAGTCAGTCATTTGAGCCGTAAATAAAAGAGGAAAGTAAACTCCGGCGACGGAAGTATCATCTTGTTGTAAACGACGATGTTGTTTTGAATAATAAAATAACTTTTTATCGATTGAAAGACTGTAATGGGTTTTGATTACGTCTATATTATTTTGGTATTGAACGAAACCGTAGGAAGTACATTGAGCTATGAAATATGAAACCAATTTTGACAAATCCAAAAAGATAGCAAACTATCAATTACATGATTATATTATGCTGGCAAAACCTTCAAATTTACGGTTTGACTTATTTGGTTTTCTTTTTTATCTCAAAATTTATTTCTGGAAATTGGAAATAAAATTCTCAATAGAATGAAAAGCTCTCACTATTAATAATTGAGTACACCACAGCCTGGAAGTGAGATGTTGCTATTCGTTCTACTTACAAACAATGACTAGGACATGGGACAAAACATTAAGGGGTATTTTTAAATATTATTCAGCGTAACACGTTTATTATACAATCTTATCGGAATTAGGGCACAATATGTTTGATTATCGAAGTCCCATTATACTGCTAGGTGTCGGACTTATTCTAACCAGTTTCATTTCTCTTTTCTCCATCGCCTGAGCGTTCATCTTGGAATATTATAATGATCTGTTGCACCACGCTGTGACAATTGTCCACGTTCTACTGCTGCCAAAACTGCGTTTAAACTTTCTTCTGACCACCTAGTACGTTGGAAGCATTTCAATCGAACCATTGAGTTATTAGTTACATCTAATATTTTCACGGATGGTAGATAATGTTTCTAAATCATTCCGGGTGTCGATCCGTTCATTCTGTGAAGAGTCATCTCATTTGGCATTTTCAAGTGTTGTTGAAGTGTGTTGAAGAGTCCAGCTCAAGTTGGATTATATATATATATATATATATATATATATATATATATATATATATATATATATATATATATATATATATATATAGACAATGAAAATAAGAGAGGATGAAAAAACACACACATATATTAATACTTGCGATCTTGCCCCAACGTCAACCGTGGTCGCAGTATTCAATAAATAAACATAATATAAGTTATGTACACATAACATGACCTATGGTAATATTAAATATTTTAAGAAAAATAACTTAATACGGTTGAACAATCAGCTCATACTACACCTTCTATACTGATTTTATCTAACTCATGTCTATATTCGAACCTTAAAAATAATATGTATGGCCCCTCTTTAATTTAATAAATATTAAGGATTTATAATATTGAGAAAAGATGAAATGTATTTTGCTTCTTCCATGACTATATGGTTTTAATAATTTGCAAATACTCTAACTGTTATTTAAACGTTTGTTGAATATCTAATTTTCGGTCTTAACAGCTCCTAAGATCTAAGTAGGTTGGCGGATTTAATATAGTGTAACCCTTTGCACTTTAAACCAACTATATTTCTCTAGTGTTTTCCAAATATTCAAGGTAACATTTTTCGGTCATTGGGAGGTCATTTATAAACATTCTTATGTTATATTTTCTGTCGATTTCCAAATGTTTTATCTTTGCTAATCTTCAGATGCCAAAGTCCGTTAGAGCTATGCGTCTACCAAAAATATATCTCAGCAGCCTAAAAATTCCTAGAGTATTTATTCACTTATCACTCTTCCAGTTTTCACATTTACTTGAAAAGTAGGCTTCTTCGCGACATTTTAAATTCCATAAAGTAAAAGTCCTATTTTGGGTACTAAAACGAATTATTGCTTTAATAAACGAATTGTTTTTTTCTTCATGGGCTAATGTTTTTTGCCTGTAAAAATAAATAATCAAGGAAGTGTCATTTTACCACGATAGAAACCTGTTATTTGTCTACCTAGATGTTCATTCATATTCTGGAAGTCATTTGTTTTTTTTTATTTCGTGACACGCATGCCACACTAAAATGATTGCATGTGTGACTAAATTTCAATTTTGCACTTTTTGAATCTCTACAGAAGTGTAAAGAAATAACCAGGGAATATATTTTCATTAAAATCACTGCACGTTTATTTGACGGCCGAAAAGTAAAAGTAAAAACAAATCCCTAATGTGGTTTTTCGAAACATGCACCCTTTAAAAAGCCTAATAGGCTAAGCTTTAATCGCATCGCCAAGCTGATGCCGGAAAATAGTAATCTTCCAGGGTCACACCAATAAAAAAATTCCTGTACGATAATTTATCAATCTGTTTTAAGACGAAAAACTAAACATACTGTATATCAAAATGTCTAGTGAAGAAGTTGTCATCCAATGGTTGGTTTGATTTGTAAAATTTTGGGGTTAATTTTTTATGAAAAAATATGTGGTTTCAACGTATAAAATTTTATATTTTCAGGTTAAAAACATAGCTAGCCATGTCGCGATTAATTATTCTTGCCAATTAATACCAAAAGCCTGGTCCTGTTGTTCTTTGAAAATTAACTTTCCAAGAGCTGCCCGCTCTTCTAATATATTTCATGTTTTGTTATAATTTTCATTAAAAATACTTAGCTGTTTGAGCTAAGAAAGTTTTGTTGGTAGGGAAGATTTGATTTATAAAGTTAATTTTCTGAAGTAATTTTACAGAACTTTGTAAAACGTTGTTGGTCTATTTTTTTTTAATAAAAGATGAAACTATCAACTGAATATGATTAAAAGTCATATTCTAATATTATAGTTATCTGAAATATCACTCTCCGATGTCAGCATCATATAATGTTTTCGAGAGAAAGGTCAGATACTAGCGGTTTCATGTTTCCTTTTAGCTCGATTCGTTTCGCCCAATGATTTTCTAGCTATCTTATGCCTTTCAAAATGTATGACTTTAAACTGCAAAATATTCTTCAATTTCGACGATAATCTTTTCATTTGATATGAATTTCTTTCTAGCCAGCCATTTATTCATTTTTAAAAAGACAATGACATAGGAAGGGGACAAGTTTGGAGAATATAGTAGATGCAATATCAATACCCACGTCATAATTAAAACCCATGGTTTTGACGGTTCCTCAGTTTCTGGTGTACAGTGATTAATCCGAGTTTTATCAGCTGTCATAAATTGTGGCAAAAACTCCTTTGAATAGCATTTATACATATGTAAACACCATTGTGAAGTGACCATTCGATTTTGATTTTCGTCTACTCCAAGCTAATACAACACCCATCATGCTGATAGTTTTCTCAAACGCTCGTGCGAGATGTTAATCATCTCAATAATTTTTCTAACCATCATTTTACGATCGCTCAACACGATATCATAGAATTTGTTCACAGCGAAACTCAGAAAACTATTTATGTATCATGAAATATGATAGTGCAGAGTCCCCACGTTTTTTTTCAACTTGTCTTAGGTTCATAAAAAGTAGCATGTGGTCCCGTGGAGAAAATATTAATTGCTCATTTGCTCAGCTGCCCCCCAAAGGTCAACAAGCGTCTCTCCAGACCGCTTTCTGGCCTTAAACTGTCATCAGTCGGGCTCTAGCTTTTCTTCGGTTTGGTTTTTCTAAGCGGCGATTTAATTAACACACCAAATTGGGCTTTTTTTCCATGATGACAAAAACATTGAACATATCTGTTTTTGAAGACTGTCAAAATTAAATTACCCTTTGCGATTGCACTACCATATAACGGAAAATCATCTGCCTTTTCATTTTTCCTTGTAATTACAAGTACTATTCACATTGGATTGAAGCGTAACCTTTGGGTGCAAATATTTGGTAAAATGATACGCCGCTGGTCAAAAGACCATCTTGCGACCCTTTCCCACCACTTTGGACAATTTATCTTTGAAGTGGAAAGCGGCTGTTTGATTGTTTGTTGTGAATGGATGTGTCATACGAAAAAGATAAAATATTACGACTCGCTTTTTTAAAAAATCAAGTTGTTTTATGAGATTTTTCGATTGGGATAACCTGAAAGCCCCATTTTTACGACTAGACGGTTTCCGGTCTCGTTTTTTTCTTTTCCCCTTGTGCTTTCCCAGTAAATTGATGTTCTTTTTTTCTTTTCTATATATATGGAAAAAATTAAATAATTGGTAGAATGGAGTAATCAGTCTGTTGAAGATTTGGACATATTTATATGTAGGTATTATATTTTCTATATTATAGCTTTTGAATTCTATATTTTTTTCATTGAGTTGTATTACTTGTCATGACCTAAATAATATTCAATATATCTCGTGACTATTTTTAACTAATTTGACTCTGAAAATCAGAACCGATCCGGTAATTTGTATTATAATGTTGCTGTAGAGGTAAGTTTGTAATACCAATTTATATGATCCATATATATATATATATATATATATATATATATATATATATATATATATATATATATATATATATATATATATATATATATACATATATATATATATATATATATATATATATATTTATATATGATCCATCGTGTTTTAGGTCTTCTTCGTGGACGCTTATGATCAATCGATATTCATCCCAGGATTGCTTTGGTTCATCTGTCGTCATATCGCCTCGTTATATGACTACCAAACCTCCATTTCAATTCCTTTACCTTTGCAATGATGTCACATATATATAGTCGGAAAGGCTTCCGCGATCGCTAATACTAGAATTACTAGGTTTTCAGGTAGAACCACGTTTTATATTTGTAAAATCTCGACGTTTCGGCTGTCACTTTGAAGCTATTTTTAAGAGAATCTAGTTGATTTACTCCGGGGCCTCAATCTGCCTACCAAATTGACCTACCTACAAATGACAACCAAAACAGGGCCGCTGACCTCAATTGACGAACTTTTAACCCGTGGTACAAACAGTACAAACAAAAATCTTTTAATTATTCCTTATTTTCTCTTTCTACCATGCTGTAACATTATCTCATACACGATGATATACTTATTGATTGTTCATCTCCTATTCTCTCTCGGTAAACTAATAGACAATGCCTATGCTATAGGCATAAATTCACGAGGCATGGGTAATCTTTCAGCGGTTCAACTGTAAGAATGCCAAAGGATATTTTGGCAAAAAGTCGTTACCTTTCATGGAACGAATGGATTGATTTCTGAAAGCCACCCCGAATACTTGATCATCCCGACATTTCTCGATAGTTTACTCCATTTTGAAGTAAACAAACTTTTTTTGCTACTTGGGTTTTTGTACGCTTTAGTAGCGCTATGCCCCTATAGTTTCCAAATTCGGTCTTATCGCCTTTTTTCTGTAGGGTATTTAGGCATTTTTCCCATTTCTTGGCATACTTTGTTATGCCCATATTTCCTTCAGTAGTTGTAATATGCTTGTAATAAGTTTTTTACGTTCATATTTAACGTTTCTTCCGTTATATCATCTTTGCCTCAATATTATATATATATATATATATATATATATATATATATATATATATATATATATATATTCGTATGACATATCCATTCACAACAAACAAACAGCCGCTTTCCACTTCAAAGATAAATTGTCCAAAGTGGTGGGAAAGGGTCGCAAGATGGTCTTTTGACCAGCGGCGTATCATTTTACCAAATATTTGCACCCAAAGGTTACGTTTCAATCCAATGTGAATAGTACTTGTAATTACAAGGAAAAATGAAAAGGCAGATAATTTTCCGTTATATGGTAGTGCAATCGCAAAGGGTAATTTAATTTTGACAGTCTTCAAAAACAGATATGTTCAATGTTTTTGTCATCATGGAAAAAAAGCCCAATTTGGTGTGTTAATTAAATCGCCTCTTAGAAAAACCAAACCGAAGAAAAGCTAGAGCCCGACTGATGACAGTTTAAGGCCAGAAAGCGGTCTGGAGAGACGCTTGTTGACCTTTGGGGGGCAGCTGAGCAAATGAGCAATTAATATTTTCTCCACGGTACCACATGCTACTTTTTATGAACCTAAGACAAGTTGAAAAAAAACGTGGGGACTCTGCACTATCATATTTCATGATACATAAATAGTTTTCTGAGTTTCGCTGTGAACAAATTCTATGATATCGTGTTGAGCGATCGTAAAATGATGGTTAGAAAAAGTATTGAGATGATTAACATCTCGCACGAGCGTTTGAGAAAACTATCAGCATGATGGGTGTTGTATTAGCTTGGAGTAGACGAAAATCAAAATCGAATGGTCACTTCACAATGGTGTTTACATATGTATAAATGCTATTCAAAGGAGTTTTGCCACAATTTATGACAGCTGATAAAACTCGGATTAATCACTGTACACCAGAAACTGAGGAACCGTCAAAACCATGGGTTTTAATGATGACGTGGGTATTGACATTGCATCTACTATATTCTCCAAACTTGTCCCCTTCCTATGTCATTGTCTTTTTAAAAATGAATAAATGGCTGGCTAGAAAGAAATTCATATCAAATGAAAAGATTATCGTCGAAATTGAAGAATATTTTGCAGTTTAAAGTCATACATTTTGAAAGGCATAAGATAGAAAATCATTGGGCGAAACGAATCGAGCTAAAAGGAAACATGAAACCGCTAGTATCTGACCTTTCTCTCGAAAACATTATATGATGCTGACATCGGAGAGTGATATTTCAGATAACTATAATATTAGAATATGACCCTATAGTTTCCAAATTTTTGACCTTCATATTTAAACGTTTCTTCCGTTATATCATCTTTGCCTGAATATTATATATATATATATATATATATATATATATATATATATATATATATATATATATATATATATGTATCTATATATGTATATATATATATATATATATATATATATATATATATATATATATATATATATATATATATATATATATATATATATATATGTATCTATATATGTATATATATATATATATATATATATATATATATATATATATATATATATATATATATATATATATATATATGTTAGTTCGTAGTGTTTCGCGGATGAAAGAATATGCTAGACTATTAGTTCGGGAGTAGATCCGATCGTTTGTGTCCCGTTTGTTGGGAGCGTGCAGACGTTTCGCCAAGGTCACACTTGGCATTCTCAATGCTTGTCTGAAGACTGAAAGCTGTGGAAACTGTCTCTTAATATTTATATTCTTCTGGGTCTTAGATTGTGATGGTGCGTATTTCTTATTGGTTCTGGTGTTGGCTTCGCCCCCTCAGACTGTGACACCCCAAACATCGTCCGAGGGGGCGGGGCCAACGCCAGAACCAATAAGAAGTACGCACCATCACAATCTAAGACCCAGAAGAATATAAATATTAAGAGACAGTTTCCACAGCTTTCAAAAGGTCAGCTAGAGACCTCAAAACTTTAAAAAGCGCCCATCTTAGGGTTTGAATTTCACTGAAAACTAGTAAGAGCCTCCGGGCTAACTAAAAAACCTGGCTGAATAAGTCGAAGTCGAAGTCGAAGTCGAAGTCCACAGCTTTCATCAGTTCGGAGTGGGACTCCGAGGTGACCGGACGTGTCTCGGTCTGGTCACCATGGGGACAGACAATAGTGTCGGTTGGTAGATTCGGTCGCGGAGGTCCGATCTGGTCTAGGGAGCCGATATCCCCGAAGTGCCGCTTGGGCATGAGTGGCACTTCAACCCTAACCAAGAGAATAAGTCTTAGCCCCGAAGTTGCTGAAGAACGATGCACCGGGACCGGCAGCAATACCAAATCCATCTTGTCCGAACTCATTAAACAAGAATAAACAGTGAAATATCTGTAAGCAAAGGTGGACTCTGTGGTGGTCGGACGCGTTGCGAGCGCGCCTGCCATCGCGGGGGCAGATGACCATGGCTGTTGACTGTTCCAGCAACGGAGGTCCGAACTGGAATAGGGAGCGAGCACCCCCGAAGTCGTCTCGCAGAAGGCGCGGCGGCTTCAACCTAACCAAGAGAATAGCCTCAGCCCCTACGACGGTGAAGATTCGATGTACTGGGATTGTGGTAACACCATCCAGTCCATCCATTCCGTGCTACCAAAACGCATGGGTAAAAACAACATCAAGCAAGAATAACACCACTAACAACCGGTATAACAACAAGAAAAGAAAAAGAATACGCCAGAAGACAGCCAAGGAACAAGAACCGAGCATTCAAATCAAACAGTGTCAACGACCAGTGAATTCAAGCAACTTAATCAACGAATAAACTTCCACCGGAATCGATCCTTGCGGGTCGATTCCGGAGCAGTCACCCCTTTTTCCATTGAGGTCGATTAATCTCGACCAGTACCGTGTGGTACGGAACAGCACCAAAGGAACGGCGTCCAAAAAACCCCCACCAATTGCGACTGACGCGAAACAGACGCGATCGGATAACAAGTGAATAAAACTAAGGGCCCTAGGGTCAACTTCCACCACAGGAAAGTAGTAGTAGTAGTCCACAGCTTTCATGTGCGTGAGACTGAGATATGTGAGATATGTGAGACTGAGACTGAGATGTGTGAGTGTGAGATATATATATATATATATATATATATATATATATATATATATATATATATATATATATATATATATATATATATATATATATATATATATAGATGTGGAACGCACAACAACCTGCGTCTCCGCCAAAATGAACATTCGTTAACTTCTTGACTGGGAGGAAGTCCCACCCATCTCTCACATTAAAGGACACATGTTTCTTCTGTTGGTGGTTAGACTCATCAGGGTACCGACAAATGCTCTCTCGTGAAGAATAGGGAGTCCCTCTCCACAATCAAATAGGCCACATAAAATCAAAAAACAGCAAATATAAGCCATCCGATGAGAAGTCGGCGAAAGTGTGGGGTGTTTGATGAAAGGGACTCCCTATTCTTGCTGAAAAAGCATATGTCGGTACCCTGATGAGTCTAACTACCAACAGACGAAACATGTGTCCTCCAATGTGAGGGATGGGTGGGGCTTTTTAAAATCAGCTTTAGGCACATTTTCACGTTGGTGGGTTCATAAACAAGCACAATTGCGGAATTTGGGGTTTGGAAGATCCAAGAGAGATTGTTCAAACGAAAATACATCCTCAAAGGTGACTATTTGGTGTGCCTTTTGGTCCAGAGGCGTAATTGGTCTATTTTTTTCGAGGATCATGCGGAGAACGCTGTTACGGTTAATGGCGTTCGCTATCGGAACATGATAAAAGATTTTTTCTTGGAGCAGTTGGAAGATATGGATATCGAAGATCTCTGGTTACAACAGAAGAGTACCATCTGCCACGCAGCAGTAGAAACAATACAATTTCTGCGCAACAAGTTTACAGGTCGCATTATTTTACGCAACGTCATGTAATCATGTGATTTAACTCCCGCAGATTTTTTCGTTTGGGGGTATCTGAAGAGCAGAGTCTACAAGAATAAACCAAACACCATTACAAAGCTGAAACAGGAGATCAGAGGCGAAATAGCCACCACAGAACCTGAAATGTGCCGCAAAGTAGTCCAAAATTTTCACAAACGGATTACGTCATGCCACATGAGCAGCGGCGGTCATTTATATGATATCTTTCATACATAATTGTAATGAATAACCTCAAAGGGCAAATAAATATTTTTATATTTTTCAATTTCTCAGTGTTCTTTTTTAATATCTTTATGTGGAAAGCCAAATTGAATCATATATTTATACATCCAAGTCCACCAAAATCATGCAATCTTACGCCATTGGATTATTTTTTGTTGATTCATGTTGAAACTCTGGTTTACAGAAATATATCCTGGACAATTCTTAACTTTAAACGAATCATTCAGGCCCCGTTAAAAATATACCATGCGATATGTGTGAAAAAGTAATCGAAAATCGGGTCTCCAGAATGTATTCCACCAGATAAAGTCGAGGGGGATATTGGAACGACATTGTTTTTAAAACTTAATGGTATGTTCTTCAAGATCAAATAAAAACTAGCGGATTATCACTTGGAGTTATCATTGTAGCTTATTTTAAAGTTGATACGTTTATATAATATTAATATAATTTCATTGAAATTATTGTTAATATATCATAACATCCATACAGCAGTTAATAGTTTTTTTTTCGTCGGTAGTAAAAATTATAGTTAGAAATATTTAATACTTACAGATGTTTGGAAATTATACTGCAACCTAAGGTCAAGTTTACTTATAAATTTACAAGCACAAGTTCGCTTCTAATTAGGCTTCTGCTTTTCGTCGGCAAACATTAAGCAGTAGTGAAATATAACCTTTCGTTCGCTGCAGCGACCGAATCGTCCCGCATATAAATCAAATATTTTATCAGCGTGCATTTCCTACAAATGAGCAAATAAACGAGTTTGAAATGTAGCCAGCCCTCATCGTCAGTTAGTTATCAGTTGGTCTGGCTCAACGACCATCGCATCGTCGCATTCCATGAACGTTGCCAAAGTGCCATTGCTAAGACGATTTATTGATTCAATCGGTTATTTTAAATTCAATTAACGAAATAGAAGTTTACTGAAATTTATAGCAATTTTTTTTAGTTTTAAATGTTTCATATTACCGAAGGTGAATTTTAAATGATTTTATTTAAAGATACCATTTACCTTTTTATATTTAACAAATGAAGTCTAGGGTTCATTGATGACGGTACAATAAATTATTTTACGAAAATGGGGGTTCCGTAAAAAATGTTTTTAGAAAATTACGTGATATTTACGATTTTCACAATCATCCATTTGAAAGCACTATCAATCAAAATGTTTAAAAATTTCAAGAAACTGATTAGGTGGAAGATAAAAGAGGAGCAACTTGTAGTCGTAGTAGTTTACAAGAGCATATTGATTTGGTGCGTGAAAGTATTGCTGAAGGCTCAGAAATTTCCATTAGTCTACGTTCGCAATAATTTGGACACAATGAATCCACAACATGGCGTATTTTACGAAAGGATTTAGCTCGGTTCAGACATATAAGGTTCAAATAGCACATAAACTAAAGTCGTTGGATGATTCAAAACGTCGTGCATTTGTGAATTGGATCAAATAATAAATAGATGATTTTTTTCCAAAAATCATCTTCAGATGAAGCACTTGGTTGTTATGTTAATAAACAAAATTGCCGCATTTGGGATGAGGAAAATCCACAATTGATTCATGAGAAACCTTTACATCCTAAACGTGTCACTGTTTGGTGTGCATTATAGTCAGGAAATGTAACTGGACCGTATTTCTTTCAGAATGCTGAGGGAGAAGCTGTATATCTATGGTTTTCGATATCGTGAGATGATAGCAGGATTTTTGTGGTCTGAACTGGCAATTGATTTATTAAGGGAAAAATTGCCTGGACGAGCTATTGCAAGAAACGATGATGATAATCGGCCATCAAGATCATGTAATTTGACACCGTTGGATTATTTTCTTTGGGGATACGTGAAAAGCCAGGTTTATAAGAACATTCTGCAATCGATTCGTGAACTAAAGGATGAAATTATTCAGCTCATTGGTGAGATAGGGCCATATTGAGTTCTGATTTAAAAGATTTAAAAGAAATAAGAACATGTGTCCCTCGAAGAAATCTCGATTCCATTTATTATCTATTATTTATACATTAGTGACGCTGATGATACTGATCTTCTCTGAGTAGAAGAAGAGTAGAAACGTCAAACATCAAGTAATAAATTAGCTAAGTGGACTGAGAAAATTAAAAATTAAGCTCACCTAATCTCCCTTAAATATATCTATATATGTTTTTTAGAAATGAAAAGCCGAAGCAGCCAAGGCTTGAGAATACACCGGGTTCGATAGATCTTTAAGCCCCACTCTGTAATCGTTTCCTATGTGCGTTTTGCTATATGCGACTGTTCTGAAGCAAAATTATCTCATTTTTGCCCTTGATAGTATAAAGCCGTTTTTCCTCCCGAGCGCCACTAATACGAATCAGTTGCTGCAGATAACAGTTAACAGTGACCATTTGTGGATATTTGGTTTTGCGATACTGGTTGTTGGCTCACCAGGATTAGCCCACGATTTTCGCCTCCTTGGATTGTAGTAGAGGGTCCTCTTTTCATCACAGTCTATGCAGGATGTTATTTTTCTTGAATCTGGACTGATTTTTGGAATAAAATAAATCAATTATGTAAAATATACATTTTAATCAATTTTTATAAAGAGCGCCATCTATACGCTGGATGGAAGAAATTTGTTCCCGTTCAGTGAACGGCGGCATCTGTATATATATATATATATATATATATATATATATATATATATATATATATATATATATATATATATATATATACATATATATATCGGTAGGGGTAGGTACCATCAGTAAAGCGGTACAGATTGGAGAAAATTTTTATTCCGTGGGTTAAACAGTTTCGTATCTATCCAACAGCTTTATTTTTGATTTTCTTTTTTAATTGAAAGTGATGATTGATAAACATTAAACGTACCTTATAACGGTAAAACTCCTAAAAGAGACTGGCGGAAGTACTTTGTAATGAAAAATAATAATGCCACAGTAAAATACAAATACTGCCCGAAAGAGAAAACATGTAGAAATGCCACAAATTTAAAACAATATATGGAGCGAAAACATCCTACTGTTCTACTAGCTAATATGTCCATATTCCTAGCAAGAAAAAACATTACATTTAATAATAGTGTTTGACTGATTTGTGCTTCATTTTATTGTTAATTTTGTTTCTGATAAACAGTGTTACCATAGATAATAGCTTTATATGGTTTTCAATTTCACTAAAAGTTCATGTGTCCACAGTCAGTTAAATGTCAACTGTTGCAAGTTCGATTATTAACAACTTTTTTTTGTTGTTTTGTTTTTATTTAAACTATATTTTAATAATATAAAGTTTGACGGTACAACTGATTTTTTAGGTTATTGATATACTTCGTTCTAAAGCTGAAAGATGGCGCTTTAAAATAGTTATTCGACGGGAAAAAATTCTGATTCTTATAGGTTCTGCAGTCGATAAACAATAGGAATACTATCTTCATTACTTAACTACCATTAACGTATATAAAATTACGTCCAAATATTTCTGAAAGATCTGCTTCAGTCCATTTGGTTCTATCCAAATGTAACTATTCTTGGATACTTTAGTTCATCATAAGTTATTAGGCGTATTTATACAAATATTTTGTTCCATTTTTTCCAAGACACCCTCTATGAAAAAACTCTTTAAAAATAGAACCATCTATAAAAGTCTTTGGTGATTTTACTATTTGACAAAATAAAGTTAAAAATATTATTATTAATAATATCAGAAGATATATTATATTTCTCAAATGTAAGAGGCTCAAAACTTTTCAGACAATCTTATGAATTATAATTGATATAATATTTTAAAACAGATTTAATAATAAGTCTAAGTTAAGTCAACTCTATAAATGTTTCTCTTTGAAGACAGTAATCCTCATTGAAAAGAAATACAATTAAACGTTTCCTGTTAATTTATTTCGAAAAACATTTATTATTTATCGTCTTATTATTTTTGTGTTTCATCACTTTATATCTATATTGGTAAGAGGATTAATTCATTTAATCGTCGTCTTTCAATTTAATTACTGAAATGGGAAGAAATGTTAATTATTTTGATTGTCCCGTCGTGAACAGTGCTGTGAATGAATTCCTAAAAATGTCCCATTTCGTCTTCAAATATCTCAAATTCTGTTTCAACGTTCGAATTGTTCCGAACAATTTTATTAACGCCTTTGGTGATATAACAGAATAGAATGAATCGACCTATTTGATTCAAATTTCTTAATTGGGAATATGGGCCTAACAGAATTAGGAGTCTGTATTTTGAAGGGGTTCCGAGTTTATTAATATTTAATTATGTATTGCCACTTTAAGAATTTACGGATGACGAGTTAATTTATGGAACACAAAAGAAGCATTTCTAGCTTGTGAATAATTACTTTGCTTTCTTGACGTTTTACATTTGACATTTTGTGCTTAGGAATTTATGTTTCATGCTACCTATAATACATCTCCACTTTTACGTTTTAAAAAAAAGCATTAGTTGTCCTAACACAAATTTATAATGCAGTACTTAGAGTCGGTCATTATCCGTCACGGTGGAAAGTAGGACAAATCATATTGATTCGAAAACCTGGTAAATCGACGGAGAAAGCATCATCATATAGACCCATTACACTTTTGCCTATTTTATTAAATCTTTTTGAGACTTTGTTCCTAAAGGGGCTGAAGCCATTGCTTGACAAACTAAATATCGTTCCAGAACACTAGTTCGGATTTTTATGAAAGACCCTCAACAATTGAACAAGTGCTCAGGCTAGTGAAAAGTATTAATAACGATTTTAAAGATAAAAACTATGGTTTGGCTGCATTTTTGATATTACACTAGCCTTTGATGTAGTATGGCACCCAGGCTTACTATACAAACTTAAATCCAAATTTCCTATACATACTTGACGAACCATACTTGATGAACAGATACGTCGCTGTTAAACATAAAGAAGAAATAAATACTATATATCAGGTAAAATCAGGAGTACCTCAAGGTAGTGTCTTCGCTCCCATACTTTTTCAAATTTTCACTGCTGACCTACCAACTACACCAAGCACGTCTATAGCTACCTTTGCAGATGATACGCCTATAGCTCCTTTGCAGGTAATTATCCAAACTCTACTGGTTAATTAGTAGAATATTCAAACTATCGTTGATTAACAAGTTAAATATCTACAAAGTGATCCTCAAACCCTTATAAACTGTGTGATGCTATGAATGTGTTCAATATAGACATACTTCAAAGATTTCAGTCCAAAACTCTGAGAATATTTAATGATGCTCCTTGGTTCGTGACAAATGAAACTTTACACCGCGATCTAAAAATAAAGCCTTTGCTAGAAGAAGCCAAGTGCGCGAGTGCAAAATATCTATCACGATCTTCCATAATATCTATACCGTAAATGAGAATGGAGTATATGTAGCTGCGAATCATTCCGATTTTCAATTCATTTTCCATTTTTCTATTGTAGAAGAAAGATTTCATAATTTAGACTATTTTGTTACCATTCTTTAAATTACCCCAAGCTTCTAAATGCTTGTAACTATCCACTCGTTCCATATACTATTGTTCTAACACCAATCCGTAACAGCCAAATTATCTGGTCTGGAATTTTTTTATTTCAAAGGTGTTGTTTTATTAGAGAAATGGCTGAACGAATTATTTTCGGTTTTAATGTTTTTATTTAACTTATACCATTCAATATATGTTGTGTTCGATCACAATTAACACCATTGGCAAACATTTCTTCCAAAATGTTTTATTTTTGTTCAGTATTTTACCACGCAACACTAATGATTTCTATTTTCGAATCCATTATTTATACTTTTCAATAAGCTCTCTGTCGATTTGTATATATGTACATTTGTCAGCGTTGCATAAAGATTTCGGTTTCATTTTTACACTATCATGCACTCAAATATTCCTTGATGAAAATACTGTTTCGATTTTGGTTTTATTTAAACAAGTTATTATTCAGTTGTGGCTCAATAGATAATATATTAAACAAATATTAATTTCTTTAACCAGTTATATATTTATAACGATTTTCCACATTTTTTTTTAAATAAAAAATGCTTCCAAATCGGCTAATTATATTGTTATAGGTTGGTAGGACTGTTGTCGTCCAATAGGTTAGAATTAGTGGCGGCTCGTGAGGGAGGACGTTGGGGTGCTGCTTCACCAGCATTTATCATAGTAAACAATTTTTCAAAGCAAAACATCGTATTTTGTTTCCGTTCAGTTTCTTTCCTTTAACTCATTTTCCTGGTTCACCTCCTGTATAGGGTTTCAATGGCACGAAAAGTAAAAAGGAGGAAGGGGAAAGCAAAAAAATCTTCAGCAGCACTATTTTCTTCTACGCCTTCCTACTTTAAAAATCCACGAGCCGCCACTGGTTAGAAAAACCAATAGTTCAATGGAACGATTGAATTAGAGTATTATTATTATTGAACGAGTATTTAGAAACGTGGGTTAATTCAAAGAATGATAACACTGAAGAAATATAAAAATGGACAGAAACAGCTCGCAATACATTCTACAAGATGAAATATTTCTTCTGCAGTACAAAATAGAAAAATAATTGTAAATCCGAATAATTCGCTGCTACAAATACTCGATTCTCCTTTATGGTATAGAAGCTTCAATCCTAATAAATACAAGATTAAGACTCGAAGCTTTTGAAATGTGGTTACTTCAGGCATGTGATGATAGTTTAACGTTACGAACTATTAAGAGTGATTATACAGGGAAAGAAAGAGGAGAGAAGAAGCGTAGGAAGACCAAGAATGTTATGTATGTGAAATTTGAAAGGATAGTTCAACTGTACATCGAATCAGTTATTTATAGCTGCTATAAATAAAGTGAAAATAGTTATAATGGTCGTCAACCTTCGTTCAAAGAAGCGGTACGATAAGAAGAAGGATGAGAAAGACTTTGATTTAAACATGAAATTTTACGTAGTTATTGTTGGTTTGCGGCTCAAAAAATCATCTAGCGAATTTTACAAAGTGCAAAGCAATACTTATTCCAGTGGTTATCTAAAAGGAAAGCTAAGGTTAGGTTAGGTTTGGTTGAAATGGGGTCGTAATAATCCTTTGCGTTGCATTAAATGTAAGGATTGGCTCCTTGCTCTCATAGAAAAATCGAGATGGAGCAAATCGAGATTTTTTGGCTATTTTGGGCAAAAGATTGCTACTGGCCGCGGTGGATTAAGCCAAGAGGCAGTTAAAAACAACTCTGAAAATACATCCAGAAATGTTAACAATTGAACGGCCTAGAGAAAAGGTGACTATATTTTTGTAAAAGGAGATGACCAGAAACCGGTCTCGGGAGATGCTTGTTGGCGTTTAATGGCGACTGAAGGATTGAGAATTTTACGTGGAGCACTGGAAACATTTTTTCCTTGTTTTTTGAATATTTTTGATATTCTCCACTAGGCCACTGTATATTTTCATCAAATATCCATATTAATAAGATATAAAGAAAACATTGCCATATTAGATATGGGAGAGATGAACCTTATGTTGTCGAGCATGGCCACAATATGTATTAGTAATTTTGAGACATGTGAAAAGTAAAATAAAATTAAAATTTTATGACTTGTGAAAAATAAAATAATATTAGTAAATTAAGACTTGTAAAAAATAACAGGGCTTTGGATGCGTATGAAAGTATTCAAATGAAAAAATGTAAAAAAAACATGAACCGCGATGATGAACCTATTCCGTTCAGTCAACTTTTTCAGTTGTTAATATAACACTTAGTTAACTGCGCGGTTCATGATTTTTACAGGCCTGAGCCGACCGTGGTGGTCTGGTGGGTTAGTCGCCTGCCTGGCAATCCAAAGGTAGCTGGTTAGATTCCAGCGCTCGGATGGGTGTTTTTCTTTAATTCTTCGGTCCGTCTTACTTCTAACCCTACATACACACTTATATACACTCACATATATACACACATGTCCACACATATCCACACCTAAATGTATGTGATTGTTTCTAGGCAAGAGTGTAAAATCCAACAACGAATTACCCTTCAGTTACGCCAGTTGAAGGCTGGGTAAGGCCGGATGCCTTCTGAGAAGTGTTCCACGTTGGTCACTCGCCAGTAGGTAGGCTTCCTGATCGACCTATGGGTAGGTACATAACTAAGGGTTTATAGCCTGAATGAGTGCTGGCCTGGGTTTGTCGGTAGCTGATGACCGTGGTTCGGAACTCACGTTAAGCTGTAGGTCCAGTCGCTAAATAGCCTAAGATGCTGATGCGCCGCTAACCATAAACTCTTTCCTTTACACGCCTGGTTGGGCACGGTTGTAGTATAAATATAACATTGTTTAGTTTTTGAATTAGATTGAATCATCTCCTGTGGTGGTAAAATAGTTAGCCTGACATCCGTCGAGAAATTTAAAAAACTGATTTGGTGTTTAGTGGTAAATATCTTCAAGTTTAACACATGTCGTGGTAGAAATATGGTCACTTTTAGTAATGAATGATTTGAAAATTACTCCCAATAATCATCTTTTGTTGTTAAAATTAAGTTTTAATTTATTAATGCATAACCTGTTACGTTACCAAGCTATAATACAATATTAAAGTTTCCTCTAAATAAAAAATATTACTAGATCCACAGCTTAAAGTGGGTTCCTGACCACGGCCATCGTCTACCGATAACGCCGGTTACCACCACCGACAGGCTATCAGCCCTTGGTTTTTGGGGCTTAACCGTAAGTCTTTCGAGAAACCTATCGACTGGCAAGTGACCAACGTAGTATAATACCTCTCAGAATGCAACCTGCTCTTCCACCTGGAAAGTCTTATTCAGCTTCGAGTCACAAACATCTACAGCAAGAGCGGGTTTCGGACCCGCTACCACGTTACCTACAAAACTATTCGGCCAGACTTTAGCTAGCGCGCCAACGTGGTCAGCTAAATTATTAAAATTCAATCCAAATACTCTCTGAGTCTTTTACGTTCTATGTTTGTAATGTGTTCTGCAATAGAGTGTTTCATAATATAGTGCATATGGATTGTTGTCAGCGAAATTAACGTTATAATTAATATACAGTTACAGTAATGTTGGAATTGGGTGAAAATAATCAATGTAATTAATGACATACGAAACTGATAAAAAATCAATTCAGTATTTGATTAAAAACGAAATGATACAACCTATCAGTATCAACACTCATACCAGATGGATTAACAGAAGTTTCATAAATTCAGTTTAATAGAGACGTTCGAAACCAAAATAGCTAAAAGCCTATTTCGCTTAAAAAGAACGAGTCAGCATTTTAATAAAAAGCAGTTGAATCTCTCCAAAAAGGCGATATCAAAGCCCAAACCGCTATGCAACGATGGCAAATGTATACATAAACATAACGACACAGCGGTTATTGAAAAGGGTGAATATTGGAATCGAAAACATCGAAGTTATTTACTCTGTCGGTTATTGCATTGCGAAACGGTGGACCCGATAAGTATTTGTTAACGGGGTTAACTATCATGGAATGGAAAATTTAGCTAACAGCTGAATAATTAACAGAAGCTTCATATTATTTTGTTTATTAAGCTAGAAACTATAGCAAATTTTGTAATTATTACAACATTTTGTCGGCGATTTTTTAAAATTGGATAAATTTATCGAGTAAAGAAGCTGTATCATATTTGGTCTAAAAAGCCAAATTTCTTATGTTGATACATTAAAAATGCCAAGAAAGTATTACGGCGATGGAGCTAAATAAAAAAATGTTTACAACTAATATAAGAATTTTAGTGATGGTAGAGAAGCAATTGAATCTCGTTCAGGAAGACCTTCCACGTCAACCAAAGAAAGTATTACCAAAAATCAAGAATTTTATGCTAAGTAAGCGTCAATTAAGTATTGTGGCAATACAAATCATGTTTATTGTATCACCAATGAGTGATACAGTAACCAACGTAGTGACCAACGTAGAAAAGCTCTCGGAAGGCAGCGGATCTTACAATCCTTGAACTAACGTAACTGAAGTGTGATTTCTTGCCGGATTTAACACTTTTGCCTTTGAAAAGCAGTCTTGTCTCTCCTCAGAGGGTCACCCATCCAAGGGCTAACCAGTGACGCCGTATTTCATCCTCCGCGCCACCGGATTATAAGAAATACCAACATCTCGGTCACAACTATACTAAAATATATAGCAAATTTGGGAGTGGATTAAAATATTATTGTTATTTATTTCATTGAAATAATTTCAAAAAACGTGTGGCATCTGTTCAATCCACGATAAATCGAATAGTTGTCATTGGTATTGTGTGGTACAGTACAGAATATCGTATATAATGTATTCAATTTTATCATGAAACTGTGTTAAACATTACCTTCTACCCAGGTTTTCGATCCCCAAGATGTTCGCGTGAATCTGGTAAAGATTATTGGTCTAAATGTTTAATGTCTTATCGCTTACCTATCCATTACCTTTCTTCCAGTTTCTGCTTCAGGCCCACTACGGATTGGGTCGGTTTGTTTTGCTCCATCTCCCTTTGGAGGTTATACAAACCAAGAAAGGGTTTCAAGGAAGTGCCAACTCTAGTTGCCTAATTCCTTACACCCTCTCCTGAGTTTCTCTATTCATGTTGATTTTATCGTCTTTCAGCCTGAAATTTCGAAATTTAATTTTTATCCTTTTCCTAGCTTGCTGCCTCCTAGCTCTCCTAGCTTCCTATATCTAGGATTTGATTGGTTTACTTGGTTCTTTTGATACTTTTACTTGTTCCACAACATTCGATCCTTTTCTCGAAGTTCCTCACTGCATTCTCCAGATTCTCGATTGGGTCAATCCGGCATTTTTTGGTTTCTGTTTTGTGTGAATTATAGTTTTTGAAGATTAATTTGCCAACACGCTATCTTTCAAGAGACCATTTGTAAATTACCAAACGCCAGAAATGTGTGCTATATTATTTTCAAAGCATAACTATAGTCGGAATTATGCCCATTTGGAGTTCCAGGTGAGAAAAAACGTATGGCATAGATATATTTGCCAATCAATATTAACTTAGAAAATTTACTATCGCGTTCAGAAATTAATAATCTGTGATGTATTTTTATACGTTTAGAAATTAATAAATGATGATTTAGTAGTATATTATATTTTTTACATTCGTATATACACTTACAGCGAAAAATTAAAATACTGACAATTTAATTTACTTGTTCATGAAAAAAAATACTGCCTGGATGAGTATGTTAGCACATCAAAATGAAAATACTAATCCAAAAAATAAAACATACAAACTCAAAAAAACCACACCATATTGCAATGCCAAGTTAATATAATTGCAAAGATTTGATTGAATACTTAAATGACGATCATAAAATAAATTTTGCTAGAACAAAAAAGCTTAATCAGTCTCGTCAATATTGTCAGAGTCAGAACTGAAGTCAGAGATATTGTCTTCGTCGACGTCGTCTTCGTCAGTCGTAATGACAAGTGGCAGAATGTAAGAGGCATCACACACTTGTATTGTCTTGCAAGCCTTTTGAATTGCCTTTTCTGTATGAATAACAGATTTTTACCAATGATCTATAGAAATTTCGTTTATTACCCTTTCCCATGTAGCTAGAACTTCTGAAGGTGTCCCCTTAAGATTGGAAATATATTGATCGTATTTTCGTTTACATTCCGACCATACCATTTCAATTAAATTAAAGTGACAATGGTATGGTGGCAGTTGCAAAATTTTGTGTCCTAAAGGTTTAACATATTTATCCAGGAAGTTCTTTTTTCACTAGGGCAGTTTCTGCGTGCAATACTCCATATTTCATCCTTCATGACTTTTTGTGAAAAGCCAATATTCTTTTTCATCAATCATTCAATCAGTCTTTGTTTTGTCCAAGATTTTCTCGGGATTTCTTTTAATAAACCAGAATGGTAACTTGCATTGTCCATGATTATGAATTACTTTGGGGGAAGATTCGGAACCAGCTCAGTTTTAAATCAGTTTTCGAAGATTTTTCTGTTCATATTATCATGATAATCCCCCGTCTTTAATCCACTCTTGAATATTAAATTCGCGCCCATGATGAAGCCATCTTTGATACACAATATAACGATGACCTTAAAAAATGTAAGATAATTCAATTTCTCTTAAACATCAAAAATATTCGAAATCATTCTACCAGAACATAAATTTAATAACAATAACTTAAGTAATGTTCCATGCACATAGTACATAGAGTCAAATTCCCTCATATTGCCTTAGGTACTTACTTTTTTAAAAAAATAAATAATTTGGATTGTTTTGAAGGAATGGGAGATACCGCACTTTGTAAGGTTACTCAAAAATCATAACCTAATCCTAAGCCATAACCAAATAACCTAATAATCCTTAAATATATTAAATTAATATTTTGCATTCCTAGGCTATATATATATGGTTTCGCTGCGAATTTTTGAGAGATCCGCGAGGGAACTTTGAAAGGCCAAATCGTCCGATTACAAGTACTTTAAAAAAAATTGTACTTTTATAAGTTCAAAAAAAAATATGAAACAGACGAAATTATGAATATTTACAAGGCACCAATTTTTATTTAAAAAAAAAATCTAAAAAGATAACGAGATAATTTTTACCTTCACTGTTTTTTCTTGTTTCACTTCTTCCGTCTGCTTGGTACCATCTTGCCAGCTACTACGAAATGATCCCTTGCTAAAGATCCACGTCTCGTTAATGAAAACTGGAGTATAACCTTCCGGACCTAAATTTCTGTTTCTGATGTACTCCCTTAAAAAATTGATTCTTTTATGAACAATATCTGGCAAGTCCATCAAATATCTTCTATTATTCCACTTGAAGCCTATACTATTGATCCATCTTCTTAAGGAGTCGATGGAAAACTCAAAATATTTAATGTCCTCCTTGAACTTTTGTCTTATTGTTGTCAATGTTACGTATTCTTTTCTGGCGTACATAGAATAAATTGTGTCTCGAATTCTATCTTTCAAATATATTGTAGTTTTGGTTTTTGCAGTCTTTTGTTTGGAAGACATACGGGAAGCGTATTCCTGGTCTGATTTTATCCCATTCTTCTTTATATTTGCGATCGTTGTTGGGCTCAATTTTATTGCATCTGCCTCAATTTGAAGTGTGATTCCGTTTCGGACTTGTTCCTTTTCCAGTTGAAAAAAGCCATATATTTAAAATTATCAGCTGCGATTGTTCATTATACCTATTTTTTTCTTTATATCTATCTTTATATCTATCATTATACCTATCATATCTTTTTGTCGGCATTATTTAAAACTTTTCGAAATAACTTTGGACAACAAGTTGACAAACATATGTTTTTAATTGACAGTGACGGATAATAATAATAACGAATAATCATCGGACACCATTTTTTTTAAGTAATGTCTGAATGATTGTGGCGTGTTCATATATATTTATTTTCCTTTATTTGGGTTTTTCCCACTATCTAAAACTCAAAAAATATCAAAAATACCTGTTCTTATTTTTTTACCATTTTTTTTCAAAAGTTGTTATCACCGCTGTTTGGAAAATACTAAACAGAGATAAACAAAAATAACGTCATTGTAAATGTGTATAATTTCGACTTATTAAAAAAAACTTATTAAAAGGCTCTATATACGCTAAAATCACTGAAGAACGCTATATTTTTTAAATATCAAAAATTATGCAAGGAAAATATCTTACTCGAAGTTATAGAATCTGAATCTATTAGGATATGTTTCACTTCAGGTTGTTCAAAAAAGGCTAATAAAGAAAACCCGATAGGTCCTTATTATACGAGGGTTGTTATTTATGTATTCCGAATAATAAATAAAATCAAATATTTATCATTGAAAATGGTTTTATTGTTTCTCAACATTTCCGCGATGATCGATACACTTTTACATTCGTTTTAACCAATTTTCATAGCACTTTTTCCATTCCGATTGAGGTATCTCCAAAACATACACGCATCAACTGCTTTTTCTAGTGCCGAAAATCGTTGACCACGTAGTTTATTTTTTATGGATGGGACAACAAGAAATCATTGGGTACCAAATCAGGACTCTCCGGCGGATGACCCATCAATTTGATGTTTTGATCGGTTAAATATTGAGTTGTTCGGTCCGATGTATGAGAGCTCGCGTTGTCATGGTCAAGAATGATCTTTTTGACAAACAAATGGTTGTCAGAATTTACCGTTCTATGATTCTCTAGTGGCACCGTGGGCACATGCCCATTTATCGCAAGAAAAAACAGGCGATCATTTGCTTCGAAGTGCTTTTTGTGCGAAAAACTTTTTTTGGATTTGGCTCATTTTGAAAGGTCCATACAGTCGACTGCTTTTTACTTTCAGGCTCAGGCATAGTCCACAATTCGTCACCTGTGTAGATGTTATACACGGCCTTTGACGCATCATGATTGTATTTTTTAAGCATTTCTTTGCACCAATCGACACATGCCTTTTTTGAGCATTTCTTTGCACCAATCGACACATGCCTTTTTTGAGCGAGTGTCAAATTATGCGGAATCCAACGCGATCCATCGTTTTCGGTGCTAAATGTTCATATCAAATCTTGTGTATGCTTGTCATACTAATGCCCAGGGATGCCGATCTTGCCCCCCACCCACATGACGATCTTGCTTTATCAGTTCGAGCACATTATCGATTGTTTTCTAGCACAACAACCGATTTTGGATGACTTTTTTTAAATTCGCCCGTACACGAACGATGGCCACGATTGAATTCACTAAACGAGTGATGGTGCTTTATTGCTAAAGGTCGAAGTGATTTGATCGATACACTGTTGTTGAGTTGATAATCCACGAGGAATGCACGTAGTAAATTGCCGCACGAAAATTCCTACGGGTTAATTCCATTTTTTGACCGAGATGAAATTTTAAAGTCGTCTAGCAACATAAATAGAAACTGTCGTATAAAAGTTTAGCTCTAGCGCTGCAATTAATTTTCAGACATGCAATATGTTTCATTAAAACATTATGTAAAGGACAAAAATTGCATATTTTAGTCAACACAACAATTAATATCTGCAGTTTTTTAATATCCTTGAGAGCTTTGAGCTTTTTAATAGTTTAGCGAAAAACGTTACTATAATTGAATGCTGAAAGGCTTAGACATTATGAGCTTACATTTTATTTACGGGAAAACGTAGTTTACGAAATAATGTAGTTTGTAGTGAAAAGACTCTGAACATGTCAAGTAGTATCAAGCTTGTCTCGAAGATAGTAAGTGTATATTTTGCGAGAACTTTGAAGCGCTTATGTTATCTTTAAAAAGTTTGTGCGGCTCTCAGTTGCTTATTCTGATATCAATTGTGACAATTTTTTTAGGTGAAATAGTTTGTAATTTTGAGCTGGTGTGCCTTTTCCCGATTACATATGTAATTTTTTTATTTTATTTGTATTTAGTACGAGGGTTGCTATTTATGTATCCAAAATAATAAATAAAAACAAATATTTATCATTGAAAATGGTTTTAATATTTTTCAAAATATTCTCCGTAATGATCGATAAATTTTTGCATACGTTATAGCATTTTTTTCCATTCCGATTGGGGTTACTTCAAGACATGCTTTTTGATCCCATCAACCTCTTCTTCTGGTGTCGAAAAATGTTGTTTATTCTTCACGAACGGTAACGAAAAGAAATCGTTGGATGCCAAATAAGGACTGTACGGTGGATGACCCATCAATTCGATGTTTTGACCGGTCAAATATTGAGTTGTTCGGTCCGATACACGACAGCTCGCATTGTCATGATGAAGAATGATCCTGCGTGGCTGATTGGTTTTTCTTATTTCTTCAAAGACTTCTGGCAAACAAATGGTTGTGTATCATTCAGAATTGACCGTTTTATGATTATCTAGTACCACTGTAGCCACATGTCCATTTATCCCAAAAAACAGGCGACTATTTGCTTTGAAGTGATTTTTGCGCGAGGCACTTCTGTTGGGTTTGACTCATTTTGAAAGACTCATACAGTTGACTGCTATTTACTTTCGGCCTCATACGCATAGATTCAAGATTCGTCACCTGTGTAGATGTTATACACGGCTTTTGACGCACCGCGATTATATTGTTTGAGTATTTCTTTACACCAATCGACAAGAGCCTTTTTTGAGTTTCAAATTATGCGGAATCCAAGGCACACCAATATTTTTCACGGCTAAATGTTCATGTAAAATCCTGTATATGCTTGTCCTATTAATGCCCAGGGATGCCTCAATCTCATGGTATGTCACATGACGATATTGCTTTGTCAGTTCGCTCAAAGTATTGATGTTTTCTGGCTTAACAACCGATTTTGAACGACTTTCTTTAAATTCGCCCGTGAGCGAACGGCGACCACGATTGAATTCTCTAAACCACTGATATACAGGGGTTTTAGGTGGTGCTTCATCGCCAAAAGTCGAACTGAGTTGATCGATGCACTGTTATTGAGATAATCCACGTCGAAAGTCGTAGTAAATTATCCGAAAATTCTTACGAGTTAATTCCATTTTTTGACTGAGATGAAATTTTTAAGTCACTAAACACGAATAGCGTCCGTGCATACAAACAAAACATTCTATGTATGTATACAGTTAGCAATGTCAAACTTTACGATGCATATGTACACCATTGTTGTCAATCCCAGATACGTAAATACCAACCCCCGTATACATAGTGTTGCAAAAAATTATGACTAGTTAAACATTCGCATAACCATCAATGTGTCCACTAGCATCCTGACATTTCTAAATCCAGTATTCGCGTCATTTTAATGAAATATTTTTTCCTTGTCTAAAGGAACATCGCCTGATTTGACTCCATTCGATTTATGGCTGTTCTCAGAACTGAAGCTGGCATTAAATAGGAAGCACACGTGTATCTTTTAAAATGTGTTACACGTACAACACATGTTACAGCATTGTCCAAAGTATTTTCAATAAAATATAATGAAAACTATAAATTTATAACGTCTTGTATTTAACTTTGTATCGATCATCTTTTCCTACTGATAGTTCGGATATGTCACTCTTTCAAACCCGCTTTCGACATTATTGGACAATCAATTAGAAAACTTTCATTCGATCGAACTGTTCAATTTCCGTCTATGTAAAGAGTTTTCTAATATAAACTTAGAAACATAATATTGCCAACACTGTTTGAAATGTAAATGTCACCCATGAACTGGTGTTTTCAGTACATTGTGTCAATTTACCAAGTAAAGATACACGATTTAACAGTGCCTAAAAAATGGAAGTTGGAATGCGACCTCCACTGGGGAAAAAATAATACTGTCCAACGAAGCACACTTCTAAAATCCTTAAGTAACCTTCAAAATGACTTTGACCTCATAAAGTCACTGTGGGAGGAGTGGTATGACCTAATTTTTTGGAGACGATGATAGGAAACGATGACGGAAATAGTTTGACTATTATTGGTGAATGCTATAGGAGCAAGCTAACAAAATATCTTTGGCCTAAGCGGATAAATGTTGATATAAACAATGTTTTCTTTCAACAAGATGGAGCGACTTGTCACAAATCTCGCCGGACTATCAATTTACCGCAAAAAAAGTTTCCCGGACGCGTTATGCCGCAAAATGGTAATATCAACTGGTAATGATCACCTTGATATCAATAAAGAAGACCACAAGACCACTAAAAGACAAGTCTAAATTGTTCTTCAAATTGCATTGAGTTGATCCAAATTTCAGTTATACTATATCTTCAACGTCTCTGATACCTAATCGATGATTACTCATTATGATATTCTTGATTTTGATAATGTTTTCTTCATTGATTAATTTGTAAGATCCTCATGCACGAGATTAAAACTATTTGAAAACGGACATTAAGGAATTACTGATGCTGAACGTAAAGGTCGACTAAAACGGGAATGCAAACGTTGCAAAAATATACCAACTGGACAAACAGTCTACCGTAAATATTATCTCGATATTATACAATGTTTTCTTAGCCGTATTCGGTCGTTCACATATCGTGAACTAGGAAGTTAGCATATTTTTACATGACAATGAACCTACTCATCGTAATGTAATTGTTACTGATTTTTAATGCAAAATCCAGAGTTTAATAAACTATTCACCATATCCTTTTGATTTACCCGATTTCAACTATTTTCTGCTTCGTAAACATCATTTAGCAATAAAATGAATCTTGTTATAATTATATTAAGGACGTGTAACAATTGGCGACCGAGGCACATTCTGTCAAAATAGTACTGGGAATTAGTCAATAAAACACAAAATGTTTATTATTTATCCAAAGTTATTGTATCGCCTTCAAAGCTGGTCCCTTCCGAAATAATACATTTATGCCAATGAATAATCCATTTGTCAAAACATTTTTAAACGCATTTTGCGGAATCGACTTCAGTTGTCGCCGCGAATTCTCTTTTATGTCTTCTATCGACTCAAACCGAGTGCCTAGAGGTAGTAATTTGAGTTTTGAAAAGAGAAAGAAGTCGGCCGGAGCCATATTAGGTGAATACGGTGGTTGTTCTGTGGTATTTGTTGAGTTTTTGGCCAGAAATTCGTTCACAATGATAGCCTTGTGAGATTGTGCGTTGTCGTGATGCCAATATATTCATTTTCACAAATCTGGCATTTTTCGACGAATTTACTCTCTCAAACGTCACATAACGCTCAGATAATATTTTTTATTTGCCGTCTGGCCGTCTGGCAAGAATTCCGACTGCACAACACCGCGATAATCAAGGAAAACAGTCAACATCATCTTAACTTTCGATCGACGTGGTTTCTTCGGTTTCGGCACACTTAGAAGGCGTCATTCCGAAGCTTTTTGACTGGTTTGCATGTCAAACTCGTATACCCATGTCACATCACCAGCTACAATACGTTTTATGAATCTGTGATCGGAATTGACTCGTTCTAGCATATCTTCAGCGACCTTTACGCGATTGAGTTTCTGAAGAAAATTCAGATCTTTCGGCACTAGTCAATCGGCAACGCGTTTCATGAACAAAAAATCGCTTAAAAAAAACACGAATTGATTCGTGAGACACAGAAAGATCAGTAACTATCTCTCTCAAACTTAAATGACGGTTTTTAAGTCAGCATTTCCTTCACTTTAGTGATGTTAACTTCAGTTGAAGACGTTGATGGCCGTACAGAACGAGGCAAATCTTCCACCACATCTCGACCACTTTTGAATGCACTGTACCACTCATATGCACATGTTTTAGATAATGTCGATTCACCGTAAGCCTTCTGCAACGATTTTAGTGACTCGGGACACGAAATTCCATTTGCAATGTAAAATTTAAGACAAATTATTTGTTTCATGATTTTATTCATTGTAAAAATTGCAAAACACACTTGAGATGAACTGACAAAATCGAGCACTGCAAACAAACTAAATGAGAGATGACGTTCAAACTCCGCGTCAGTATAGAGGACAATTGTGCCGTGCCAACTTAGCTATAAAAAGAATTTTGACAATCCTCTTAAGCGTGCTTTTCAATGTATTTATAGGGTGATATTTTTAGTGCATCGGGATTTTATATTCAAATAAAGTAAGAATCAAATTAGATGCCTTGAAACTATTTATTTTATGTGAAATAACATTCAATGACATTAATGTTTGGCAGTTTCGGTCACTTTTTCAAGCAATTGGGATCTTATGTCGTCAATTGTCCGAGTTATGTGAACTTACAAGGCATCAGTACTTGCTAGTTTATCGGCATAGACCAAATATAAAACATATTTATCATATTCCCTCAATAAATCAATTGTTGCGTTAGCTGTATGATATGTAGAGCCGCCCTGTTTGAAACCACATCTCCAATAAATATAACACAAATTCGGATAAATTTCGATCTTTATCATCACTGGATATATTTTCTTCGGAACGCACATTTTTCAATCTTGGCTTTGTTATATTATCGAGCAGCGCGAAATGCTTTCGGAATTTATCGATGATTCGGCCAATACATCACGAAGTTCAAATTTACGAATGCTCTATAAGTTTGGCAAATAGAACACTGATTTTTATAATAAATTTCGACAATTTGCAAGTATTGCTCTGATGTTAAACGATACATGATGATTTGCTCAAATTCACTCAATTAATGGGCACAAACTCACAGCTCGTTTGACAGTGTCGCCTGTCGGAAGTTCGGACTCATTAAAAAAATCGGTATATATATATATATATATATATATATATATATATATATATATATATATATATATATATATATATATATATATATATATATGACCAGTTGACTTGGTCTTGCTCTGTTCGTTTCGTTTCAGCTGTCTCACTGCGTTGAGCTTGAGCCCAGCTGATGACGGCTGTGAGGCTAGAAACCGGTCCTGGGAGGTACTTGTCTCGGCATGGTGACGGCGACTGATTTGAGGCGAGCAGAGGTACGTGGAAGTACGGATGAAAAATTACTGTTTTTCAAATATCTCTCTCCACGGTCCCACTACGCTATCTTTTGAGCAAACCTTATACCTACATACAAGGTTGTGGGAAGAATGTGTCGCGTAGTTTTTGACTGCCGCGAACATTCACCGTAGGATGGCGCGAGTTTCATTGAGATTGCGACCCGCCATCGATATGACCAGTTGACTTGGTCTTGCTCTGTTCGTTTCGTTTCAGCTGTCTCACTGCGTTGAGCTCGAGCCCAGCTGATGACGGCTGTGAGGCTAGAAACCGGTCCTGGGAGGTACTTGTCTCGGCATGGTGACGGCGACTGATTTGAGACGAGCAGAGGTACGTGGAAGTACGGATGAAAAATTACTGTTTTTCAAATATCTCTCTCCACGGTCCCACTACGCTATCTTTTGAGCAAACCTTATACCTACATACAAGGTTGTGGGAAGAATGTGTCGCGTAGTTTTTGACTGCCGCGAACATTCACCGTAGGATGGCGCGAGTTTCATTGAGATTGCGACCCGCCATCGATATGACCAGTTGACTTGGTCTTGCTCTGTTCGTTTCGTTTCAGCTGTCTCACTGCGTTGAGCTCGAGCCCAGCTGATGACGGCTGTGAGGCTAGAAACCGGTCCTGGGAGGTACTTGTCTCGGCATGGTGACGGCGACTGATTTGAGACGAGCAGAGGTACGTGGAAGTACGGATGAAAAATCAAATAAATCAATCAATCAATCAATCAAAATAAATATATATATATATATATATATATATATATATATATATATATATATATATATATATATATATATATATATATATATAGTGTGGCCAGGATAAGGACTTACCACCTTTTATTTCTGGACCGATTTTCATAAACTTTGTTTTGTTGGATAGATCTAGAAAAGCGGTTTTTTTTGCTAATATAATGGCTCATTGCGTCAACTTTTATGGGCTCTCATTTTCGAGAAGTACTATTAGGGTTTTTTTAGAGAAAAAACTAACAATTAATTCTTGACCAGCCCCACCTTAAACCAAAACGTACCCATTTTATGGTTCTAAATTACTGAGTGTCCTGAGTGTGATATTATTTTATGAAATTTTTAGAAAAATAATTAATAGTTATTAATTTTTCTAATAATTACAGAGTATTTTTTAACAAAAAAATCTTTTATTTACAAATCGATCTAAATTGGCACTATAAAGCTTAAATACTAGACTTTTCTATCATTTCACCATTTTCTATCAAGCACTTTTCACCTGCCTAATACGATCACAAAAATCGTCTCAAGTTTGGAGCCTCGAAACATTTTTCTCGAAACTTATTTTTAATTGACCTCAAGAGAAAAAAATCAAGAGGCGTGAGGTCCGGGGATCTCGGCGGCCAATTAATTACTGAACTGTTCCGCCCAATTCAGTGATTTGGAAAATTATTAATTAACCAGTTTCTTACTTTAATTGCATGATGAACGGGTGCTCAGTCAAATTGTACGTGTAAATTGTACCGATAATTAAGAGGCAACCCATCAATTTCATAATCAAACTCATTTTGTAAAAATCTAAGAAATCTAGCTGCATTCAAATTTCCATCAAAAAATTTTGATCCAATAATAATGTCATTTAAAATACCGCACCAAACGTTCACCTTAGTAGAATATTGTCTCTTACATTGTATCACCCAATGAGCGTTATCTTGAGCCCAAAATCAAATATTTTGTGATGATACGATACCATTTGTTGTAAATGTGGCTTCATCTGTGTATAAAATATTTTTTAGAAATGTAGGATATTGTATGTACATGCCTTGACTGTGGATTTTCATTAAAATAATCAAGAACTAATTGAGTTGCTCGAAATTCACGAGAACGACGCTGATTAGGAAGTTTATTAACAGTTCCGTTCTGATCAAAATATTGGTTTATTCAAGAAACTGTAATGTGATTGATGTTTCGTTCTGGATGTTTCCTATTAAATTCATTTGCTGCTTTACGAAAAGTTTGCGTTGCATGATCAACTAATCTTATAATTTCTATTTTTTCTTTTACAGTATAAATCATTATTGCCGTTTGAAATCATTATAAAACAAACCAGTCAGGCAAAGTGACATTTGTTAATTAGTTTACAATTTTTGATTTCCATGGCATACATAGTTTTAATAACAGAAAGTACATGTAATTATTAGAAAAATTATAATATAAATATAACAAATATCTGGAACATCCAATAATTCAGAACCATAAAAAAATCGGTACAGTTTGGTATGCTGGTGCTGGTCAAGAATGCGTTGTTAGTTTTTCTCTATTTTCTAATAGTACTTCGCGAAAATGGAAGCCGTAAAAGTTGACGTAGACGTATGTTTGATTCAAAATATATGTATTTTATTATTTATTCTGCATGACATTTTTTAACTATTTCTTAAAAATACTTAGTGTTTTTTTCGGCGTTCTAAGACGTTTGGTTAAGCCCTTTTTCGCTATGTTTATATAATTCACTTTATTGTATGATGTAGTGTTTCACAATATTGGTTTTAATATTGTAATGTCATGCGCTATCAGAAGACCAAACTGCATGCTATTAAATCGAATCGAAGTGTTATTAATATTGTTAATCTTGAAGATATTTACCACTAAACACTAAATCACTTTTTTGAACTGCTCAACGCACGTTTCGCTAACCATGTTAGTATCATCAGGAGATGAATTAATCTTAATATTTTCAGAAAAAAACACCACAACTTCGAGATATATTCCTAACGATTCAAATCATAGCTTTCAAAATAAGAAAAAAAGATCAGATTAAATCATCTGCTAATGATGCTAACATGGTTAGCGAAATGTGCGTTGAGCAGTTCAAAAAAGTGATTTGGTGTTTAGTGGTAAATCTCTTCAAGTTTAGTGTTTCACACCAAAGGTTCCAATAGAAAAATTGATTAATATTGTTGTTTTTGATCTGATTTTATGGACTGAGGTAAAGCCGAGCATTAGATAAAAGACCTCATGGATCCTCATTTAGGTATGACGATATTCTAGAATACGCTATAGAGCCTGATTTTTTAATAAGGCAATACGTACCTCCATATAATAGATGTTTAGGTTAAGAATGTCGGTTTTTTTTTGCAAAATTTGGGAATTTATTTCCATAACAAAATAAATTACTTTAATAAAGAAAGTATTGGCCATCGACCAATTTTACCAGGTTTAAGCAGTTCGTAACACTCGTTCGTAGGTCCCCTACTATCCTTCCAAATACACCACCAAACCTAAAACATCGCATCAAATACACTGCTGTGACAAAACCTTATTTCCATGTATATTGCGCACTGTTTATGATGTTGAAGGCTGGCCTGGGTGTTCTGCCCATGATGTTTTGCGCTTTGGATTGTCAAAATAGATCCAGTTTTTATCATCTGTCACAATTCGATTCAAAACACCTGTTCTTTTCTGCCTGACAAACAAAATTTCACAAGTAGTTTTTCGCCTTTCAATCCCGGGCTAGCTAGAAGCCCCCAGAACATAGATCAAGGGCTTGCGTAAGCAAGCAAACAACCGCAATGCGAAGATTTCAGTAGGAACAGGTAAGAGTCGGAAGACTAACCTAAAAACCAAGACAAATAAGAAGAAGAAGCCTTTCAATCTCTCTTTCCTTTAATTCATAAGGAACCCATTCTCCTTCCTGCTGGAACTTTCCCAATGCTTGTAAACCTCCGGAAATGGTGGATTGGACAACATTGAATATTTTTGCCAATTGTTTCAAGATATGAGTTGAGTCTTCATCCAATAATGCTTGCAAATCTGCATTTTCACATTTTTTTGGCTGTCCTGGACGCCCTTTGTCTCTAACATCAACATCACCACTTATAAAGCGTTTAAACCATCGTGCACAAGTTTTTTTTGGGTTAGAGTATGTTCAGCACAAGCTTCAACCAACAGTCGATAATTTTCAGCAGCCGTTTTCTTCATATAAAAGGAGGTTAGTAATCTTCCCCGCAAAACGTATTTTTCTGGTACATAATTCGTCATATACAAAGCTATGAAATATTGTTTTTTTTGCACGATGGCACTTAATAACGAAGTGGCTCTTGATGGCGTATGTTTCCCTTCAAAATGCCATAGACGTCATTATCTATACCAACAAATGTATTAGTAACGCCATCTCTTGGCAAACTCGACATTATTAACTGAAACACCTATTATATCAAAAGTAACATTCGAATTATTGGAGACCTTTGCACCTAGGTTAAGATATTTAGATTTTTCACTTCTTGAGCAGGTGTAGGACATTATGATCAAGCAATTTATGAATATACCCAGCCTTCACCAAAGATTTGGATCTATACCTCACAGCTCTTTGCTAGAGTTTCTAATGGACTTGTATCAGATACCCCAATGCCAACGCGACCATATGCTCAGTGTTACACACTCATGGAGTAGTGTGCAATGAATCGAGCTGAATCATAATCATTATCACCTGATTAATTTTCTGAAATGTCATTGGTTGATTATGTTTTGATGTAGGTACTATTTTGCCAAAAATTGATAAAACTGATTTACTAATTCATTCACATTCACTATATCTGCATATCTTTATTTGTGTTTGATATATTTATAAAAGAGTGTCTAATAAGAGTGCCAAAACTGTAAACTGAGGCCGAATGATAACTACAAGTGATAATTTTGTAATATTTATTTTATCTGGAATAACAAATAATGGCATTATGTTTTGAAAATAATTTCGTTCATATATCCTCCTAGGTTTCGTCCGATTCTTCGTCTATTCTTCTTTCACGCATATCGCGTGATATTTTTTCAATGGTGGCCTGAATGTCTCATTTAAGTTCAATCATTTTTCGTGGTTTATTTCTGTAAATTAGAGATTTAACATATTGTGTTGTGTACAAATTCTTATAGCGTTTACCATTCGAAACAAGGTCCTATCACTCTATCACACTATCGTATCATTCTATCATACCAATCACACAGTCCAAAAACCGCTTCAGACAGAGATTTTCTAAGGAAGTAACTCCTGAATCACTTGAGGATTTTCATCATTGTAAATATTTCTGTACAAATCCATTAGACAGAAGTGCCCTTCAGAAAAGAATATTTTTGATTTTGATGGTAGATGCGAATTATTTATACGCATTGTGTAGATGCGAATTATTTATATGCATTGTTGAATCGTTTATCTTTCAATGGTGAATTAACTGCTGAACACTGCTGTCTATTAGTGACATTTATATTTCAAACAACTTTTGCAAACTATACCAGTTTTAGATAATCACAAACAATATGAATCTTTCTTAAAGAGTATTAATGCTGGTGAATTTAGAGCGTATTGTTGTTATTCTTCTTCTTCTTGCTTGAGGCCATCTGAAGCGGACCTTTTGACTTTGCTGCGGGGCAATTGCCAGCTCAGTTATTGTTGTTATTAGGTCTACTTTCTAAAATAAATTTGAGGTTATTGTCTATCCCATCGTTTCTCAACCTTTTTAGTGTCGCGACTCACTAAATAGCCAAAAAGTTAAGCCAAAAAGTTGCGATACCCTCACTACAATATGTTAATTTGGCGTTTATCAAACTTTTACATCGGCCGGTTAACACGGAGACGATTCGTCCTTTTTTCAGTGTCGTAATTTATGAAGAATCGTTTTTATTTTTAAATGGCTATTACGTCCGGCATAACCGTAATCACTCGTCTTGAAAAATCAAGAAATTGTTATCAACAAATCAAGCCGTAATGAGACCATAACACTTCATTCAAGCTTCTTATTTAGTAGCATTAAGAGTAGCCAGGAAGTTTAGGGCCTATACAATTGCGGGAAAGCTCATTTTACCCGGGGTCAATGTGATGATATGTCCGTAAGAAGCAAAAAAGTTGAAAACTATACCACATTTGAAAGACACAATATCAAGGTGTATTAATGAAATTGCCAGTGATGTTCACGATCAAATCATTGAAACGGTTAAATTAAATGATTATTTTCTTAATCATTTCGATAAGACCGATACGATTAAAGAAAATTTGATATTTATCAATTCTTGGTCGTGCAACTGGCGAAGGACTCTTTTTGAAGGAAGTTTTTATTGATGCAACCGAAAACGAAAAACTGTGGTGTAATAGTAAAATTACAACAACAAAAAAAAGGCCTTACACTATTTGCTACAAAAAAGATGCCAGCTAATTTACAAAATGTTCTCACTCAGAAGCCGTAAAAATTGCAAATTTTATTAAAAGCCGACTAGACTAAATTGCTTTCCACATTGTTCTAAATAATGGGTACCAAATAAGACTCACTCACTATTCGATACGGAAGTCAGGTGGTTGTCGCGGGGAAAAGTTCTAACGAGGCTTTTTGAATTGCGAGATAAATTGAAAATCTTTTTTACAGATAACAATAGCTTATTTTCAGAGTTTTTACAAGAAGCATAAACTTTATTATTGTTGGAGTGATATATTATCACATTTGAATAACTTGTATATGAGTTTACAAGGTCGTAACAAAAATATTTTACTAATAACAATGCTTTCATCAAGAAGCTTGGTATTTGGATTATACGCCTGGAAAAAAGCAATTTTTATACATTCATTTTAACTTACGATTACTAAGATTATATTACGAAAAATATGGATTTAGAAAAATTCTGTTATTGATCGCGTGTTGGAAAGCAAGAAAACGCATTTACGCGAAATGAAAATTTAGTTACTCGAATATTTTCCAGATAGCAACGATAATTTGTCGTAAAGATGGGTTCTCAATCCGTTTGATGAAAATGTTGCAGCTGCTGAATTACTAATTGAGATTCACAACCAACTTATTGAAATACCGGGCGACAAAACTGTACAACTAGAATTTTTAACTCAAGATTTTGATAAGCTTTGGCTTGCACGACGTTAAGAATAGGGAAGCCTAGTAATGGAAGCTTTGAAAACATTGATCCCCTTTGCTATTTCTTACTTATTCGAAAAAAGCTTCTCGTCTATGGTAGCTTTAAAAACTAAATGTAGAAATCGTCTATTATCACTGGAAAATAATTTGCTTACGTGTGTTTGCAATAATGATCCACATATAGAAAAAATTATTAAGTTAAATGCAAAATCAACCGTCGCATTAAATTATTATTTCAAACAACTTTGGCTATTATTTTATTTAAGTTTATTTTATTATGTTGTTATTACCTTTCAATATATAAATTTTCTAACACTTGTTTTTAAATTAAAAATATTTTAATAAAATTATGTTTCGTATACGGTGCTTATGTTTTGAATACATTATGACCCCCTATATTCGTGAACGCGACGCCCCGGTTGAGAAACGATGGCCTATCCTATACCCAAGCTTACGAGTGGTTTAACTGAGTCAAATACAGTTTGAAGTTAACTAAAAAGACCTAAAATTTGATCATTAAAACCAAAAATACAGTTTATCTCAGAACCGAGGTAAAATTACATCTATTAAACTAAGGCAATGATTAATATCTGCAGTTTTTTAATATCTTTGAGCTTTGAGAAAAATGTTAGTAAAGTTGAGTGTATGAAGGCGAGGCTTAGATAATATGAGCTGAAATTTTATTTACAGGAAAGTTTAATAATGTAGTTTGTAGCGAAAGAGTCCTGAACAGCGCAAGCGGTATCCTAGTTGTCTCGAGGAAAGTAAATATTTTACGAGAACTTTGAAGAGCTTATATTGTTTCTAAAAAGTTTGAGTTGCTTTCGATTGCATACTTTTATATCAAAATGGATAATCATTGGGATGAAATGATACATCATTTATTTTCTGAATGTTGCTATTTGTTTTGCCTTTTACCGTTTACATATGATATTATGTAGGTTTAGTAAGTTTACGCAATTTCCGAAAAAATCTATTTCGATTTTGCATACCGGAGAACAAAAGAAAACAAAAGTGTTACTACTAAAAATGTACTGTATTGAATTCATTTTTGTAATCACATTTATATATTACAGTATTATATGATGACTAAAATAATGACGAACTTAGTTCCAAGTGAGGATATAAAAGTCGAAGACAGATAAATCGAAATTGTGGAATAGTAATAGTAGTTTTGGTTAATAATGTCGATTTTTTCGCAAAATTTGAGCGTTTATTCTCTTTCCATAATGAAAAAAAATACCGTAATAATCAAAGTATAGACCACCATTAGCTATTACCTTTTTCCATCTTTATGTCAAAAAATGGATTCCGTGCCAAAAACATTTTTGGTTTTTTGAGGCTAATCATTCATTAAGCCAAATTTTCACTTCTTCGTAAGAATGTCAGTATTGTTCTGAAAGTCCGTGCTACATCGATTGAAATAAGTGGTAGTCTGAAGGGACTAAATCTGGTGAATGCGGTCGGTGGAGTAGGACGTCCTTTTTAACGATTTCTAAATAGTTTTTTATACATTTTGTAACATGTGGAAAAATTACTCTATCGTGTTTTTGTTTCTCCTTTAATGCTCGGTTCAATTTTATCAATTGTCGGTATCAATCGCCAGTAGTCGTTTCACCAGGTTTCAGCAGTTCGTAATGCACAGCTCCCCTACTATCCCACCAAATACACAGCAAATCCTTCTTTTTATGTATATTGCGCAGTGGTTGTAATGTTGAAGGCTAGCCTTGATCTACCAGTGATTTTTTGCGCTTTCGGTTGTCAAAATAGATCAATTATTTATCACCTGTGACAACTCTATGCAAAAAACCTTTTCTTTTCTATCTGGCAGGCAATATTTCACAAGTGGTTTTTGCCTTTAAATGTCTCTTTGCTTCAATTCATATGGAACCCTTTTTCTTCCTTCTGGATATTTCATTCGAAACTGGTGGATTGAGCAACATCTAATGCTTTTTCCAGTCATTTCAAAGTATGAGTTGAATATTCATCCAACAATGCAAATCTGCATCTTCAAACTTTTCGGGTGTCCTGGACGCCCCTTTATATTAAAATCACCACTTTTAAAGCGTTTAAACCTTCGATCACAAGTTTTTTGGTTAGAATATGTTCACCATAAGCTGCAACCAACAATCGATAACTTTCAACAGCTGTTTTCTTCAAATGAAAGGAGGTTATTAAACTTCCCAGCAAAACGACTTTTTTTGGTACATAAATCGACATATTTAAAGCTATGAAAAGCTATGTTTATTTGCACAATGACAATTAATAACGAACTGACTTTTGATGGCGTATATTTGCCATCCAAAATGCCATAGACTATACCAACAAATGTATTAGTAACGCTATCTCTTAGCAAAATTGATATTATTAACCGAAACACCTATTGCCTATACCTGCGATATGAAGTTAGAAGCAGGGGCAATCCAAGAACCAGTTTGTGTTAAGTAACATATGGTAAACTCAAATATATCTTTCAAAATAAAAAGATCCCTATTAGTCAAAAATGAAAAATATTTTATACATGTCATCGGCATTCTCACTTATAGAACAAACTGTGACTCTTACAAGAAAAAACTACGCATCACACAACGTAAAAGTGAAAGGTCAACGCTAAGAATCAATAAATACCACTTATACCAGTCCAATGTCACTAATACACTGTTTGACGAGATGTAGTAAATGAGATATGAACAAGTTTGCACATATAGTGTAACGACGGGTTGCAATATTTGGGCTTCACAAGAGACTGTATTTAAACTTCTTCTGATAGATACTAGATTGGACCTACTTCCCAAATGTTGAATCCACCATACTATAATTCCTGAAGTGATAGTTGTAAAAGGAATCACCCAATTAGAATGATTAGCAATAATGATAACAATAACATTAGACATTTATCTGGTATATGTATGTCGATTTCGTGAAGTAATTTAAGGAGATATTCGTCACGTCCTTGAGTACTTTTAGGATGGCGAGAACCTAATGAACTTGACCCAGAACTTTAATCCTCAAGCCTGCTTATCTATGTACTCATAAGGGTTGAAATATTAACGTCAAATGTCTCGCTATCTCAAGAAAACTTGCTCCGTTCATACTAGTTGCTCATCTATTTTTCGAATATTTCCCGAAACGACACGGTGCAAGACTTTGTGTCATTTTTTTAACAAAATGTGTGATTCTTTGTGTTCAATATCTTTTGAAATCCCCTCTAAAAAATACGATTGCTCCAACCCTCCAACATTTCGTTTCAGCAATCATCTCATCGTTAGAACCAAATTCTTTTCCGAGCCATTTTTTTATATTTGGAAATAGGACATAAACGCTGGGTGCTAAATCTGGCGAATGTTGTGAATGCGGAAACAATTCGTATCCTATTTCATAGAATTTTACCATGGAGACCACGCAAGTGTACACGCGCGCCTTGTCTTGACGGAAGAGGATTTTTCTTCACCAAATGCGAACGTGTTTCTTTTCCAGCATGGTTGAAACGGTCCAATAAGTTGACATAATACTATCCATTAATCGTTTTACACTTTTTCAGGTAATCGGTGTAAATTATGCCACGTACATCCCAAAACACTGTAGCCATGACTTTGTTCGCTAATAAAGTCGTCTTAGCTTTCTTCATCATTTCTGAAGTGGTAACCTCATTTGGACGACCTGGACGATCTTCATCAAAAATGCTTGATCGGCCACGTTTGAATTCAGCTGTCCAATATTTTATGGTTGATAACGAAGGTGTAGAGTCCCCATAAACTCCACTGAGCTCCGTTTTAATCTCATCATTTATTTTCTTTTTCAAAAACAAGTATTTCATCACTGCTCGATATTTTTGCTCACTGCTCAATTTTTTCCATTGTTGTAAAATCACAAAAGTTGTTCATTTTAAATAGCTGCTATTCACAAACTAAATCACGCAACTACTGGATAGTTTGATGGTGTTGTTATAAAATGTAATTTGTTCCGAAACTTTATAGAAATATCTCATCTTACATCAACTAATAACTGCATTACAATTAAGCTTTATAAATAAAATTTCTCACCAGGAAAATGTTATAGTTAAAAATACGAAATTTTATATCAAGAAGTTCAATATATAAAATTTAGATAATTGAAAACAATTTTCATGAAGCTTTGAAACAAAGATGAACTACTTTATAAAAAATATGTTTTTTAACAACTACTTAACTTCAATAAAACAAGGACTTTATTACTAAATTTTACAATGTAGTTTATAAAAGACCTCAAAAGTACCTCATGGGTAGAAAATATTTTAGCACCTGGATTAATCTCAATTTTTAATGTATTGGGACTTCAAATAAATATAAATCAAAAATACATGTAATTCGCAAACTATAAATTCACATTATTTTCCAATTAACATTAGTGGATATCTTTTTTCCAAAGTAAATTGTTTTCGTTCGAAATGTAATATTTCCTCGATTTCTACTCCAATATCCCGCCCTTTTCAATAATCGCTTTGTCGTTATGTTTGCTTACAGTTCCCATCATTGCATAATGGTATTGGCTTTGATATTGCACTTTCGGTAAACCCAACTGCATTCTATTACAATGCTGAATCGTTCTTTTCAGAGAAACATTTCTATATATATATATATATATATATATATATATATATATATATATATATATATATATATATATATATATATATATATATATATATATATATATATATATATATATATATATATATATATATATATATATATATATATATATATATATATATATATATATATATATTAGACTGTTTCAAAAAATCGACTATTTTTTTTCTTAAAGGTATCGAAAATATTGTTAGAAATGACCAAAAAAATACTCTTAAAGTTAGAGCTCTTAATATTAATATTAAGAGGTGAACCATCGCAAATTTCAATTTCCTATTTAAATAACATTGGATTTTTTTTAACTTTGGAATTTTAGAGCTCTTCAGCGGAACATTACTATGGAAAGACTATTACATATCTTTGTAGGAAATTGAACGTTGTTCAACAAAGGTCTCTTAAAAATTTTCGATAAATTTACTTTTTCAAAAGCAATTCGAGGCTAAAGTTGAATGCATAATAAATTTTTACATTTTTTCAATTTTTCGACGAAACTATCAATTCTATCGAAAAATGTTATTTGACCTTCCTATAAATTTTCGTTAATAAATTTTTCTCCGTAAGAATCGTGAGTTATTTAAATTGAAATGTGAATTAAATATTTTTTCAACTGTTAATGAATTTTGATTTGGTAATACGTTTGAAAATGTTTACCATTTTAAGTATATTTTTTTTCTTTTCCTTGTCGCATATTTGAAATCCAAGGCTAAGTTCATTTTTTTTTAATGATAGTAATTGAATTTGTCATGGTTGGAAAGGGCACTTTTTCTGAATTCAACGATGTAAATATTGTATGATTTTTTTCCAAAATAGATTTTAAAAAATGGTGAAAAATTATTTCGGTCTGTTTTAGGGAAGATATATTTTTCATTTAGTAGGCTATGAAACTATGGATGACGGATGATGTATTTGATTACTCTTGATAACTTTTAACGTCAATTTATGAATTTCAAATTTTTTCACTTTTTATATGGTATTAATATGTATATAACTGAAAGAGAAAGAACTGAAATACTAACAATTGTTAAGTACGATTACAGAAAACGCACTTATGCTGAAGTTTGTTGAGTATTTAGCGAAGCACATCCAAATAGAAACATCGCTAAGTCAACAATTTCAAAAATGGTGGAAATATTCAATGATACAAACAAAAAATAATTTTGACGAAAATTCGCTGAATGTTTTAATTGATATACTAGACAATGATAAGGTTTCGGTGCAACAATTAGCTTTAAATCATGATATGTGTAGACATTCATTCAAAAAACAATAAAAGAACATTTTTTTCATTACAAAATACAATTACTAAAGATAAGTGAAGTTGATTTTGAGTTTTTCGAAGCTATGATGGAAAAAAGAAATACTAATCCAAATTTTATTTCAAATATTTTTTTACGAATGAAGCAACATTCTATCTAAATGGTGATGTTAACAGACATAACTGTAGATACTGGGCTGGATGTGCTCATTCGCACTGGATGGATATCCAAACCAATGAATCGGTCGACGAGGAGCTATCGTCTGGCTGACAAGGTCACCAGACTTGGCACCACCAGATTTTTGTTGTGAAGCTATTTAAAAATCCGGCTTTATGTTAATAGGCCAGAAAATCTAGAAGATCTCAGATTGCGAATTCGACAAGGAATTGCCGATACACCTCTTATCTGGTGGGAAAATAGAATTCAAGGCTTCGTCAGAGGTATCCGTTACTACCAGGAAGTTAATGGTGGACACTTTGAACACCTTTTAGCCATTTTTTTTAAATCTATTTAAAAAAATATACAATGTTTACCTCGTTGAATTCAGAAAAAATGCTCTATTCAATAATGCCAAATTCAAGTACCAAAATTCCTGTTCCCCATATCGCAACAATTTGTTTTTAACGTACTCTCTATTAATCGTTTACCGTCGTGAGTTTTCACTCTTTGCGACTATCTTTAATTTTAATGATAAACGCAGCCTCCACTTTTTACATGAAAAATTTATTGGCTCTATGATTTCATATTGGTGGCTTATTCCTAATTTAGATTACTTGATTACATGTCCTTTGGCCATGTTTTAAGTTTTATTTTTAAAGTATGGATACACTAACAGAAACCTGCTCAAGTAAAATAGTTAAAAAGTTTTTGATCATCGAGCAAGAAGTTTGAATAATTAAAGAAATCGAAAGTGTTATTAAATAAGCAGACATTTGCAAATCTAAACTTGTAAAAACGACTATTGTTTTTGCAATTATGAAAAACAAATATATAATATTGCAGTGCCATGGGGTTTCCTCAAAAACTAATTAACAGGAGAAAATAAAATTGGACATTAAGATACAAACGATATAATAAGTGAAGAGAAGTTTTGATTAATCCAAAGAATAAAGTAGACTAACATGAAAAATTGGGTATTTATGAAATTGGTTGTTAATATTATAATCGATGGTATATTAGGCAAACTAAAAAATTCACGCTTACTAAATATAAAGAACATTACCCACTTCACATATGGGAGAAATGGGGAATCTTGTGTTGCCTAACATGCACTCTATACATCCACTCACATATACTGTCACACTAAGACTTGTTAAAAGTGTGAATAATAATATAACAGGGCTTTAGTTGCATACGAGGGTTGCTATTTATGTATCCGGAATTAGCAACAAAGGTTTTGCTAGGTGCCATCTGACACATACATCGTAAAGTTTGATATTGTTGACTGAATACGTATTCAGAACGTGTCACGTGTAGTGACTTGAACATTTTATCTCAGTCGAAAAACTAGAATTATTTCGTGAGAATTTCCATGCGATGATTTACTACGATTTTCGACATGGATTATCTCAAAACAGTGCATCGACTTTTGGTGACGAAACACCATCTAAAATCACTGTATATCATTGGTTTAGTGAATTCAATCGCGGCTGTCGTTAGCTTATGGACGAATTTAAATAATGTCATCCAAAATCGATTGTTGTGCCAGAAAACATCGATACTGTGAGCGAACTGATAAAGCAAGATCGTCATTTGACATACCGTGAGACTGAGGCATCCCTGGGCATTAGTATGACAAGCATACACAGGATTTTACATGAACATTTAGCCCTGAAAAAGATCTATGTGCGTTGCATTCCGCATAATTTGACAATCTCTCAAAAAAGGCTCGTGTGGATTGGTGCAAAGAAATGCTCAAAAAATAAAATCGTGGTGCGTCAAAAGCCGTGTATAACATCTACACAGGTGACAAATTTTGGATCTATGCGTATGAGCCTGAAAGTAAATAGCAGTCGACTGTATGGGTCTTTCAAAATAAGCCGAATGCAATTAAAGTTGTTCAAGCAAGAAGCACTTCGAAGCAAATGGTCGCCTGTTTTCTTTGGGGTAAATGGGCACGTGGCTACAGTGCAACTAGAGAATCGCAGAACGGTCAATTCTGAACGGTCAATTCTGAACAACCATTTCTTTACCAGAAGTCTTGGAAGAAATAAGAATAAACAACCAGCGAAACAGGATCATTCTTCATCATGACAACGCGAGCTATCACACATCGGACCGAACAACTCAATATTTGACCGGTCAAAACATAGAATTGATGGGTCATCTACCATACAGTCCTGATTTAGCACCCAATAATTTCTTTTCGTTCCCGTCTGTGAAGAATAAACTACGTGGTCAACGATTTTCGACGCCAGAAGAAGCGGTTGATGCATTCAAAATGCAAGTTTTGGATATATCTCAATCGGAATGGAAAAAAGCTATGAAAATTGGCTCAAACGTATGAAAGAGTATATTGATCATCGCGGAGAATATTTTGAAAAACAATAAAATTATTTTCATTGATAAATATTTGTTTTAATTTATTATTCCGAATATATAAATAGCAACTCTCTTAAGAAAGTATTCAAATAACAATATGTAAGAAAACCATGAACTAGGATAAAGGACCTTTTTCCATATAGTCAACTTCTTTTGAATTATTAATGTATTGCTTAGAACATAGTTTAATTTTAGAAACAGACTGAGTCATCTTCAGTATGATGATAACTCAGTATGATGATACTACGATTCCCTTTCGTAAATTCCCTTCCGTAAGTTCCCTTCGTAAATCTTTTTGATTTAAGGAAAATAACATGGGAAAACAGCCATATTTGGTTTTGGACATTTTAGTTTCATAATTGCAAGTTGAAAATGTCTAATATACATAATTTCATACTTGATTAGGAAATACTTAAATCATTTGCAGACGTATATTTTTAGTTTCAATACCTTTCGTGAAATTGGACCACTGTAATCTCAGAATGCGGTTTTTACGCTCGTCTTTCAGAAAGAAGCTTTTAGTTCTAATAGAAATCGATCACGGGAAGATCTATTAAACTAACGGAATTTACCTTTCAGACTGCATTGTTGGAATTTTACTCTAATCGGGCTACTCGGACGGATTCTTTAGAAAACGCTATTATATAGTTTTAGCAAACAGTATTTGATAGCCTATAAATTCCTAACCTAACTCCGATCAAAATTTCTAGGAATAAAAGGAGCGTTAACTTGTAAGTTGGGTTTTTAGAGGTGATCTGTATAATTGCATTTCAAATTAAGTCAATTAATCAGATTTTAAGGTTATTACATTGAATTTTGAAAATATTTATAACTCGCCTGCAATGATCAGGTCTATATACGATGGTGAATCAAATATAAACTGGAATTTACAATGACTTTCCTCAGCCAATCACGAGCGGACGGTCAGTGTAGGTCGTTGCATTGCATGTATTAGGAACGGGAAAAACGCTCGGTGAGTTGTTTCACTCAGTTTTTTTGTCAGTACAGCCATGAGTGAGCAACAGTTTCCACTGTCCGTTCCGCAACGGATTATAATAAAGTTTTTAACCAAGGAAGGCGTTAAACCATTCGAAATATTAACTCGATTAACGGTTTAGTATGGGGACGATACCCTGTCTAAGATCCAAGTGTTTCGTTGGGCCAAGAAGTTTAAGAGCAGACAAAAAAGTGTGGTAAATGTAAGTCATAAACGACGTCCCATATCAAATGTCATTGCTGACCACATTGGTGCAATTCGCGAACCTTATTGAAGGTGACCCTGTGACTATTCATGAAATCGCTTTTCGAAAGGCGGGTATTAGCTTTGGAAGTGCTCAAATAATCATCAGAAATTATCTTGGCTTCAATAAAAGCTGTGCTCGATGGGATCCGAAGTTGTTGACCGAAGATCAAAAAACATCCGATTGCAAATCACTAAGAGACTTCTGAATCGATTTCGGAGTGGAAGGAAAGACTTTTTCTTAAGCGTATCGTGACATGTGATGAAAGGTGGATGCATTATTACACTCAAGAATCAAAAATGGCGAAGGAAAGACGAAACTGGCACTGGCCCGTCAAGGCCAAAAGTCGGTCTCTCAGCTGGTAAGTTTCTCGCGACCGTTTTTTTTTCGACTGGAAGGAAGTTTTGCTAATTAATTTTCTACATGATCAACGTACGGTTAATGCTGCCTACTACTGCCAGCTGTTGGAGACAACAAAACTGCTTACAGGAGCAAAAGTCGCAGTGTTCCCATCAGAGACGTCCTCCTTCTCCGTGACTACTCCAGGCCACACAAGCGTTTTTGACGAAGAAAAAACTGGAAATTATGCATTGGGAAACCCTTGAACATCCTCCATACAGCCTAGATTTGTCACCCTATGATTATTTTTTGTTTTGCGCCCTTGTAGATACACCTCGAGGGTTACGATTCGACGATCAAGATTTTGAGAACTTCGTGCCCAATTGGCTGATGACCCAAACTCAAAGTTTCTACGAGCAAGGAATTCACAAGCTTCTAAGCCACTGGGGAAAATGTGTAGAGCGTGGAGGAGACTATGTCGAAAAATGATCAATAGTTTTTTGTGTCGGTATCATGGTCACTCCGTTCGGATACATTATCTCCAATATTATCGGCTTCAGAATCACTAGAACCTTCAGATCCCAGCCTGGTCAGAATGGCACCTTCAAAATGACTATTTGAAGTTCCAACTATTTTTCTTGATTTTATTGTAGGACATTTTTTTTTCTAAATTTGATTTGCGTTTCTTACTCGATATACCCTGAGTCTCCATTTCGCTTTTTTATTACAATTCTGCAAATGAAATAACAAATAACTGTACACAGCTAATAAAATTGTAAACAGTGACACATGTAGTGACATGCATTTCATTAAAGTACTGTTTGAATCAATGAAGTGTTTTCTCATCCTATTTTTTTGATTGAGACAGAGATTTTTTATGTTTACAAGGCTACCGCCAACTTTCTTGGGATGTATAGTTTCTTCGTATGAGTTTGGATGCAAGCATCGGAACTTTGATAATGTTCGGCGTGTCAATCTATCATTTAAGGTCATCCATATATATAATATATGAGAGAGCTTGCTTGGACTCCTCATCTTAAGTTTATATCCAATATTACTGTTGTTTAGTAGTGTGGACAAAGGGTTCAAGGCTAGACAGAACAAAATTGGAGAAAAGGAATCTTCCTGAAAAATTCCTTTCTCGATATTTGTAGTAGCAATGTATTGTTGATCGACAAAATGATTCGTTTTCCACTTCCGCATCAGGCACTTTAAATAATTAATAATTTTGGGCTAATTTTATAGAAATCAACTCAGAAACTCAACCAACCAATCGTAAGGGACACTATCGAATGCTTTCTTGTAGTTTATGTAGTAGATATTTAAGTTGCGTTTTCTTTTTCGCGTTTGCTCAAGAACTACAGCATCTCGATCGTCAACTGTTCTTTGCAGCCCATACTTGCTCTTATACATCCTTTCTGTTCTTCTTCAAAATGTTGTTGTTATCACAATGTTGGTCGATTTTTTCATTGATTAGGGCTGCGAACAGTTTATATAAGACTGACAAACATGTGATTGGTCTGTGGTTATTGGGTTGCCTAACGTCCCTTTTTTTGAACAGTAGGTATGTATTGCCCTCCGTTAGGAAATCGGGGAAAGTGTCTGGATTTATTAAAACCTCTTTAAATGCATTTGCAAGTACTGGATAGGCGGCTGTAAAGCTTTTAATCCAGAAGTTATGCAATCCATCTGGTCCAGGCGCCTTCCAGTTGTGAGTCTTCATGACAGCAGTGCAAATAGCAATCGCTGTAAAATCATCACGCTCCATATCTGAGAGAGTAGTTGTCTGCTCTTGAATGGTTTTAACCCAAGGAGCCAATTTTTCGTAGCCGAATATTTCGCAAAGGAAGACACATCCATATCCTCAAGTTCTGACTTGCTATTATCTTCTGCTTCGAGTTCTCTATAACATTTCTTTTGGCTATTTGCAAATACTGAATTTTGATGTTTTCGCTTTTCTAGTTCATTATATCTTGCTAGCCTGGCCCCTTTCGATTTAGCTTTCTGCCTAAACCGATCTTTTAGATCTAACAATTTTTGTCTTAGGTTTGAATCGTCGAAGTCAATGCCAGATTTATTGGCAATTATTTTTGCTTTTCTCGCTCTATTATTATTATTATTATTATCATTTACGAACAATCGAATGAAAATGTAACGAATAGATCTAGGACTGGCTTGGGGAGGCAAAATAACCAAATACACTGAAAATCTAATTGTCGCTGCCCAAGACCAGGCACTCCCACAAACCACTTAAATCCAAGATCCAAGCGCCCCAGGATAACAGTGTGTGCCGACTGTATAACAACGGACAAGAGACTGTACAACACCTGATATGCAAGTGTTCGACGATTGCACATACTCAGTACAAGATAGGGCATGATAATGTTGGGCGAATAAATCACTGGTCATTGAGCTGGAAATTTGGTATTGCAACTGTACACAAGTTCTGCGAGCACAGGGAAAAATCGTAGAAAATGAAGAAGTTAAAATCCTCAGGGATTTTCGTCTGCAGACGCATAAAACCATCGAGCACAACAGATAATAGCCGTTGAAAAGCATAAGATCTTGCTAAATGATGTAGCGATGCCAGGAAACGGAATATTTTTAGAAAAGGAGAAGGAAAAATTGGACTAGAATTACAATTTAAAAACAGAGAAAATGTGATAATGTTTGTTTGTGTGCTTGTTGTTATCCCTGCAGGGTATCAGTAATTTTCTGAATAAATTTTAAATTTTTCTGAAAAATTTATTTTATATATATATATATATATATATATATATATATATATATATATTTATATATATATATATATATATATATATATATATATATATATATATATATATATATATATATATATATATAAATGAGACAAGGGGATGGACTCTCACCACTCTTATTTAACTGTCTTCTAGACAAAGTAATACAGGAGTGGCGTGAAAAAAAGTCGGCCCAGAAAATTGATCAGCCTATTAAAATGGGGAGAACCAACTGATTTTCCAGTTGAGAGAAATCAGTTGAAAAGACACAAAGACAGATTTGCTTTGAAAAGACACAATTCATGATCTGAAACAGACTAAGAACACCATTTCTAAAAACAAATATGGTAACATCAGACGAGTCTCTCAATTCAAATATTTGGGTGAAATAATCATGGAAAACGGGTTGGAAAAACCCACATTTGAATAATAATATATATATATATATATATATATATATATATATATATATATATATATATATAATATATATATATATATATGTATATATATATGTATATATATATATATATATATATATATATATATATTATATATATATATATATATATATATATATATATATATATATGTATATATATATGTATATATATATATTATATATATATATATATATATATATATATATATATATATATATATATATATATTATAATATATATATATATATATATATATATAGTATATATA